>OU753553.1:24800000-26032958 GCA_916701695.1 Agrochola macilenta
AGATAAACCGCAGAATGTGATTGTTTTGACCCAAATTACAAAGATGCCTGTCATGTAGATAATTATGTATTTGAAGTTTAAAAATATGCAATGTCTTTTTTGTAAAGATAATTAATTTTGATAGGTATTTAAAAAAAAAAAAAAACCTGCTATTTCTGCTTTCGTAATGGTAAATGCTTTCGTAATAAAGAGTGCCAGTTTAATTAATATAATAACGATTGGTTAGTTATTAGTAACTGCATTTTAAATGGATTGACTACGGCGTAGCAATCGACTACGACATAGCTACGCCGTAGCCAACGACTGCTAAGCCGTAGCTAAATGTTATTGATTTTTCAATAAAGAAGAAAGGTTTATAATTTCAGTTCCCTTGTACTTTGACGACGGTATTACATAGAACTGTAGCCAGTTCGTACACGGCACGTGAACGGTACGTGAACGGTGGCGGCTATTTATTTGTAGGACGAGGGTGTGACGTTTGATGGATACCTTTGTCATTGTGCGTAATGTGTTATTTTTCTTTACTTCGGTAGGCTATCGAGTAACGATATACCTCTAGTGTTACTTTTTTATTTCCTTCAATAATCATGCAATAACGGTTATAAGTCAAACATAAAATACATAAATAAATTACTGCGCCGTTAGTTGTACGATCCACTAGCGAAATATCAACTTTCCCTATCCAGTAATTAACTTATATATACATAAATTAATATCACTAGCCTTGACGACGACCTTACCTCTTCCTGTATATGGTCACCTAAGTGGACAATATAAATCCCAACAGTGAAAGGTTAAAAAAACCAATAACATCATAAACATGAATTTATCTGCGGGTGATAGTTTCATACTCGCCCCACTATCGTCTCAGTACAAATGTAGGTGTCCTTCTACCTGTAAGTACCTAGTGATTGTAAGTAGCTAGATATTCTTACTGATCCGCTGGACGAGGGTACGACATTTAGCCTGTACCTTCGTTATTCCACTATCGCTTTCTATGGCACTCTTGGAACTATTCTACGTTAAATTGTCTATTGTGGAAAATTATTTATATTTTGATTTTTACTTTAAAAAAAATCTAATATCACATGAAACATGTCAAAGCACGAGCTAAGTAACGATAATAGATCTCGGGCTTAGATCTCTGTGCTTGACTCGTGTTACGTCTCTTCGCCTAACTGTATCCTTTATGAATAGAAGCGCCGAAAGATAGGATCAGCCGAATTTTGCCGTCGCATCAGTTTGGCACCTCACGATGGGATCCGCAGAGGCATAATGTAACGCCCACGTCGATTTTTAGTGTTGTGTTGTTGTTCTATTTAATATCGTTGCGTGGTAATCGAATCTACGACCTAGATTTTTTTTGAATTCGTGTTTTAAATTTTTCATAAAATCGGTGCTTTAATAAACTTCTTATCTTGTTGGAATCTTTGCAGTGCATTAAAAGATTCTTTAACCGTTTAGGTAGCTTGGTGTAAAAAATTGTTACCGATCCTTTTGAATTATCTTGTAGTTTTCTATGTCCAAAGCTAAAAGCAGGGTGTGGCTAGCTAACTACTATATAAATCACGCCTCCCAATTAACAATAGTTTCAATCATTGTCTAGAACTTACTCAGTAAAACAGAAGTATCGTAGTGTCAATTAAAACACTATTTATTTTCATTAGGTTTCTTTTTGTGGCGAGCTGAACTCAACATTGCCATTAAAAACTATTACGTTTTTGAAAAACTAAATCTGATTTGGACAATTAACAGAATTTAATAATTCCGTAATAGTTTTCTACAAACGAGCACAGGCGCCATTGTTGCAAAAGAATACGTTTTTTTAATCCTTCATTTCTAAGATTGTTTCATAAAACGTAACACGACACCCGTAACACACTTTATTAGTTACGACAACATAAAGTTTACAACACCGTATTTCTTACAAATAAATTCCCAATTCGTCCCACGGAAAGAAAACATCTTCAATTAGCTGACGGAACGCTTCACGTTTCAGAGCTCAACAATATTCGACGCCGACGGTGACTCAACTTACGTATTCTATGAAGTTGACAGTTTTTAGTAACAGCATAAAATAACACAACACTTGCTCTCCGGAAATGATTGAATCAACTGCTGAAAGCAGTAATTAAATAACCGCCTAATCACCGTAATTGACAAGTGCATTTGTGAATGCACAAGTTTATAAAGAGGACGTTAGTGCCAATCCTTCTGGGAATTGCAAGGAGACAAATACTTATTGCTGAAAGTTGTCTGATAGTCCAACTCAAAACTTAAAGAATTGGTTTCAAATAAACCAATTACAGGCACTTTTGAATTGTCCAGCGGTCGGTCAGTCAGAAAGATGAAGCTAGTTGCCCATTTCAAGGCGTAGTAGGTACCTATGGAGAAGAACGGGCCAGAAACTCCACGCACAGTCTTTTAAAACACGATATGGTTACAACATATTGGTTACATCAATCATATTGAAGTTTTAGAGGTATGAGTTACAGGGTGCAAAGTTCACTCATCCTCTTAAGAAAAGGGAGGATCCTCCGACGAGACGGGTATTGTGTCTGGCGAGCAACTGCCCAACGATTGATGTCGGATAGTCTTATAAATGTCGTTCGCGCGGTAAACTCAAATTGTGTGATGTAAGATTTGTGTGACGTCAGAATTTTGTGTGACATCCGGTCTTTAATGCGTAGTTCTCATGTGTCGATGAAGTTTCCGACACAAAGTTATAAATGAGTAATAAAAAATAAAAAAAACAGCCAGCCAGAACCTACAGGAGGAAACCTTGGCATATGGCAAAAAAAAAAAAATTGATCATATCTCACCTTATTATATTTGGGCCCACCGTTTTCCATATCCTTTCATTCAAATCCGTTAAAAAGGAAAAAAATGGCAGAACGGATTTGGATGAAATTTGGCACACAGATAGTTTATAACCTGGATTAACACATAATTATGATACTTTTTATCCAGGTAGTACGTTCCCGTGGGATAATGTACGACCTCCACGCCGACAAAGCCGCGGGCGAAAACTAGTATACATATAATATATTTACCATCCTATTTTAGTTTTGTTCTATGAGCGGAATCATTTCCGTGAAATCTTATTATAGAGAAGAGTTCATGAAACTTCGACATTACTTTCCTATATCCAAAGACGTTACACACTAATCCAGGTCAGTTTCCTTCATCTGTTTGTTTTCTTGTTAACTCGAGAAATGAATCCTTTCTCTATACATAGATCGCTATACATATATCTGCATAGAGTTCTTGGAGCTCCGATAGGGAAGCTGTACAACAAAAGGTGTCGGGTTACCACCGTCCTATTGTTGGTAGGAGCTGAGAGCTATACGTGCCTCTCGCTTAGTCTCGTGAATTTGCGCGCACCACAAGATAAATGTTTTTACCCTGTTATTGAGTGGTTTTTAACTGAATACAATAAAGCTCTCAGTATGATTTGTGTTGTTATGTAACTAGGTTAGGAAAACTTGAAATGTTCATGTTCACGTTTAGGAGCCTCTATGCTTTAATAAGTTGTTTAAACCAACTTCACGTAATATACTCACTACATAATTAAGAATACGATTTGATGGATTACTTTATCATCACCTCTACTGTAAGCTCCTCTGTAGTATAGCACCAATTGAAAATTAATTGACTACCTTCGATTGTGTCACTGAAACAATATAGCTTATGGGTATGTAATAAAGATGGTTGTTTCTGTAATTATCTAGCATTTTGTTACGCAATTATACAATTTATTATTAAAATAAACTCCAAGTTTAGATCATTTATTAAATATTTATCAAAAATATCAATATCATAAGGCTTCAAAAGATTTAAAAGTTATTTTAATCTACAACTTAATACATAATTCCTAGATACTGCTTTGACCATAACAATTTTAAATACCTTATAATAACGAAACTATTAACCTAACCGCACTATGCTGTCGCTAAAACTACAAAGTCAATTCAAAATAACGTTTACCTATAATTACCGCATTAGATCTATGCCGACGGTTTTATCTCTAATGGTAACCCAGTCTCCCAGTTATTAGCTAACGGGCTGTTTGATTAAAGCTACCTCTACCGGTGGGGTACGGGCAACCGCACGCGAGTGCTACTACGAAAACCACCCTTACTGCTACGGAATAAAGGCGCTGTCAATGTGTAACTGTGATCATGGACGTGCGGTTAACCTTACTGCTACCGCGAGTCGGGTAAAAAGACAGGTTTTTGCTTTAGGTACTGTTAATTACTAGTGCTTGTGTATAGTGTGTAGAGCAGTAGGTCAAATGGTAATTGTCTCGTGATAAAAGAGGGACTATTATTCAGTAGTGTATGTTATGATGACATCAATTCTTGCAGGTGCAAAGGAAAGGTATCCTTACACTCGCTGGGTAATCATTTTGCTGTCCGCTTATTCTACACCATAAACTGGATTAAAATGTCGGCAGTTGAATAAGAAAATCTATCAGTACATTTTCTCGGAAATTTAACAAAAAAACAGACCAAAAGCAATGCTAAGATATTATTTTCTTCTTTGACTCGAAACTGCGAAATTATATCGTGAATTACTTCTATTGGCATTACCTACTTACCAAGCGCTTTCATTATCTATCAAACAAAGCTCATGTTTGTTTACAAAGAGACGTAGGTCAGTGATTAGGTACTGTAGGTTGTGACGTAAGCACCGCCACAGAACAGACGCACTGGCAACTCAAATTGGGGCCCGGGAGTGCCCGGGAGGGAATTGACAAATTATGAGCATATGAGGCTGGTAATAAACAGAGTAATTGCTTGGTCCCCCACATGACCTCTATCTACTGATGGGCTTATGTTCATTACGGTACGGCAATACTTATATTATACTAATAATACTACCTACGAAGTAGAATCTCAAATTGAATACATATATAAATAAATTAAAACAATTTCTATTATCTAAATGCTATTATAATATCAATGATTATTTAAATGACAAACTTTAATTTACAACTTTTATAAAATAATTACAATAGGTATATAGAATAATAACAACTAAGTAGTCAAAATAAAAAGCCTTCTTCCTCTCTTCTATTTTGCTGTGCCCGACAGGGTCCACAATGATCATGTTTTTGTAAAACCTACCACCTTTTTTTTTTTTTTTTGGGTGGTAAATCATCAAATGACTCCTCCCGCTCTGGGCGGAGCGAGAGAGAGTGTCAGACTTTTACTGACTAAAACCCACCCATGTTCCTTCCGTTGCCTGTGTGCCGGGGCCGCGATATCCCTTTCGGACAAACTCGCAACCCTGGCAGGCAAGCCCGCGCCTACGGTGGCCGGAAGTCGGCTCGCGACTCCCGACGCCCGGGGCGTCTCCTTCGGCGACTAGGGGCGCGAGGGCGCGCATCTTGCATTTCCCTCGCGCGCTCCGCCTCCTCCTTCGCGAGCATTACTGCTTCGCAGAAGGAAGTGACGGCTTCCCATGCACTCTCGCTCCGGACCATGGCCTGAATCAGGTCCGGCCGCGTGAGATCGCCGCTGCCGATCGCCTCCGTGAGGACACGGCGGTGCCCCACCCAAGCCGGGCAGACCTCCACCGTATACTCCACCGTGTCCTCCGGGCGATCCACACAATGGTAACACCCGGGCGTTTCTTCCCGCTTTATCCTGAACAGGAACCTCCCGTAACAACCGTGTCCGGTGAGGACCTGCGTCAGGCGGAAGGTGAGGACGCCGTGGCGCCTCTCTAGCCACTCCTCAAAGAGGGGACTTATCGCCGCAATTGTGGCGTGCCCAGCGCTGGGTTGCGACAATCGCACTCTCCATGCCGCCATGAGATCCCGCCGGAGCTCTGTCCGCTGTGCCGTGATTTCTCGCGGCAGTGGAGTTACACCCCGGCGTTTCGCCTCCTCGCGCAACTCCCACATGTGCGCGAGGACTTTTGCCTCCAGATCCCATGGCGGTAGTCCGGCAAGGAGGCTCACCGCCTCACGGGAGACCGTGCGGTATCCTCGGACCAGCCTAATGGCCATGACCCTTTGGGACGCGTTCAATCGCTGGGCTGGTCGCAGCCTTAATGAACGCGCCCACACCGGTGCCCCGTAAAGGGCCATGGACCATACGATCCCCGCGTAGAGCCTCCGGAATGCATCTCCGAACCTAAGTTCACATTCATGTTTATGATTGTTCATGGTTTTACACATCTTTGGATGTGACAATCAGTGAACTTATCATGTTGTCGCTACTTCATCCAGCACTGAAATGTATTGATGAATAAAACATTAGGTATAACCACGTGGTGTCAAAGTCATTACAGATATCGAAGTTATTACGAACATACAAAGACATAATAATTCTGTGAACGTTTGGTTCGGATGGAACAGTGCTTTTTGGCAACGCATGCTGAGTTTTTTTTACAGATTTCGAAGTTATTTTCCAAATTTAATAAATTGATTTAGATCTTCACCCTGCGCGGTCATCCCTTTAATGGATAATCCTTAACGCAATTGAGCTTATTACGTGCAGTGTGTTATTATTTTGCTCAGTGGGTAAATAAAAACAAGATTCTTTTCATTCTTCAACATTCAATTTGAAGGCTCTATAAATCCTGTAACCACTGCACCTCAATCAATCACTATTCAATCAAACGCCAGTTAGAATGATCCAACTATATACCAATCTTTGCTAGAATGTGAGTTTCGTTTCCACTTAATGTAATCAGATGTACACTAAGCTTTATGAGCAAAAGTTTTGAGTTCTTTGCTCTGCTTTAGAATGAAATGAAATGAAATGAAATTTATTTATTTGCCAGAATATAGGTACTTACATAATAACATGGTAAACTAATGTTAGTCTCACTATGTTCGACTTATCAGCCGTGCAAATATTTACTAGTAGGTACATGCTTTAATAATTATCATGAAATTACGAGGTCATTAGTAACACACATCATTCAAAATAAAAACAGTCTATAATAACATTAATTAGGCACATTAACATTATAAAATATATTAAATTCGTTTATTAGATTATATATTAAGACAGTTCATCAATTTATTGTTAGATTTATAAATAATGTCAATAATTATAATTTAAATAAGTATTCGTCAATATATTAGTTAGGTATACATCGTGTCTGTTTAAAATTTAAATAATCATCTATTGAATAAAAACATCTGTCACAAAGCCAATTGTTTAAAGTTCTATTAAATTGTAAGTTATTATCTTTCCTTATTTTTTCCGGTAATTTATTATAAATTTTCACCGCCATGGTGTAGCAGTTTTTGTTACATAACTTTAATCTGCTTCGAGGTTTTTGTACTATTTTCCTTTTAAATTGAGACTTATCATCCTGTTCAAATAGTGAGAGGTGGTTTCTAACGAATTTACACATTTCAAAAACGTATAGGGATGGAAGTGTAAGTAAACGTTTATCAGCGAACACTGGTCGGCACGAATCAGTCCATTTGAGACTGTAAATTGACCTTATACATTGTTTCTGGGCTATAAAAGCTCTTTGGGCGTCTGTAGAGTTTCCCCATATGATTATCCCATACCTCAATACTGAGCATACATGACTGTGGTATACCATTAATGCTTTTTCTTTATTAGTTACTTTCTCTATTTTACGAAGTGTGTAAACGAATTTGTGATTTTTTTTACAAACAAGATCTACATGAGATTTCCAGTTACAGTAATTATCAATATTTATTCCTAGACATTTTATTTCATTTACTTCTTCAATGATAAAGTTTTTAGAACTTCCTCGTGAGACTGAATGGTAGAGTTTTGATGAAGAATTATCTGATTTTCTTTGAATGTATACAACCTTCTGTATTCTGACGTCTGAGAACAAGCGAATTAGGGGAACCGTTTATTGTAGCGAACTTGAAAGAAGCCTAGTCTGCGATTGATAGGCTCAGTTGCTGAATTGTTTGAAAAGTGCATTCGTTTTATTTATATTTATCGACTTTGAGTCTAACTTTAGGTTATATTTATAGACGGGAGTGATATGAAGATTCGAATGACGTTATTGCGACACACGCTATTTCGAAAAAAATTAAGAGTGGTACGCCAGTTCGAAAACACATTAAGTCGAAAACCGCTATATCGAATGACGTTGTCGCGAACACGCTGATTCGAAAAACTGTTTGAATGTTATGCTAGTACGAAAGTCTTGGCATTGAAATCCACTGTTGCGAGTAGCATATTCCAATCTGAATTTGTCTGGGAATATAATTCGCGACCCAGTGATTACCAAGAACTACCTTCGCTACGATGATAAAACTGACACTGAGCTAGTTGTCTATACTACTAAGTATAAATGATTTATATTAGTACTTATTATGATTTAGCTATGTATCCCTAGCATGCTTCCCGTTTTGATACGCTAATAACATTACAAATACTACAGTACCTATTTATTATAATGCATTCACAACAATAAAAACCAATTAATGAAGGTTGACTTAAATTTATTTTTAATTTTATATACCACAGAATACCTAATAGTACTCTTATACTTTTGTTGAATTATCTCCCAAGTTTATTAGTTTTTTGGATTCCTAACCATTTTCATTCCGATTGACGTTCCCTTACGTTCATTAATTTAATTTGTTTAGAAAATAACTAGTAGGTACTTAACCATTCTGACACTCAAAACTTGATAGTTAAGTGGATATCAATGCCTTTAAATGTAGTTTTCATCCACTTTCTAACACGCGCAGTGCGTCAAAATGAATTTAACGCCAGACAATTTTCGCTCTATGATTTATTGCGACTTTCGTCGAAGTTATGATACACTTCGATTAGCCTTTCATGATGAAGCTCCATCATATGCCACGGTTTATAACTGGTTCAATGAGTTTAAGCGTGGTCGTAGGAATCTTACTGATGATCTGCGTGAGGGACGTCCTGCAATGGCGACAACGGACGATAACATCATTACTGTGCGGCGCATGATAGAAGCTGATAAGAGAGTGAGCTACCAACAGATTTGGGCAAGCTTAGGCATTGGTATGAGTTAGGTGCAAAAAATCTTACTCAGACTCAAAGCATAATAAACCAATTACAGGTACTTTTGAATTGTCAAGGGGTCGGTCAGTCAGAAATATGAAGCTAGTTGAGCATTCCAACGCGTAGTAAGGAGAAGAACGGGCAAGAAACTCACACATACTTTTACTCATACATGAGCATTTAAGCGAGCGTCAGGAAGCTATGTACTAGATGGATACCCTATTATTATAAGAACTTTCAGTGTGCCTCCCCGTTCCCACGTACTTCGCGAGTCATTCGCTTTAAACCTCATAGTCTTATTTTAAAGATCTTTTAAATATTTAAGGTTATTTAACCAACGACTAATAAATGGGAAGAAAATGTTCCTTTTCATGTTTAATGCATTGTTGCTTAGAAAAAAAAAAAACAAATCAAATCACTCATTGACCCATTTCATCTCATCGCTATTTACTGCAGGGAACTCAATTTTACTCAAGAACAGGAGTGTCGTGGAGTCGCGCGTCTCGGTAAATGTTTACAAATTATCTCATAACGTTGTTACAGAGGGAACGAGCGGAGAATTTGTGATGTCACGGACTGAAGACAAGAGGGAGTAGGGGGGATCATTTGATGTTATTTTTTCGTTTATTTTTGGGCTTAAGTTGTTTTTAAAGATTATTTACAGTATGCAAATTTTGTGAGTCTTGGTCTTGATTTAATGGTCACCTACGCAAACTGCAAAATGTTCTCTCAAAAATGGTTACACACGATTCCACGGTTCTTTTCCTCGCATCCTTACCTCATACAATACGAAATAACGTAATAATTCAGGCATAAATTCAATCATACAAGTTGGCACAACAACAGTTTTCAATCTTTTTTACAGATTCAGAAACCATAACAATATTAGTGTAAATAAAGCACCAACATTCCTTCCCGCAAACACGAGAAAATAAAATATAATATCAGCTTTCATACATCATATGTGAAGCGTGTGAGTATACATATAAGTTTATGCGCATGTGTGGGTTGACGTCAAGAATGTAATTTTGCCGCAATCTTTAAATTTAGAAAGCTGGGGAGAACGTAGTCGTGTATTGTGTAGCATATTATTATGTTTAAACTGCTAACTATATTATGAATAAATACTTACGGATTGTCTGGTTATATTATCCAACTTTGTAAAACAATTACATGACAAAAAAAACTCTTTTGATCTCTCTTCTATTGGAAATGAAAATGGTGAGTGCTATTTCATGTTAGAATGACTTGAACTTGTGAAAAATCTTTAAATAATTGAGATTAGCTATCCATTATAGTAAATAAATTAAATACTACTAAACTAAAAACACTACAGTAAATAAATTTAAACTTTATTAAAGTCATATAATTTGTACAATACATTCTTTGAGCCGACTAGAATAACTGCTGCTAGTGCTACCTGTATTGACAGTATTTTTACAAACTTAAGACCTTCTAGTCATTTAATTATAAATGAGTTGGACTCTGATCACTGTGGCGAGTTGGTCACTTTCTCTCAGGAAAAAGTCAGAGCTCAAAGAAAACTTGTGAGTTTTGTTCCTGTAAATTAAAGTCGCTTAGGACAATTTAAAAATAAGTTATAAACTACCGGGTCCACCATAGCACAATGACCCGGATCAAGCTTACTTGACTATTTAACCTCATCAATTGTGAGTTTAGGAAGGTTTTCGCCTCAAAAACATTGCCTGTTTGTGACCGCGTCATTTATTTAGTGATTGGGCAACACAATAAATATCTTAATCAATTCTTAATCTTAATAAATTCTTTTAAAGATTTGCTGACCTTTGGGGATTATCAGAATAATAGAAGTTATTGTTTTTAACTCTTTTAGGGCATCTGGTGTATTTCCTGTTCTGATGAAGTTTAGCAAAGTGATTCCACTGTTCAAGTTTGGTAGCACAACTGATCCCACGAATTTCAGCCTATTTCGATATTACCTACATTGAGCAAAGTTTTTGAAAAAATAATTTTGAAATAAATGTTAGGACATTTCTATGCACATAATTTACTACATCTGTAACAGTTTGATTTTACAAAGGGTCGTTCAACGGAATGTGGAATTACTGAAAAGCATATTCGAGGCCTCGGCGGAGCCGCAAGATGCTCTTGGTATTTTCTGCGACTTGTCTAAGGCCACAATGGTATGAGGGACAAGGCTCTCGACCTGACTTCGTACCTGAACAACAGAATTTGGAATGGTCAATGTTAATGGCAAGAGATCTTCAGGATCTGCGATCACCATGGGCGTTCCGCAGGGTTCAATTCTAATTTATACTCAATACTCAATTACATATTTATTGCATTCCATATGTATTACATAGATGGCATAACAAAGTAAAAGACCAATATGGACCCTGTCGGGCACAGATAGATAGATAGATAGATAGATAGAATATTCTTTATTATGCACACCATACAAATTACAGAAATAAATTTAGAAATGTTACATAGGGTGACACAATGGGCGGTCTTATCGCTAAAAGCGATCTTTTACAGACAACCTTTGGATGGATTAAAGGGAGAAGGAGAGACAATACTGCAGGTAGTCAGTGATGTACCATTTACATACATAATAAATACGTAACGCATAAACTTAGCCACATAAATATATACATATATATATACATAGATATATATAAAATAATAAACATGAAACAAGAATAAGGAACTATATGTAATGATGACGTTTAAGGAAAGAGGAAGTGTTTTTTCACCAGAGTTTTAAAAATGGACAAAGATTGAGCACGCCTTATCGACACGGGCAAGGCATTCCATAACCGTACTGCTTGAACTGTAAAAGATTTGTCATAAAAGCTGGTGGAATGCATCGGTATCTCTAGTCTCAAGTTTTCTGATGACCTCAGATATCTATTATGTGTGTCATGAAGGAACTGGAAACGTTCTTTAAGATAAGAGGGGGTTGCAGGATTAAACAGAATACTGTAGAGCTGAAATAAGATATGTGAATTCCGGCGAAGACGTATGGGAAGCCACTTGAGCTTTGTACGAAATTCAGAAATGTGATCATATTTGCGCAGGCCAAATATAAATCTTATGCAAAAGTTTTGAAGTCGCTCAAGTTTATCTAGTTGTGCTTCAGTGAGATCGAGATAACTGACATCAGCGTAGTCAAGGATGGGAAGTAAAAGGGATTGTGCAAGCGCAGTTTTAGTGGCAGTTGGAAGAAAGTTCCGCAAACGTCTCAGGGACATACCAGATGCAAAAATTTTGCGACTTACGGTCTGTAGCTGGGCACAGCAACATTAGGAGAGAGGAAGAGGGCAAAAAGTATCAATCTAAGCAATTCAATATTATTATACATTATTAGATGTGTTTAAGTGGGTGTATAATTATGTATATTATATTATTAGGTTTATGCATATATGTATAGTATTTTAGTTATTTTTATTTTATGTAATAATGTAGGTAATTATTATGAAATTCTTAGTAGTATTTTCATTATTATTATATTAAATTATGTTATTATTTATGTACCCATATTTTCATATCTATATTTGAGTTCTAAAAAAAAAACAATATTTATATAAATGACTTACCTTACCATTTATGGGATAATCACAAGATCGGATTATTCGCAGATGACACTTCCCATATTTTTTAAATCAAACGTCAGTTATTCAACTTTGAACAACTTAACGATGCACTCTCTAAAGTTGTGCATTGGTTTAATGTAAATAATATTCTCCTGAATTAAAAAAGCCTAAACTCATTTAATTTTCAACGCCAAATGGCAGGCAGCTATGGAATAGAGCTGTACCCTGTTGACTCGACAGTTTTTCTTGGAATCACTATTGACGGTAAACTACAATGGGACCACACAAAGAAAAATTGTTAGGAAGGCTAAGATCGGCCGCCTATGCTGTTAAAAAAATTAGACAGATAACTGATGTAGATACAGCCAGAATTGTTTATTTTAGTTATTTTCATAGTCTTATGTCAAATGGGATTCTTCTCTGGGGAACCTGTTCGGACATTATTACTTTCTTTTAAATTCTGACTGTAGCCTCACAATATATATTTGAAAACCTATTGTTTGTACACAAAAGTATCTCAAATTTTAAATGTCCGATATTCGTATTCTATTTTATTTTGATTTTTTTAATATGACGTGTACAGGTGATTCCAATATCCTATTTATAGAATAAACTAAACCATTTCATTTCATTACTATAAGATTTAATTAAATACTCAGAATTCGTTTCAGCAGTATAAACTTAAATTATTAATTTAGATCATTCATTGTCTTGTGACTTTAAGCTGCTTTAGCTGATAATTCCACCGCATAATATCCCCTGCTTAGTAACAATAGTAATTAAACGAACGGCATCCTGTGGATTGGCTAAAATATATAATTAGCGAAGTTACCGTCAAAAAATCAAAATATTATCCAGAGAAATAGCAGAAAATGAGCATCTAGTTCAGCATTATCTTCTAATTTTATTCAAAGCGTGTTAGACCAACATGGAAGTCCGCAAAATCATCTTGTTGAGTCGCTAAACTTTCTGTATTGCTTCTTAAAACGAGCTGCAGTACGCTGTGCCGTGGGCGTTTTCTCGGTTTATTTGAAATAAAAAAAACATGTTTATCGCTGACTTATTCAAAAGAGCTTAAAAATTACCTACTAACCTAACATTGTCTGCAATACGAGTAAAATACGTAAAGAAAGACCTAAGCCCTCTTACGCGTGTACATAAAACACTGCAGGCCAACTTTATTGTTCTAGTTGTGACCGGGTAATTGAAAGTAAATTCGGCCCAGCGAACATGGGTACAACGTTGGGTAGCCAACAAAATAGATAAGGAGGAATATATCATTATGACAGCTATAAGTACGGCAGACAAATCAACAAGCAACGGAAATAATTTTAATTCGTCCTAAAAAATATCACAGCATAAAGTCACAAGTTACCTACAACTTAGCCTATAACATAAAAATACCATTAAGTTAGTTGCCCAAACAAGTGAGAAACTTGGCGTTACACATAAAGAAAATATTATTGGTATAGGGACCTCCCACGCGGACAATGTGTACAGAAACGGGCCCTAACGAGCGGTAAATTGCCTACGCAATACGCGTGACGTCATGTATTAGCGTACTATTGTGTTATACGCGAACTTATGTTATTTATGACGTGTTAAGAAGTTTTAGTCCATTAGGGTTACACGGAAAGTAATATTAGGTTATGAATAGGATTAAAGCGGGAGGAAACGCCCGGGTATGACCACTGTGTGGATCGCCCGGAGCACACTGAAATTGCAGGGGCGCTGCTGTCACGTACAGTTCGGCTCCGTATTTAAAAATGAATAAAAAATAGTTATTAGTGATATTTTGTTAATTTAATACGTCAAGTGTATAAAACTAGAAGCAGTGATTCAGTGTAAACGTAAGCAAGAAATAATACGAACGTTTATAGTTATAAAACAACAAAACATTGTTATCCAAAGTTCGTTGTTACGAATATAAACAAACCAAGTGAATTAAAACGAATAAAATAAACATTGGATCGCAATACATTCATCCATAGTGTATTAGTCATTGGTATTAGTGTCCATAATTATACCATGAAGTGAACTAGATGTGATATCAAACTAAAAGTAAAGTTTACACAAATAAAAATTTCGAACAACGCGCGAAGCGACGCTTTTTTTAACGACTTCTTTCAAATTCAACTTTTTAGATTCATAGAATGTGATACGTAATTTCACATGCAATAATAAACCTCTCGTGGCTCTACCCAAAAAACTGTGAATCGAAAACCCTTTACGTGCGCGTTCGAATCCTACGAAGTGTTATTCTTTTTTAACTTGTTTTTTTGTTTTTATATTATTTTAATTCTGCATACTGCTAAAATGGATAACATTACTATTCGGAAAAAAAATCCTAGCAATTGTAATAAATCATCAATAGACGACTTGTCGTTTTTGTCAACGGACTCAAACAACTTTCATAGAAGTCTTCCTGATTTATCTACATGGAATTGCCAAGAAACCGTAGAACTTCAAGAATCAATTTTTGATTTAAAGGCAAAATTAGAAAATGCCCATAAACAAATTGATAACTTATTATTAGAAAAAAAATCTTTAGAAGAAAAGATTCACGAGCAGGAGCATAAATTTTCATGTTTGACAACATCCTTTTCCTCTTCAACTACCACACCTGAACCAAGACGTAAACGTAATAAAAAAACAAAGACCAATGTCATCGATGCAGAGGAATTATTAGGAAACCAAAATACTTGCGATATTCAAAACGCAACAGTTTTAAACAATACGCTGTTAGATGGCGCCATATGCAAGCTTACCACAGAAAATACTACTAACAAAAAAAGTAAATTCAATGTCAGTAATAGTTGCGAGCAGTTGACAACAGATGGCGCTGCCGCTACATGCAAACGATCGACCGACGATCAGTCGAATTCGTTCCTCAAAAATACGATAGATGGAGTTAATAGTTCCGAGTTCAATAAATGCCGGAGCCGGAAGATATACATATTTGGTAGTCAGCAGTGTGCTGGATTAGGAGACATACTGGTTCGTACGAGACAGAATACTAAATTTGAACGATATAAAATCTCTTCTACAATAAAACCATCTGCTCAAACTCCAGATATTCTCAAAAACTGTTACAACTATATAGAAGATACACCTGAAAACTATATTATCCTAAGTGTTGCACAGAATGATAAAAATCCTACAAAAGTTACCATGGAGCTGGCTGCGTTACTAAGTAAGCTACAATTTATAAACATTATAATTTTAAGTGTAACATACAACCCATACTTAAACGAATGGAAGCTCAATAATCTACTAAAAGGTATTTGTATTAATTTTAAGCAATGTAACTTCCTATCATTATCAAATACTCGTATAACAAAATATAAGACAGCCTTCTTATACGACACTAGCAACCGAATTAACCATTTGATAGACAGAAATGACTACGAAAACTTAGCTTTAAGACATGGTCCTAGCACTGAGCTTGTATTATTTAAAATTGTCTCAAATCCGCCTCTACTCGTAAAAAGGGGCACTATTCCGTTTTACTTCTCAGTAAACAATCAACAAAGTTCAACTTGTGCTCAGCAAAAAACAGATTCTAATATAGATAATCATCTTTTTCGTGACCAATAAAACTACTGATCACAATGACTATGATTACGAGTATACTTATACCGCTACTCTTTTGCACCAAAATATCGCTGGCTTACTCAATAAAACTGACTCTGTCCAACTTTGTTTAAATGAATTAGTAGATAAACATGTTAACGTAGATATTCTTTGTTTCTCTGAGACGTTTGTAAGAGCAGGAGATGAATTAAATATTAACTTTAAAAACTTTAACCTTGCATGCTCCTTTTCAAGGAAAAGAGAAAAGCGTGGAGGTGTTTGTATTCTAATAAATAAAATGTTTGACTTTAAAAACATTGAATTACCTAAGGATTTATGTACTGAAAAAATATTTGAATGTTGTGGATTAGAGATACCTTCTTTAAAATGTACTATTATTTGTATTTATAGAATTCCAAATTCAAACACATATCTATTTTTTTTTAATTAGACCTACTATTGCACAAATTGGTTAAACGAAAAAAGCGCATTATCCTTACAGGAGACCTAAATATTGATACCTTAAAAGAAAGCAATGATACAACCAAACTTAAAGATCTTATATCTAATTATGGCTTAAGTCTACATATTAATAAACCAACACGTCAGCTTTCTTGCTTAGACAAGATTATAAGTAATATAGAAAATTCAACTGAAATCACTCACGAAGTTAGTATCGGACCACAACACGTGCCAAACATTAACATTTCCAGTTGAAGAGAGGAAACCTGCCCTAAAATATTGGTATATTGTAAACAGGGATTACTCAGACGATAACGTCAAAAAATTTGTGGACGCTATTGGGAATTTGTCATGGATTGATGTTCTTAATATATTTCATGAAAACTTCTCACTATTTTATAAGTTATGTTTTCCCCTAAGGAAAACTAAAATTTACGTGAATAATACATCACCCAAATGGATTACCAAAGATATAAGAAAATCTTGCACTTTTAAAAGACAGCTTAAAAAAATGTGCCACTTAAAAAAAAAATATTATGATATACGGTCTAGATATTTAAAATATAATAAAATACTAAAATCCTGCGTCCTCCGCTCAAAAAAAATAGCAAACCTTAAATACATACTAAAATCTAAAAATAAAAACAAAGCTACATGGGATATCATCAAAAATAGAACAGACACTCATAAAACATTTAATCAAATAAATGCAATAGATCACGATGGTTCTATTTTAAACGATCCTAGTCAAATAGCTAACTCTTTTAATAATTTTTTCATTGATACTGCTAATATAAAACCTCAACCTGCAAGTAATACTAGCTGCTCATCTCAACCCTCCAGAAACAGTTCCAGCATATTTTTGAACCGTTCACACATGTTCTGATACCGAAGTGTTTCGTATAATAATATCTCTAAATAATAAAAAATCGGTAGGGTATGATGAGATCTCTACGCACATACTCAAATTATGTGCAGAAATCATAACACCAATACTGTGCCACACAATCAATTTATCTCTATTTGATGGAATCTTCCCGAAAAAATTAAAGGTTTCAATAGTTAAGCCCCTTCATAAAAGCAAGAGTACATTAGATAAAACTAATTATAGACCTATCACCCTTATTCCAATATTCTCAAAAATTTACGAGAAAATAATGCATAGTCGTTTTAATTCAATTTATAAATAAACATCAAATTATTAATGAAGAACAAAATGGGTTTCAAAAAAATAAGTCAACAACTTTGGCAGCATTCTCTCTAGTCAGGTTCATAACAGATAATATAGACAAAAAACGCACTGTTTCAGTAATCTTTCTAGATATGAGCAAGGCTTTTGATCTCGTTAGCCACTACACACTACTAGATAAATGTGAGCGCTACGGCATCAGGGGTCCAGCGTTAGAATGGCTAAAAAGTTATTTACGCAAAAGACAACAGTGTGTGGAAATATCCCATATGAATGATAAACTCGTTGCGATGACATACAAATCCTCATTTAAACACAATGGGCCTGGAGTACCCCAAGGAAGCATCCTTGGGCCTCTTCTCTTCCTTCTATATATAAATGACTTACAAAATATAACAAGCCATAATTGCGTACTATTTGCAGATGACGTGTCAGTAATAATACCAGAAAATAATAAAACATTACATCAACAAGAAGTAAATCAAACTATCAACAATATAATAAACTGGCTAAATGAAAACAACTTAAAAGTAAATTTATCTAAAACTAAATTCATTCAATTTGCAAACTATAAACAAAACCCCCCAAAAATTTATTTAAACCATAATAACGAAATAATTAAAATAGTATAAAATTGTTAGGTCTAACATTAGATGAAAATTGTAATTGGGGAATACATATTGAAAACCTATGTAAAAAAATTAACAGATTTGTATATGCACTAAGAGAACTACGTAAAACAGCGAATGAAGAAGCTGCACTCAACGCCTATCACGGCTACGTAGCGTGTGTATTGAGGTACGGCTTACTCCTATGGGGTAACTCGTCACATTATATTCATCCCCGTCTAAAGCGGAAAACCTTATGCTTAATAGTGTGTCTAAAAATAGTCCCTTATTTAGCTTCGAACATGTAACGCCTCGTGATGTAGTTAATGTTTTTAACACACTCAAGTCTAAAAACACTGGTGATTACTGGGGCATCTCCATTAAACTTTTAAGTAATATAATAGACATCGTAGCCCCCTATCTAGCTGTTACTTTTAATAAATGTGTTGATTTAGGAACTTTTCCTGACCTCATGAAGAATAGTAAAGTCATACCATTATTTAAATCAGGTAATAAAAGTGACGTTGGCAATTTCAGGCCTATTTCTATCTTACCAGCATTTAGCAAAATATTTGAAAAGTTAATACTCAAGCAGTTGCTTAGACATTTTAATTTAAATAGCCTCCTTCATAATGAACAATATGGCTTTACAAAAGGTCGTTCGACTACAGATGCGGGTGTTGCTTTGCTGAAACACATATTTAACGCATGGGAGAACTCGCAAAATGCTATTGGGGTTTTCTGTGATCTCTCCAAAGCCTTTGATTGCGTGCACCATGACACGCTTTTGCGTAAACTACGTCATTACGGTGTGCAAAACGAAGCTCTCAACGTTTTAAATTCGTATTTACATAATAGGTCCCAATGTGTAGATGTTGATGGTGTGAAATCTTCTGGGCTACCAGTTCAGTTAGGTGTACCTCAAGGCTCAATACTGGGTCCATTCTTGTTCTTAGTGTATATCAATGACTTACCATTCTATTTAAAGGGTATCTGTGAAGTTGTACTGTTCGCAGATGATACCTCTCTTATTTTTAAAGTAGACAGGAATAGACAAGATTTTGACGATGTAAACAGTGCACTCTCAATGGTTACGGATTGGTTTACGACAAATAACCTAGTTCTAAATACTAAGAAAACGAAATGTGTAAAGTTTGCCCTACCAAATGTTAGAAATCTAGGTCCCAACATCGTCTTAGATAAAGAGGTGCTTGAATCTGTAAACTCGGCGGTTTTTCTGGGCATAACAGTAGATGCCAAACTTCAGTGGGGCCCACATATATCGAGCCTAGCGGGAAGGCTCGGTTCAGCCGCCTACGCCGTCAGGAAAGTAAGACAATACACTGACGTCGATACAGCTCGGTTAGTCTATTTTAGTTATTTTCATAGCGTTATGTCCTACGGTCTTCTGCTGTGGGGCAAAGCTGCTGATATTCAAAATATATTTGTTCTTCAAAAACGAGCTGTTCGCGCTATTTACCAGCTTGGTGCCAGAGTTTCTCTGAGAGATTTTTTCAAAGATATTGGTATCCTCACGGTGGCATCTCAATTCATCTTCGCCAATATCTTATATATTAGGCAAAATATACACTTATACACTAAAAACAGTGATTTTCACAATGTTAACACTAGAAATAAGGACAAACTACGAGCTCCCTTTCACCGGCTTCATAAGGTTCATAACTCATTTGTTGGGCTTGGTATAACCTTTTATAACAAGCTACCCTCTTCTTTGCTAGATTTGCCTTTTAATGCGTTTAAAACGAAAGTAAAATCCAATCTTTGTTCAAAGGCATACTATTCTATCAACGACTACTTAAATGATAAGAATAGTTGGTCGCTGTGATTAACTCAAGACAATGTTTATGTTCTTTCTCCAGCTTACGTACTGACAAGTTATATGAGTTTATATAATTGTTTATTTTATTTGACTTTTTAAGTCAAGTTATTTTAATTTAACTTCAATTTATTTTTGACAATATCTACTCATCACACTGTTTTTTTATGAGTTGTATTGCAATATGTGGTTAGCTAGTGACCTCGACAATTGATCATATTATTTACTGTTATTAGTAATTAACTCTTTGTTTATTTATTTTACATCGATGGTCCTAGTTTATCATTTATAACTTCCAGTTACAACTATATGTAAGCGGGCACGCCCTTTATGCCTGGAGGCTTTTTTATTTAGATATTAATTCTGTTTACGTTTAGTTTTTTTTATTTCGGCCTGAGTATCGATGATTGATTGGTTGAGTTCTCGATGATTTTGTTTGGTATATTGGCGTGTGCTAGCTAACATATGGCTAATAATTTGAATTATGTTTTGTGTTGCGTAATGTAAATTATTTTGAATACTATTATATAGAATCTTTTTTTTTTGTTCTTCTAACTGAACAGACAGCTGTGCTGCTGGGGAGTTTGTTGCGCCACTTCTTCTTCCCAGCTAATGCACTAGGAAGTGGTTAAGGGTGGGCGTTTTGGGGGACTGTCTTATGTAATTTTGACGTTCGAAAAGTGCTGATTCTCAGCCTAGTTTGAATAAATGACTTTTGAATTTGAATTTTTGAATTTGAATTATCCAAAGAGCATTCATAGCGCAAAAAAAATGCTTGAGAGCAATAACTGGGGCGCCTCCATATGAGAGTTGTAGACCAATTTTTCAAAAGTTGAAGGTTTTAACGCTAGCTTCTATTTATATTTTAGAAATAGCCATATTTGTTAGGAAAAATTCACACTTCTTCTCCACAGTAACCGAAAACAATAGATTTACAAAAAGGGACCCACCAAACTAAAAAACCAATTTTGTAACAGCGCTCTGCACTACAGAAACAGCTACCTTATGTCCATAAAAATTTACAACCATATTCCAAAAGTAATAAGAGAACTACCATACAATTACTATAAAAGAAATCTAAAAACATGGCTTCTCCAAAATAATTTTTATACATTGAAAGAATTTTTTGATTATAAGGGTAATACATTATAGATTTATTTAGTTTTATAATACCTACAAATATTGTTGCTGTTGTGTTTTATCTTAATTTTATATTTTAATAGAGTCTAAATGTATCTTTATGTCTTTAGTCTTAGTTTTTTGTATTGTTATTAGAGTTTATGTAGTAATAAGTTAGGTTTTTATGACCATGTACCTAAATGTAAATATTCGTATGCCGCTTTTAGCGGCGGATGTGTCTTGAACATAATATAACTAACCAACTTGTACTATATTCGACGAATAAATGTCTTTGTCTTTTGTCTTTGTCTTTTGATACAGTGGAGCATACGGTGGCCGTGTCTGGCTGGTTCAGGCCATGGTTCGGAGCGATAGGAGGCCGTCACTTCCTTCTGCGAAGCTGTAATGCTCGAAACGGAACGCGTCGAGGCGGAACGCGTAAGGGAGAGGCAAGATTCGCGCCCCTAGTCACCGCAGGAGATGCCCCGGGCGTCGGGAGTCGCAAGCCGATTCGACAGAAGCCCGGGTCGACGGGTCGTTGTGTTCCACGCGCGCCTCAAAGAGATGTCAGTACCATCTGACGGGTTCCGTTAGGGCCAATGTCTGCCAGGGTTGCGAGTTTGTCTGAAAGGGATATCGCGACCCCGGCACACAGGCAACGGTAGGAACACGGTTTTAGTCAGTAAAAGTCTGGCACGCCCTTCCGCTCCGCACAGACTGGGAGCAGTTATTTGATAATTTCCCAGCCAAAAAAAAAAACGGTTATGAATAGGATTTATTAAAGAAATCTGTAATAATAACGCGTGTGTAGTCATAACGTAACTCGGACATCTGCGTAGCATAGTCATATCACACACTTTGATTTCGTCATACAAACTTTTTTTTTTTGTAGTAAGTAATACTTGTAATTTTAAACAATCATGAGAACCGTCAATGTCATCGATTTTTAATGGTTCGTTAATATGGTAAGATAGAGTTTCTTCTGCTTAAGCGTCAGTTCGTGCATATTTTTGACGTGTGTCCACCAACCTGCCTGCGTCCTCATGTCTCTGGACACAATGGTGCCGTGAGCATTGTGCGCGCGGCAGCGGTACACTGTCGCGTGGATGTCCTGTCGGTACTGCACCGCGCTGAATGGCAAGAAAACCAATGTGCCGTTGTCCAGGACTTGTCTGTGAAAGAAAAGCGACTTATCAGAAGTTGTACAGATAGAAACAAATGAAAACGTAATTTATTACACAAATAAAACTGCCCTGAAAATAACAATACAGTTTACCGTAATGTTTTAAACATAACTCATAAAAAAGTACCCGAAACTCAACACCTCGAGAGTTTAACCCGAAACAAAAACGGTATGGCCAATATCTTGAATTTACCTGCAACCATAAACCGCGCGATTCCTTCAATTATTCCTAACTTTCATTTTCTCAATGAAAAAACGATAAGACCGAATTAAGGAAGAATTGCACTGCCTTTTAAAAAAGGAATCGCGGTCCGTAATTGGTGTTAGGAGAACGGCGGGAAAATTTTCAGGAAATGTTTTACAGGTGCGGCCATATTGAAGTGAGTAAGAATGAAAGATCTGTTCGTCCGATAAAAAAGGTCGTGTTAACTAAAATGAAGGTGGTTCAGTGCTATATAACAGGTAAAAGATAGAAAATTGTTAAATTTCGCTTTATAAATTGTTTTTTTTTTTGACAGACTCACCGCAATTACAAATTCATCGTTTTTAACTTTTTGTCGAATATTAACTGCATAAATTCACGCCGTTTCCCCATTGATCCCCATGGCAGAAGGCAGAAACTACAAAACGAATCTTTACATATTCTTTTATTATTTTTGCTTCGTTTACGTCTGGTCATACACGCCGGTTGCGATTTTTTTATGTGTTGGTAGTAAGTTGTCATACGGCAATAATAATGTAACATATTGTAACAAAAAAACACCGATGAAATTAATTAATTAAATATTAGCTGTATGCTGCTGTAACATCATTATTCGACCAAAAAATATATAGTAAAAAGTTAGAATCTGTAAGGAAAAAAACAGAATATTTGTTACGCGAGGAAGCGTACATAGAATCAAACACCCAGCACGAATACAAAGCAATACACTGACAGCTGCTCGTGACGTCATAAGAAAGAAAGAAATAAAGAAAGAAAGAAAAAGTGTTCATTCTGCACAAACGAAAAGCACATTACTAAAAAAAATGTCATCATTCATGCCCGTCAATCACGCTACAATGTATGTAATGATAGTAGATGTGATTCTCCAAAGAACTTAGGTACCAATGCTGTTAAAAATAAATATAATCGCCACGGGTCCCCACGTGTTTCGAATGAATGGATGAATGAAGGAATTGGCAAAGGTTTGTATACTTAAATGACTCCCACATATTTTGTTGGTTATGTTTCAATAGGGATAGATTTAAACCCGTTGAGTGTCTTCAATTGTATATATGTAGTCACATTTTCGGGGAAGAGCAAATGTCAAGAGGGACTGGTACCAAAACTGCTTTGTTGTAGAAAATCTATTTATATGTAATATTTGTTAGAAGAAGTCTCGACTTAGTTTAGGTTTTAATTTCGTTAGTTTCTGCTGCATTGCGACTGTGCTAATGCAATTGTGTAAATGTGAATATTTATTATCTTAATCGTATGAACTTTGCATTATTTCTAAAGTATCATTATTGCGACTGCGGAGCAAAGGCTTTACTGAAACAAAAACGAATAGTTTGTTTCGCTGGATTTTTGTAAAAAACAGGTAATTTGAAACAGAAATGATACATCAAATACAAATATATTGATCTAAGTTCAACAGTTTGTTCAGTACCCGGCCGTACCTAATTAAGGCGCAAAACTTAATAAAAACTTAGATTTTGAAAAGCGTCGTCTCTGTAATTTATACTTGTGTGACAGTCTCTTTCTACAGCTCATTCATATATGTCATATTTTTTACTTACGTTACTGTACTAGGGTGTGGTCACTAAAGAAGCAAGTAGCTACCAAACCAGTGTAACATAATGTAACCCCTGACGTTACGTTGGCGGCACAGGCTCCGCCGCAGAGAGCGGCGAGTGGCCCTTTGATGTTCAAATGTAATCGTTTTATGTGCCGCGCGGTTTTGGGTCGGGTTTCACACTAACTGGGTAGCTTTCCAAGATTTTTTGATCAATGTTTAATCTGGTTTGGCAAACTGGCCTTAATTCTTAATGTGTTTGTTAAAATGGAATATGATGACTTGGATGGTTAGTTTTGAACTTCGGCAGTGAGTCTGGCTGGAAAATCTATGAATCTAATTACTTTTGGGAATTAGCTTAGAAATAGATCTTGAAAATTCTGGTGAGTGTCGTAGAAGCCAATAAAAATATGCTTGTCCTAAAATAGGCGCTCATAAATTAAGATTTAGTTAATGGCTTCAAGTTCCCATTAATTTAGCTGCCAAAAGAATACAGACTCACGTGATTGAAGCCGCGGGCGCAAGAAGTACCTACCTAAACAACCGGTACTATTTAAATCCTTGAAAATTAATGTGCTCTTGCAAAGATATCAGACAAAAGCAAAACCGTTTATTTTGCTCTCACATCTCCCGGCTTTATATCTCACCTCTTTCACTAGGGGACACAACGCTGCCACCAAACTTTCCTCCACACAACACATTTACCAACACCAGGCAATAACTCATTCATCTCCATTCACACAAAACAAAAAAATCTAAAGACTTTGGAAGTCAAAGCTACACTGGGTACATACCATCTGTCATGTCTGAAGTTAGTTCCGAAGATATCGTATTTAGGGACGGGCAAAAAATCTACGCTTTGTCGGGATTCCCTTGGCACTAGGTGAATTTCAACGTGCTTATATATTTGTGTACCTAGGCTCTGTGCTAACTGGGATGATCTTGTGGATCTCAGAAAGGTGACATTAGGCTCTCAACTGAAACATTTTTTTATTTAATTTTTATTGTTTCGCGGAATCTTTGTGATGTAACGTACTTTAGTTTTGATAAGCTGAGAACAAAATATTTTTTATTGAGTAAAAACAAAAAGGTCCTCACTCTGTACTCCTATTTCATACCTGATGTTGCCCATTATTTATATGTTTAAGTATATTTGTGTATTGGTATTGTGTGCCAAATGTCATCCAATTCCGTTCAGCTGTCTTCGCGCCAATCCAGACAAATAGACAAAAATTCTATAAACTAATTTTCGGCATCAGACTCGTACACCTCGTAGCAATTTCTTTTTTATAAAAATATTCAATACAGTTTTGACTTCGTTACTATTTTTTTATTCTATGTTGTGTGTTGTTGTTTGTTTTATATCTTTTGTTGGAGATTTTAAATAAATAAATATACAATAGGGTTGAACGCGACTCTTTTACTAGATCATTAAGGTTACCATGATCGATCATGGAAGCACAAATTGTGAGAAGCCGTAAAGGAGTTGAACTACTGGACTTTAATAGTTGAGTAAAAACATGCTAGAGGTCTTTAGCGAAGACTTATACTCAAAATAGACGAGAAGGCCGGTAAAATATTAACATGATATTATGTATGTACTTACTGGTCCCACATTCGTAACGCTAGCCCGGTTCATATTTGTATAATAATTGAGGTAAAAGTCGTTGCGCGTTTTAATTAACGAGCATTTTATTTTCGCTGAGCTGCGGTCGAAAAATACCAGTTTTTAATGTAGTTGAGTATTTTTTACAACGTTGAGCAATTATTTATACACGAGTCCAAATGGAAAATGTAAATATGATATATACCTACGTTTTATTTTGGGATGTGTTTTAGTGAATGTTATGAAAATAATTTTGGTCATTATAGTTGTCTTTCAGCTTTTTGTTCAATGTTTGTAGGACGATATTCGGTCTTAATATCGTTCTTCAATTGACATTGAGTTTCAATGTTGGATTTATTATTTTTGTTTAATTTTTTGTGAGTATTTTAGGATCGTAATTTATTTTTATTTTTATGGTGGGTTATTTTTGTTGGCTTTTTGTATAATTATATATTTTTGTCAATAAAGTCCGTCATAATTGAACTTCTAGTGTAGCAGAAGACGGGTAGCGGATAGGTTTACTGCTATTAAAGCGTATTCGGCGTAGCCGTAGACCTACCCGACAAAAGCTACGCAAGAAAAATGCGTACCTACCTACTTTTCTTATAGGTACATACCAGCATTTAAGAAGAAAAAACTTTTTTTATGTAATACTTTTCCCCTAAATTTACCGATACTTCCCGCAGTCGATCACGGGGACTAGGAGCAAATTTTACATACATGTCATCATTGAACAGGAGGTTTATTTCTCAGGGGAAATCTACGGATAACTCCGAGGTAACAATATTATAAGAGTTTTGCCTAAATTATAGTACCGTAGTAGCAATTTCTTTGTGGTGCGTTACGGGCCATATTGGGAGTTCTCAATCTGATTGGAAAACTTGGCGTAGTTTATAATATTGCCAAAGTTTTAATATGGATACCCAATTTCGTAGCAATCAGAATGTGTAAGAATGGTTCCATGGCTGACTGATCCGACTTAACGTCTTCGTTTACCTTTGCAGGGGCTTTGCCAAATGATTGTAGTCGATTTGGTTTCAAATCAGATCGCCTGGAGGTGCTTACAAATGTTGCCCATTACTTGATTTGGATGTTGGAATCTTGATCTGATTCGATATCCAATTCCCTTTCATTCTGATGGTAAAAGTCGGCCTTATTAGACCACAGATTAATATTGAAGAACACAGATGACAGGCACTATAAATTATACCTTAGGTAGATGCATGAGTATCCTCCAAAATAATTATCCTTGCCCAAATACTCCTGTAATAGACAAATATTGTTATAATAGTATCAATATTTGGGGCCGAGCATCGTGGCTCAATGCAAACATTAATCATGTCACGGCTTGCTTAGCCAGGGAATACGTATGAATTTATATAAAGAAGGTATATATTTACTTACTGAATCTCTGTCGTGAAAACTGATAGGAGTAGCAATGGACTGCTTATTTAGGTTACCCAGAATTGAACGAGCAGTGGCTAAGAGCGGTTATTATCTCCTGATATTGCAACTGTAATATCATGGTGGCAGAATCAACCCTTACCGTTGATATTTCTATAAATTTTTCTTTATAGATTTATTTAGGAAACCAGTGATTTACGGTGCAGAGAAACACCGGAGGGGACCAGGGACACCTGAGTTAATTTGATTTATCGTTTGCATTTAAATTCCTCCCGATTCATTTGACTGCTCGTGAATGAATAAAATGTGTACTTTAGTGACTAAATAAATCAACAACAGCTTCGAAACTACATCAGAACATTACCAGCATGAGCCATGTATCAATTAGTGATCGATAATGCTTAGATTCAATCACGGTGACTAGTGCGAACTAATCGTGTCTGATTTGATTACACTGCTCGCTTGTCATGCTAGCCTGGTGGTCCTGGTAAAGAGTAGTGAAATAATATTGTAGGTAGATAAAGTGCCGTTGAAATGTTTAGTATCAAGTAGCTTGTAAAGTCGGAAAATGGTGTTCTGTTGCACATTATAAAGAACTGTAGAGAGTTAACGGTTGGTAAATAATTAAACTATGATGGTAACCAAACTGTGTCATATAGTTATTTAGTTAACAACGCTGTTTTTAATGGGAAATTGATTAACGAGTAGGTATATATCCTAAATATTTTGATAAACTTTCTACAAATTAGTTACTAATTTATAAGTAGGTAAGCACTTGATTGATTGATTGCCAATAGGCAACTAAACTTGAAAACGTTAACTCCAATTTAAACTGGGCTGAACTCTGTGATAATGAACGTGCCTTATTTAATCCAGAAAGTTTTTCCGACACAACACAACACAAGTTTTTACATGTTAGGTACACACGGCTACATATCAAGCTACACATTTCTAGTTTAAGCTGATCTCGCATTTCTTAGGATTTCCGTACAATGAGATACAGCTTATACTGGAAATGTATAGCTTATATGTAGCCGTGTGTACATATTTGTTATTAAAATTATGTAACTACCTTCACTTTAATTGCGGTATCCCTTTTTGTAAAATTAATATTTTACAATATTTATCACAACTATTTACACTAGGTACTATACCTAGTTTAGTATACAACTATAGATTGTAAATACATGTGTTGAGCAACTGACCTCAAACCCGAAGCTAGTCAAATTATTTACGTAATCAATAATCGATAGATCATATTCAGTCAAACAAGCTGTATCCGATATTAATAGCCAATTATAGCTCGGTACACTTCCTTGTTAGTAACGCATATACGCACAATAACTCTCTGTTTGTTTTCACTAAATGAGCATGAAAAATTAAGCTGGTAACGGTATCTTATTACAAAATTACGAGTCTGCAATATTGAAAAAAAACCTTTTATTGGTCCTATGCATCTACTTATTTTACCTACTTGTAGTTTGTAATAGTGATGGCCCGGATTCTGTATCTTGTCCTGAAATGAGACTAGTATTGATTTTATCTCAATTAATAGCACTATTTTGTAGCTTTAGCTTTTTATCATTTCAATATTTATCTTTCAACTTTTATGTTTATGAAATATGCTGGGCAAGGCTATCCCAAGGCTAGTATCAAAATAAAAAAACGGAATCGTATAAAAGTCACATTATAACGTGACGTTTAAAAGTAAGCCGTGGGGTAAAGAGGTCATTACCTACCATCCGCAAATGAACATAACGACAAATAAATAGTCTATTCTATTTAGATTTAAAGGTCGTTTGTTGAAATTAGACTTTGGTTTAACACAAGTTCTAATTTGACCTTTGAATCATTTGAAATTTAAAAAAAGTTTATCCAGGAAAGTATGAGAGCTATACTTGTTTCTGCTGGACTGCAGTTTCTTCAATAACTTAAATCAATAAAACATGATTTTCATGCAGCTGTCTTATAAGTAATTGCTACTAGGGATTTTCTAAAATTACAATAAAACGTGTTTACAATGAAATATATATGGTACATCATTAACGGCACATTATGTAAGAGTCTATTAACTGCTCCCAAATTACCATCTTTATTTTTTTACATTCGTCCTTGACATAATCATCATAATATTTGACATTATATACCTACAAGTTAATATCAACACTTTATTAGTGGCTTTTGTGTACATGATAATTATTCAGATTTGTTACAGTTGTAATAGCAATCATGTCATTTCGTTTAAAATAGGTATTTATTTTTATTAATTTATTTATATTTTATATACTTAGATTATTTTTTTCTATTTTGTGAATGTGAGAACACTGTAGGTTTAGTGGACTGTAGATTTATTGACCATCTTCTATCTTGTTAAGATTATTTTTTTCTATTTTGTGAATGTGAGAACACTGTAGGTTTAGTGGACTGTAGATTTATTGACCATCTTCTATCTTGTTAAGATTATTTTTTTCTATTTTGTGAATGTGAGAACACTGTAGGTTTAGTGGACTGTAGATTTATTGACCATCTTCTATCTTGTTAAGTACCTGGTACTTGTTGAAAGACCTACACTGTCCTCCCATACCTACTGTTATTTAAAAATATTGTAAAAAACAATTATTTAAAAGAGTAACCGTGGAGTTTCTAGTCGGCTCTTCTCCATAGGAAACGACCAATTGGAACCGTGCACCTAGCTTCTGAGGTTTCATAAGTGCCCATGTAGGTTTATGTGAAATAAAATATTTTGATTTGATTTGATTTGAAATAATATCTCCGCTAAAATGTTATATTTTACTGTATAGATTCCCACTACCAGTAACAATATTATTATTATTCTGCCATTCTCCAAACACACAGGAAATGGGTCAACAATGTGATCGAATCAATAAACATTAATCTATAACAAACAGGATGTTCTACTTATTAATACCCAATTACCGGTACACTGATTATTATTATCGGTTGTATTACTAAGTATACAAGCTATAGAATTTGTTTTTGTAGAGACTTGACCACATGGTGACAATATGACGATCAAACTTCTTTATATTTTTGAATAGCTTTTGCCCGTGACTTTGCCCACGTGGAGGTCGGAAATTATCCCAAGAGAACGAACACACCGGGATATAAAGTATCCTATGTCCTAGCCCCAGGTCATGGTCTGCTTTTCATTCAAACCCGTTCAGCCGTCAAGGCGTGGTAAGGTAACAGATCTAATAGACAGACAGAGTTACTTTCGCATTTATAATATTAGTATGGATACTATGGATTGCCATACACATAATGGAAATATGTTCCTTAAAACATCTGCTACCAAGTACCTAATATATTGCTATGCAAAGTTGTTCCCATATCCTTGAAACTGGAACACAGCCGTTGTTTCATTTCACTTGGTAAATATTTACTTTTTTACTTTGAACCACTTTACCTACATAAACCGAACCGTAAGTAGCCTATACCTCGTAATTGTTTTGTTTTTGTTCTTTTTTTGAAAGTCTAGAATAGACACGTTAACAGTTTGTGAACCTAAACCATCTACATAGAAATAAACTCAAATCCATTGTCTAGGCCGTTACCCACTTTAATACCCAATTACCGGTAGGGTGAGCCTCATTATCGTCCTTCCAAACAAAAGTTATTGGTGTTAACTTTTCACATAAATTTTTGTCGTTCCCATTAAAGTAGGTAATGTAATTTTGGAGGATAAAGGGGCTGTCGAATATCGTCCATTGTTGATATTTGTGGCTTGCTTAATGTTGCGGATAAATTATAACTTAGATATTGTTTTATAGCAGTTTTTTTTCATGTAGTCACTAGCTTTATCTTTAACTAGTGTTTTCATCAAGCAGAGAAAGAAATCAGATGCAAAGAAATTGACAAACTTAATGCGAATTATGAAGAACCGGGCTCCTAAGATAGAACACACAGTAGTTCCCGTCAAAAAAACATTAGGTTCCTAGTACATAATAATTAGGTATAATACATTACATACAAACATTGTTATAAAAAGGCATTTACGTGGAAAACAAGTGGATAAGTTCGTAAAAATTATAATTATCTCCTAACGATATCCTTCGTTACGTCTTGTAGGGTCTCGATGTTTGGTGTAAGTAAGCTGCGTTGGCGAGTACGAGCGATGGCTTTAAACGTGTAAGATTCTATATCTACGAGGCCTTATGGCCTACAGTTACTGACAGTTAAGCAATTGTTCTGGAACTGAGTAACTAGCTGTTTTTTTTTTGTGTGGTCTACCAGATAGGTTACGGGTAGAGCAGTAGTGCTGGAAAATATTGATTGCTGTTGCCCGCGACTTCCTCAGCGATCCAGGATGAAAAGTAGCCTATGTCCTTCTCCTGGTCATGTGGCAAATTTAATCCAAATTTATTTATCCAAACTTGTTTTTCCGCTTTAGCGTGAATGCGTAACAAACAATCTCACTTTTGCATTTATAATATTACTAGCTTTGCCCGCGTGGAGGTCGGAAATTATTCCACAGGAACTAAGTGAGTTAAAATATATGAAGATTATAAGTATTCATTTAAATATATAACTATAATAAGTGAACTAATAACAATACAATATATTCAAGGTAATAAATAAATTAATCAATAAAAATATTTAATTTAATACAAAAATAAATAAATGCATTAACCTACACAGTCATATTATAATCAGAGAATATACAAATGATTAATAACATAAATAAATATAATAACTAATACTGTTGCAAAAAAAATAAAAATAAATAGACGGGTAGGATATAATTTAAATATTTAGTAACAAGCTTCCTCTCTCATACTTATTTAAAATTTTGCTGTACCCGACAGGGTCCATAATTGTTTCAATTTATTTATTCCTACCACCTGTATGTGTACATTATGGATTGCAATAAAGATAAACTGAAATTAAAATTGAACATGTTCTGCCATACATTCCATAAGGGAAAACATGTTTTCAACTAAAATGTAAAGTTTTTTCTTGGGATAAATTCATCCCAACTACGGAGCCCTTCATTGTGCGTGGTCCGAAACGCACTTGGCCGGTTTTTATTCTATTAATGCATCGGTTTTTGATGCGTTAGCAACATACAATGAAAGTTTGAATTTTCTTCGTCTTTTGCTCACAGTTTACATCTTGCGCCGCTTGTCTCAGTAAATTTTCGCGGGCCAGTGCTCAAAGGGTGTCCGCGTTCGTTAGCAGGCTCGCATCACGCGCCGTCTTTGAAAAATAAACTGTCTAGCTCTCAAATATATGCTCTTTTTAAACGAACATGTAATAGGGATGTAGGCGTAGTGTTTTCGGAGGAAATCTTGTGTGTTTTTAGCGCAGTATGCAGAAAGGCTTTGCGCGGTTTAAGGTTTTGCATGCATGCATGGTCCTAATTTCTTGGTAATGGTGTTATTAATTTAAAGGACTTGTAATAAAAAGTTGTAAAATGAATATCAAATTACGATGATTTACTATGAATAATGTTACAACACTCCAAGAGTGATTTACTTAGATTCTTGTGTAGTTCGGTGATCTAGGACGAACTATTTACACGACGTTTTCTTCGATTGTTTGAAGCTTGGAACTTTGTGTAACGGTTTCAAGTAGGTGTTTAATCCTATTGCTCTTAGATTGTCATCAATAGTAATTTCTAGTATTTTCTTTGTTTACTCTTTTGAAAAAAAACTAATTTTTGTAAATAGTACTGTGGTAACTTTTATGTTCACTTTCTAAAACTTCACTAAACAAAATATATAAATCAAAGCACCGTATTTTATTACCATCCAGTCAATTAACGCGGCTCTGTGGCTCCCACAATTTTCTTCGTCTTACAACATTTACATTTCATTATTTTCTTTCCTTAACCGTGATTTAGACATTTTCTCAATTTTGTGAGTAAGCTTGTAAGTTCTATTTTCTTATCTGATGCACCAACTTAAATTAGATTGAGCTCATTAGTCCAATTTTATCTTTTCAACTAAAAACTTTTGCTCGATTTTATTCAAGTGAGCGAAGGCGATAAGGTCCTAGCAGTCATTAGTTAGAATGAGCAGTCTAAGATGTTCATGGTTGTTCACGTTGTCAGGAAACCAACACATGTTTACCGCTCATGTACCTACTAAAATAAATCTAAACTATGATATTAAAATGAAATCGTCATTATCATCGTTGGTAGTATTTTTTTATCCGTCTTGCCTAATATACTCGTACCACACTGGTCTGCGTCAACGTCTACACCCAGGCTATATATATCAGGTCAAGGTGTTGTTTTTTTTTTACTTTTATCATTCTCAGACATCCCAATTATTTAATTTGTAATTATTATGACAAAGGAAACTAGAAATGATTAAAGTTTCAACTTTCTCACGAATATTTCAATGTGAATAGTTTTCATTAAAATCTTTTTCCGTTTTCAGAGAAAACTGAAGCAAAATTGAATAGAGGACAGGTATAAAACATAAATATAACATTTGTGCCGATTCTCAAAAACTAGAATATTTTCATACAATAGAACGAGCCATAAAATGCGTACATTTTCTACCCACACTTTTTGAAAGAGTCTATCCTATTTATTTTAGGTAAATTTATATAATTATGAACATAAAACAAAGGGAAATTTAAAAGTTTATACTATAAAGAAAAACATTCTGCAAAAACTTTTTTTTGGGAGTTACTATGAACCTAGTTATTTTATAACATTTTTGTTTACAATGTTACAATTACAGAACAATACAATACCTACTATATTACACGATAAAATAATTATACACTCCTGACACATACCTACTTACATACTCTACATAATTATCAATCAATCTGCCTAGCCTTTTCCCAACTATGTTGGGGTCGGCTTCCAGTCTAACCGGATGCAGCTGAATACCAGTATTTTACATGGAACGACTGCCTATCTGACCTCCACAACCCAGTAACTGGGTAATACGATACCCCTTGGTAAGACTGGTGTCAGACTTTTGGGCTTCTGACGACTCGTAACGACTGTCAAAGATCCATGAATGACAGCCGGGACCAACGGCTTAACGTGCTTTCCGAGGCACGGAGGAGTCTCGGTATGTAAAGATGGTCACTTTTCCACTGACCAACCCCGGCAAGCGTAGCTTAACTTGATGGATCGACCAGTGCGTCTGTTGTTACTTAGCCACGAGCTCCTCCACATAATTATGAAAGTATAAATAAAGCCTCTTGACTAAAAAACCTCGCAACATAGCCCACAAATGAGCGTAGAAGTATTAACGTTAAAAAAATACATAATAGAAAGTCAATTTTGTTAAAATCCGATTAACTTGGACTTCTTTTCTTTATTTCTTTGTGGATGAAAAAGTAAAACATTCATTTTGCTATCAGACGGATGAGTCGACTAATGGTCTCAGAGCTAGGGCGCCGGCTGCTGGTCACGATCTAATGAGACGAATTCTTTGTCAACTTTTGACAAGTTAATTTTGAGAAAACAATGTTGAAATAATAGACGTAAAAAAATTCAGACGATTTGTTTGTACACATTAATTGGAGACGATTTATATTTGATCACCGAAGAGCTTTATCAACAAAAAGTTTTTAATGTTAATCTATTGTTTTAGAACTCGAATTAAGAGTGTTTGTTTACTTTTAACATTTTATTTTCTACAGGAATCAAACTCAGAACTTTTGGTTTAACTGCTTATTGTCACAAAACCAGTAACAGAGCGTGTTAATCTTCGCCCCGGGTCTCGTAAAAGAGCCGAGAGAACAAGAATGGTCATAACCATTTTATTTACTTTTATAGCTTGCAAGCTCCTTGCAAGCACCATGATTTACGACACCAGGAACTTTAACTTGTGCAATCATAAAACAAGTCTGTTTATTGGTACGAGTACTTGTGTCATGTGGTTTCTAGTAATGAATGGGCTACCCACTTCTGTCGTTAAGTCAAGTGAGCAAAGGTCACCGAACTGTGTATGGTGGTCTGTATGTCATCCATCATCATCAATTTCGCATAATAGGATATACGTGGGGTATACATGGTACGTGCGTCTGCGGATCGCCATATTTTATCTACAGATTTTAGGAAACATCCTGAATATTAATGTGTGAATTTGATTTCCGAAAAAAGATGAATGTCTATTTAAAAACATTGCCCTCCACACTGTCCATATTCATCGAGCATAAAGTAACAATCTTAATTAGATCGGATCTCATTGCGTTGCGAGAAATAGACCGAAGAAACCTACCGAAGGTATTTGAGATAGGATATTTTTATTACGCTTGAATAAAACCGGTAAATATGACGGTCATCGAATGACGTCTGAAGATTATAACGCATGGATGTACTTACTTATAACGTACTAACTTCGCAACAAATTACTCACAATTATCTACTGCTCTGAATAATCGCAAGTTTGTAAATATATTATACAACGCTAAATAGTTGCCTGGAATGTTTTTTTCGCTTATTGCAGCTTATTTCTGTTTACAAAAAGCTCGCAAATGGCATGTGGCACTTTATATTTTAAGTCTAGTATATTTCTATACCTGCCAGATATGTAGGCTGTATTGGATAGATTTCGAATAAGTAATTAGCATCTCTTTGGCGCCGAATCGCTAATTATAGACACTAAATTAAACTCAACATTATCACGACATTTTGGTTGCAGAATAAGAACATCATAAATTAATGGAACCTGTAAATAATATGTACATACAAATTAGGGTAGGATGATATGACTTTTTAATGTTTGCAGTTTTTTTCTGTCCTTTTTACAATCGGTCATCAACCTACGTAGAAAATAAGGGAATAAAAAGGTTCGCTTTAATAAAGCATTTCTCCACAAACACACCTACCACGTTAGGAAATGCAAAAACCTCCATTACGTTCAAATAAAATGCTTAATTACATTTTTGTTTCATTTCGAATATGTTCACATGATGAAAAATAAAAATCTCTAGCTGCACGGCTAACTTTCCGACTGACCCGTGAAATACATTTAACTGGGTGCTTTGAAAGACTACAAATTATGTAAATTAAAGAAAACTTTTAGTCAGACTATTATGAAAATTAGAAATTTATTGAGAGGGACGGCGACGTTTTCAGGACAGGCTGTTTACAGGCACTGAAGCGATTCATGTTAACTGGAGTTCCTGTACAATTTTATTATTTTGTTGAGATTCAAAGGTTTCGTTTCATTTGAATTCAGTGTCCGTACTGTGTTCAGTCTTTTCATTTGTCGCTTATCGGCTCACAAAACTTCACTGGACCTTTACAATTGTCGTGACATTTTTATTATAATCTTACTCGAAAAACGTATTTGTGTTTGCAGTAAAGTTGTAATAAGCGCTCAGAAAATTGTTATTCATTTTTTAATTTAAGTCTATTTTTACTACTACTAGTGAAAAATAAATAGAATATAACCAACACAGTTAAGTTAAACTAAGCTAACAGTACGACGGCGACACTGAATTTTTTTAGAACTGGCCACTTGTAAACGATAATAATATAATAAAAAAATAAGTTAAAATTTTGAAAATGGAACTCTGCCAATATTATTGTGTATGTTTTTTATTCATTTGTTTACGATTTGGCGGCAAATTGAAAATTGTCTGTGTCACGTCAGTATGAATTTAACGCGAGAAAATTTTCGCACAATGATTTTTTATGACTTTCGATGTCATTTAAGTCAACAAGAAAGTTATGATAGACTTCGATTGGCCTGGTCGCACTAATCTCACCGATAATCTGCGTGAGGGATGGCCTTCTACACCGTCAAGCAAACAATCAACTACTTGGCGACGTCGGACGTGGAATTACTGGGTCACCCGCCCTAAAGCTCCGACCTCGCACCTTGCGATTTTTATTTATTTCCGAAAATAAAATAAAAACTTTGACGAAAACGTTTTATGGACGCCGAGGAAGCAGTGGCTGCGTTTAAAAATGCCGTCGAAGAGACCCCTAAGGACAAGTAAGGTAAAGTGCTTTTCTCAGTAGTTCCATCGGATGCAGCGATGTATTGATGTAAATGGACACTATTTTGAAAATATATAATAAAACTAATAACTTGCTAGTTTGTTCAGTTTTTGATTTTCTAAGAACTTTCAGTGTCACCCTAGTAATACTGTTTTGTCAGTTATTTAAGTCCTCTCAGAACCAACCAGGTTTTAATATAACGCCGTATTATTATCCACTCATTTACATTTAATTACGGCTGGAGGCTCAGCGCTAACCGCGTGATAATAGGAATAGGCACAATGTTACGTAAATATTAAATATTAATATAATATGTTGAAAGGTTATACAAATTAATGTAAGTACCTGTTTACCAGTAAATGTATTGGTAAACTTTAGAGGCATTAAAATGTATCTGCCTGTAATTCCTGCAACCATATCTGAGATATGTATCGTGGTACATAGTTTCTGGGTGACTGAGTGTTGAGCTGTTCTTCAATGCAGAAATAGTCTATCTTGTATATGAATATCATGGTTTAGTTCGTTTTATACATTCGCAGTTAGTCGCTCTAAAATTCGTCGATAAACTCGTGGTCTGCGTCGATAAATATATAGGGAACATAAAATTACATGATTTTTAAAGAAATTGTTTGGTATGCGCATATTATACGCGTGGTTTTAAATAACATAAGCATAGTCACTCTATAATGTTCCCACCACTGCGACACTGGCCTCCTCTCGGTGAGAGGGAGTGGACCGTAATCCACCACGCAGGCCCATAGCAGGTTGCTAGATGTCACATGTCTTCGAATTTTTGGTTTTAGGACATGCCGGATCCCTCACGATGTCACCGTTTTGACAGCAGTGGTGATGAAATAATTAATAAAGCGCCTGTCAGGGTTTGAACCTACGACCTACAACTCGTAAGTCGCAGCCGTTACCACTGGGCCACCAGTGCTCTGGTTTTAAATACATATATTAAATACTAGACAGCTATGGGAAGTCGGGCTCAAAGGACCCTACCCACTTAAAATGTGCATTTCTAATAGACTACGATAAATAAAATGTAAAAAAGGATTCTTGTGTGCACGCAGTGCCCTGAAGCTGAAAGGTAATTTTAAGGGTTCCGTGCCTCAAAAGGAAGAAAACGGAACCCTTATAGGATCACTCGTGTGTTTAGCTGGCTGGCTGGCTGCCTGTCTGTATGTCTGTCCGTCTGTCACAGCCAATTTGCTCCAAATCTAATGGACTGATTATGTTGAAATTTGATACACATGTATTTCTGTGACCGAAACACGGACGTATATATAAGAAAATGAATTTTAAATATTGGGGTCACTTTTGGGGGAAGATAAGAAAAAGAAAAGTTTTGCAAACTGTACCATGTGACATATGAAATGAAAGGGGCTTATTGCAAGGATCTCAAATGTATTCTTTTCATAATTTTAAAATTAATGTTTTAATTTCTGTAATCTATCGTCTATACATATAAAATGCTTTGTCCTGAATGACTGACTGACTGACGGATCAACGCACAGCCTACACCGCTGATCGTAGAGACCTGAAACTTGAAGGGTGTGTTCTTTGTATAACGTAGGCATCCGATAAGAAAGGATTTTCCGAAATTCTACCCCTAAGGGGGTGAAAAAGGGGTGCAAAGTTTGTGTGGGACAACGTGATTCCTCAGTCCAATCTACTTCAAATTTTGCATAAACATTCTTTAGCGGAATTGATGGAAAACATGTTTCGTATTTTATTGAAATTCATCCCCTAACGGGGTTAAATAGGGGTAGAAAGTTATTTTGGAAGTGATTTGCTTTGAAGTTGATATCAATACTCCTTAGTGCTTTTGATTTAAATTACATTTCATTTTGACACATGTTTGAAAACCCAATCCGATTTTATTCAAAAAAGGTTGAACTCACATATAAGCTTGGTGCAATGCAATTACTCTTTAAAATTGGAATGTCTCGAAAGTCACCGTACTACAGTACCGCATTTGAAGGTTTCTAAGGTTTACAGAGGTCTGTATTTATTCCTAAGATTCCCCTAACACCATCAAATTACCCCTTCGAATTCAAGAGATTGTAGTTTCCCATAAAAGTCTGCTTCGAAATGACCATAAACAAAGCTCAAGGTCAAACTCTTAAGGTAACGGGAGTCGACTTGAAGGAAAGCTGCTTTTCCCATGGCCAGTTGTATGTGGCATGCTCCAGAGTAAGCGCACAGAGTAGCCTGGTGATTCTAGCACCCGAAGGAAAAACAAAAATATTGTTTACAAAGAAATACTGCGGTAGGTTTAGTATTTCGATTTCGTTGTAAAAAGATAATACCCCCGTGTAACTTTCACCAGATCAAAGGCCGAGCTTCGTGTTCATAAAATATTAAAAATAAAGATAATGGTTATTTCGCGATGCAGAATTTGTGTGACGTCAGGATGTTGTGTGATGTCAGGCCTTTGATGCGTAGTTGGCATGTGGTGATGTAGATGGCGTCACATGGTGAATCTCTCAATATTGTGCGTATAAACATACATTTGCAGTTGGAATGTATTTGAGAACATGTTTTTCAACTACAATGTTAAGTTTGTTCTTAGGATCAATAAAATTCATCCCAAACAAAACCCTTCATTGTTCGTATTCCGACACGCACTTGGCTGGTTTTTATTATTCTTAGACCAGAATGATGACTTGCGTTCTACGCGATTTATTTCCCTACTGACTGAGCAAAGTATAAATTTCTTTTCTAGCACCAAGAAAAGTACCCATTAACCATTTTATTCCAGCGATTTCCTAAAACTGAACAATGCTTCACAAAAGTTTTCTCAGCAGAATCCCATAGCTGTCCGGTTCGTCTGTACCCGCCCCGGATAAATCAAACGTCAGGCCAAAGATTTACGACGACACCCGAGCGCACCCGAAGAGACATCGCTGACTTAGCGCAAGCTTAGCCGTTAATAAACTCAATGAACGATGTTTTACTGAGTTGTTAGATAATTTTGAAGACAAACAGCAAAATCCTATTCAAATTTAGATGTAAAGGACTGTTTCATCTAAGTTAGGTTTAGGAACGTTTTGTGAGTTTAAAATTAAATTGTTGAGCTGTAATTAAAATCTACTAACAAACAGCTTTTCCTGAAAAGTGTCGCTGAAAATTCTAGCGCTTATTTGATTACAGATTTATTTTAAAATACTTGAAAAGTTTATTTCAAAGACCAATGCATAACCACCCTTAAAAAAAAAGTCTGCAAAAATATACTCTGAAGTTTTATCTTATTATGCCCTTTGGCGATATAAGGTAGATATTATTGGTAGGCACCTAAAATAAAAATAAAACTCAACACCAGGCACCTATTTAATATTAATTAAGACAAGTCGGTTAAAGCTGTCGTCCAGCCACTCGTATAAACTTTGTTCAGCTTTAGGTTACTATTACGATCTGATTACACATGAGCATAATAATTATGTCTTAGTATTATAATATATGTTTGTAGCTACGATTTAGCTCACCTTACCTGGACGTTGTGAATAAATAGCCTAGTATAATTACAATTAATATAAGACGCTCTCATTTTTTTAAATGGAATGTATGGTCATTGCGTCTTTGACATTTGTGAAGACACAAATGTAAAATACACATCGTAAAATTATGGTGCCTTATACTCTACAAGAAAAGAAAATCGTAGAAGAAGTGGCGAATCTATCTCTAGAAGTGCTGTGATAAGTAATGCAAAATGCTTTAACGAGGCGCCCAAATGTGCGTCAATTCTGGCGGCGGCCAGTTAACAGATATAGTCCGAATAAACAATTTAAAAATAACTGGAACGATTTCTCTTCATAAACTACACCATGCGCAGTTTGGGTTTCGGCCCGGACTATCTACTGAGAGCGCAATCTTAAGTCTCAAGCACACTGTCCAGTACTACACTGATCGTAAGACACCGGTGTATGCCTGTTTTCTGGATCTCTCCAAGGCCTTTGACCTCGTGTCTTACGAGGTGCTTTGGAGGAAGCTAGGGGAGAGTGGTATACCGGTGGAGAATTTGAACATCTTTAAATATTGGTACAATAACCAGACGAGCTGTGTCAAATGATCAGGCACTCTTTCTGATTCGTACAGGCTGGAGTGCGGCGTGAGGCAGGGGGGGTTCATCTTCAAAGCTCTTCAGCCTGTATGTAAACGATCTCATAGGGGAACTCAGCAGCATGCGTGTCGGATGCCGGGTGGGTGGTATTAGTGTTAAATTAATCAGCTACGCGGACGACATGGTGCTGCTGGGTCCCACTGTGGGGGAGCTCGGAGAAATGCTGAGGGTTTGTGAAGCCTATGCCGAGTCACATGGACTTATTTACAATGTAAAGAAAAGTCAGTACATGGTCTTCAAGGCCGCCGGTAAGTGTCCGGAATCTGTTCCACCCATTACTTTGAATAGTATTAACTTAGATAGGGTGTCGCAGTGTAAGTACCTTGGACATTACTAAGGTAATGTCCAAGTGGCATTGTCCAATGTGTCGTCGGTAAGCCGACGACCTTAAGGATGATGTCGACTTAGAGAGGGAGCGGAGGACTCTGTCAGTCCGTGGCAACATGCTGGGCCGTAGATTCGCCCGCTGTACGGACCAAGTCAAAATCACGCTATTTAAAGCTTATTGTCAGGGTCTGTACACGGGTGGTCTATGGGTTAGTTATACCAAAAAATCCCTGGACACTCTGCGTGTCCAATACAATAACATTTTCAGGATGATGTTGGGACTTCCTCGTTTCTGTAGTGCCTCCGAGATGTTCGCGCAGGCTCATACTGACGATTTTCATGTCGTCATTCGGAAAAAAGTCGTGTCACTTATGAGGAGGGTGCGGGGAAGTCACAACAGCATCCTGAAAACCATAGCTGAAGATGTGCGTGCACCTGTGTTGAGGCAGTTTGTTCGTCTGGTGATCTTTTAGGGAGGTATCTCCCTATTGGTTATCTTGACGGGCCGGGGTGTCTCAGCATAGGGGCATTTTGTGTATAGAATTGGCGTGTCCTTTGTAATTGTATTTCAGTGCTAACAATAGTTTCTAAGTTCTTGTATACTAACCTTTCGATCTAGCTGTCCCAAAATAAATAAATTTGAATTTGATTTTACTTATTTACAAAAAAAGTTATAGTCTTAGGGAATCAGGTGATTACTTATGCGCCACCTAGTACATACAACCTACAGATACGCTACTTTAGTGTTTCAAACGACGCGTAGACTCGTAGCCAATTACAACTGTGGACTATCTTATTCACAAATAGTTACCAACAAACCAAGGAACTGGTGTAGCTTGGAACTGTAACAGCAATCAGCAGTCTTTGAGTGCACTAGCTTCATAGACTGAGACTTGACAACCTCTCAGCACAAAGATAAAAGGAAATTGAAATAACTACGCGACAAAGGTCCGACTTTGAATAAAACAAAACGAAACAAAATAAATTCTAATACCGCAACAGTAAGATTTAATTTTGCTAGAAACACTCTTATTTAAACAATACTAGAACATTTTCGCTAATATCTCTACGGAAACTCGTAATTTTACGGTAGGTACAATTTTTTATAGTAGATGTATATTTACCTCTATTGTAAACTTTATGCGGTTGTGATAAAGATAACAATAGATTGTGTTAACGTTGTATCATTTAACAGAGATGCCATTTTGTAGTACGATAGTGAGATATTTTTTAAACCGCATTAGAGGACAATAACATTAGAGGACAATAACATTAGAGGACAATAACATTAGAGGACAATAACATTAGAGGACAATAACATTAGAGGACAATAACATTAGAGGCCAATAACATCGAGCCAGACGGTAAAAAGCTGCAGACCGGATATAACATGAATTAATAAGCCAGAAAAATATACGAGAAAATTCATTTCGAATATCTCTACCAACCAAAGTAGCACAGGTCCTATTCATATTATGTAACACAAAAGCATAAAGATAGAGGTAATCATAATTTGCAACACAAAATCCAGGCAGTGAAACTTGTCAAATAAGCTTCCAAATTCTGATATGATTTTATAACAAAGACCTTCATCTTTCTAAGATTTTTATAAAGTTATTGTTAATTAAGGATTATCCTATAGGTCGGAACCGTCGACATCTATGAATTAACGGATTGCATCTAAATATAAATCAAAATTCGACTTTCAAGCGAAAGTGCCCGTTTCCATAGTTTTGAATATCCTGAATAATAGGTTTTATCCCCAACTATAGCCATTGTATAACAAAACACTCTCAGCAGTCCAACAAAACCAAGCTCCCAGAACATTATTCCATTATTCCTTCCCAAAATATAGTGTAGCGTTAATTCGTTCGACAACGGCGGCTCGGGCAGGATAAACCACATGAATATGCATGAGCAGAGCAAAACAAGACATTATGTGGGACAATGCCACCACCCTACACCTGCCCGCCTACTCACCTGCCCGGGTCCACGTGAGGATCGGACGCCGATGCTAACCCCGGACAAATATGACTGATTTATTGTCTGGCCAAATTGGCTGCTGCATTTCGCCGGAGGGTTTTTGCAAGCGGACGGACATTGGCTATGCTATGCGGCCGTGACAAATTCCTGCAATATTTTTTAGTGTTGTGAAAATAGAAATCTGTTTGTTTTCCGTTGAGGGCCACTGTTGTGGCGTGTTTACATATCTGTGAGGTGCTTTAGAAGTTTCGTTGCAAATATTTTTGGCCAGTATTTGTAAAAGGTGGACATATTTTACAAAAATTTCCCAACAAGTAAATACTGGATGCGGATAGTAATAGCATCATGATTATGCCACGTATCAATCAAAGGTAGAATTGTCTTTAGTTTGTTTTAGAATCGTTTTTTATTTCTACATAATCCCTCTTAAAAAAATCTCAAAAAAAATTGACACAAACAGCCCAAAATTCCTGTGAATTTCCCGAACACGTACCTTCAAAACGCGGTACGGTCCAATAAGAGAATTTACTGTCATAATTCTCAGCACGGAGCCTGGTCCGAGTCCCAGTTTACGTCGGAGGACAAAACAAATTAGTTTGTGCTATGAAATAATGTCAAATGTGATTTTCTGTATGTCGGACATTGCGGTTTTAAGTTTCAGGGCACGAGGAATGACAAATTAATTGCTGTGGTTCGTGGTTTTAGGTGTATTTTGTTCATGAAATATGTGTTTGGTTTTAAATGAGCGTCTGTACTGGAGCTATATGTATAAAGAGAACAAAATATAACTACAGGTAAATAAAGTTGTAAATAAAGTCCAAACATGAACTTACCATGCTAAGAGTGTTGAAGGAATATTGACATGTACCACCCTTTGGAAACAGAGTATTACCAAGGAAAAATGAGGCTATTGTTAATTTATGCCAGCGAAACCTTTAATGAATGCGCAGGTGCATTAAGTTGACTGTACCATGGTTTACCAAAACCAGATTTTGAAAAAAATTGTCATAAACAAAGTTTACTTATTATGAAATTTGACAAATTTACTGTGACGTAAATATAACCTACTGTTATTTGATTTTTCAGAACTCCTCCTACGGGAGGTACTGCTTTCGAGGAATATTGTCTTAAATTGTATTTATAATTGCCTACGCTACTTAGAAATTATATAAGTGGCATCTCTTTGAAAATCCGGTCGACAGCTTTACGTAAATATTCAAACTAAAACGAATCTATCGACTGTGATCGCCAACCCTTTACTTCCAGTGACTACTTCCAGGAATTTGTCCTTTAACATATTTTTTCTAAAGACTACTTAACCGCCTTACGATTATTCCTATACCTTATTCAATCTCTTCTGTAAACGGGGTTAGTGTAATGAAAGAGTCAGCTAGTATCTGGTAAATTTATTTTATTAAAAAATGCCCTAAGTGATGATAAATTTAGTGATTTGATGTTACCTATCTACCTAGTTTTATTTGGACTTGGGCAATCACAATTAAATCAAAACTGACATGTGTGTATGCTTTAGCGAGTAAGTAGTAGTAATAGATGAAGTACCACTATTCATTTCCTAAACAAAGCCCGCCCAAAACTCCGTGGAACTATGAGCAATAACGAGGGCACTGCCCTGCATGCAGCCACACTCAGCCGCTGTCATTATCGTTAATGTGCTCAGTGTTATGACACCATTAGCAGCCGGTTTATAGGCTTTTGTGACAGTAACTCGCTTATCTCTCGGATCCGACGTGCCAATGAGCTGATAGTTAGAAGTAAATGTACGTAAGGATGAAAGGTGTCTCTTCGTGTGTTAAGATTTTATACCTACTTGGTGCTAAAAAAGTTTCAGGGTGTCAAAAAAGACCACACAGTGGAGTGTAGGAAATGCAAATATTTATCAAAGATAAATGTTTTGTTGATGTCTTATAAATTTATCTCAGATGCACTATTTTCGTGAGTGGCGTTTTAATTCCAATTAGGTGCACAACATAGGACAATAAAACATAGTACTTTTAGACTTTGAAACTCTTATATGTTTTGTTTTCTTTTAAAGATAGCTGCGGTAGAAGTTAGGCGGTGACCTAATTCCAACGAGTGCTAGTATAATTTTTAATTGACAATTTAAAAAAAACTGAAGTCGCAGTTCTTTTTAGTAAATCGTTAAATCTCCTACCTTTATGGCTACGGGTGCCATTGAAACTTTACTTAAAGCTGTTTATGAAGGTAAGTAAGCTTTTCTGCCGTTTTATTTGTGCTGTACCTACGCGGTGAAAACATCTACTATATACGAATTTTATGTTGAACATGAATATCAATTATTCTAGTTGACCAACCGAGCGAAGTGTCTCTGCTTCAAGTCTGGCAAAATTTGCGTTTTTTTTTTATTTGAAAGTTAGTTACTTTATGTTGGTCTCATTTAGAAATTGCTCACTTTTAGATTTCTACCAGTGGAATCGACCCTTTAACTACTAGGTAGGGATTGATGGAGCACCCGGGACCACGTTTTCATCACAATACTAATGACTACTATTCTGAAAAGAATTTTCAGAATTCTCTAAAACGTTTTACAATAAGGCGCTACTGTGCACCGCTAGATCGCGCTGTCGTTGCCATTCGCCAAATGGTTAGGTCCTGTCGAACATTTTGTGTGACTGAGTTTTGTTAGGTGTAAAGTACCTTCAAAAGTAAAGTCTCGTTTTTAACAGGTAGTAGTTGGTTAGTTGTGGGTTAGTTTATTTCTGTTTAATTATCGTCTTGCCACCATATGCTTTTAGTAACCTACAGCCGCAGTCGGGTTTTTTTAAAGTTGGATAGGTATATTATGATTATTTTTACGTCTCTTGACATTTCTCGGGACCCTGGGGTCCCGGACCTTTTTAAGGCATACGAGGGGCCAAAGCCAACTCGCAGAGGCCCGTTAGACGTTTTTAATGATATGAGGCACGAACCGACGATTATCCCTGTGTATACTATGCAAGTACACCCAAGGACAACCCCCGGTTGGTGTAGGACTATTACAGGATATGGAAACAAAGATATTGGACTATGGGTTTGGGTGGCTTAAGTTGACTGGTGACCTGGAACTATGGAAGGACTATGGCCCCTGCCTGATCAATGTTTTATATGTACACGGATAAAATGGCAGGGGGTGACTTGCACACTCAATAATGGGCCCCCGAAAACTATCGCTAGCACGTAGTGACGTAGCGACAAGGGGGCAACATGTCCTGAGGTGCTTGAGGAGTGGAGAGGTATTCCACAGCTTTCAGAACAATCCCAGAGCCCGGAAGATGGTCAAGATCCCTACGAGCACTTACTGGAATACTTCCTTCCTCCGAACACGTTTGCTCTTGCGAATCTCCACTCAAGCCGGCCAATTAAGGCAAGAATGAGGTGGGAGCTCTGTTCCTCGTCAGTGTTCACTCCAGCCGGCCAATAAAGGCAAGCCAGAGATGAGGAACAAGATTTCTCCCGGGAGATAGGGTCCGTGGGGTCACTACTGCCCAACAGCTCGCCACATGCTGCCCTGTGGGTTTCTGTATCTCTCTTGGTCTGGCTCCTCATCCTAGACCTGTTCCGGCAAAGTAAACTCTACCAGCACAGACCCAGAGTTCGGAGCGCGCAAGCCCCACCACGACGTCAACGTAGAGATACGGCGGTGGGGTTATTATTATTATTATTATTATAGGATTTTAAACTGACATGGTTATTTTCACTAGATACTAAAGTTATTTAAAACGGGATACATACCATGTTTTTTAAAACAACAAACATATCCTCCTGTTTTAAATAATTTTAGTGGTACTTATATAATTGTTGCAAACAGGTTAGTACTCGCGAGGTCTACTGTTTACAGAACTACTAGCGTACAGTAGCTCTCGCCCGCGGCATCGCCCGCGTGGATCCAAATCCGTTCAGGCGTTTTTGCGTGATCAAGTAACAAACATCCAAACATCCAAACTTTCACATTTATAATATTATATAAATATATATATTAGTAGGATAGGATTTGATTGGTACCTACACCTACCTATTATGGCGACTGTTAATACTTTGCGGGACACTAAATGCCCCCAGACGTAATAACAATAAAACGTCTATTGTGTCTCGTTCAGTTAACAATTTCAAGAGTTTCAGTTTTATTGTAGTTCAGTTAAGTTGAGTTTATTTAAATATTCTGTTTATCACGTAAACGTTGACATCGTTTTATAAGTTCTCAAAATAAATAATAAACATTAACTGCTGGAGTCTAAACAAGGTCATATTTAAAGAAGAGTTCAGTTTTATATATGGAAACGACCATGTCCTTTCAAACTTTTTAATATTTAGTGCTGCGCTTTGTCAAACTTCCATTTTGCTACTTTTGTATGTATTACGTATATTACGTGTAATAAATCAAGTGCTTACTATTTTCTTCCCCGGCCATAGATAATACGAAAGAAGGTTAGTTATTTTACGTGAATATAAATGAAATACCAGAAAACGAAAAAAATCTGTACCGATTTAAATGTACGCCAATGCCCCTCGTAAAAATATAATTTTGTTGCTGCCACAAGAATTTCTCTCAAAAAATAACCTTGATAAAATATCAAACAATTTTCAACCAATAACTAACTACAGCCTCCAATCAGTTTCCAATTACGACCACTACAAGTTCTTCAATCAATGGCGCTAGTATCGGCTGTTCCGATTGCATTGGGAAATGGGAATATTTGCACAAATCGCGTTATTTACCGAAATATCACAAGATATTTACCGGTATTTTAGTTTATGATTTACTGGTATTTTATTATTTACCCAATCATTGTTATTTAATCATTATTATTTACTGCATGCAATAATTTGATTATATAATTTCTGAAATATTAAAGCAAATATTGGGAATTAAGGGATCATAGATATCATTATTGTTCAATTTCGGCAGTTCCTGCTACTAATTATTGTGTTATTATTAGCAACTGATACAGTATCATAAAATGTTATTAAAGTATTTATGTTCTTCATTAACATACATCTATTTTACTCAACTTTTATTATCTTAACCGGTCAGTACAAAATAACTTTTAACCCAAAGAAAAGTTATTTTGTAATAACAATACTAATAATGCTGATATACTGCATTTATTTCCTTCTTTTCCAACAAAAAATTACCAGCCTTTTAAGTGTACCCATATAAAAATAACCTCAACCACAAAAACACTTCAAAAACTTCGCTCCCTTATTTTGAAAGTCTCAAAAAGTATAATACAACGAGTTTTTATTCTTTATTGTGGAGTTGCAACCCGCTGTAGTGTTGTTACGGTGCTTACTCACTGAGTTGTTGCAGTTGAACAGTAAAAGTCACATTTTGTAGCCATCTATAATTTAATGAAGAAGACGATCTGAATACAAAAAAATCTGATTGGTTAATCCAATTCAGTGCACAAAATATTATTATTTTGGTTTCTCGGTTTAACGAAATCGACAGATTTTGATCAATTTTGTTTATTGGTTGTGAGAAAGGGAAAAAGAATTGCAACAAAACTATTTGTAATTTGAAAATTTGAGTTCTTTGTTTTGTATGTGGTTGAAACAGATTTTTCAAATAAATGAAGTATTGATGGAAAATCACAAATACTCGCAACAAGTTTTTCGAAAAATTACGCGAGACTGACGTTTGATTACTTTTGTACAAGAACCTACTTCTGAATTTGAACATTTAAAACTATCATCAACATCGTAATATGGTCAACTTGCATGCTGCTGAACCATTTTTTTCAACTTCGGTACAAAATATAGCAGAAAAATAATATTGAAAAAAAAACATATTTTTTTAAACCCTGTCAGTAATGTATTTTGTCCTATTATTTAGCAAACCCTACCAAGAAATTTAAAAATCATCAATTTAAATCTTTAGTCAGTTTAATATTTTTCGTCAGTTCCTCTAAATATCATTGAAATAAAATCAAAATTTTATTTTATGATTATATCTTCATTAAGTAAATCAAAAGCGAAATAAACCATATTTCCGAGAGCGCAAAAAAGATGCAACTATTAACAGGTGCTGTGATTGACACGAATGGTTTAGCACTGTACTGTTATACTTAAACAGACTTAATGTTTGAATTATTTCAAGCTTTCTTACAATTAGATAAGTTATTGACGAAAAAGGGTTTTAATTTTAGCATGGAGCCTTAAAAACCATTTGCATGTTACCCGTTTCATGAGACTGGTGTGTATTAAAAATACATGGTAGCATCAGGTAAAAAGAACTTTAGGATTCAACAAAATTAGAATTACGTTGCCATTGATGCTTCAATCTAAATCCTATGAATATATTGCCAAGAAAGTTAAAAGAAAAACATGAAAAATCAACGATCGAAAAACACTGAGTCAGTGTGCAGGGCTCGCTACTTCACAAGTAGTTGTACAACTTTAGATTTACTGGCGCTCTTAATGTTTCGGCTCGGGCTGCGACGCTTTGTCGCGACCGCTGTAGTTTTGCATTACCCACCTACCAACAACGTTTTACATTGCGTAATGCTCCGAGATTGTTGTTCTTCGATGTTTTAACGTTAAAAGTTTGAATGTTTTATAATGAGAAAAAAATATTTTGTTGGTTGGTTTACTGAAATTTTGAAATTGTGAATTTTAATGCACATTTTGTTGTTTTTAATTTGCAACGATACTTAAATCGTTACCGTTACTACTTAGGACATGGTAAACAATACAGTATTTAGGTATGATTTAAATTGAGTAAACACTATGTTACAAATATTTGTACATATAATAAAATAGTAACGAAGAATTTTTGTCCGTTTGTCTGAATGTATGTTCCGGATTGGCGCAAAAACGGCTGAATGAAATTTGGCACACAGATAGTTTGTAGCCTGGATAACACAACACATACGGTACTTGCTACGGTGCTTCAATCTCGGTAGTACGTTCGCATGGAATATTTTCCGCGAGAAAAAGCTAGTTAAGTAAATAAAATACACGTCAATCGCTACGAGGTTCGTAGCACCGTCTAAGTGCTACGTAGCTACGATGCTACGAGGTTCACTACGCCAGCTACGATATCTTTAAAATGTGACACAATGATGTTCTAATGGTGACGGGGTGTTGTGGAAAACAAAGGGAACACTTTATTCTTGTGTTTACTTCATAAAAGGTCTTCTCTTCATTAGAGGATTTTAATGAGTTCACAAGCTTTTTTTTCAAAAGGCTCAGAAATATTGTGATAAATGTTCTTATAAAATTATGTATACATTTTTACTAGAAAAACCTTTTTGTAACACTGTAATGCATGGGCAAAGTCCCCTAACCCCCTTGACTATACAAAGTTTTTATTATTTTCCTTTAGAAATACATTGTATGTTTGCCATCCCGCTGGTCTCATGACGTTTGTCTTGTAATTAATTGCGACATACTCGCTCGGAACAAAAGACTCTTTCTCTACACAATTCCTTTGTTTTGATATCGTATGTATCATAACGCTATCCACGCTTACTAGCTAGGCAGAATTTGATTTACCAGAGATTTATTCATAAGCTAAATATTTGGAAATAATATCTAGCCATTTACGTGTCAATTATAAAATGTCTATGAAGAATTAATATATATATCTTTTGTAACTATATACCAGTGCCATATTATTATCAGTTCTGTGTAGTTTGACTACAGGAATGGTGGCTTACCTATTTATGTCTAAAACCACCTACCTGTCTCATCCGTTTATTACATGTACGATATGAGAATGGTAAAGTCACTGAAATTTATCGTTTTCCAATTGACTACCAACTTAATCTGTCCGTATATTCTAATCACAACTATCATTCTTTTTCGTTGTATGAAATTGCTATGTCTCGGCAAATTGACCTATGGGTGTGAATTTGATAGACAATTAACTTGCCTAACTATATAAGTAAAATTACAAACCAGCCCTAATCTGTGTCATCACAAGTTATGAGACGTCACACATGCGAACAAGCTCACACGGACAATGGCGGACTTCGTTTGCCTCTCTTTTGTTTCGACTATTTATGACGCCAGTAATTGCGATGAAGTTACGGTTTTACATGCTGTATGCTAATCTGAAAGGAATACCGTGTGTGTTGTTTACTAACAGCGACGTTGAGTTCAGGTTCTATTGTTTGATGTTTTTTTATCGGGGTAAAGGAATAATGCATGTTTTTGAGATGTAGATTTTCCTAATTACATAAATATGGACTGCCTCCGTTACAAAAATATGAGCTGAAGGTAGTAGACCTTCAGCTCATATTTTTTACAACGGTATGGCCTTTTTTTATATGGTTCATGTTGATTCAAGAGCCAACGTTTTTCCAATCCTTTGGTTTCGGTAAGTATTATAAAACCACAATTGCAAAATTTCATTCTCTTTTGCGTTTTCGATGGAAATATATTCTGCTTCTCAAACGTCAACCTCTAATGTAAATGCAGTGTTATGCGTTAGTCATTAGTTACGACCTGTTTTTTTTGTTCTGTGGTTACGACGGATGCATCCTATTCACGATACGAATACGACCATTGACGGTGAATAGGAGAGTTTGTGTTGAGTCAGCTAATCCCATTCCTAATACCTTACCAACCGTTACTGGTTAAGTAACAGTCTTTTATGTTCGAAAATATCGTTGGCAAGCTTTCACGAATAAGTTTTAATATAAGATACCTTTTCATGTTATAGAAACGTTTACTGGTGGGAGGATTACATTATGAATATCTAAACACCATTTTCTGGTTAAGGCATTACAAAATGCGTGATCGAAACAACCATCTGTTGGCGTCTTATTGAATAATAAGCATTTTATTATATTTCGGTGTGATCTATTAATAACCTTAAATAAAATTGTTCTCACAAGAGACGTTTGTATTCGTAAGTAAGGGGTGACCTATTTTCACAAAGAAAATCACGTGCATATTCTGTACAACGTTTTGTGTGTCAGACATGAAATATGTCGAAATATTTCCTATCGTTATCATTATTTCGTCGTATATAAAGAAAGAAAGAAAGAAAGAAAGAAAAATGTTTATTTGATGTGTATATGAGCACAGTAATGGGGATTGAACAAATACCGGATAGTATTTTTTTGTTATAGTGTAAACAAGCATGGTTATCAATAAGAAAATATGTTTGAGTGGTTTTGATCTGCAATTCTACCAGGGCATAAAAAGACTCATCAATAAATTAAAATCTACGCATTCTTTACTGTATTGCTGGGGAATAACTTTTATTTTAGTTGTGAAAAACCGCTTGATATCGGTAGAAAATTATGTAACGCACGCAAAAGATGGTGACGTGTGCATAAAACTTCAAACTTTATTTTTAAGACCGTGTTTCATATATACGATTTTCTTCATGATCCAGTTCTCGTAAACTCTATAACATATTATTGCCCCATCTATTTGGTTTACATCAATGTATAGGTCGATGTCCAGCAGTGAACGTCTTTCGGAATATAACTACAAAACTAAAATATTCAAAGACAAAGGGCGGTAAGAAATTAATTAGTTACGCTGCGGTATCACAAAGGAACACCTTTTGAGGTGGCCTTCACAAGCAAGGCTGAGGTTAATCGAACTATCTGCATACCTACTGAAGGTTATGTAGTGATTCTTTTTAGTTATAATAAGTTTTGTTATTTCGGTTTATCTCAGAGGAGCAATAAAGACCTTCAACGGTTGATACATGAATCTATCTGGATAAATTGCATAATTATTCAAATTATGCAATTTATCAACCTTAGCGTTAATAAGGCCCTCAATTGCTACCACTACATCAAGCTGTGAATTTAACATATTTAACGGCTTGAACCATCAAAATATATTATGGTCAGTTTCACTACCACAAGTTATATGGTCAGTTTCACTACCACAAGTTATATGGTCAGTTTCACTACCACAAGTTATATGGTCAGTTTCACTACCACAAGTTATATGGTCAGTTTCACTACCACAAGTTATATGGTCAGTTTCACTACCACAAGTTATATGGTCAGTTTCACTACCACAAGTTATATGGTCCGTTTCACTACCACAAGTTATATGGTCAGTTTCACTACCACAAGTTATATGGTCAGTTTCACTACCACAAGTTATATGGTCAGTTTCACTACCACAAGTTATATGGTCAGTTTCACTACCACAAGTTATATGGTCAGTTTCACTACCACAAGTTCTAGCAGATAGCTGTGTACAAATGATGTAAAATTTTAGAGTTTACCAGGTGTAAAGTGATTACTCGAAGCTACCGCAAGGCTACTTTTTATCAACACTACACAATTAATCTTTAACTTAATGTAAATTAACTACCCACATTTTCTAACACAAAACAAAAAAGTGCAATGTATAGCTGAACCAACTAAAATTAGCGCCAGCTATTAAAGAATCTCCGCCCACTCGTCACCGCTCGCGTGCTGATCGTGACCGGTGCTTACTGTCGTGTCGGTGATAAGTAAGAAATACGACGCGATACGTATCATCGTGAGATAAGACAGCCATCCTTCTCTTTGATACACGAAGTGTTCAGCGGTATAAGATTAAATACTGTATTCATTAGGAGAAGTTAAAGTTCTTAGAATTAAAGTTTAGAAAGTAAAAAGGAATATATAAAATGGGATTAATTCCTATACCTATCTAGTGTACCTATTGAAGGTGTAGGTATATGGTCTACCTTAAGCTTGCACAAAAGAAGGCGTTAAATATATACATAGGTACAGGCACCAATATGTAATCGAAACTTTAGCAACCCATTCAGAAATGTATGGCTTTCTTTCTTTTAGAACCCAGAATGATTCGTTTCATAGTTGAAAAACAAACGTTAATATTCAAAAACTTAGGCACGATATAGGTGTCGGGTCAGTAAGCTTATACCTTGGCTTTAGATGGCTTACCGCCGTCCTCCAGGGAATATTACCTTGAAATATCACTTGTATTGTACAGAAAATGGACGTTATTTATTACGACACATGGGCTCGGTACAGCGCAAAATAACATTTATTTTCAAACTAGTGTCACCTCTTCGTAGTGTCTTTGAAATACTGTAGTTAATATTTGATGTCTTATCTTGGGTAAATAATGGGTGGTTAAAGGCAGAAAAGGTTGCTATCCGAGGGAATTGAAAAAGTTGTTTGAAGTTATTTCAGACGTTAACATTAATTAAAAGACAATATTAAATACAGAAAATACTAAGTTGCATTATTTACCAATAATGAGGTAGTGTCTACTTTACCACACTAGTGATTTAAGAATTCTAAGTCAACACCTAGTTTATATTGTTCAAACTTCTCCCACGTTAAAAGCTGGCCAAGAATATATCGTGAAGCATGACCTACTCTAAACTATATTTATTTCTAGGACTTGAAATGACGCCCAATAGAGTCCCGGTTTCCAAATATAGCGTGAACTATTGATCGAGTGAGATCAGGAAGCGCGGCGCCATATTAAGATATACCGAGCAATACTGCCTGTTGTGAACCTAATGTGATGTTGTGGCGAAAGGGCTACTACATCTGAAGAGGAATATCGCAATATGTTTGAAGGAGGGTTTGATCTTGGATGTGTGACTGTGTGCCATTTACGCTAATTTAATAACAATATAATTATATTTATTTTAAAACCGCCACATAAGGGCCGATTCGAGGTTCTTAAGAACACATTAAATCTCAACTTTATGGTTTGACAGCTTGACACGTTACCCTAAAAAAAAGTCCCTTAATAACAAAATATCCTATTTCTTTAAAATTGTAAAACAATATTGAACCTCTTACAAACCCATTCCATTTATATTTTATGGGAAACAAACTACTGACACGTACCGCAAAAAGGTCGGATGCAATAACTTTACGGATTCTAAAGAAACTAGAAAAATATCCAATTTCTAATCTCAAGTCACAATACCAGGTTAAACATCTGGAAACGATATAAACGGGCGGGCCCTTTTAAAACAATCGAGAAATTGTAAAAACAGTCATAAACCTATTCTGCGAAACTGTGCGACCAAACCGTCAACGTGGTATTTTTTAGGAATTTAGGGGACTGAGGAATGAAGTCCGGGGGGGTTCTTTGGAGACCACGATAGGATACGAGAGTCCGTAGCCAGGCGAGTTAAGTTGGGAAGTTGGTTTTAGACCACGGTAGGGTGTGGACGTATTATTAGGCTAGTTATATTAGCAGGCTTGTTGAATGCCAGAGGCCATGATTGACCAAGTGGGCTGTCGCAAGATAGCGAGTATTATTTATTAAATTAAATACGGGGTGTCAGGGACATCGACGCGAAGCCGGCTACCTTGGATTCAGTACATGATTCTGAAATCCACGGCGTTGAAATTCGGCTATTTAAAAAAAAACAGCTGCCCCATACATTTTGACCGCGTAGGTATTGCACTTTTCTATGAAACAGCTGTTTTTTTTTTAATTATGACGAAAAATTTCAACGCAGTGGGGTTCAGAATCATGTACTGAATCCATGGTAGCCGGCTTCGCGTCGATGTCCCTGCCACCCTGTATAGTTGGGTTGACGACCAGACTAGATTAATGTAGTATTTAACGAAGAACGAGTATGTGCGCGTGTTTGATGTGCGATTGGGTGAGTGTGAGCTTGTGAGTGCGACTGAGTGAGTATTTCATTATAATAATTATCCTAGGCTGGTAATATAATTCAGGTATAATAAGTTCTTGTAAATCAACACTTATTTAGTATCGTGTTTTATAACTAATGTTACATTCTCGTGTATTACGTGTCCATATCCTAATCCGTACCTTGGCAGATTATTGTCACTAGCAGTGGCTATAGGGAAATGACGAAGGCCTTCCACCATACTTGACTGGGCAGTAATGCTCCGACTGTTGACTTTGAGATGACGCACCACATTTGGAAGGCAGAGCCATAAATACTCACAGGTCATTTGGAATTGATCTAGGCTATAAAGCCAATCTGTAATTGCATTACAAAACAACCAAACGTTAGTGACGATTTCTGTTTCCGAAAAGGTTTTGCCACAGAATACCTTGCGTGAGGCGTGTTGACACATATTTCCAGGGAATTGGGGGTAGGCTTCACTAAGTACCCTAAACTGAATTGGTAGACGTTCTAAGAACGCTAGGGACCGTGTCTCATTAAAACCCCACCCGGCTGTTTGTAGGCCTATTATTGAATCGACACAATTTATTGAGACACGCTATTGGGACGCAATGCCGCTAATAGCCGCACCGCATCCTCTAAATGGGGCAGATTAAAGAAATATGAAGTGACGAGCTACCACTTCGGCGTTCACCTGGTACGATCGTAGTGTATTCTGCTAGAGACTGAGTCTACGGTGCGCTTGTGCTAGTTTTGTGTTAACTTTGTAAAAATGGGCTAGGCTGTCGTAAGGGTCCTTCATATTAGTATGCGATTAGAACTATTCAATATTAAACTTGTTTTCCTCAATGACAATTGGACTTCGCAGTTCTCTGTCTTAGGATTGTGTAAAACATTTATTTAGTGCTTAGGGAGCGTGTTCCGTTAGAATCGTATTAGTTCCTCAGAGGTTCTATGCGTTAGGTCTAGCAGGATACGTACAATGAAGCGAACGTTGTTATACGGTTCCCGGTCTCACTGAAGTGGGTATATTGTAAACAGACAAATTAACGTAGTAGTACGTAATCGTATTTTAAGCGCAAGTGGAACGATCCTTTTATCCCTTCCACCTTACCAAGTCTGTATTGCAGATATTGGTGCTCAACTGCGAGAGGAGGAGACGTTGGCGTTCCAACATTTATAATACTAAAACATAATATTATATTATATACTTTTGCATACCCTCTTGTCTTCTTAGCTTCATATTATAATACTTGTGTTTACTAACTGTGAATTCCCAATATTAACTTCCTGGTCCAATCCTTGTTCCCTAATCTTCCGAGACGGAACAAGGTAGTTTAGTTTATGGGAATTCTTCTCTTTCTTATATCGGTGGGAGGGTGACCAGTCTGGGACGAGCCCTACAGAACTGTGCGGAAAGGAGGGGCACAGTTTTTCCCCCTACGGGGAACCGATCCAAACACTAATATTAACACAATTAGGAAAAACGAAAATTTTATCAGCCTAGGGTAATTCAGGTACTGTCACAGATGCTTGGTAACAAATTTCGATATTGTGTTGTGTGTTGCCTTTGATAAATAATACTTCGTTTTTTTTGTCCACATTTCCTTCATTCGTAATTTGGATATGAAATAGACGCAGATTGAAAGAAAAAATCTGTAGCTTAACTAGGTCCACAAGTACGTCAACTTTTAAGCGAGTACCAACTTCGAAGGATTACATTAACGAAAGGGGTATACTGTGCCCTTTCTTCTTTAAAATCGTTGTTTAATGCTTCCTCGCCAAAGCGATAGAAATAACAGAGTTCTGGAAAATTACTTCTAAACGTCTCCGAGGGTCTAATTTTAAATGGTCGTTATAAACATACGTACCTACTTGGTACCGATATTTATATATTATTTTTATATAATAACAGTCTCGTTATGGTCGATTTTTTATTACAGCAAGGTTTACTTAAAAATCTATGAGCCACCACGATTTATCGCCACAAGCCCTTTTAATATTGGTAATAGGTACTTCGGTCAACCTTTTTAACATTCATGGGTAAAGGTTATTGGGAAAACCTTTCATTGTGATAAAAATGTTAACCACCTTATCTCAGAGAGGTAGTTAATCAATCAAATCATGTAAGTCTGGGTTGCAGGTTCAACCCAGTTCAACCCAGACAATGGGATAATTACAGACCAAATGTTATTTATTATGACATGGACTCAGTCTTGTATAAAAATGGCAAAAAAAAGTTCAGCTCTGTTTCCTTTGTTCTTGTTAACTGGATATTCATTCCAAAAGCGCATTTCACAACTTCCATGCCACGCAAAACCATAGAACAGCCCATATTTTTTGTGCAAACGTGACGTTTCTTTTGTTTCCCATTCACCATGACTAGATATTATTTATTTTTATTTATTTATTTACACAACACATCTATCATAACAGGATATCCCAAAGCGATAAGTGGTACTTAGCTAATGACTGAACTATGACTGCTATAGTTCCGACAAGAATGCAAGACACATGTGTATGTATGAGTATGATTAGCACATGGCATGATGATGGCACATGTGTATGTATGAGTATGATGGCACATGTGTATGATTAGCTGTTTGATGGCACATGTGTATGATTAGCTGTTTGATGGCACATGTGTATGATTAGCTGTTTCAATAGAACGCGCGAACGTCGCTAAAATCAAGAATTCAAAATAACTGGCTGATCGATAGCAGATGTTATGATGAGGACACACTGGAAGTGTTTTACTGATCGTTTATGTTTAGTGAGCTTAGTTTGAAATGTACCTACTCTTGTGTGCTGTCTTACGCCTAAAAGTTTAAACATATCAATAGGTATTTATGATATTTACCGTGTAAGTTTACGGTTGTTAAAGGAAATTGAAAATAGCCCTCGGATCACTTTGAGAAAGCTAAAATAAATTACGAATCAGAAAAGAAATGGTAGAATAAACAGTATAAATGAAGTCTGTTACACTCTTTTTAGAATAATGTCCGCTCCTCCATGGTAAAACTGAGAATGTTTATGTGTGTGCCTAAACAAACACAAATATTCTTTCAACTCTCATAAATCAAGTGACGCGTGATGTTATTTGGTTTTCACACTCGATTAGACCCCAGAGTTTGGATAAACAAGACAATTTTATCAGCTTATTACTTCCAAAGTTAGTTATAACAGCCCAGGGTTTAATGTACCCCACCCGCCGGCTTACATCATATAATATTATTATTATAATATTGAATGTTAGTTTAGGCAGTCAGCTCTGAAGAGAGTAAAATAATAGTTGTACGTAATTTTAAGTAAAGGGCAAGGAAGGATCTAATGTGAATATTGACGACGAACGTTATGGTATGCGGATATAACTTTTTACTGTTACAAGACACCTACATACTCCGACCTTTTTTATAATCTTAAAACTGTCTGTCTATTCCTACTTTAACAGAAGTTCGTGACTTAGGTACCTGAACTTGCACGCTTAATGAGTGTTTTTTTCTCAAATAAATAAAATGGATAACCCACAAAGGAATCTCAAACAAACATTCGAAAATTCACAAAGGATATCTGTACAGACGGCAAATGAAAATGGAAGAAAAAGAGTGAGCACACTACCGCGCGCCCGGTGTGCCGCCGCCCGCCGTCACGGCGAACTATTCACAATGTCTGATACATATTTCATGACGCTCATCTGAATCGCGCCGACACTTGGATTATTTTAAAGATATAACGTTTGTACCTCAAACCGTGTCATTGAAGTTCAAGGTTCAACGCGGTGGCGATTTGTTAATTTTGCGTTTTGCATCGTCTGGATTCTGGTTAAGGAGGTTTTTGGTTTATTTTGTGACGTAAAATAACGATGATATAACATTTTTGATGTTAGTTTGTTGCGTTTTGTACAATAGATCCGTGATGTACAAAATGTGTCAATAAATTGAAACCAGATTTATGAATTGGTAAGCAATCTTACTGCCCGCCAACATATTGACTGCAAACAAGCTAGTCATTTAAAAGCATACTCTACACAGTTCTCTACTGAAGCACTCTCTGTTAGTAGTATATTTACTTGTAGCTGAGCTTTAAGAGCTCTTCTCGAGTAGCTTCTGCGATCCGTATCTGACCACAGCCTTAATGCTTGGCTATGTCCGTCGTAGTAGTATCTATTACTTAACTACATCCCAAAACAGGGTACTATTGATCAACCAGGGAAATTCCTATCAACTGGTTTTTTTACTACGGGTAACTAATAAAACAAAGTAAAAAAAAAAAGTCTCGTTCCTTTGTTGTGGCTTGTATGTCGTTGCGTGATGCAACCAATCTACGGTCCTTTTGAAAGACGCACTTTATTTTTTTAACACTGTAGACTGTTACATAGGTGAAATAGTTTAATCGTAAGTATTACAATTGCACCTATTATTATCTGTCTACATCATTCAATTTAGGTTAGGTTTAAAGAAACTTTATTCTCAATAAAAACATAACATGTCGCTTACTTGAGAACAATACTATTACTTAAATACTAATTTAGGTTCAACAACAACAAGGTTTGGATTTATAATACTTTAGTTATAAACATAACATAACATCACGCCTTGTTTCCCCGAAGGGTTGGGCAGAGGTGTACCTATATAGTACACCCACATTTCGCCAGTTTTGTTTAGGTCCCATGTAATAAGAGAGCCTATTGCACTTTAGTTATAGCAACAGTAATTATTTTAATCTTACTGAATACATTTTCTTGTAAAGTATAGGTAGTATTGCCACATTTGACATTTCCGTTTTCATTTTCGCGTTCCATGCGGTAGCGGTCTCTACATGTATTTACGTTGTCAGGAGTCAGGTGTACAGGTTACCAATTTACTGAAAAAAAACGCTGAAGTGCCAAAACAAATTCTATGAAACGCATATATCACACGTCACCGTACTCTAACATAATTTTATTCCCAAAACCAATCTCAGCCAAACACACTTATTACTAAAACATCCCTTATTCTACCATATACTGAAGAAACCACATCTTATTGTAATTCGCGGCACTTTTGCTACAGAACAGAATTCTTCGGAACATTTGGCACCAGGTGGCGTTGCGATCCCTCTTATATTATACACGAGTTCTGATACGTCGAGTACGTGTTTATTTACTTTTATAACAGTTTGGGTAGTCTGTTGGTTGATAGTCTGGCTTCCGAGAAGGAGGGTTAAATTCGTTTCTTTGTATTTTTTCCTGTGATTAGTTTGTTAAAAGCAGGTTTCAATGACCTGAAGTTGGTTGCCTAAAGTATAGGTAGGCAATAGATCAGGCTTAAGCACCCATAACTGAGCAATTTCATGAAAAAAAAAACAATTTTACTTCAATAGTCAAAAAGTGTTTTTTTTTTTCAAAAAATATCTGCCGTAACCAGGCGTAATGTAGGATGAGAGCCGCAGCCGCAGCTGGTATGTATGTGATCCAGCCTTCCCCAATAGATAGCTACCTACGTGTTTATAAACTGCGCATGAACTTGGACGCCCAATGTAGTGTTGAGTACACCATGCATGAGGTAAGTTTATTTGCATAATATATTGTATCCAGGCAAAGGTTCAGTTCTTGCTTGGGTAAGATAATTTAGGGAAAAGGATAATTATGTAAGTATAGGTGTTGATTTCAGGTCCTTATTAATAATTCTTGGTGTGGAGGTCACGCAAAATTATTACGGCTACCGTGTAACGACGGCAGCTCCTCCATTCATCTTGTCGATCTCCATATAAACAAGACGATACAAGATGAGCGGATAACCTTCAAAGAACACACTGACATCTTGTTTGAGATAGGTTCATGTCCATGGGGTGAAAATAGTCCAGTTGGGTTAAACCATTAAAGATACTGACAGGTGGTGCAGGAAATGTTGTATTAGTTGTTTTTTTTTAGAGACATGAGAGTTACAACAACAGTTTCGGTCCAAAAACTGTCGGACCGGCGAACATAACTAGGATTCTAAAGAGTACCAAAAACTCTCCACTAACCTCAATCCCGGCACATCATCAAGCTGCGCGCCATCCGGCTGCTGCCAGGCGATCTGCGGCGAAGGGAAACCGTGCGCCGCGCACGAGGCGCGGGCGCCTGTGCTGTTGGAGAACACCAGTCGTGGGGGCGGCTCCATCAGGAACACCGGCCCGTGCTCCTGGCCTTCACCACCTGGAAAATAACGTAGGGATGTTAGAAAGAAAGCTATTGGTCTTCTCTGGTATCGGCACAGGAAAATTGTTATTTGCTCTTGGGTAAATAGACCTTTTGGTAAAATATGATAAGGTTGTGTTTTTGAAATGGATGGTGCCGATAAAGCCATTCGTCACCCTAGATTGCTCAATTGATCCTTCATGTGAATGTAATATATTTTAAACCACAAAATGTAGTTTCGTTTTGTGGTTTTAGAATTATTATGTGAAACATACTGGTTTTCCCCCTAAACGACATAAACAGAGTACTTACAACGTGTGTTTGAACGGATAGCCGCAGCCGTTTCATTCCGTTACCACATTACGTTGTTACCCCTTCCTTCTTTCCTTCTAAGATTTATAAATATAACTTCTATAAAATAGAATATATGAATTGTTCCAGAAAACTTGCTGTTTCCGAAAAACTGTTCGGGTTACGATAGCGCTTACTTACATTTCAGCAATTCTTACAAGTTGGCAATTGTATTGTATTTTTAACGAAGGAACTCTTATTTCTGTTTGCTCCAATAGACCTTCCAGAAAAGTAGTAATCATAATTGGGTACTCTGAATAATGTTTGGCATACCCAAAAATATAAAGGCTGGTATAAAATTCTACAAAGGGTTCTCCCCAAAGGTTTGCAAATTTTCAGACAGTCGTTAAGGTCTGTTATAAACGCAATATAGTTGTACTAGCCAGGAGGTTAAACAACGATTAGATCCTAACGTACCTGCCCAATGAGGCTGCTATCCAGATAAAATAAGTTGTTAAAAACTAAGTTTAGAAATGAACACTTAATTTCGGGGTCTGCGCTGTCGAAAATGTTAAGTTGGCCATTTAAAACTTTTTGCGAAATATGTTGACTACTTTCTAATTTGTAATGTTCATTATTTTTCTACCAATAGACTTGTTTACTATCTACATCATCAGTACGTATCTATTCGATTCTAGTCTAACTTTCTATATTCTAATTTAGTCATTCTAATTTGATTAAATCGAAATGCATGACTGGGAACAAGAAACCAACCCAGTGAAGCGACTCAGTCACAATCAAATATACATAAACGAATTTCCCGGACGGACTACTAGTTTCTGTATGTATGCACAAAGATATCGTAGAACGCGAACAGTCAGGCAAATTGCACAGATTGTGACCATTGACTCATTGGCTGCAACGACTTGGTAGCGTCGAAACTAAATTACACTGGGTGTAATAAGTTTCAAGCAAGTGATTGGTGCAGTGTGAAGCGAATAATATGCTTGATTGAGTTCGTTATATTATGAGTTGAGGAGGAGTGCAAACGTCCAAGGCGTTTTGCTCTCTGAATTCATTGGCAAGATTGAATGACCACGACATCTAGCATTAATAAAGTATCTAGGCACTAGTAGGTAGCTAATTTTAGAATTACCGTTTGACTCTGTTTAGTTCGAGTACCTATATCATGCGATCTAGCATTCAAAATTATCAGACCAAGTTCAGGTTACCTAAAGTCTCGAAAATAAGGTCGCACCGTATTTCGTATTCAGCCGGGCAACCGTCGAAGCATCCAAAACAAAAATGTTTTCATTCAATCCAGAGCTTGTTATCGTTCTGTAGATTCCGGGTTAAACCGAGATTTGTCAAATTAGACATCGGGTTAACTGCCTTAACGTGGTTACCGCCGACAGACAGACGGCTGCCTTGATATGTATAATACGCCATTTGAATTTCAAACGCCATTCCTCCGTGAACTGGATTCAACTAGCGTTTGCCACAATGTTATGTTGGAATTAACATAATAATGTGTTATATAACTAAGTTTGGATTATGGGGACTCGGATTGGATTATTGTCGGTTCGAACTGGTTGCGGATCAATTTAGTTTGATACAAGTTTGTTTGTGATCTGGTGCGTTGTTGTTTAGAATTAATTCAGGTAGTGTATTCATTTTTTACAAATTCTTTGACACTTCATTGATAATGCAAACTAATATCATCATTGATAATATAAAAAAATATCAGATAAAGTTAACATTATAGAGATTGTATTTCAAGACCACAGAGATGTCGTCCTCATTACTGTTAACAAATCATTCTCATAAGTCCACACACACACTCTTAACTTATTGAAGTACCTACCAGCCCTACTTCAGCCGCCAATCATCTTAATATAGAAAAGTCTCACTCGTTAAATTCGCACGTTCCTAGTACCGTCGGTAAATACACGGGTACAGACAGCGCGATATAATACCTATGCAGTTTTGTAGGTACCTAACTTGTGACGTCATAGAATCGCGATTCGCGACCGTTCCGGAGCGCCATGTAGCTGAATGATACAATTTTGCTATCTGTACTGCGTAAACTGACGTGCAAGAATGAACAGCTTTTTATTTTTGTTTTTGTTTAGGGAATTGCTAAATCTTGATACAGATTTGGGGGCCCGAAGTTTTAAAAGTATTTACATAATTAAGCTCAAGCGTGACACAATTTAGGAAGGCTTTCCATTGGTAGATAACGACATTTCGTTTTTATTTTCGACATGATTTAGGTAGGATTACAGTTTAAATGGTTGCTTCTTAAATAACTGTTGGACCAAAGACTCTCGTTCCACTTTTATTTTATCAGCTAAATAATGTAAGGCGCCTAGAACAGTTCTGTGCCACTTGCATCTAACGCCCCGCACGCTCTTACGAGGTCGTCGCTTTACTAATTCTGAGAGCTGACCTGCGTCACCTTCTTTTTTTCTACTACAAAATTTTACATCCCTGGTTTAGAATACTTATGTTGCAGGAAAATTTTACGATTCGTCATTATACATACGGCGCCATCCTTTAACAAACGCTCGCAGCTATTTAATATGCCGAAGGTAAATTGGCAACTCGATCAATTGTTAAAATAGGGATGATGACAAAAAAAAAAATTATGTCTGCCTGGGAGATTATTAAAAGAATTTTTACGTAATCAAAAGATTACGGCAATACATATAGTTAAAACGTGCCTTGACGTCACAAGTATGTAGATTTAATATTTACTTGTGATGATATTTTTTTTTATTATTAATATGATAAAGCAAAAAAATATCTGACCGACGGACTAAATAGAATTTCTTTTTTTTACCTAGGCATCATCCCTATTTCGACATTGATTATTATTGTAGGGTGATCATCATAAAACACAGGTTGGATAAATCAGGCTTTACTCCAGCAATCAGGTACCTATTATGCTACAGTAAAATTGTGAGAACCGTTAATTTATAATCTATCGGTATTATTTCCGTTCGATTTGAAACTGTCGAAAAATTTTGAACTGGGTGAAATGGGTTAGGTTAGAACTGTGACCAACCACGCGCGAGCCGATCGAGCGGGGCCGTGGCAGCGGGCGGCGAGCGTTACTTCCAAGTTGCTTGCAGCTAGGCAGGCTTTTTAGTATCAGGGCAAGGTACGTTGCGTCGCAAGCCAGTTTGATACCAGTTCACAATTTGTCTCTGTTATTTCCGTTAGTTAGATTATAAAGAATCGAAAAATAATGCGTTAAATTGTAAATGGTTTGTTGCAGTTTTCCTCCGATTCGATTCGATCCGTTTCTTTTGTGCCGGATAACGAAATACTTCAATTTGGCGCGGCATTTTGTAAACGGTGAATTTGAATTGTCCATCAAATGTTGTGGCATATTATAAAGTGACAAGGCAATTTACATTTTGGCTTCGGCATATTTCATAACTGCAAGCGTTTTGTAAAAAGCGGAATCATACGAATTGCCTGCGACAGGTACATTCGATATCAGAGTTCTACGACTTTCGATCAATATGATCATCATTGCAAAAAACATTGATAAAAACGACTCGTTTTGCATAAAGAAACCGGAAAAAGCTGATTTAACTTTCGCAATTCAGTGACCCAATATTTTTAAAGCAAAACAAACATACCGTCCGTACTTTTGTACGAAAGGAAAAAAAAAATCCTTGAAACTTGGAACGTTTAATACTTTTATCTTGGCCGTGTCTCTTTTGTTCAGTTTTGCGAGTACCTGGGCTGACACAGAATAGATAGGTACAGAAAATCAGTTCTATACAACGAGCGAAAACGCAAGCTCTTATAGACACGTGTCTACGTACAGCGAGTGCTCTTCGCATTCGCGACTGGCATTTGTTTGAGATCCCCATCCGTATGTACGCGTCTGTGTGTGTGCAACTGTTTTCGCTTATTGTATGAAGCCGGTATTCTGTACCGCTGTACCCATCTATTCCGTGGTTTTGACGTCACTCTTTGTGAACGTTCGGCTCAAAGAACCTGTCGCGTAGATTGTCTGGATGCTGCTATGAAATCTAGGACACAAATTAAACGTCGTGCAGACCAACGCGACGCGACTCCAACAAAACAATTTCTAAGAAAATTTCATGATAGAACTATTAACGGTGTGGCGTCGCGCGACAAGTCGCGGTAGTCTGCGTGAGCCTTTAAGGTGTTCGCTTTGTGAAGCTTTTTATTTCGATTTGGGAATTATTTAAAATTTTCAGCTCAAACTTCAGAATAGTTTCGAATGCCTAGGGAGTTCCGTGGACGATTATATTGATGGGTTCGTGAAAACTGTCCATACGGTTGGGTCTAAGATCGTCAAAATCCGTTATACAAATCGAAACCAGAAGCTCTCTGATGCTACTTTACAGCTCATGGAGGAGAGGCGCGAGATGATCCTGCAGTCTTCAGCGTCAGGGCTCAATAGACGGATCTCTAAGTCTTTGAAAAGCGACCTTCGCCTCTATAATACGAACCGTATTAGGGACGCGATAGAGCGGAACAAGGTTTTTGAGAGAGATTTGTCTATTGGGCAGAGTCAGCTTGCGAAACTGAAGACCGATGATGGCAAAATCGTATCCGCCAAACCTGAACTATTGAGAAAGATCGAGAGTTTCTATGAACAGTTATACACGTCAACCAGTAATTGCGTTACGAATCTGGCAAGCGACCCAAGAGTCAAATTGACCCGACACTATACCGAAGACACCTCAGACGTCAGCTTGTACGAGATTATGATGGCTCTGAACCAGCTTATAAACAAAAAGGCGCCGGGTGATAATTGAATTACGGTCGAACTCCTGAAGGCAGGTGGAAAACCCGTTTTAAGGCCCTCCAGAAGCTGTTCGATTCCGTCATACTTGAGGGTTAATACGCCACAGGCATGGAACAGGCACACCACAATTGCGGCGATAAGTCCCCTCTTTGAGGAGTGGCTAGAGAGGCGCCACGGCGTCCTCACCTTCCGCCTGACGCAGGTCCTCACCGGACATGGTTGTTTCGGGAGGTTCCTGTTCAGGATAAAGCGGGAGGAAACGCCCGGGTGTTACCATTGTGTGGATCGCCCGGAGGACACGGTGGAGCATACGGTGGAGGTCTGCCCGGCTTGGGCGGGGCACCGCCGTGTCCTCACGGAGGCGATCGGCAGCGGCGATCTCTCGCGTCCGGCCCTGGTTCAGGCCATGGTCCGGAGCGAGAGTGCATGGGAAGCCGTCACTTCCTTCTGCGAAGCAGTAATGCTCGCGAAGGAGGAGGCGGAGCGCGCGAGGGAAATGCAAGATGCGCGCCCTCGCGCCCCTAGTCGCCGCAGGAGACGCCCCGGGCGTCGGGAGTCGCGAGCCGACCTCCGGCCACCGTAGGCGCGGGCTTGCGGACGGTGGGCAATGGGTAGCTCGCCGTCCGATTAGGACCAGGCCCGGGTCGACGGCGCGTTGTGTTCCACGCGCGCCTCAAAGAGATGTCAGCACCAACTGACGGGGTCCGTAAGGGCCAATGCCTGCCAGGGTTGCGAGTTTGTCCGAAAGGGATATCGCGGCCCCGGCACACAGGCAACGGAAGGAACACGGGTGGGTTTTAGTCAGTAAAAGTCTGACACTCCCTCTCGCTCCGCCCAGAGCGGGAGGAGTCATTTGATGATTTCCCACCCAAAAAAAAAAAAAAAAAAAGGCATGGAACAGAGGTGTGGAGGTACTCTTCTTTAAAATGGGTGACAATGCCTTGCTTAAGAATTATAGGCCTATCTCACTTTTTAGCCATGTTCACAAGCGGTTTTCAAGTGTCATCACGAACTGTCTCGCGCAGTATTGACGACTTCCAGCCTCCCGAATAAGCCGGATTCCGTAAAGGCTTTAGCACCGTAGATCACATACATACGCTGCGGCAGGTTATACAGAAGACCGAAGAGTATAGCCTGCTTCTCTGCTTAGCGTTTGTGGACTACGAGAAAGCCTTCGATTCGATCGAGACTTGGGCTGTATTGCAGTCTCTCCAACGGTGCCAGATTGACTATCGGCACATCGAGGGAAAAATGCTGCATGCGTAAACAGTAAGGTTAGGCTTGGGTTTCTGAAATGGTTACCCAACAAGCAAAATAATCTTGGAATGCGATTTTATAATGCTACGTGGACTTATAAAACTCCGATGATAGTTTTGGTGGTTGCTACTGCGCTTTTAACAGCATAAATATATGCTGATTTTACTCAAGTACGTTTAATCCTATAATTTGTACTTATATCGGTATATAGGATCATATTTCTTGACAAATATAGGATCAAGACTCCTATAAAAGCATGAAACAAGAGTAATTGCACTCAGGAGTAATTACTCCGGTAACTCAGAATTATATGCGCCTATAAGATAACATCTGCGGACCATTTAAATCTTAATACTCCTGTAGGAGCATGTACCAGAAAGATATGCTCTGAGGAGCAATTACTCTTGTTATTTTTACTTATAACCTCATATAAGCTAATATTTTATGACCAATTTAAGTAAATTAAAGTCAAATTACTGTAAATCATTTATGTATCTGGTTTGGTTTTACATAAACTTAAAAGTAAGTGTTAAATGAATTACATATCCACGTTTAAAAAATAATAAATCACCAAGATTATAACAGTACTCGGTAGGATAAAATGTTCTCTATATCGATTTATCGTATGCCGTTTTAAACCTAGACATATTTATATATGTAGGCATTCTACAGTAGTGTTATTGTATAAGTAATCACAAACAATCCTGGTTAAAACTCTTAAGAAGCCACTTTTGCTTGTAACGACCAGTACAGGCGAAAACGCGCTTTATATAGTTTTGCAAATTCTATTGTAGCATTCCGGAACCCTAATCGGTAAAAATGGCGAATGTTTTTCGGTTTTGAGATAACCCAATATAGAACCAATATACTTCTATTGGTACTATGTCACACTTGGAAATGCTCAAAATACTTATTTTAGCACTATGTCATACTTGGAAATGCTCACATGCTCAAGGCAGCTGCCTTTCATAATATTTATTTAATATTAATTAATACTAAAATGTAAATAAGCAAATTTCAAGAGGCGCTTTAATTTTTTTATCAAGACCATGATAGATTTCACAGAAAATTCACATTCCCCTACGAATAAGCTATAAGACTAACAATTTGACAACAATGAAATTTTGTGTTTCTACTAAGGTTGACATTAATACATTCTGATTCATATAAATATTTCCCCTCAAGATGTTATTTTTTTTTTACAGAGCACAACTAGCTATACACTCGACTGTTCACAATATATTATAGAAGCATTTCTAGGCGCGTATTAATCTCATTTTTGACTATAACTTACTTATATAGAGATTTACAGTAGTAATTGCATTGACGTAACTCAATTACAGGAGCAATATAGGCGTGTATGGCATTTCAGCGGTCTAATATAAATACGTTGTAAGTAAAAGTAGACTTATAAAGTGGGCCCTTTTCGAGATTTATAAGCGGATATAAGTCTCATATAGTCCTCGATAAATGATGGTTCTAGGATAGTTTAAAAACTACTTTTTGCTAGTTGGGTATATTTATTTGATTTCATGATTACAAAAACGCTCACTAAATCAAATCAGCTTATCTGTCGGAAGTAACCACTGAGCTCGCTCAGCACTATCCGGAATTACTAAGGTGAATAAAATAAATAATAAGTTAGGTGCCCCGTGGCTAGTTTATTCGATCACTAAAAGTAAAACGGATATCCTCCAAAAACCTTTTACGAGTAGCTGGGAAGAAGTAGTAAACTAATTTCACAAAACCCTTTCATATAAATTATCTTCAACAAAATAAACAAAGGAACATCGCTCAGAATTTTCAAATACTTAAAGAAGTCCTGAATAGTTAAGTAGCCACGTTTTAAGACTTGTGTTAAGTTTATACAAGTGGTGTCATCCCTAGAGTCCAAGCTTGCTTATGATATTATTGCCAACTTTCACAGCGCACTCTAGAATCTAGAGGAATAAAGAAGTACTGTTTTTGGATTATAGGGCTGTGAAGTATGACCAGGATCGTGCAGATTGTGTTTAGATGTACCTGTAAAGTGGGGGAAAATAAGTTTTGGAAAAACCTTCTTTAAATATCACAGCGATAGAGGATGGAAAAAAATTAAGGAAAGTATTCGTTTGATTATAAATAAAATAAAACTTATCATAAATATCATTTGATAAAACGCCTCATAAACATTTCATGCTAATTAAAACATCATTTTGTAACTAAGCGTAGGTATAACATAATTTCAAAATTACAACACTGGCACGTTAAGTTCGTTCTGCGGCAAACGATTTCAGGCTCAATTAAACAATGTATTTACATTGTATACGAGTGTCCACGACGATGTAATGTATGTAATAGCACTTTATGAGTGTGTGATAATTTACACAATTCACGGTGCGATAAACACTAAATAATTCTAGTTTATGCGATGTGCTGTGAAAGCTTTTATGGTAATTTATCACATTACTAAATGTATTTTAAATTAACAACATGTAAAAAAATGTATAATATACTTTTTTTTTATAAATTGTCTCCATTTTGAACTACACTTTTGATCTCTTCTCTTGCTCTCACTCAGAAACAGCTTGATTTTTACCTGTCATTGTCTCTCTTCAGGGCAAAGACTACTTCTCATTCAGACCAGAAACGAGCGTTCATCGCAACGCTTGCTCACTGCAGGTTGTCGAAGACTGATATGCTAGTTTAGTAAACATAAGCATAAACGCGCTCAAATTTGCTTCCCGTATGTTTCCTTCTAATTTTTTACGCGGCGGACGTGACGTTGCCCACAAAATGGTGTAATTTGCTGAATACTCGTAGCACACGAAGTGGACGAGTAAAGTGTTTAATATAGCTGTAATTTTTTTTACACCTAGCTTGTGCAACCGGAATAAACTGCCTAAAACAGGGAATTCGTGTATTTACAATTAACAAAAGATAACTCTTTTGGTATAGGTACAGATAAAAATAACCATGTTTACACTGAGTAAAGGAGGATGGGCAAAAATGTATGAAGCGTGGTATCCGCCCCAAGAGGTAATAATTTATGAATGGAAAGGTATTTTAAAGATAAATACCGTTATTATTTCGCAAATACCAGATACCAATTCTTTACTAGTATTACTTCTGCATTGAATATAGCTGTAGTTTTTTAATGGATATCGGTTATATTTACGATTTTTATCGGTATTATTTCACAAATACCTGTATTTCGCTGGTTCTTTTATATCTGTATTTGATATACCTATATTTTTTTATAAATACCGGTATTATTTCGCAAATAACCTGTATGTGACCGGTTCTTGCATGTATTATTGTACAAGCATTCATTATTCCTGTTTTTTTTTCTTCTTTAAATATCACAAATAATTTATATCCTATAAAACCCATATTTTACCTGTTCTTTACATTTATTATACTTGTATTCACTATACTTTATTGATATTGGTATTATTTTGTAAATGTGCATACATTACAGCATGCATTGCAGCATTCCGCTGCCAAATATGCCTCTTTACTTGCGAAAAAGGCCGAACATGTTTTATTTGTAAAATGTCACGACTGACAGATTTTTGAATTCGACCTTGTCGAAGCAGAAATAAAAACATTCGCGTTTGTTTGAAGTCAGTTGGCAGCTACCTTTGGTCATTTAAGCATGTACCTACTAAAATTTCTCCTGTGAGTTTTTTTTTTCATTAACAGGCACGTTCTAATAATCGCAGTAATAGCTAAGGCTCTTCCGTATATAAATAATAAAATAAATCAATATCTGAGTATTCCAGTTGTCTGTCTATCACCCAGCCCCCTACATAATTTTGCTTTTTTTTCGGGTCTAAAATGGTGTTTATTTTTCAGATCCAAACAAAAAAGACCGATTGCGGCCCTACTACGGTTACGGCTGCAGCTGCGGCTAAGGCTACGACTACGGTCCCGACGCAGACTTGTGTGCGTTGTCAGGGTCTGCGAAATTGCTGTCCGCGTGGAACTGACCACCGCATTCCGGCGCCTCTACGGCGAAGCGGATGGTACTGCGGATGATCCCGAGGCGGCGACAACAGTGAGCGTCTCCCAGCGTCTACCACCGGTGCGCCACCTTGCCACCTGGAGCAGGTAGCTCCCACCGTCTGCCAGCAGCGCGTCGCCTCACTCTTATGCAGGCAACTCACAAGCGTTTCCACAACATATAATTTTTTTCCCCCTTCATTTTGTATCACCTTTTGAATTGCGACTTGCCAAATTGTTTTTACGCCGTAATTACTAGCCAAGTATAGGTTTCTTTGCCTTGTAGGGTTGTGAGTCCATCGCGTCGAATTTAAATTACGATCGCGATACACGGATATAGACGGGAGCTTTTTAAAGTGATGGCCATCATACGTTCGCTCGAGTCGTGCTAAGAAAAACCGGAATAACTCAGGTATGCCGATGGGCTTAGCGTTCTTTGCCGAGAAAGATAACCACTAATTAATATTCATCTAAAGTCTTGGATAATAGGCTTTCAAAACATACGCTGACGGCAATTTTAATCCTTGCAGTTTTTTTTTAGTTGTTCCTTTTTATAAAATTATTCCAATATACTTGTGTGTTCTTCACCTGGATATTTCATTTTATGACCTATGTCATCCACGTTTCGATTCCGGGACGATATTTGAATTAGATGTAGCAGAAATATGTTTTTTCGCTACAATAACTAATATACGTTCATCGTCCTATCAGACATGTGCAATACTATTTAAGAATATCATTGTTGTTTGTTTTGATCAATAGATAACAAACAGTCTTCGATATGACATGACGCAACTGAATACGTCCGCGTAAAAGTCCCCACTCCATCTTGGCCGGGGTCGGGGGCGGGGTGCGCGGTGCGCGAGGATAACTCTGGTGGTAGCTTCGCAGCACTTTAGCCGTTCTATCGTATTGTACGTGAGACAAAGTGTCGCTGCTGTTTATACATATATTCTTCAATATTATTGCACATGTCTGTTATTGTCATGTCATGACAGGACGACGTAAAGTCGGCATTTCTGCACATATAATATCCATCGTGTTGTACCTAGGATATGAAGGGTTTACTGCCCCTTCTTCGTTTCTCGACGATGTTATTGTAGATAATCATTATGTATAAGAATAAATACACTTTTTCCTAAAACTGTATTTTTCATTTACTTTCAACACCCGGGACGACCCCAACCGGATTAGGCACCCTTCAGTTAAACAAGTATACTTATTACCATACATAAAATACAGGCTATTTGCGAAATAATACCAGTATTAATTGAAAAAAATACAGGTACAATATTGGATACATAAATATAACACATGCAAAGAACCGGTAGTAAACCGGGGTTACTTTGATCAATATTGAACTTTGAAGATCCATATCTTTTAAATTTGCGGGTGTAAAAAATACAAAAAATGTCTACAGGTTATTTGTGGAAGAATAGCATTATTTATCAAAATAATACAAATATTGAAAACCGGTATTTTTACAACCCAAAACGTTATGAGTTATGACTGATGCCGGGTATTATCTATGTAGCAGTATCATTCCAAGACGTTTGATACCGGTATCAAATAATACCCGATTTTTCAAGCACTAGCTGAGAGTGTTAATTATTTTTAGTATTAATTATTATTTTTAATTATCTCCGTACGGACAAGGATTTGAAAAAAATCACCATAATAATAAATATTGCTGCACTTGGTAAGACCTGTTAATCGACACTAGAATAATTTCTATTGGACGGAGTACCAATATGTCCATCCTCCTTTTTATAATGTGTGTGTTTCACTGTGTTGGAGATTTGACTTCACAACACATGCACATTCTATATCATAGTTCTAAATCAACTCTTTAACTAGGTTATTCCCATTTTGGTTTAGGCAAATTGTTTTGCTCACACTTTGGCTCACATAAAGGTCGTCTTATGGTCGTACTACGTCGTAAGATAAGTAAACTACTATCGTCTAATTTGTTTCCATTTCTTTGCTATTTGAATTCTGTAACAATATGATAAAGAAACAACTTACCTTAATATGAGCAATAAAGAGATTATTGTTACGGTCTGTCTATTCTCTTAGATTGCTTTTTAAATATAGTTGTGTTGCTATTGATGCTAAATATAAATAATGTGGATATTATAAGTTGTAATAGAAACTGAACAGGTTTTACCAGAACAAATACATTGCTGGTCGCTCTGGTGTGTACCAGAGATTACAATTGGACATAATATTTTATTCCAGTGTTCAAAAGAATAATAGCAATTGTAATTAAAAGCACAAGCTCCACACTCGCCCCATTAAGAAAAACAAAGCAGTCGTTACCCACATTTCACATTACTTTTCTCCTCACACATTATTTACTTTTCATTTGGCCTATTTTTTTTGCATTGTCAACAAAAGTGTTTCAACTACCCGCAGTTACGTTCAAATTGAAACGAACAGCGCAACAACAACATAATGGCCAGCAATTCAGCTCGTCATAACTCTATGCTCTTTTGTTTTCGATTTTTTCAAAAACCTCCGCATACAATGGAGAACGAAAACACATATTTTACCCAAAAAGTTTAGGAGTTTGAAAAATGCGCAAGTACGATGTTAAAATGTTGCCGGCGGGCGCGGCGGTGCGGCGGCGGCGGCAGGCGTCCTCGCGGGTGAGCGTCAGTCACAATTTATTTGGAATTGGACTGTAGGTTCTGTGCACTGTTTTTGTAGATAGTGTATGCTCAAAGACATGCGAGCTGTAATTTGCGAGATTTGGGCCGAAAAAAAAACCGATTTTGGTACGGGTTTTGTGTGAATCATAATTAATTTACCTACCATGTGACATAAATACATGATTATGTATGTAGTCAGAGTATTTTCTATTAATATTCTGAGAATACTTTTATTCCTTTGTTTTAAAATATTAAATTGAATCTTTTCAAGCAGTAGGTATTGCGCGTAAATCGTTATAACAGTAATAAATAATGCTTGTTGTGAATCACAATGCATTGGAAATGTAAAAACGAAAACAAACCGGTTGTTTGGATGAAATCCGATACCTACATTTCGCAGAATTTTGTAGTTAACACCATTTTAAGCTTGTTTTATGGCAAAAATCGAATATATTTCCTATAAGTAATCCAAAAAAAATAATGTAGGTATAAGTAATCAAATACATAGGTTGTAAAAAAAAGGCATTGGCATTTAATTCCTTCGAATCTTACAATTAAAATTAAAGCAAAAGCCGCGGTCCGTTATTGTCTAATTAAATATTTTAGAATATACCTACCTAATTAGCGTTTTTAGGGTTCCGTAGTAAACAAGGAACCCTTATAGTTTCGCCATGTCCGTCTGACATGGCGAAACTATAAGGGTTCCTTGTTGTCTGTCTGTCCGCGGCTTAGCTCAGAGACGGTTAGTACTAGAAAGCTGTAATTTGGCATGGGTATACATATTAATCATGCCGACATGGTGCCGAGTGGTGAAATAATATCAAGAAAAATTTTTTTTTTGGGTAGTTCCACATAAAGTGGGGATGTCTTTTTTTTTCTCGTATATCCCATGGGATAGACGAGAATATCCCATGGGATACACCATGGTGTGGGGTGTCGTTGGAAAGGTCGTTCCAAAATATTGTGGGTGTGTAAATATCATTTTTCAATTCAGGAATCCGTTTGCGAAATATTAAGCTTTAAAGTGCAAATTTTTGTCAGAGTCGAGTGTCCCCCCCCCTACCAGCTAAATTGATCCCAACTACGGAACCCTTCATTGTGCGTGGTCCGACACGCACTTGGCCAGTTTTTTTTTAATATTAATGTGAGTCCTCAATATCAAATTACAGAGACGAACTCGGCAGATAAGAAGGGATTCAATAACGAAGAATACTCGCAAAGAACCCGTTGTCTTGATAACCCCAAGTTTCTCGCTGCAGATTCTTACCTAAGCATGCTCCATCCAGGGTCAAGAAGCAATTTAAAGTCCCAGCAGAAACTAATTTCAACTAAGTTTACTATGTTTTTTATAAGCAAAAGTCAAGCATTGCGAACTTAGGACACAGGTTGTATGTGAAGAACATGTACAAAAAAGTCTTGATACGGAACTCAGTCGTGAGCTAACGAATAAACAAAGAATGTTATTCATTTTCATTTTGATTATTTTACGAGTACACAGAGCTTTGAAAGAATTATAATATATATTTTTGGATATCCATTGTCTTTGAATACTCTCCGGTTTATTCTAAGCTGTCCATTCTTAGAAATGGTGTCGCGTGGTCCACACCTTTACATTCCTAAAGTTTTATTTAACCTAATAATATTTCACCGCTTCTTCTTATTCTATGCTGTAAACAAAAATAGCGCTTTGTAAGCGGTCATCCGACACTTGAAGACGGAACATCATGATTATGTTAGTGCCAAAGTTATTTTTTTTAATACCAAGGTTTTGTTTAATCAACAGCGGTAATATTTTAAGTCCGTACGTGGTATAGTATTTGTGAACCAATTAATATAAATATTAAAAAAAAGGTAATTTGAGTAATTTTGCGTCAAAATTAAACTTTATTTCACAAGGTACGAGTATTTTACTGTTTAAAGGCTGAGATAAACGAGAAGTAAAATCTATGTTTAAAGACTGTTATAGCACCGTGGTACAGCTTTGAAATTAATCTTGATAACGTTAAGTTTATACCTCAGACAAAGTAGATTGGATCAAAGGTACATTGTCTTTGGATTCAGAATTTACTAGGAATAAACAAGATAGTAGTAGATGCGAATTTTACATTGGAAAATGTTACAAAGTTTAACACGAAAGGATTATCCCAATTGAAGTATTGATTACCGGCTGATTGAGAACGATAGCGAAGATCTAGTCACTAAATTCTACTTTCCTTATTAAGTAACCAATACAAACTTTGTCTCTGCACAATTTGAACGCAACGATAAAAGTTTGATGAAATAGTCTCAAGTCACTCGCTCCTGTACATTATCCGTATGAGTAATGTCTTCCAGTTTTCTACGGTCAACTTGTACTAGTTCGCTGTACTCGCGGCGCTGCTAGTCCAAGTTACAAGTAGCTGATGTAGTTACTATATTGTTCTTCCATCGCCGCATGCTTGCCTTTCATATCGGGGTGAAATCCGATTTAAAGCGAGGCTGCATTTCCGACACTGTTCTTTGAATCACACAAGGGTTAATTTTACTTTTAGAGCCATTTGAACATTTGTATCTTTCATAAATTATTATTTTAAAACGGAATTTTTTACAAACATTTTGCCAGCATAGCATAGATGGAATGTGACCATAGGTATCAGCTGCTGGTCTGAGGGACGATTCTCGATTTTTTTACGAGCATTTGCATTCTAATCTCTTGAACCTCTAATTTACTTTCATTTTTGACAAGTTTTCGATATTGATTACCGCTAAAATGAGATTGCAATCTGAATTTGAGTGTTATTTTAAAGAATAAGAATTTGTGGCTTTCAGAAGTTTTGAAAATCAAATGACAATAGCGAATACCTATCATCATTAGCTTGAATTACGATTCGCGAACCTTTACACAGATCTATGAAGTAGAGATAAAGGGAATAGTGAAGGTCCCATAGAAACAAAGGCAATAAAAAACGATTTAAAATCTTCCTACTTTCGATAGTTTACCTTTATATATTTTCCAACTTATTTTTATTCAAAGTTTCAGGCACCCAGCATTTACTCACCAAGAAACCAAGAAATAGGCTTAATATTTTCCAACGGTTACCCAAGCGAGTGGCAGTGGAATCTAATAAGCGGGTTGAACCGACGCAATCCGATTGTCCCGACAGACAGACGGAGGGCTAACGCAATTTGATGCGGAGGCCGAATTGACGCCCGACGCCCCGCACGTATGACTGACGAGTTTGTTGCTGACAGTTTTACACTTCAAGAGGACTGAGAAGGTGTATAGCTGGGTGGAGGAGGGGGTGTGTGACGTCATGTGAAAGAGGTGAGAATTGTTTGTGTGAAAATGTGGTAAAATATTATGTTGTACTAAAGTGTGTGGAGTTAAAGGAATTGTTTTCCGAATGTAGTAGTGTAAAGGTACTGTACAATTTTTTCTTTATTTTTGTCTTTATCTTTCTCCAGAGTAGTAGTAATAGTAGGTAGGTACCTACTCTTGGTTTTTTGGATAGGCCACGATACACACTTTAGTTAGAACAGTTTCTGAAACATTTTTCTAAGCAATATCTTGCAAATGCTTCTTAGCGTGGCATTTGCCACAATGACATTTTATAACAAAGAAAAACAAAACAAAAAAAAGTCGCATATCAAGTCCCTCTAATTCATTCAGCCATTTATCGTTCTTCATTTCGGGACTCAAGCCATTCGAAAATAAACTTTAAGATGCAGCTGTAAGACCTAAAATTACAGAGCTAGTTATATCGTTAGGGGTGCACGCAAACACATTAGCATATATACAAGGAGACAACAAGTCTTCCGTCAAAAGTTAATGAAAATGTTTTGTGAACTCATTACATTTTAATAACGCGCTGAAGGGGGATCAAATTTAAAAGATGTATGTACATAATTATAGCAATTTATATGGTGATCTTATAACTATGGTTTTACATGCTGGGCATACATAGTTTATGCATGATCGTTTTTAAGCATTATAGGTAGGTAGTTTTCAAAGCATATTTCGGAGTGTAAAAAAGTTAAGGCCTTAAAAATTACAATAGGGACCAACCAGAATAGAATTCAACAGACAACAATGATCTTTTAATCTATTCGTTCCGATTAATGTTTTGGCAAGGAAGAGATACATAAAAGGTTACGAAAATAATATAAGTAATTAATGTAAATTAACACATACAATTATTCAAAATCTTATGAATGATCCTTGACGAAATCAGTCAGCTACGAGTAGGTATAGCGACAAAAAACAAAAAGTAAATTAAGTAGGTAAGATCGTAAGCTGTTTTGTCCCAGAAATGGTAGATAGAATATTAACACAAGGTATGTCAAATTATCATAACTTCAGTAAGATGATCATGAGGGAACACTGTTATAATCATTAGGTAATTGACCATCGTTATGCTACAATATATCCCATTGCCATAGTGTGAGTTCGCTCGGAAGCAACAACACAGACACATACAAGACATTATACAAAGTACCCACAGTAAACGCTAGATAGTTATCAATGTGTGAGAATGTTTACTACTTTAATAACGTCGTCGTAGTAACGCTGTTAAGGTACCAATTGAGAACGCAGAATGGCTCTGAAACGTTCCGGGTTCATGATTGTGTTTATTATTGAAATAGCAAAGTTATTTTATGTCCTCTTTTGTGTGTACTAACTAGTTCAGGTTGAAATTGGTAACGGTTTAGAAGCCCTGAAGTTTACACCTGAACATCTTCTGTTGCCAAGATGCAAATATAGATTTCATTAGCAAACCTGCTACGCAAGTAACCATACATTATCGACTTTGGCGCATTAACATATTAAAATAATACCACGTCTAATGTCGTTGGACAGAGAGGACCCACATTTTTCCAGTATGTTTAAGTCTCAGGTAATAGGGCAATTCTATTGCTATAATTACTATACCGGGCACAAATCCACACATTATTAGGTACCTACCCACACCAAAAAAATGTATGAATAATAATAATTATTATTATAAGAACTAACGTAAAAAAAACAGTTTTAGGTATGTAAACAAAACCTTCGGGAAAAGCTATAATAAAGCATGAATAAAAACGATTACTTTATAAGCATTATTGCCGTCTCATGAAAAAAATAATATGGAACTGTTCCTTATAACAACAAGTCAACAAACGAAGGGATATATCGTGAATATACTCTTATATATCGTCTATTAATTAATGTCCCGTCGACAGTAAAATGTAATTGAGATGTTGGTTTATTAGAACACTAGCGTCCCGAAGGATCTGCTTCGCAAGGTTATGCATCATCATCATTTGAGCTGGAAGACGTCCACTGCTGGACATAGCCCCCCCCCCCCAAGCATCACCACTTTTACCACTTGATAATCCATGAAGATTTATGTATTATATCTAAGTTAAATGTTACTGCATATAGGTACATATAAACCGTCCGGAATAAATTATATAAATTATGTTGAAAACTGTATCAACATTTGTAACGTAGTTTAGAAAAACAACGTGGTCACACAGACAGACACCAAAAACGTCTTTAATTCATAATATGTATAGATATACGTAGGAAGTCTCATCTTATTTAAAGCTAAATAAATGAGTTTTTCTGACGTTATCGATGTATTAAGGCTAGGTGCAACCGAGCCACCGGCCACAGTTACCGGTAGCTCAGCGACAAGCAGTTTACATGCTGTTTCATACATTTTGTATGGATTCGCACACGTATGGCCGGTGGACACCCGCTACAGCAGTACTCAACCCGGAATTAGAAGCGACAGCCACCGGTGGTTGTGGCCGGTGGCTCGTGTGCGCTTACTCGAGCCACTTTACTACTATACTATGTTTAGTAAAGCATGATACAAAATGTAAACAAACAAATTAAAAACCGGTCAAGTGTCAAGGTCAATCGTACTCGCACACGATAGGTTCCGTACCGTATTAAAATCAAGGAAAAAAACGCAAGAAAACACACGTTGCGTTTTTGGGGAACACTTTTAACTATTATCTGTTTGTATACGGCAATAGAAATACAAAATCTGCGAAAATTTCAACTTTCTGCATAATACGGTTCATGAGATTCAGCCCGCTGACAGACAGACGGACAGCCAGCGGAGGCTTAATAATAGGGTCCCGTTCCCACGGGCACGGAACCCTAATTAAGGGGGTATCGTTTACTTGAACAATAAATAAATAGGAAAGTAGGTAGATCAACTTATTTATATAAATTGTGAAGTGACTATGTATTCAACATAGACATAAAATAATTCAATTTTATCTGCCCTCACTTTGTCATTCCGTTCGTTATCGTACCTTTACAGCACCGTGCATTACAAAAGGGTTCGCTTATTATTTTACATTACCTATCTACTCTTTTATTGTCAGTCATAAAATGTAGCACTTTAATAAAGTTTTATTCCGCTGATCGGGTTATAAAAGCCAAATGAAATAACGTATTTGCATGTTGTTAAATTATACAACAAAATAAACTGGCGCCTGTTGTCTTCATTATATTGGACCCCTTTTCCAATATCGCCGGGGTAACAAAATAATAATTCATCAATTTTTTTTTGATAAATATAGTGCATTACTGTCGCGGCCTGCATTTGGGTCATTGACGGACGATCGTGAAAATGTTAGCCGAGGCGACGCCGAGACACGCATACATGAGTTCATCTTTTCTCAAATAATGCGTGGAAATTCAAACTAAGTAAATTAATTTTAAAATTCCAGATTCAATGACAACAAACGATAATTTTTCACGCGCCTATATGTTTGTTTCTTCTTCACTTTAAACAGCTCTATTTGCATGCCAAATCGAAATTTAAATAAAATCTTTGATAAGTTACCTCCTTAGTTGCCATGTGTTGATGTAAAAAGTTCGTCCCATTTTTAAATAACACGACAGATATGAGTTTTCATAATAATTTATGAAGTTTATATATGTTATTGAGTTTCAGTACCGTGACCAACGCAGTGACAATTCATGAATAAGTTCAGATGGGCTTTATCCAATTTTTATTTTATTTTATCCAAAAACAAAATAAAAGGGTTCAGTAACGTAAATAAACTTAATTAATTCTCATAAGCCAACCCACCAAGAAAAATCGAACCCCTCAGCACGTTTTCAAAGGTGACACTTCTATCCTGCCCGCTACCGGACTTACAAAGGGTGTCATGTATCGTGATTTTTCATCGGACGTACGTCAATTAACATGTAAATTGGACTCGCTCGCTGATGAGTCCCTCGCGCCTAGGGCTGGCCCCTTTCAAATGCCCCAGGATATGAAAGTATCTTTTTTTTTTGTGGCACAGAGGGATTTTTAAGCTGAAAGCGCTTTAGTAGCCCGTAGCTGGTTTATTGAGGATGTCAGGTTTGATGGATGTATGAAAGCGTAAATCGCTAGGGCATAACTAAGATCAGACTATCGAAACGTGTGTCTACTATAAAAGATACGCGTATATTGAATAAAAATCCCATAATTGGGTGCTTTAAATGGAAAATGAATACACAAAGATTTACGTGTTTACTATAAAACATATTAACTTCTCGAAATAACTTTGTAATAGTATCTTTTTAAACAACATAGGAGCTCGGTGCCGGAGGCATAACTTTCGTGATCATAAATTAACAATTTATTTCAAAAGAATAGTAGGGCATCCCTACGGATGCTTGCCTGTATACAGGGTGTGCACACATTTCTGTATAAAATTTTAAGCGGCAAAGAGGATTTGCTTAATAAAACATTGGATTTGTTAAATCCGTGACCGACAGGTGTTCAGAGTTTATACAAGGTTTAATTAAGTTATTTTTGGTGCAGTACCAAGGAATCGATGGTATTAGTTTATGTATAAGAAATGATGGACAACTTGGTGAGCTATATTCTCTCAGTTGTAAAAGAAAGTCTGTTATAAAGAAGTTAAAGTTCAGTTAATCAACATTCGCCTGCCCTTGTCCCAATTTGTTTGAGGTCGGCGCAACATGTCTTTTTCTTCCATATTTCTCTATTAGTCGTTATCTCGGTATTCACTCACACAGTCCATTCATCGTTTCTTTGGTCTTCCCCTACTCTTATAGCCACTCCATACTCAAAATATCCTGACGGCATTTTCCGCATTCCTCTGCATCACATGCCTATAGCCATACCATAACAACCGCTTTCGAAACAACTTTTCAGTCACCGGTGTCCCTGTCAGACTTCCTCATATTTATTCATTTCTTATTTTATCCATTCACGTAACACCACACATCCCTCGTAGCATACTCATCTCAACTGCAAGCAATTGCCTTTCATTCATCCCCTTTGTGGCCTACTATTCTGATCCATACAAGAATGCAGGTATAACCATTGTTTTATAAATCTTCCCCTTAAGTTTGAAGGGAATGCGGGAGTCGCCTATTGTTCCCGAGACCTTCCGCCATTTCATTGATCCAGTGTTAATTCTGTGCTTGATAGTCCGATTTACTTTGCCATCACTTTGCACGAGTGAACTGAGATACCGAAAGTCGGAGCAGACTGGGAGAAGCGCGCTATCAAGCGCTATGGCCCCAGAACGGGAGAGACCACCGAAATAGCGGAACGTATATTATAATCAGTTTTGGTTCTGCTGATTTACAAGCCAACATTATTCTCTAGTTTCTGTTGCCATTTTTCCAATCTATTCTGGATCTCAGGTCTATCTTCAACGACAAGAACAATGTCGTCGGCAAACAGTATTGCACTTTTCTATGAAACAGCAGATTATTATTTTTTCCGATAAAAATTTCAAAGCAGTGGGTTTCAGAATCATATATTGAATCTAAGGTAACAGCTTGCGCATCGATGTCCTGCCACCCAGTATATATATTATGTATGTTTGTGCATAACTCCGTCATTTATAGATGGATTTGCAAAATTCTTTTTTTGTTTGAAAGGGTATACTTTCAAGGTGGTCTCATTGTCATCAAATCAGGATCTGATGATGGAATCTTGGAGAAATCGAGGGAACTCTTCAAATATTAAAGGCAGAAATATAGCGATTTGGGTATTTTTTATACTAATTGATGAAAACCACGTATGGCCACCGGAACTACTCAATAATAAATATTACACGTGTACGATTCGTTTACTTTAATATGATTGCCAAGAAATTTATGATCGTCACAATGAATATGGAGAACAGGAGCTGATGGTGAAGTACCAGGAGAACTCCTCAACAATTAACGTCTTTGCATCGGGAAAAGCAATATTTTGTAAAAGGTAATGAGCAGTTGACATTAAGCTATTGTAACTTAAATAAATTACAAACTGACCCACTAAAAAGGAACCTGCTCAGGAAGGCAAGAAAAATACGTTAAGTGAAGAAAAAGTTGCCCTGTTTTATTCAGGATCTTAGGATCAACAATAACCTAAGAAATTCAATCTCCGTACTAACTAAGTAGTTGAATAAATAGTTGTATTCTACTCCCGCAAGAGTTCTGGAATCTGAACAAATATCGTAATATTGTCATTAGATCACAGGTGAAAGAAAAAATTGCGACTCTGAAAAAGAAAAGTCCATAATCCTTTAGTTGCCAACAGCGCCCATGGGAACCATCGAGCTGCTTTATACCTCAGCCGAAAAAGGAAAACGGAACCATAATTGCAAAAATGTCTTAAAAATTATAATAGAATTTTTTCTTTAACTGTTTTTGGAGACAAAGGCGTAGGAAAGATAAAAGAGCGGCAAAGTTGTGACATAAAAGATAATTGTGCAGAAGGGTAATAATAAAAATGTCAAAGTCACATGCACAAAAAATGTCGATGAAAGTGTGTTTGAACGTGACGGTTGTGTTTTGTTTTTTACAAAGCTTAGAGTTCGATCATAACCCCAACGACAACATGGTGTCGTGGACGGGCGCAAATTTGTATGAAAATAAATAGCTTTTTTCACATGGACCACATTTGGGTAGCCACAACGCCACCACAATGTGGCGTCGACGCGACAACACTGTCACAGCCAGAGTCGATCTATCTGCAAACATTAGTCGCAACGTAACCACATCACAACTACTAGCGACAACGCAACTGCAAGAAGTTGCAACGACGCTATTCACACGTTACCACTCTTTGCCGACATTTTGCCGCTGCGGTTGCGTTACATGTGAACGGGCCCTTACTTATGTGCGCGTGAGTTTGTCTCCATTTATTCTATGTCCATTCCTTCTGTAACCAGCTGCATAGTGTCCACTATGACTAAGATAAGATCAAGTGAAATGTCACGTGGCAAATTGAATGGGAGTTGGGTCGGCTTTTCGTTGGATCTTTGTCTTGGAGACTCTTTGTTTTCCACGGCAGATGGCCGAGGTGAAAGATCTCCATTTTGGGAACGATTTCCCTTTGAATGTACTCGTAGAACGGGAAATCAAAAGAAAGTTAAGGATTTTAAGTATGAAGGGTATCTATGATGCTAAGATAAGCTGACCCAAAAATGTTTTATGATCTCTGGGGTCGTTCTTGTGGAATAATTTTAAAAGATTTTAGACATACACCGTCCTCATTGTAACATTGGATATTTTTTTTCGATCGCTTCAGAGAGACCCCATTTCCAGCGAAAGTGCTATTCTGCGATTAAGTTAAAATTAATAAAACTACGTCAATGAAATGGGTACTAAAATACGCAGAAATATAAGCCAAACAAAAAAAAATTATGAGAAAGAAAAAAAATTGTTTGAATTTTTTTTGGTTTACTTTTACGAAAAGTTATAAAACTTAAAGAGATATCAACAAACTCGTAAATCAAAAAATCCCTCTAGATAATTAAATTACGCAACTTTTCATTTCAAAATTGCGAGGATGAGATATCGGGAAGTGCTTTAATATTGTACCCTTTTGTGTGAGACTCACGCGTCAACGTAGGATGCGCGGTGTGCGGTGAAAGGCGAACCGCTCGCTGGCAGTATCACGCAAAATGCCGAGGGTTGAGCATCGTATCCGTGACAAAGCGTTAATTTTAGTTTAGAGTTTTTTTGAGCTGTTTGTGATTTTGAGTCATAATAAAAATATATATAAATGTAATGCGTTTTTAGGGTTCCCTACGTCAGAGGCAATCGGCGGCGGCGATTTCTCGCGTCCGGCCCTGGTTCAGGCCATGGTCCGGAGCGAGAGTGCATGGGAGGCCGCCTTTTGCGAAGCAGTAATGCTCGCGAAGGAGGAGGCGGAGCATGCGAGGGAGAGGCAAGATTCGCGCCCTCGCGTCCCTAGTCGCCGCAGAAGACGCCCCGGGCGTCGGGAGTCGCGAGCCGACTTCCGGCCACCGTAGGCGCGGGCTTGCGGATGGTGAACAATGGGTAGCTCACCGTCCGATAAGGACCATTCCCGGGTCGACGGCGCGTTGAGTTCCACGCGCGCCATCCCACGCATCCGCGGCCGTTACCACTGGGCTACCACATTTTTTTATATTTTTTTTTTATTGGGAATTCATCAAATAGCTTCTCCCGCTCTGGGCGGACCGGGAGGGCGTGTCAGACTCTTACTGACTAGAACCCACCACCACTGCTCTCGCCCGCACCCGTATGTATTATGATAAACTTTAAACTAAGTTGTTGGTAAGACTAATCCTGTGCGGCGGCAAGTTATAAACTTAACAAAAACTTTGGTAATGTTAATCCTGTAACCTGTTAACTTCTCGATTGTATCAATTTTCCGGTAGTAATGATTAAGGAGAAAGCATCAGAGTAGCCCGCGAAATTAAAATTTTCTCGGTCGTATCATATATTTATTTATCTTATCTCTCTCTCGTATCTTTCTCTTGTCTTATTTTTTTTTCTTTAACAACTCTTTAGGTTCTTATTACCCTATTGAATGATTATTTCATGAAATCATGACATTTGCGGCTACTACTAACTTGAAGGAGTTGTATCGCTGATCCTAATAATTATGATTCTGTAAAACCATACTTATTTGTTACGGTTGCAAATCATACTTTAATCAACATACAACCTGCAAATTGCAAAAAACGTAAAAAGATTTTAATGTCGCGGGCAACCTTAGCGGACTTAGCCGTCTTAGTCCGCTAAGGTTGCCCGCGAAATTAAAATTATATACATATATATACGATATACATATAAGTTTAAACTTTGTTTAACATAACTGGCTACGAAATAACAATTTGATGCAAATAATAATACATAGCTAAGCTACTCGAATCTATTTGATTGTGCACGAGTCAAAATGGCTTTGATACAGATAATCCGGCTGATTGAAATTAATGAGCATGTCAAGCTACGCGACAGTACAATATGGGTAAGCCACTGAATCCGACTAAGTGGTATCATTGAGTAACGTGAGATTGTTCATTAATTGATTTGATCCCCGATGCTTTGATAGTGAAGAGAATTACATTAATAAATACGTTTTTACAGAATTTAAAGCATCGTTAGAAAGACAACTCTCTAAGTTAGAATTGACCTCAAATGTCACGATTTCATGAAATAATTTCATTATAGCAATTTCAACTGCGCAAGGCTATTACACCTTAAGGAAAGTTGAGGCATAAGAGCGCTAACACACTGGGATGCCATGGCGACTGCGTCACGGGCTACGTATCCAATCAATTCTTATTTAAATGTATGATATGATAGTTAACTCACTTGGCTATGGTCTGGCGACGTCGCCAATCTGGAAGCGTAGCCACGACCAACCGGTCCCTATGCGTAGCCAAGTCGCTATTATTTTGTAAACAAGTAAGTTACGCCTCCCAAACTCAGTGGCCAACTGATCTTCAGGACGGACGCCCGCGTGTTACTGGCTACTTATTTACCTCATTTGGCTACGGTAGGTAGCCAGAGGTAGCTATGGCTACGCAGCTAGCAACGTCGCCATGGCGTCCCAGTGTATTAGCGCTGTTATTTAAACTGAGTCGTCAAATATTCTGTGTTTTGATTTTACCTAATTCTAGAATCTCCCTGATTAGCAAAAGACCTTTTAGAATCGTCTGCCGAAATTAGTAAATTACACTTCTTAATTAATTACACGTCTAGGATTATCCAATGAAAGGCCAAACTAGGCTGGTTGGCAAAGTTAATCCCAAACAGTATTAGCAGCATAAACATTGAATTCCTATTTTGTGACATTTATCATCGGACACACGTTTTTGAACAGTAAAATAGAGAAATATTTCGCTAAATATATAACTTTGTCGAATCAATACCTATAGAAGGTCAATCCTCGTAATTAAAAACGTTCAAAATTCAGTCGCTGTCTCATCTAAGCGATAATCACTGTCAAACTTGACAAAAATGTAGGTACATCAGAAACCGGGCATTTGTCATGTTACTCAGAAACCACTACTACTGTTGGAAAAAGTTAGTTGAGTGCAACTTACCCATGGCAAACAGGATGATGAGGGCTGACACGACCCAGGAGCACATCGTGACGTCACTAACGGCTCCGGTTACATTGTCAATTACGCCTACTTCACTTCACATGCATTGGGAGGACGAGATCTGAAACAAAACCACTGATCAGTATCATCATCACTTGCCCGATTAGTGGTAAGGTAATAGGAATCCGCTGTAACTGTAACCATGAAGCTTATAAAGCTCTATACATTATGTTTAAGATTTGCGGTTAGAATTTTTAAACCTATATAATACCTTACACTTACGCAAAATTCACGCTTGCACTGCAGACCACTCAGTAGTTGTGGTGAAAAAAATTTTAAAGTGTGGTTTGTGAAGTAGTAATAAATACTATAAAATTACAATAGTCGGCCAATTTTTATACCAAAAGTCCATTATTTGAATGATGATGAAAAAAAACATGTCAACGATATCATCCGTGAACATTCATCCGAGGAAGGGTGAAACATCCACAAAGAGCGCTGAATTAACGAAAAAAGTTACTCAAGTGTTAAGAAAACTTCACAACTTTTGCAAACACTTTTTCTGTTTTGCTGGCACTTGTAAAGTTCTTATGAAGTAAGAATTCTTTAGATAACTTAATAGAAATATAATTTGCGTTTCAATTCAATTGTATAGCAGTATCTACTCGTGTCGACTGTGTCTTCTACGAAGATGCCACAGTTCTACGCCAAGTCAAATGGGCCAACTCAGAGGCCCATGGGCGGCTTTAAAACTCTGACATCAGTTTAGTCACTAACAACACGAAAAGAAGAGAAGACAGTTCTACGCGCTCTTATACGTATTATTATTTTATTACACGAGTGTACCTACTCAATGTTCGATATTGTAAATATTTCTTGAATAAATATTATTATATTATTATTCTCATTTATTCATTTATAAACTTATTAAGTATATTATTATTATTATTATTTATATTTCTGAAATGATAGATAAGATATTAAGTCTTTATTTGCCTTAAACATGGTATAAAGTTGTTACAGTCTGGTTTTGATATAATGTCCACATGTTTAGCAATAATAGTCATTCAGATCATAGATCACAAACATTTTCATTAATACATACACATTTTATATTTTCAAGTTAAAGAAATCATTAATATCATGAAAATTATGTCCATTCAGCCATTTGTATAGTTTGTTTTTAAATGAGTTATGATTATTTAATCATTTTAGTTCTTTTGGTATTTTATTGTATATACACAACACTTATCCTTTAATACAAGTCTGTGTGGATCCCTTGTTGGTCAAGAGATGAATTCGTACGCTTTTTTAAACAATCCCTTATTACTGTACACACATTTACAGATTTCAAAATGTAAAGTGAGGGAAGTGGTAAAAACCTAGCTTTTAAAAAAACGGTTTGTAGGACTCATCAAGACGGAGTCCTCAAATGGCCCTGACGCATTTTTATTGCACAATAAATGCTCTATCTATAACCGTTCCTCCATATAATAAGCCCGTAACGTAAAATGGATTCTATATATGCGTGGTATGTCATAATTTCCGTTTTTCTATTTGTCACGTTCTTTACTTGTCTGAGAGCATAAGGAAATTTATTGATCCGATTGCACAAATTATCTAGATGTACTTTCCAATTTAAGTCTCGATATATGAGTACACCCAAGAAGAAGAATAATTTATTTGTGAAACATAGTACTGCGCTATGACATGATATGTAACATACAAAGATCTTAAAAAATTAGGTAGTGCGCTATGTTTTGCCAATAGTGACATACAAATGATCAATTATGATGATAAATGTATTACAAAAACACTTATTTATTACTTGAGTATCCAACTGTATTAACGCATGCATGCATGCAAATTAAATTTTATTACAATTCAAAGTTAATTCATTTCATGTCGTAATTTCAAGACAAAATCCAAGACAAAATAGGAATAAGAGTAATCGGACGATAGCTTTTCACATAATTTTTATTGCTTTTTTTGTAAAGTGGTTTCACGACTGACAGTTTTAAGGCATCAGGAAAATACCCTGATAAAAATGAAAGATTAATTAAATATGTCAATATAGAAATTAATTCAGTGTTGCACTCTTTAATAATTTTTGTGCTAAGTCCATCATAACCTTCGGAGTTAGTATTATTTAAAGCCATTATAATATTTTTAAATTCTTTTTCAGTCATTTAACTAAGAAACATGGAATTAGGAATTGACACCTTATTAGAGTTATTATGTAAATTATTAAATCTTAAGGTGTTTGTCAAGTCAATAAAATTATTATTAAAAGTGTTCGCTATATCAGTGGGATTTGTCAGTATCTGCTTATCTAATTGTAATTCAGAAATATTATTGTCACATTTTGTATTCCCAATTTCGTGATTAATGACTGACCACGTTGCTCTACATTTATTTTGACTTTTTTTAATGAAATTGAATATTAGAATTCATTTTTGATTGTCAATTATTCTTTATAAAGCTATTGTTAAGATCGATTAGTATTGCAACTATTTCTTAGTCCATTACTTTTCCATTTTTTTTTTTTATTTGTTTGAGTTATTAATCTTTATTTTTATTCTTGGGAAGCATGATGTTATATAACAGACATAATAAGTCATAAAATTTATTAAAAGCCTTATTTAGGTCAGTTTCTAGGTGTACTTCTGACCAAGATAAACTTGTGAGACATTCTTTAATTATTTTATTTTTTTCATTACCGTAGTCTTTCTTACAAGTGTAGTAAGTATTGGACTTAAAATTTTACTCTTTTACTGGAAAGCTTAATAATTGGGCAGTGTCGTGGTCAGATAGATAAAGAGGCAAAACATCTGTTGATGTTTTCTTTATGTCGTTGCGTCTTTACGAGTGGGAAATACATATTAAGTGCATTTGCAGATTGTAGGTATGACATAAATCTTTTAAATATGTGGTCACTTTTTCTAGTTTTAGGGTATTTATATTAAAATTACAAGCAATAACTATTTTTGTACTTGGCCCATATTTTTTGTATATTTCACACATAAGTTGGTCGAGCTTATTCAAACATACATTAGGGTCAGAGTTCGGCGTTCTATATCGATAAACACACAGGCTTCAAATGATTTTTATCTTGAATATTTTTTATGTAAAAAAGCTAATTGTATATAATACCTTGTTTTGCGAGAATACAGGTTACCCCTCTCTGTTTGTCTTTACTAAACGCAGTTGCTAAAATGTAGCTGGGTAATTTTTAATATTTTTTATTACTACGCATAAAAGTTTAATTACATTTTAAACAGACTTTAACATAATAACCTAAGTTAGTGTTAAATATTGAACAAAAAAATTAAATGAGCACGGAAGCCTTATTAATCAAATTAATTAAAATACGTCCGTGCTTATAATAATTGATTATACGCCTTGTAATGATGTCAAAGCAATATTTGTGATGTTTACAAAATTGTATAAAGCGAGCTTACTTTTGGCCGTGACTTCGCGTGCAGGAACAGATTTACCGTCGACTTATGGGGATTAAGTCCCCACACTCATTAGGGGCATTAGGGGAAGTGAAATTGGGGGAATATCCATTAAGTTCTGTAACAAGGTTTTTGATTCCCAAGTGTTGCTTCTCAATGTAAATCGTAGTGTCTGCACAATGTTACATTAGGTGTCGCTTCTCTTTCTCGACGGGTAGTTCATTTTGTCGGAGTAATGAGGCTGGTAAAACATTCCGGTTTGAAGATTTTTGGCAGATATAGCTGCATACAGCGTTCCAACAAAATCTAATCTAGACTTAGAATTTTGTTTAGAGCGTTACCAGTAGCTGCTAGCTACTACAAAGTTGCATTTCACTTACAATTGAATAGATCTAACTGTTTCACAACATTGTCTTTTTATTCCACCGTCATAATATCAATTTAGTAGGTACTGGATAGTACTGGACATTAACCTTCAATGACCGCTAAACATCTTACTAAGTTGTACTCAACTCCAAACGTCACTACACTCTATTTTTTTCTTTCACTCCAAAAAGTATAATTACAAGTAGTAACACATTTTTACGTGGTGATCATAAATCTGGCAGACATCTTGGTAAAGTGAAGTGTGGCGGTGATAAATGAGTGCCCGCACCGCTTCCGACCCCCGCGCCGGCGCCGCGCCGTGGGTCTCGGGGACTGCTCTTAATTCTACTTCTCGCTTCTATTCGAGTCGCCAATTATGAGGTCGGAATGCATTCAGGCAGTTTATTTTTTGTGACTGGTGTCGTTATTAGTTATTGGCATCGCTTAGTACTTACAGGGATATATAAATATTCAAAATACGGTGTCAAAAGGACAATAAAGCAATCAGGCAAGGATCCAATAAACTAATGGAAACATTTAACATCGATCACTTTCATTTATCAGCTTTGAGAGAAGTAATAACGTACATTTCCACCCTAACTTTTAAAATAATACACGATTTAACATTCTTGTCCCTAAGATTATAAGTTCCAACTATACATAAACTTCACACAAACACGTATATATAACAAGAAAATTCATCACAAAATATAAAAGTGAAATTAATAATGCACTGTTGTTGTAAAAGTTCGCGCGAAGTTTTAAGTTACCACAAGTAGGTACGAAGACGTTGACCCTGCAAGGAGCGGCGAAATTAAATCAAATAATTTATAGTTTAGCACACAATGCATGGCTAAATATTTTTCATTAAAGTTTTCGCAAGTTTCAAACTTAATAAATCACAGTGAGGTGCTTAGTGTAAACTCGCTTTAACTTTGCTTAATAGTCGCATATTATCAATCGGACAGTTCTTCTATTCAATTGAACCCACGTGAATGTAAAATATTATATGTATACTATTTTTGGGTCCCCGATTGTTGTAATGCAACCTGCAACTTGTATTTATGGATTTATCAGCACTGGTTACCTGACACTTAGGTATAAAACTCATTTTATAAATTCAGAATCATCTAAACTAACGATTTTATACGGTTGTGGCCGTAAAAACATGTGACATGGTTTTGGTCGTTGGGTCTCGTACTACGTACGGAATAAGGAAATAAACAATTTGGATATATAGAATAAATGTAATTTTATATATGACGGACGAAAGAAAATAAAGAAGAATAAACTTAGTTTTACGTCCGTCCAAGTTATTTCATAGAGACCTTAGATGTTATGATAAAACTTTCTCAGAAATAGGGTAACTTAGTTTCGTATGACGAAGGAAAATCTTGGGTTCAATTTATTTGTTTTTACAGTCTTGTCAGTCTGTATATGACGAGACGTGCATACATTTGAAAAAAAAAAAACATCCTTCAAAAACGAGCTATTCGAGCTATTTACTAGCTAGGTGCCAGAGTTTCTCTGAGAGATTTTTTCAAAGATATCGGTATCCTCACGGTGGCATCTCAATTCATCTTCGCCAATATCTTTTATATTTGGCAAAATATACATTTATACACTAAAAACAGTGATTTTCACAATGTTAACACTAGAAATAAGGATAAACTACGAGCTCCCTTTCGCCGGCTTCATAAGGTTTATAACTCATTTGTTGGGCTTGGTATAACCTTTTATAACAAACTACCCTCTTCTTTGCTAGATTTGCCTTTTAATGCGTTTAAAACGAAAGTAAAATCCAAGCTTTGTTCAATACTCAATACTCAATATATTTATTTGCGTTCCACAATGTTAGCATAGGTGGTAGGTACATTATAAAATATACATAATTTTAGATCATTGTGGACCCTGTCGGGCACAGCAAGATAGGATAGAGAAAGAGGGCTATATTATATTATTATTTGAAAAAAGTAAAATATAGCTGTTTTTCCACTACTCACTTCCACTTTTATTTATTTATTTATTATTTTGGTATTTATTTTAAATTATTGTTTTATTTTTTCATTAAAATATTCATTAATATTATAATAGCATTTATGGATTAGGTATTGTTTTAGTTTATTTATAAATATATTTAATTTTTGTTCATTTTTAATTACTTCTGGTAATTTGTTATATATTTTAACTGACATTACTAAAGTGCTTGTTGAGTGCATTTTCAGCTTAGAGCCACAAAGAAGGACATGATTTATTTTAGTTTTATTAAAATTAATCTCGAGGTTGTGTTCTGTCATCCATATTATTATTTTATTGAGTGTATTTGTAAGTGTTTCAGTTAGGTTACTATTGTTTTGACATGAAGTTAGTACTGAGATATCGTCAGCAAACAGGATATAAGACTCATTTATGATTCTTGGGAGGTCGTTTATATAAATTATAAATAAAAGGCATCAATTGGATGCCTTTTATTTATAATTACACTCCCTTGGGGGATTGAGGCATTAATTTTATTGCTGTCTAATCGAATGTGTTGTATTTGGTTAATATGTTCATTATAGTATTCGACCTCAACTTGGTGTTCTCTATTTTAATTTCAAAGGCATACTATTCTATCAACGACTACTTAAATGATAAGAATAGTTGGTCGCTGTGACTAACTCAAGACAATGTTTATGTTCTTTCTCCAACTTACCTACTGACAAGTTATATAAGTTTATATAATTGTTTATTTTATTTGACTTTTTAAGTCAAGTTATTTTAATTTAATTTTAATTTATTGTTGACAAAATCTACTCATTACAAGGTTTTTTTATGAGTTGTATTGCAATATGTGGTTAGCTAGTGACCTCGACAATTGATCATATTACTCGTATTTACTGGTATTAGTAATAAACTGTATGTTTATTTATTTTACATCGATGGTCCTAGTTTATCATATAAAACTTCCAGTTACAACTATAAGTAAGCGGGCACGCCCTTTATGCCTGGAGGCTTTTTATTTAGATATTAAGTTCTGTTTACGTTTAGTTTTTTATTTCGGCCTGAGTATAGTTTTCGATGATTTTGTTTGCGTGTGCTAGCTAACATATGGCTAATAATTTAAATTATGTTTTGTATTGCGTAATGTAATTTTTTTTTGAATACTATTATACCGCATGATTATTTTTACCGTCTCGAAAAAAATTGTATAATAGGTGAACGGAGTAGAAGCCTATGGCACAGCTTTTTTTTTTTTAAATCTATATAAAATATCGAAATTCAAATCGTACGCACCCTACTAAATGCGCGGAATTTATCAATGAATTTGTAGCTTTCCTTAGCGGCCGATAGGTAGTCGCCGCACTTGCCATCGGCCTCTTTGCACAAGCCGCTCGTGCATCCCCCGCCCGCCCGCGTGGTCAATGCTACGAGCTGCTCGTATTAAGCAAATATTCCCGGGTATGGCTTCTGTTCCACTTACACAACACACCATATTATTCTCGAGACGGTAAAATAATTCTGCGCGTATAGAATAATTTTTTTTTGTTCTTCTAACTGAACAGACAGCTGTGATGCTGGGGAGTTTGTTGCGCCACTTCTTCTTCCCAGCTAATGCACTAGGAAGTGGTGAAGGATGGGCATTTTGGGGGACTGTCTTATGTAATTTTGACGTTCGAAAAGTGCTGATTCTCAGCCTAGTTTGAATAAATGACTTTTGAATTTTGAAACATTTGAAGTACAATTTTTGGACTTTCAGACTAATTCAAGAAAGTTAGAAAAGGGTCTACTCATATTATTTACCGCGATTTTCAATAAATGAACCGCGACTACCTAAGAAAATAACGGCAATATAAGTAATTCCAAGATGAAATTGAGACCAAATGTCTTCATCTTAACTTCGAAAAAAACCCTACGATGCAATGGAGGCACTCTAAACTACCCTTCTTTGACCTTTTTAAGATCTCACTGAAGTTTAAAATAAAAAATTGGATGCAGACTAAATTTAAAACCATGCTACTCTCTACTCTTGATTACGTCACCGCTTCGTCGCCATTCGAAAGTTCCAGAATATTCCAAGGATGACAGTTTTAATTTCGGTACTTAGATTGGATGGCTGGACGGAGGCTAAACCTATAAATCGTTGATAAGATCCGTTTGATGAACTTAGCGAGAAGGGCGCGTTTTATCATAGCTTTTTGTTTTCATGACAACGTTCTTGGAAGACCCAACGAAGTCAATTTGGGACAAAGGGAAATTGGATTATTATAGTTTTTGACAGTGGTACTTTTTAGGGAGTTTTCGGTTTCAGGCTCCACAACTTAGTTGTTTATTTCTGGATTCAGTATTTTGACAATGTATGATAGCCATAGCTGATAAAAGCTAGGTTGAAGTTATTCGTTCTCATCCTAATGGATCTATGTAACATTTCCAAAGTATTCCTATAATTCCGAAACTTCAAACCAAGTAGTAGGTATTAAAAGTTTTCAAACAGGAAGTGGCACTACAGATCAACTAGAAATAGTCAGACCGAATTCATTCCAACTAAAGGAAACCACAAGTCAAATTTGTCACCACAACTCCTCAGTAATCAGCTTAAAGTCGGTGTGGCAGCTGTTAAATTGCGAATGGTGGCTAATTCTATTATTGATTTATTCCACGGAATTTATATAAGATATAAATTTTCAGTTAATTGGGTTGCTGAATTGTGTCAACTGTCACGTGATCAATGGCTTTATTTGTACGCAATTAGTTCTCAAAAATATTAATAATTCTAAAATAATTTTCAAAATTAGGTTTAATTCCGATATATTTAGCTCGCGACCATTCTACAATACAAAATTCATAAGGTAATTTTCTTACTGTCAACTATCCTACCAGTGTGTTAAATGAAATCCAACTGTATATTCATAATACGTAATTATCTATCTCCATGGAAAATATTATTATCCCGACGTTCATTAGCATTTTTATAAAAAAGAGAGGTCTTTAATTATGTAATGCGATAAGTTGTACTGGACGTTAATAAGCTTAATTGCATTATTTAAAGAGTGTTATTCTTTTATTTTGTAAGTACTAATAATAACCTAGTGGGTTCAGGCGCACAACTTTATGTTTTAGGAATTAACGAAAGCAAAATAAAAATAAAAAATCTGTTCATGGCTTCTGCTAAAATCCATTAAAAGACAAATTCACATACATACGTAACAAGGAACTCAGTCAAACGCAAACACACCAATTGGCTCACTCTAATGCACCCTCACATGAAGTGTGAATTTAAAGTGCAATGGTCGCTTTACTTGAGCACACACACACGCAGAACAAACGCACACAAACAACCGCAGACAGTCTGAAACACTTTTTTCCTGTTCCACTGCAATCTGCTTTGCAATGTCTCCTATTTGTCTAGGCTCCAAGAACAAACTTATCACTACTTCGCACCCCAATCTTAACACGTCCTAATAAAGATGAAACTAGACTGATCCGATAGCAGATGGAAGATTATATAGACAGCCAAGCCACTCGTGAGCCTGAGAGATCAATTATACATGCCATGACAAGAGATGGGGGTTTAAATAATAAAGGGGGTTTATTCAAAGTGACGGCAGATTTGATACAACTAATTATTTAAGTCTGGGATTCGGAATCGGTTTTAGTACTTACCATTTACTGATATAATTTTGAGACAGCGACCGTGTCTTATGTATATCTAAGATGCAGGTGATATGGTGCGTCGCTGAATGAATAATGTTAAACATAAGCAAATCTGCTTACCACACACTGCTTGTTCATAACAAATTCTATAAAATATTATAAAAAAATTGACTATGACACAGACACCTCTAATTACCACTCAATTATTTTAATAACTTAGTTATATTTTGGGTGACAATTTAATTTTATTAAATAAAAATCAAGAATCGAAGTCACGACACACTACGATTAAAATAACTTGTTAGGACGCCATAGCGAGGCAAGGAAAATTGCTACGCCATCCCATGGGGACTATCCATTCAATGGGGTAAAAAGTAGCGTATTTTTACTTTCCCGACGCTTTCCTTGGTGAAAAACTTCCCTTGTCCTGTGACCCTCGAGAGTAAATGGAAACGGACTGGCCGGCTCACATTCATGCCAAGAGTCATGGCTCAAGTTGTGCCCATTGTACTTGACGATGGAATTGCAAACTTTGATTTTGTTAGTCGACGACCCTCTGATATAATATTAAACTTTCAGGTTTACATCGATGAATATTTGGCTGAAACTGGTGGCCTAGAATTTGGAATTTGGAAAAGGTAAACACTGTCATGTTTTCCCTGCCTATGGTCTACGTCTAGCTGCGATATTTTCTTAAGTATTCTTAAAATGACATGTATTGAACCAAAGGTATCTTAACTGCAATTTTTTTCAGGATAATAAAATTAGTCGGAAGAAAAATAAAAAGGGCCATTGGCCATCTATGTTGCTATCCAAAAAACCGGTCAAGTGCGTGTCGGACCACGCACTCGCACAACGAAGAGTGCCGCAGTTAGGATGAATTTATCCCAAGAACATACTTATTATCATTGCAGTTGAAAAACTCTCCCTTACATCCCAACAGCAAATGTAAGTGTGTTCGCATAATGTTGAGAGATTTACCATGTTATTTTAAGACCATATACTTCTTAGAGGTTTTTTTGTAATCTTTAAGCATAAAAAATTAAAAAAATTAGGCGTTATGGTAAATTTTTGAAAATTTTCTTAAATAATTTTAAAACTATGAGTTTTTATTTAGAAATTATAAAACAATTTGATACCCATAAAGTAAACCCTTTCATTTGATTTAACACACGGTATGCAACACTTTATTTTTAATTTTCGTTTTGCCTCCCAAATGTGACCATGTTTAAAATTAATAAAATTACGTTACACGACTATTTTTGGGTCATACAAATTTATATTTGAACCAAATTTCAACTTAATCGGTTCATTAGATTCGGAGCAAACTGACTGGGACAGGCGGACTGAAAGACCATCCACTTTTTCATTCGGACGTACGGAACCCAAAAAATGTAAATTAAATTGCATTTTCAGTAAAAATGTTTTATGCACAACAAATTCAAAATCAGCCAGTCAAATATTATGTAAGTTCTTACTGAAATTCAAAAGTAAATTTTCGTAGAAGTAGTGGATTATTTTCTCGTAATTCTAAACACTTTTACTTAGTACGTAAACATCAATTGCCTTTAAAATCTACTATAACATAATATAAATACAGCTAGGTGTACGCAGATATTGACATAGTCGACCATGTAATAAGCCCTTATACATAAACACAAAGTTGTATTAGATATTAGTCGCGAGGTCGCACATATGCCGCCGCCGCAAAATTATTAATATGTCATGTCCCTTGACGAAAAGGTATTACGTGCGTTCAAGATATTGATCCCATCTTAGGGAAACATGATTATGCTTGTTTATCTTTGATATTACGTTTTCTCATTTAGTTGGCAAAGAAAGATTTTGTGCAGTCTGAACGTGGAAGTAAGTTTTTCGTATCGCGAATAGTACAGATTGATTTTTCGATATCACTAATTAATTTTGAACCCCATCTTTTTTCAAGTGACGTAATCAGTTCAGAATCACCACCTAGTGGTGGTTATAACTACGACACTCTTAGTATGGCTAAATAATAACAGCCGCAACGAAATAATAAGTACCTCAGCCAACAAAAAATAAAATTATAAACATTCTTTCCATTCTCTTGAGTCTCTGAAGGGCTTTAAAGCGAACACTAGGAAAGTATTTTCAAACAAAATACATATTTTATTACAAAGTTACCAAAATCTACGCTCGGCTCATGACGAATTCCCTAATTACTCATTTGAACTCGTAGACGCGCTACGGCGTAGCAGCTCTACGAGTGTCGTAGACCTTTGCGTCGTCGCGTCGTCGGTGGAAATTTTAGATAGAGAATTAAACTTAATGATAATTAATCATTTTAGTTATTTTTTTATTTAACTACGTAGTCGTAGTGAATACTCTAATTGTAATTTTATAAAACTATGCAGTTAATCATTAAAAAAAAAAAAATTGTTTGTATGAAATAAAATATCAATCAATCAGCCTAGCCTTTTCCCAACTATGTTGGGGTCGGCTTCCAGTCTAACCGGATGCAGCTGAATACTAGTATTTTACATGGAGCGACTGCCTATCTGACCTCCACAACCCAGTAACTGGGTAATACGATACCCCTTGGTAAGACTGGTTGTCAGACTTTCGGGCTTCTGACGACCCGTAACGACTGTCACAGATCCACAAATGACAGCCGGGACCAACGGCTTAACGTGCTTTCCGAGGCACGGAATAAAATAAAATAAAATATGAAAGGTGATAATTTAAGCACAATTTTTTTACCGCTTTTCTACTTCAGCAGATTGTAAATGCTCTTAGTTAAGCATGACTTTCTTTTACACAAACAAAGAGACAGTACAAATTGATCTCGATATTAACAACAAACTAGTCTGTTGACCTGGATGTTGTCGATTTGCTTCCGAGTCGTGTCACGTTGGATTTATGAGGAACATCAGTAACAGTGTCATGTCTATGACTAAAAGACTGAGCCAAGTTTATGACTAGCTTTGGGCTAGATTGGGATCTTTTTAAAGCAAATGCGTTTGTTGGTAACGTTGTAATAAAAAAAAAGGTTTATTGTTATTGGATATACGAGTAGGTATATAAAATCTATTTTAAATGTCATTTTAAAATTGGAGATATATTTTCTTTTGTATAATGTACACGTACGCTAGTTAATAGTGCTTTCCTGTAATTTAGATAAATGCGAGATCTATAATTATGTGTAAGGCTACGGGTGTATGTGTTCAGTTCAAAAAAACCTGCGCTATAAAGAAGACAAATGAAAGGAAAGTGACCATGAGTTTAGTAATAAATATACATACTGTCTAAATGCTTATTACTTATTTATTATCTCAAGCTGCTCTCTAAGGTTCGTGAATAAGAGCTAATTGGAGTCCGAAACTAATTGGACAATGCCGACGCAAACACGTTACTGCAAACACATGTTGAGTACTATGTACCGACTATAAAGCTACCATTTAGGTACTGGGTATGTCTTTCATTGACTTGAATGTGCCTTGGCTACTGAGAGTATGTCATGCTCACTCTAATGTCTCGCTGACGGTGGCGTGTGTGTTGGATCATTTAGCTCCCTTCAAAATGGTTGAGCTGAATGTTGCTAATCCATGCGTCATGTTCGTGAACGGGCGCCGTCAGTAGGGACTGGTCATCTCTTAGCTACCACGGCTTATTTTAATTTAATTAAATTTTTGAAGTTTTATTTTTGTTACGGACGCTTTTAACGTTTTGCATCGTTCTCACATGTATAATTTCAACATGAATGATGTAACCAATATTTTGAAACCATAATTATGATTTAAAAGAGTGTCCGTGGAGTTACTTGCCCATTCTTCTCCATAGGTACTTACTAAGCTTTGGAATGGGCATCTAGCTTCATCTTTCTGACTGAACGACCCCTTGACAATTCAAAAGTGCCTGTAATTGATTATTTGAAAAAAAAAAGAAACATTAAAAAAAAACCTGAACAAAAATAAAACAAAATTCTATGTCAAGATTCTTTGTTATCGGTATAAAACTGGTAGCTCTTTGTAGCCCTATCCCTAGTACTTACGTAATTCTAGAGCTCAAATCCCGTCTTGATTAACAGACACTTCAGCACTATTACTGAAATGCACATAAGTTTAAAACTCCATTTCCGTCGTTACCAACTGTCAGTTGGGCTCGTCCGTTGACCTGATTACCTCCAGGACTTGTTCACAGTCGTATCACGTAAAATGCTCACGGTATTAGCCCTCGCTACGGCTTGTTGACGGCCCGACTGATGGGTACTGTGACTGACGTCAAACTAGCCTTGAGAATGTTTGGGAAGAAAGGTCGCGAGGAGACCTTCATATCAGGCAATATAGTTGGCGCCAGAAATAGATGTAGACTGAATAGAATATTACCCTGAAAAAAAACTATTGTTTATTGTGAGAACAAGAAGGACTCTTTGTAAAAGTACAAGGAGCACTTTTTCTAAGAATTATCTTATCAGACCAAGACCTTTATGCTTAACAAACAAAATAATAGCTCTTGAAGAATTGTTCAATGAACAATTCTCAATCCATTAGCTTCGCTTACAAACGTTGATTTATTAATTAAACTGTTTGGTATTCTGATAACCCTCTAATATCAAATGATATTAACGGTATCCTCGGATACAAGTAGGTATTACTCATAAGCCTATCCACCGACCCATTATATATACATTTCACTCCAGCGACTATCACAAGCGTGGGAGGGATAACATCTGTTGTTTTTCTTACCCAACACATTATTCAAATTACGTATAAGTAAAATTACATGTAACACTTAGCTCGTATAAATATTATGTGAAGAATGTAAGAATAAAGTCGAAAGTTATTCCAAACTCGTATTAAACACAAAGAAAACACGAAGTTCGGAATTTAGAAACGGAAGTAATAGTTAGGGGTTCCGTTGTAAATATGAACGATAATATTTGTTGTAACATTTCTACAAACATTTTATATCTAGAGAAATGTTTTGATTGCTCTTGAGATTGTTGTTTAAGATGTGCGCAGATTCTCAAGTAGCTGGAGTGCGCCAATAAATTCAAACATTAGATCGTAGCTATGAATAGCGGCTAGCTATCATAATGCAGTCTCGGGGGAGTCGTAAATCAACTAACCAAGACCGAGCATTTATTTGGCTGAACGATTTTAAACGGTAATCCTTTTGTTAATGGTTTTTAACATACACATGTCTACACTTACGAAGAGGTAAACGGTAATGTGTCTTGTCCTCAATGTTGCTTAAAATCATATTCTTTTTGGGACCACCTCAAAAAGAAAAAAAGCGGAACCCTTATCGAATCACTTTATTGGTATAAATAAACTGTAATAGCAAAGAAACTCTAATAAATAAAGTAAAAGTTATCTCAATGTGTAGCATTGACATAACTTTAACTTTCTTTGAAAAAACTGACAAAGTAAAAACCTGCTACCATTATTAATCAAAATTGAAGCGACTCGACATAACTAGATATCGCCTTCATAATCAATGTTGTAACATAATAGTAGTGTCGCATATATATACTCCCGAACCGACCGGAAAACAAATAAAAACAAGAAACGTATCAGCTACATCAGATATTATACATATCAGAGAACCATAATAGTAAAACTCCGGCTGAGGGAATGTTTCGCAATGGTGTGAAAGCATAGTTACTCCTGTTAGATTAGAATCTATGGCACTAACAAGTGCAAGTTATTTGAGTATGGTATTGTATTGACAAGGGTTAAGTCCAAGTTAGGTCGGTATTTTGTTTTGTCTTTTAGGGGCGAGAAAACATTATTACGAGTTTTTTAATAAATTTTGACCGTAGATATCTATAGCTAGAAGATTATATTTTTTATTTCTTTCTTTGATTCTACACTACTCCTGCTTTTATTACTAAATAAGTTATATATTTTATTATCTCAAGTATGTTTTACAGACTATACGAGGAATAAAATTATACTTGCGGTTCCTAATGAGTTAAGTAGTGTTGTAATTAGTGTCGAAGCATTGCTAATCCAATGTTAGTACTGCATTAAAATGAAAAGCTTAAAGTGGATTATTTGCACATTTGCATTAATAAATAGCGAAATTAAGTTAAACGACAACTGTTTCTTTTGAAAAGGTCTTTGAAACATAAAAGCGGTTAAGACATGCTCACTAGACTAATATTCTGAAACTATTCGTCTAATTTTGGCTAAATGCAGTCAAAATCTCGCAAACACATCTCGTATTTCAACAAATGTTTGTCCGAGACGTGCAATGTTTAGAAAGTTAGTCAACCGTGTACTCTGATAAACAGGGGTTACAAATTACATACCATTAGCCAGCAGCGCTGTTCCTAGTCATTAATGACGATACATATAGCTCTAGCTGTGATGCTGTGCGTGTGACACACTTCCCTCTACCGACACCTGGGCTACAGGTTTAAGATGAATTCGGGCGATAGCGTATGACATAAGTATGAAAAATAAAGAAAATTAACAATATCTGAGAAATTATTTATTAGAATGCCACAATGAATGCCAAAATAATGGCCTACTTTCGGGAACCAATCAGAAACAATTAATGTCAGCTGAAAAATTGTACAAAACATTAAAAGTAACCTCACATTTCCACGTACAATCGACGCCTGAATACATTTCGTCGTACATAAACTCAACATCAAAATTTAATTACGGGTGCACTCATAAAGACTTTAACCCTGCATTCCGCCGGTCACACTTCATTACTACGTACCTATTTAAACGCGATTTTTTCGTGCCTTTCTTTCGCACAAACGGTGATATCGGTTTGCAGGAGAGGGATGGACACAGTGGATGGTAAAAGAGCGCGTTTGCCGAACACCCGCCGGCGGTGGCGGCGCGAGGCTGACTAAATCTGTGTCCCTCTCAAGCCAGGTCAGGTCAGACGTAGAGCCGCGTCCAGAGGGCGAACATTTCCTGAATAAATTGTGTAAATATTTTAACATGGGCCCGGTGTTTTCAGCGGCAATTTGACGGGACGCGGTTCGTTCTAACAAATTTGTAGCTGTCGGTACGAATTTTACTGTGTCCGATTTATTTGGCCGCATGTGTAAACACGTAGGGATCAAACGAGTTCGTCTAATTTCGTTTGATGTTTCAATTTAGAGGATTAACCGTTTAGATTACATTTTTAACATTTGGGGTTAAAAAGTAAACAGCGGTCGCTGGCCCGCCAAACGGTTTTGTGGAAAAATGGTTCACAGTGAATTCTTATGTTGGTACAGTGATTGTTAAAACATCATCACCATTCTCCTGTCACTATCCCAATTTATTTGGTTCAGTGCAATAAGTATTTTTCTTCCATACGTCATCTTGGTAGGCACTACCTTTCCAGCCATAACATCTTCCACACAGTCCATCCATCGTTTCTTTGGTCTTCCCCTACTCGTCTAGCCATCCACATTCATACTACAAACATTCCTGACAACATTTTCCTCATTCTTCCGCATCAAATGTCCATACCGTGACCACCGATTTCCACAAAACGTTTAATTTACCGGTGTCATTCTTAAAAGTTATATATTTGAATATTAAGCAGTAAATCTGAAATTCTTAAGTGGCTAATCAATTAATTAGGAATATTATTTTTGTGGCTGTGTCTTAATAATTTTGCCCTTACGAAATAACATTACAAAAATTATCTACATAATTAAATTCAAACATTGAACTGTAATAACATGCGAAAACCGAATAAACAACATTATACCTATATTATTTTGGTACCAGGAAACGCTTTTTTTTTTTTTTTTTTGGATGGGAAATCATCAAATGACTCCTCCCGCTCTGGGCGGAGCGAGAGGGAGTGTCAGACTTTTACTGACTAAAACCCACCCGTGTTCCTTCCGTTGCCTGTGTGCCGGGGCCGCGATATCCCTTTCGGACAACCAGGAAACGCTGAAGCGACGTGTGATGAGTAATCAAAAGTATTCCAAATCTTCGTATAACCACTTGGCGTTTGTAAACTCCAAATAATCCGAGGGGGAACTCAAGCAAACAATCGTACGAACTCAATCAGGCGTCCATATGGATGCAGCTTTATTCAGCATCCCGCGCACACAGGCGCACCAATCAGCGCACACTGGTCCAACATCCTTCGGAACATTTGATACATTCGTGTATTTGTGTGTAACAAGTGTCGGTATATGTACAAGAGGTTGCACTGTGTTGGTTTTCCTGAAAATGGCCGCCGTGCAAAACACGCATGCGCCATAAAACCATTAATCAATGCAGTTAAAATCTTGAATGCTGATTTAATTTAGACCATATGTGTGTAAAAATAAAGATTGTGGTCGACTTTATGGTAGATATTTAGTAAGTTGGTAGTAAACACGGCGGGTTTTTGAAGTTCGGACTTGAGTAAGGTAAAGGACACTTCTTGACGTTGGTGGCGAATAGAGAATTAAAAGGAGTGCTCGTACAGCTACAAACTTAAAGCGCGGTTAGCTATAGAAGCGCTGTATACGACATGCTAAGCAAGTTTAAATGTAACTTGCTACTGCGTAGTTCACGAGAAAATTAGTGTAACTTTGTCCATACTTTTAATGAATTTGGTTTATTCTGACCTGAAGGATTCGTCAGGATAGATACAAATGCTTATTTAAAGTAGAAAACATGAAAAATAAGGTCGCCAGGTTTATTGTAATTATTTTACAATGCTTCATATATTCATTTAAATCGTAAATTTATACTTAGTTATCTATAGAATCTCACCATTGTTTGCAGATAAAATCACTACTTCCACCCCGAGAGCGTTAATTATGGCACTTGTAAAGAACGACCTGCAGTGACAACGAACGACGTATTAATGTCAATAAAATGGCATGAGCGAAACAGAGAAAATGGTTTATATAAAGTATAAAATACCATTTTCTTATTTTAAACTCGACTCATTTAATTAGTAAAAATATCTCAGAAACAAATGTTAGTGGGAGTGAATCACATAAAGCGAACATCAAACGAATCGGAGCGGAGATTGTAAAATTTTACGTTTGATCCCCTTCAACGAGTTGAGAAGAAATCGTTTGACAGACACTACTATGGGAACTGTGTTTTTCGGCGCTGGAATTGACAAATTAACAACAAAGATTCATGAAATACACACAACTCTTTCACAAACTCGCCCACAAAACTCTTTCAGCAAATCTAAATTCTGGTATGGTGATCATCACACGTTTGGTATAAAAAGAAATGTCTTAACAAGCACGTTACAAATATGTATACTTATCATATCGTCAAAGTAAATAAATATGTTTAAATAGTTAAACACAAGCAAAAGTGAGACAGCGCTACGTGCGGCGCGAGATGATACCAACGCGTAAATAGTAACGATTTGTAATGATACCAACGCGCAGTTAAACAAATCTTAATAAATAGTAACGATTTGTAATGCGAGTCTGAAGAAGAAAAACAAGTACAACGAAATACTTATATTTTGGATTTCTTCGAAGCTCGATAAATGGTGTTGGCGTCGAAATTAATCGCGCTATGTTTTCGTTCAAGGCACTATGCACTGCTATTGGAATTAAAAATAGGTTAATTACTGATCTATGGTATTACTCTTATTTACGTTGTCGTAACGTTTATCAAGCGTTAAAAAGGAAAAGTATAAAATAAAAAAAACCTGTAACCCCACTACAGGGAAAATAAAATGACCTTGACCATTTTTGTACCTATGTCTTAATTTTCTGTCTGAAATATGTTCTTGTTTCGTACTTTTTAGAGCATGCTATTTTGTCCCGTAGTCGGGATACAGTTTTTTTTTTTTAAATTCTTTTAAAAGTTTGCAACTTTAGAGTTACAAGATTATATTTCATTTACACTTAATTGGAGAGGCTACTTACCTTGACAGGATATAAGACTTCTGTTTTCTTTCTAATCAAAAAAAAGTATTGGATATCCAGCTTGCAATGTCAGAACAGGTACCAACTTTGCCCTTTACGCCATCAAAATATTTGCAACTCGAAATCAATTCACTTCTGTTCACAATCTCGTAGTAACCCCGCAAATAGAGATCACCACTAGCCTCGGTGGTTCACTCGTCACTCTATACGTTCAGCGGGATTGCAGAGATGCTCAGCATCTTAGCATTCATGTCGGATCCTGCACTCTTCATACGTGCGAATTGACCCATCAGGGATGGGACATGACTACATTAAATTATGAAATAGGGTGTTTAGTTGGACTTCACTTGGGGAATAGTGTTTACTTAAGATTGTGACACTCAAAGCGGTTAGCAGTCAAGTTATAGTATGGAAAGAGTTACTATCAGTCTACTCTTAACTGCCTGATTTCTATAATTTACTAAAAGTTATTTGTTGATACACAGGTTCATCTTGTTTCTTGATTTACTCATTTATTATCGTGTAAAAACTAACTTGTCATCCTCGACCGCAGCTTCGCAGTGACATAGTGGGTAGACAAAACGCAAAAAACTTTGAATAAGTTATACCATCCTACAAAAACAGAATATAATAATTGATATTTAAACAGATTTGAAAGTTTGTGCCCTCGATTTTGTTTCTTGCTATTTCTTTCTCCTTTTTGAAGTCATTAAAAAAAAACGAGTTGATAAATTGCCTTGAAACTTCCACATCCATATTTGGCCATTGTAAAGAGCAGACCTACTGCTAGTAATCTATTTGTGGTACATGTAGGTACCATTGAGCTAGCCTGCGGTGGCATATGGCAGGAGCAATTTATCACGCGGCCGCTGTTCTGCGGCCGACCAATTAGTGCATACACACGTGTACAAGTAGAAGGGGTGGGGGGATATAGATCGTTGGATATATTTAAGCGTTATTATGTTACTGAGGATTATCTTATCTGTTGGATGAATCAGAATGTTGAAGTAGAAAGTACATAACATTGTCAATAGTTACAAAATACATTATCGAACAAATCAATAAAATATATGCAAGCTATTTATTTTGTCCCTACACGATAATCAATCACGTTCTTAGAATTCCATACATAAAGCAAACTCCAAGCATCATTTAGGTGTTTACCTCAAAAGTTTATTAGCTCAACAACAGAACTACCTTGAACAATATCACCTTGTAATTCAATACTAGTCGCAGGATATCAGATTCAATTTACGGTACAAAACAAAACGAACAATGTTTACTGTCTCGTTAGTTCAAGATTATCTTGTTATTACAACTCAGTAGTTCTGTTCGCTATTATTAGAACCTCGTAGTTTCGTAGCCCCCGAGCGTCGCCGTGATACTACGAGTGCTACGACGTAGCGCGGCGTAACACTCGTAGCCAATCGATTACTATCAGCTACTCAGCGGAATGAAATGAGTTACTAGCTAGTTACTCTGAGCTTTTTCATTGCCCTTTCATTTTGTAAATATATTGTTACAAACTATCATTTGTCGTTTGAAACACGCGCCATTACTAACAGCTGTCTTAATTACAGTGTTGCCAATAAAGGAACCTCAATTGGATCACTCTTTATAAACATATTCTTTATTTATTGAAACGCTAGACGGCTACAAAAATATTTTGGCGGTTTTATGGACCAACAATTATTCCAAGTTGAAGATACGAAAATAATAATATGCTTAAATGCTACTACGGGTCACCAAAAGGTTAGGAGACAGTATCTTTCTGTATGCTTCTTATCAGGAAATCAATAGCAATTTAATCTAAGTTGGATCCACCCAAAGCTTAACAACGGGAACTAATTACTGTAGTTTGCAGGGATCTTACAACACAAGATTCCTCAACAGGTTTCCCTTACTTAGGCCGACCCAAGTTAGAAAAATCTTCTGAAACAATCTCCTGACTGCTTATAGCACTATTCTATAACTTTCAATCCAAACGTAGTAAATTATCGTACGTATTATCCTCCAGTTGTAATAGTTAGTAGTAAGCCAATGATCGCACTGTACACTATCTGGCTAATATGAAATGAATCCGTTTTCCTATCATCGACTATGGTGACGTGTGCTACTTTGACTTGAATGCGGTTTTGCTGCTCAACAACGGTATTCGGTTCATTTTCAACCTAAGAAAATATGATCATGTGCGAGCTACAGGTCTGACTGAGCTCAAATGGATTTGCATTCGAGTAATTTGCGTGCTTTGGCCACGCTTTTCTCCCTTCTCAACTGTCCCACCCCTCCTACTTATCTTATGTCTCACTTTCATCATTTATGTTCTTCACACGCTAAGAATTTGCGTTCTTCCAACAATCTTCTCCTACTCTGTCCTTCTCATACTTCTGACTTTGTTCATTCTTCCTTTCATATTCAGTCCATTCTTCTTTGGAATGCGTTTCCTCTTCATATCAGGACGGCCACCAGTCGGTATGCATTTAAGCGGAAATTGCAGAATTACTTTCAAAACAAATAGCGTAAAGTCATCTCAGTTACCTCTTTTTCTTGAAAATGTTTATATATATATACGTAATGTTGGTACATATTAGAGTGAATATCTATAAAAAGGAATTCCATTATAAAATACAATAGACGAGCGTCGAGAGCAGAGTGACGCTTGACGTTTGCACACGTCGGGTCCGGGTTCGCAACAACTCAATCGTCAGCCTGAGGATGCCTCGTTGAGAGGTGAAAAACGTGTCGATTTCTTACAGGGTTCTTTATGATTCTTTAAGAACAATTTAGCGGATTAGGTTACTAAATATACGTCGTCTATTCTATTGAATATGTATGTATGTTTATTACCTTAGGTTATAACCTATTTATATACTTGTGTACCTATTTTATTTACAATACGCAGTCAATCACGACACGACACGGTTGGCGCAGTGGCTGAGTGATCGACTGTTGCGCAACGTGTCGCGGGTTCGATCCCCGCACGGAACAAATATTTGTATGATCTGCAAGTAGTTGTTCCGGGTCTGGGTGTTAGTGTATGTGAGTTTCTATGTTTGTAAACGCACCCACGATACAGGAAGAACTTCTTAGTGAGGGGAAAAGTTATAAAAAAATAATATATATATATATATAATAATAATCAGAGCACCTGCCATCTTACATCTTCCCCACCCTCGGTTGACTGGTAGAGAATGCCTAAGGCATTAAGTCCGCCGTTGTACCTTATGTGTGCGAGAAGTTTAAATAAATAAATCCGTCGAAAATTTTACAACAACCTTTGAAACTCTGTAAAACTTTAAGCAAAAGAAAAAAACGAAAAACTCAACCCATAATTTTAAACCCATAACATATTACAAAAATGTTCCCAATTCCTTACAGAATGATAGCCAACGATAGTATAGATGTAGATAATAATTCAATGGCCGTGTGCCAGGCAGGGAACTGAAACATCCTGGTTCTAGAAGCTGCACTTATATGCCAAGTGCTAGCTAACATAGCAATGCCAAGAAAACTATTGATAGAGACATTATCATGTGAACTGGTTAGTGTTCTTATGGAACGAGATAACTGTGTCCCGAACACAGTCATCTAGTTCCATAAGAACACTCCAGAAAATATTTATTGCCTTGTTTATGTTTTGTTAGAATTTATTGTCTCATCTATTCTTATGGACACGGAGAATAAGGATATTCGTCAGAAGAATAAATTAGAAGTACCTATTTTGTACTAAATTATGGTGGAGGCAAGACACTGCGTTTTCTAAAGATCGCCGTACTCCTATTCGCCAATCCAATAAATATCACTAATCTATCTGACGACAGTTAGTTGCTTATGTGGTGTTACCCTCTCTAAGGATTGTTTATTATAGCGGCATATTGCTTGGCAGATGATATCTTATTCGGCCTGATGTGTAAGTATTTTGGCAATTAGATAGAGTACGGGTAGATGGAATACGTTTCAGGGAAAAAAGACAGGATACTTGCGGGTTTATTTAAAACTAGCTGCACTTCGCGGTTTCACCCGCATAAGTCTCGATCCCGTGGGAATTTCGGGATAAATAGTATCCTATGTCCTATTCCAGGTCATGGTTATGGTCTACCCATGTGACAAATTTCATCCAAATCCGTTCAGCCGTTTTAGCGTGAAAGTGTAACAAACATACAAAAAATAAAATATTTTCTCTTTATAATATTATTATTACTAGCTTTTACCAGCAGCTTCGCCCTCGTGCATGTCAGGAGCATACAATCGGGATAAAAAGTACCCCATACTCGTACATGTCCCATTCCAGGTCATGGTCTACCCGTGTGCTAAATTTCAAACAAATCCGTTCAGCCGTTTAAGCGTGAAAGCTCAACAAACAAACAAACTCAGTTTCGCATTTATAATATTATATAATTAAGTAAGGAAGTATAGATTTAGCCTATTTTGAATAAAACACGAAGCACAAATCAATCGATTTTATTTTTCGTTTCCTTTAAAATATTTACATTAGCAAATCGTAGGCAGTGACAGTTAACTTAAGACTTGAGTAGATTGGTTTATTGCTATATCTATTGTTATTCTACAGATCAATTATTAAAAGAGTACCTATAAAACAAGTTATAATAATTACTATAAATGTCTGAGTACCTGGCTCATTTCAATTTAGTACAATGGGGTAAAATTGTGCTCAATACAAAACTTCAGTAAATGTTTTGGGAGGATATTCAATATGTTTATCGTATAAATATGGCTTATTTTAGTTTTCGACAGAGCAAAAATCATTATTTATTTTGAAGCTTAGTTTTTGTTCCTTGACTGATATCAATTTAATTGGCACATTGTTTTAATTAATGGTGTATAACAGTAACCCTGTTAACTAAACTAAAGTGACTAAACGAGCTTTCGGTAAGGACACGCCTAAAACTCGTCAGATAATACTTTAATCGCCCACAATTAATTGTGTAAATCAAAATATAGTCAAAAACCATTACTGGGCAATAGGTATATAAAATTTCGTAATACAAGTATACAAAATGTAAACGTTAATTGTATTCTTGAGCATCTTAGAAATAATACAAAACATGATGAACACACATGCAACAACATAAAGAACGCCATCTATCGAGCCACCGCGGCAGTCAACGGGAAAATGCCACGTATTTTCTCATCCTTTAACACTAACAATAAAATCTTCTTGTACTTATTATTATAGACGTCTTATTATAAATCTATGTTCTACTTTTTACAATTCGTCAGATATGATTCAGGGTTTTGTTTAATATTCAATAACTATTGTTAAGTGTATGAGTTAAACTGACTATGGATTTACTACAAAAGTGAGAGTTTACATGAAACTCTTTGTTTCAAATAGTATTAAAAATTATCATTTTAGTGATACCAAATAGGCCGCATATTTTGTTTCAAATCCAACATAGTACAAAACATCCTAAAATATTTACATTTTTATTTTTCGTGTTAAAATCTCTTAAAGCTAAAATGGTAAATTAGCTAGGTAACAATGTAATAGTATTTTGCTTGTAGCAGTCTTTATTGTCGTCATACTTATACGTGTATCGTAAAATCTCTTCTCTCTTGTTCCTGCCGCTGCTGGTATCTGAAAAAATGTAACAGCGCCATCTAGTCATCTGCACAAAGCAAAATACAGCGCCATCTAGTGATAGCAAGAAGTAAAGGTGTGCAAGGCAAAAGATGTTTGCTTTAGAAAATGTATTTATGATACGCTAGATGGCTACACTTGGTGGTCCTCAGAAAACTTTTCTGGTCCTAAGAGTTATAAAATTAAATTTGTTTCTGCACGTTATGAAAACATGTATGGGACAGTAAATACTCGTACATTATTTTCGTAGTCACTCTAAGAGATAGATAAAAAGAAATCCTATACCTACTCAGAAATCGGTTTACCTAATGTTGAGTTTACCTAGACGATGTGGGCGTGTGATGTCTCCGCGGTCGCCGGCGCGACTTGTCGTGCGGTCGTTGAGACACGGAGCGCGCGTCCGCCGCCGACTCCGCGCTTGAGTCCGTCACCGCGCGGAATACTTCGTCTGGAAGTACAACTATTATTCAATTACTACAAAAATATTAATAATTTTAGTAAACGACGTTCTGAAGGAAAATAATGGCTACTGTTTTTTTTTTTTTTTGCGTCGTTGGCGAATTAACCATGTATTTAGTTAGTGGCATGGAGTTGGAGAGCAGCTTAATTATGTTTATTTTGCATGAAATCGAGAGTGAAGGCTATGGAAGGAGTCTTTCGCCTATGAGTGGGACAGAATATAATTATGCTAATTAATAATAACATTACACATTAATATGACCGCTTAAAAATTTTATACCTTTTCCTGGCGTGACGGGCATCCTGTACGACACGCTGGAATTGCACTCGGCGCACGGCGACCCGCTCGAGTCGGAGTCGGATTCTGAGCGGCGCACCATCAGCGTCATCGCACGAGACAGCGTGTATTCGTCTATAGATTGCAAAAACAATGAACAATAAATTGGTAAATAAATTACTTAGCATACGAAGTGCTGATTAGAGAACCCAGCCCGTTAAGTCTACTTTTGGATTTTACCAAGATGTGCTGCATTTAAAACAAAAAAATGTCAAAATATTTTGATGGAATGAGGCTATTGTAAGACATGTAACGTACCCGCGTTCTCGTGCTGCAGCTGATGGTGGTGCGCGCGCGGCGGCGCGGCCTGCAGCGGCGCGGGCTCGGCGCGCCCGAACGTGCGCAGCGTGCCGCCCTCCTCCGCGCCCGCGCCGCTGGCGCCGCCAGACATGCTGAACGTCGCGTACGGGCTTATCTCATACATTTCTGGAAAGAAAACGTACTATCATAACTTGAACATCAATCAATCGACTCAGCTTATCGCAGTCCACACACATAGGCGTCTGCCAGGCTGTGATACAACGCTCTGTGCTCCGACTTCCGGATCTAGTCGGTCCCAGCCACCTTTCCAATCAACCAACCAACTTGAACATAAATATTTTAAGTTAAGTTTTCGTTCTAAGGCTGCAACTATACGGCTGTCGATCTAAGTTCACCGTCGCCGTAAAATATGTATGATAATATATCATCTACTTGTGCTTTCCAATTTATGTCCTGATCTATTATTACTCCAAGAAATTTTGTTTGTTTAACTTCATTAAGTTTTGGTATGTCAAGTTTCAGATTTGTTATATCTGTGATTGAATTTATATAGAGTAGGAACAATATTGAGCCCAAGACACTTCCTTTTGGCACGCCATAATTGTTGTATTTATACTCTGATGAGTATGGTATCATGACGTTGTTTTTATCTAATTTTATAATAAGAACACAATATTGCTGTCGGTTATTTAGATATGACGATACCAAATTCAAATTCAAATAAATTATTTTCTCTTCACAAACATTGACATGATAAATTATTTAAAAAAAGCTTAAAAAATTACGTGACAAAGTTTGTGAGAGACTGGTGTCTGCACTAGGAATACCTGTATAGCAGATCACCAGGGTCCCACCACGCGGAATGTAAACATAATTAGTTATAGTTGTGAAGTGTTATAGGAAATGTGAAGGAGCTGAGCATAAAATATACTTAAATTAAGATAAATCAATGGAATCAATAAAAACCAAATCAAACTGAAAAAAAACCATAAAACATACACATATCCATTGAAGTGCATGCCCCCTTATCCCGCTTACCTCCAGCTTTTGAAGTAATAAGTCATGTATGGCAAAATGTGTACTAGGTCAAAAGCTTTATAATAATAATAATAATCTGGCAACACTGGCAAGACAAGGAACGTCAGATTTTTCATATCATTTATTTTCCGTAATTATGTATTCATTCAGCCGTATTTAGTTTCAGAAAGTACGAAAAACATAGTAAAACCTCCAAAAATAACAGCACAACATTAAAAATACAAGCAACCACAAAATGAAAGAAAAACAAACAATTATCCAAATGATGAAAGAATGACGGCTGTCAAATTCGACATGCAACATTATTAATGATATGAAACTATGATGAAACCCAAATAGCTATGTTGACTAGATCAGCAACGAGACGAGCACGCCTACCACCTCCAGCCTCGTCGCTCAGCTCCGCCTCACCGCCACCGATACCCAGCTCCACCACCGTGGGCGCTGTGACGACAACGGCCGCGGTAGTTGCGTCGAGCTCGAGCGACGAGTATTTTTCCCCGCCGACGTCGCCAACACCTGTACGTCGGCAGGGGAGAGGCCGGCCACCAGCGGGCTTGGGACCACGAGGCCAACAGGCCCCGAACAGGGTCCCCGCTGCCGGTGGAATTGTGTCGCGCATGCGTTGGACCCAGTCCACAAATGAAAATGTGATGCGCGCATATTATGGGGCTACCGAGGGAGGAATTAACCTTACAGCGTACCGAGGTCGGATGCTCTCTCTGTTTCAGGTGCTTGAACCTGCCGTCAACGTCTCGGCTCAACGATTGTCGGATCAAGTGCGTGTTATTCAAAACAATCACAGATTAGATAACGCCACACTTGATCGGCTACGCTCGGAAATGCAGAATAGCTCTGCTAGTAAACCTCCCCCATCCCAGAATGTCATACATACGCCCGCCGCAGTCTCACTGCGGGCAAACCAGCATGATGAGGAGGAGGACGCCAGGGCTATATCTGCAGATAACCTATGCAATGTGGAATTAAGGAGCGCACTGGAGGATGCGATCCGTGAGTACCGGTTCATATCACATGACCTTAGACCACGGCTACCACGTTTGCCCATGAATAAAAGAAACAGAGCACTGGTGTGTGCCCTGGATGCGCTGTTACCAAATTTTATTGAAAGCAGTGCAGACCTTTGCGATACACACTCAATCTTGTATTGCTCGGCTGTTGCGGCATGTCGTATAGCTCGTGTCAAATTTCCAAACACTGACCGAGCTGTACGACCGAAACCTGCTGTGCCAGCCTGGCAGTGCAGGATTGAGCGTCGTATTAATGAGGCCAGGGTACTCATCGGTAAGCTCATCTGCTTCAGGGAGGGCAATACTCGCCCAAGGGTGATGCGCTTTGTGAGGCGGGCGTTCTCGGGAACTAATATTTGTCCTCGAGAATATGGCTCCTGTGTCACAGAGCGCATCGACTTCCTGAAGCAGAAAGTTTAAGCATGGGCAAACCGTATCCGGCGGTATAGACGAAGAGTGGATCGGTACACTCAGAACCGCATGTTCCAGAGCGATGAAAGGTGGGTATACAGAGCATGGGAGCGACCCATTCCCACTCAAGGTGTGACTGACGCGCATCCACCGGAAAATGATGCCATGAGTGCTTTTTGGCGAAACATTTGGTCGGTGCCCGTCAGTCACACTGAAGGTGATTGGATGCGTGTTGTTGAGCGGGCGTGTGATTCGATACCAGATATGGAGGCAATAACCATCAGCCCTCTAGATGTGGCCCGTGCAGACCGTCCGCTGCCTAACTGGAAATCTCCAGGACCAGACGAACTGCACAATTTCTGGATTAAATGGCTACAAAAGTCACACGCCTGCTTAGCCTCGCAATTCCAGTCATCTCTAGAGACTGGGTCCCTACCACTGTTCTTTACGACAGGAGTTACCCACCTGCTCCATAAATCGGGTAGTACTGTGGAACCTAAAAACTATAGACCAATTACATGTTTGCCGACGGTCTATAAAGTTCTTACATCCATTCTGAGAGCAAAAATTGCACAACATATCTTTAAAAACTCAATTATGTCTGTGTCTCAGAATGGATGTAAGAATGGGTCCCGCGGTACTAAGGAGCTGCTCCTTATAGACATGGCCATAAGCCAACAGGTCCGTAGATCCCGGAAGGATTTGTCGACATGTTGGATAGATTATAAGAAGGCCTATGATCCGGTGCCACATACATGGCTCACTAGGGTGCTGGAGTTGAACAAAATAGACGCAACTCTACGCACCTTCTTGATGTCATGTATGGGGCAGTGGAGGACGGTCCTTCTCTATCCAGGATGTCGACAGATCCGGGGCATCGATGAACCGATCAGGATTGAGCGGGGAATATTCCAGGGCGATAGTTTGAGTCCGCTTTGGTTCTGCTTAGCCTTGAATCCTCTAAGCACTCTGCTAGAGAATTCAGGTCTAGGCTATCGGTTGACAAGAGGTGGTCAGGTTATATCTCACCTCCTTTACATGGATGACCTGAAACTCTTTGCCCCCACCAATTTACGACTGATGGAGCTACTGAAGGTAACAGAAGTTCAGTAGCGCTATCAGGATGGAATTTGGTGTGGACAAATGTGCAGTTATGCATGTAAAGCGAGGGGGGATTATGGAATCCGTGGGAACCCAACTCTCGGATTCCATACACCTTAGATCTCTCTCCTCAACCGAAACCTACACGTATTTGGGTATGTCGGAAGCATTAGGCATCAAGGTTACCGACATGAAACAATCGTTGAGGGAGCGTTTCTTTGGCCGCCTGAATAAAGTGTTAAATAGTCTTTTATCAGGCGGAAACAAAGTACGCGCCTTCAATGGTTGGGTCATGCCGGTTTTGATGTATTCTTTCGGCATACTCAAATGGACTCAGACGGAACTTGACGCTCTGGATAGGAAGGTCCGTACATTGTTGACAGCTTATCGGATGCATCACCCACGATCATCAGTGATGAGACTGTACATCCAGCGGAAGTGTGGGGGTCGAGGTTTCTTAAATGCTAAAACCCTCCACAACCGCGAGATTTGCAGTCTCAGGGAACATTTCCTTCAAACTGACGTGGGGATGCACCGAGATGTGGTCGCAGTGGACAAGGGCCTCACTCCACTCTCCTTGGCGAAAGAGAACTGGCGCAAACCTGCAGTACTTGATACTAACGATCGTAAGGAAGTCTGGCAAGGCAAAGAGCTTCACGGACGGTTTTTCCGGGCCCTCCATGGGCCTGATGTAGACTTTTTGGCATCTGTATCCTGGCTGCGTTTCGGCGATATCTTCGGGGAAACCGAAAGTTTTGTCTGTGCGATTATGGATGAAGTTATCATGACGAATAATTACCGGAAATACATTGTCAAGGACGGTACGGTTGACATCTGTCGGGCATGCCACCATCCCGGTGAATCAATCAGACATATTGTTTCCGGTTGTTCTCGTCTTGCTAACGGCGAGTACTTGCATAGACACAATCTAGTGGCTAGGATTATCCACCAGCAACTTGCCTTGCAATACAACCTTGTTGAGTCAGAAGTACCATACTACAGGTATGTGCCCGACCCAGTTCTCGAGAATGGTCAGGCCACATTGTATTGGGATCGATCTATCATCACTGACAGGACTATTGTAGCCAAAAAGCCTGATATTGTGGTGATAGATCGACGAGAGCGCCGTGCAATAATTGTTGATATCGCTGTCCCTCATGACGAGAATCTCGTGAAAGCTGAGAAAGATAAAAAAATCAAGTATCTCGACTTAGCACACGAGGTTGTCGACATGTGGGACGTGGACTCTGCAATCATTGTACCGATAATCGTAACAGTTAATGGCCTAATAGCGGAGAGCCTCGACCAACACCTCAGGAGGCTCTCATTGCGCGGCTGGGTCAAGGGCTTGATTCAGAAAGCAGTACTCCTAGACACGGCACGCATCGTGAGGAGGTTCCTCTCTCTAGAGCCCTGACCACCGGCACCTTGGACCCTGTTCCTGATGCCGATGGACCACTACTTTTTATATTTTTAAATGTTTTTTTTGAATTTTATTTCTTTTTCATAAAAATATTTAAAAATATAATTTGTATGTATAAAAATGTAATAAAGAAAAAATAATAATAATATATTTATTTATTTCTCTCAAAAAGGTACAGTAGTTCATAGTAACAAGTTATTGCAACAATCTATCCTTTGTGAGAGCTGGAGTCTGTACTGGGTTCAAGACCTGTGTCACAGATCTCCAGGCTCACCCTTAAAAGTATAATTATAATTGCACTTACGTACTACAAAACATTTAATAGTGGCTCCAAGTATTGAGAGCAGACAAGAAAAATACAAACAAAATGAACATAATGATAAAAAGATAAATAAAAAAATTGGTATCTGCCAAGGTGAATGTAGTGAATAAGAGTGCAACACGCACTACAAGGCACTAACGTGTACAAGAGTGTGTGTGATTATGTGTGAGTGTGTTTATGAGTGTTTGTGTGGGTAGGAGGGTGTGGGTGTGTGTGTGAGGGGATTGGGGGTTTGTCTGTAAGGGGTGATAAGACGCTGTCTCTTGGGTAAGGTTAATAATTCGCTAGGTAGGTTGAAATGGAAATAATGTTTTCAGTCTCTGTGTAATCTAATTCAAGGAGCCAGTTTGAAATAGTTCTTTTACACTTAGATTTGCGCATAGGATATATATTCAAAATGTTGTTGACTCTGTTATAGACGTGACTGCTAAAGAATGGAAAACTACGCTGGGAGGAACGACATTTTGTACGGAAGTAGGGACAGACAGCGTGCTTTCGCCGTTGGGAGCTAATTTTGGATGGATCGTACGGAACAAATCAAAGAATAATCCTGTAGTCAGATAGTTTTTATTAATATTGGATAGTATTGTTTTTATCAGAGAGAAGATGGCTAATGTCGTAGATTTGCTTTTTTGGAAGCCTTATTGTTATTTAATAATAATGTCTTTGTTACAGAAATTAACTAGACTATATAGACTATTAAAATATTAGAAAAATGCATTTTTCTAATATTTTTGACAGAATCGGTATTAAGGTTATTGGCCGATAATTATTCATATCATCTTTTTCTACCTTTTTAAAAAGTGGTTTAATAATGGATAGTTTTAATATATTATCTAGAAAAGTTCCAGAAGAAAATTATAAATTTATTAAATGTGTAAGAATTCCAACTGTTTCATTAATGCATAATTTAATTATATTAGTATTAATTTCATCGTAGCCTTCTGAGCAGAAAAATATAAGATAAGAAAATTATACCTTGTTGATCCTTCTTCCCAATAGGATGCTTGATGGGTGATGAAGTGTACACCTGCTGACAATTCCGCCGGTTGTCTCTCTTCTCTACTGACTTATCCTCTTCTTCTGAAATATCTCCCTGCTCATAACCTTTCCTGAAGCATGTTGTTGAGGGACTGTAAACATAGAAAAAAGTATTAAGACCTTTACTATCGCAAAAATGTTGACTACGGAATGTCATTTTAACTAACCCAGTCGTGCCAAATAATAGAGACAAATATTATAGCCTCACCTCCGTTTGTATGCAATTGCTGCCAACAACAGTAAAGCAGCGAATAGTCCACAGGCGGCCGCTGCCAACACTGCAGTCGCCCGCTCTTCACCTTCGTCTACCCCGGGAGGGAAGTGAGCTGGTGCCGGTATCCGGTCTAGAATCAATGGACATGACATAGTCTTTGAGCTCCAACACATGGAAATTAGACAAGTATCTACGCTGTTCAACTTTATTTTTTTAAGGGAGACATATTTTTTCAGGATTTCTCTAGTTAATTTTCGAAGATTTCAACGCACCTCCACTTTCCGTTAAAGTCGAAAAATAATAATTCCCCAGCGTAGTCCCCGCGGCGCTGGCAGCGATCACCTTCAGATGGTACCACGTCGCCATTGTCAACCCACACATAACAGTTGGCTGGGCAGCTGGCGACACTATCTGGGTGATCCACGAAGACTCCTCGAAACTCCTCACAGATACCGAGAACTGGGTGAGGGGACAGCCATTGCTGTCCCAAGTCAGTAGGTTGAGGCGGACACAGGAACTGTTGGTTGTTATTAGGTCCTTCTCTGGAGAAGCTTTCGATGCTGAAATTAACAGAAGCACTTTATTTTATTTATAAACTTTTTTGTCAGTTTAAAAAAAATAAACTTGTTAAAATAAAGCGAAACAAGTTAAACGAGAAATTTATAAATTATTCTAGTAGTAATGAAAAATTTGACGTACGTCCTCCTTTAGTAGAGACCAATAGCTCATCACTAGGTGGTGATGAACCGACCGCGTTGTACGCAGTCAGCCTCACTTTGTACAGCGACCCACAAGCCAGCCGCTCCAAGGTGTGTGTCCTGGTGTCAGCTGGTAATCGTGTCGTGTGCCATTTACCGTCATCAGAGCGGGAATGCTCGACGAAGTAACCTGGCGATGAGAAAAAAAACAAGCTACTTTAAAAAATATATAAATAATCCTCCCGACCGAATTTCGTCCAGTGGTGGCCAATCTTAATAGAGATTAGCCAAGTACGCAAGAGATATTATAGTGCATAAGTCGACTCAGCTCCTTTACTCTCATAGTCCGATGGGACGGCAATCCGACACTCGCGGGGAGTCATCAAGCGCAAGACCAACGGTTTGACGTGCTATTCGAGGCACGAGGGTGACACTTCCGAACTCCGGGCTGCTACTGAGAAATTCCTAATGTAAAAACCCAGTCACACTTTGCCCGACCCGGGAATCGAACCCAGAACCCCAAGCTCAGCATTTGCACTTGCGACCACGAGCCCAACAAGGCAGTCAAGCTACTTTATAAACAGGTAAGTGATAAAGGAGCGAGTGGCCGTAACCAAGTGGTTACTAACGGCCCTGACTAACAATTTGCTTACTTGCATAATAAATTGAATGAATGATGTTTAAATCAAAGAGCAACCTCTTCTACATATTTATAGCAGGAAAATATAGGTATATGAATAAGAATAAGAATAATTTATATGCAGGAAATACGGGTGTCACCAGTTGTAAAACTTGGTGGTTAATGTACAGTCCATATTTTGCCTGTTTAGGGCATGGAAATTAATAGGTATCTAATAGGTACCTACTTATTTTAATAAGTTATAGGTACCTACAGAAAAATACATATGTGCTAATATTGCTTTTAAATTCAGATAAATTTTAAATTACAATACATATATTATTTTACATATATTATTTAAACTTAACCTAAAAATAAGATTTTATGTAACAACAATTCTTCAAACTAAAACTTAAAATATATTTTTTTCTTTATGTTGCAGAAATTCTTGTAAACTATAAAAACAGTTTTCTATCAACCATCTATGTAGTTTTATTTTAAAATATTTAAATAAGAGCTCCTTTATGATCTTTGATAATTTATTAAAAGTTATAATGCACTTAAGATAAACCTTATTTTTTATTAGAGTTGTATTACAAAAAGGAACTAAAACTTTTGTTGCACCTCTTGGTCTCTGTTTTGTGTAAATGTCACCTTTGAATCTAAAGAATTCATTATATTTCCTCACAAAAACCGATACATATATATTTTTTCTATAAAGGCCTAGAATACTCAAGCGGACCGACACCGCATATAGCTCTTACACATTTCTTTTGTACAATAAATGTCTTATCATTATACATACCCACTCTAAACTATGCGGGCTGTGTTTTCGTCTGGCACAATACGAAGTTTTCTTAATGAGTGAGAACGTTGTAGGCTTAACAGACTGTAGATCTGTGGACCATTTTATATTTTGCTAAGTACCTGGTACTTGTTGATAGGCCTACATTGTCCTCTCATACCTTTTAAAACTGTAAAACCATTTACTTTTAAAAGAGTAACCGTGGAGTTTCTTGCCGGCTCTTCTCCATAGGAAACGACCAATTGGAACCGTGCACCTAGCTTCTGACGTTTCATAAGTGCCCTTGTAGGTTTATATGAAATAAAATATTTTGATTTTGATTTTGAATGCACACACAAATCTACGAGTATTTAGTTTACTGCATACGTTGTTAATGTGTTGTTTCCAATTACAAAATTTGTCTAGAGTTATACCTAAGAATTTAATAATTTCTGTTTCTTCTATGTTTTTGTCTTTTATTTTAATGTTAGTACTATCGGAGAGTTTGCTTTTGTATGTACGAAATTTAATGGATTTTGTTTTAGATATATTTACACATAGGTTATTAGATTCAAGCCATTCGAATACAGACTGTACAGCTTCATGTATTTTATTTTCATAGAAAGGTTGAACTTTTAGTGTTATTGGGCACTACAACTAAAATATCATCAGCGAATAGGACACTGTCATAGTTTATTGAATCTGGTAAATCATTAATATAAAGTAAGAATAGCAAGCGGCCCAAAACGTTCCCTTTTGGTACGCCATATTTATTCCGGTGGTGACGCAAACCTGACCGCCCTAATTAGTCTTAAACTGTAAATATTAATGATATATTCTCAAACATGCTTGAAAATTTGAACATTATTTCGACAATCGTCGAACACATGGGAGCGCCCGGCCGGCAATGTTTGTATGAAAATCCATATCAGAATCTGTCGTGTTTACCGGCCTCATAAATAACTACGAAAACTCGTATCTGTGTTATTTAAAAATGAAACGAACTTTTTACTTCAACATTAATGACAACCAAAGAGGTAACTTATCAAATATTTTATTTGAATTTCGATTTGGCTTAAAAAAAAAAACACTACAAAGTGAAAAATAACTTAAATTTCGGAAGTCGGTGTCTTTGATTTTGAATTTTCGTTCTTGCCACCGACTTCCGTCTGTTTTTTTTCGGAAGTCGGTTGTTTTTTTTTGTAAAAAGTTTTTATTTTTCACTTTTTAGTTGTGGTACTTACCCCACACAAAGTCGAATACCAGTACCTGCTATGTAAATAACAGTCACAGGAAGTTATCATCATATCATCCACATATCCTAAGTGGGAAAAATACGTATTATTGAAGCTTACTCAAAAACTATCCCAGCTAAGTTAATAAAATTTATATGGGACCAATCCGGGAGCATACTCTTTCAAACAAAAAAATAATTTTCAAAATCGGTTCACAATTGACGGAGAAATCGACGGATATAAATAAAAAAAAAAAAAAAACATACACACGCATCGAACATATAACCTCCTCCTTTTTGGAAGTCGGTTAAATAGAGCTATTTACAGAAAAGAAGAAACAAATGAACATATTGGCGCGTGAAAAATTATCGTTGTTCGTCATTGATTCTGGAATTTATAATTAATTTACTTACATAGTTTGAATTTCCGCGCATTATTGAGAAAAGTACTATACAAGCCCTGGCCGCCACCAGGCATTGATGAAATCACGTATGTCAATCGTCCATCAATGCCCTTGTTGCAGGCCACGACAGTAATGTACTATAACTTACCGTGTAAACTAGACCCTCCAGTGTGCGGTTTCTCCCACACCAAGTGTAATCTCGCCGGTGCTGCAGCGGCTAGTCTAAGTTGTGGTCTCGCAGGAACTCCTAACACTCGCAGCTCCCAACTGGCACGCTCCTCGCCCCACGGGTTACGCACAGTGCACGTGTAGTTATCCGCTGAACCACGATCAACCTCTGAAAGTAATTTTGCATGTGTAAACACTAAAATAGAATAGTCAAAAAATAGTTTCAATTTTACAAGTAGGTAATTGTCCTGGGCTAGTAGTGACCATTTTGAGACTCCAGGGGCAATAGAAAATTCACAAACAAACAGATAGAATAAAGATGTTACACATAAATATGTATATTTTTCACAAGTAGAGTACTTAATCTAATCCTAAAAAAGTACACAAAAGTATTAGCATTTGGGGCCGAAATGAAATGAAATGAAATTGTTTATTCTGTAAATAGGATATCGGAATCACTTTTACACGTCATATAAAAAAATATTAAAAATAAGCTAAGTGAGGTCGGTGTTTCCTATCTGACTACTCTGAGAAGAAAGGCCGAAACAAACTCAGAGGTCACAGTCTCTTTTAAAGTCCAGACATAATCTTGGTCAAGTCATGTGAGGACCATGTAGATTAGTGTCTGAAATGGTCTTTTGAGGAAAGAACCACACAGATTTGAGTGGACCTGTCCAGTCAGTGCAAGCATTTGTCAGTAATCGTGGAGCTCAACTCGACGAACAATACCAAAGAAAGGATATTTGGGTAGGCCGCATCAACTACTCAAACTGCCAGACCATCATTAAAACTGAGAAAGAAAAAAGAAATGAAAAGGGAAAAAAAAATATCCACATAGTCCTCACATTCACAATAATTAAAATAATATAATACTTTATAAAGTAATCGTGTCATTTTGAATATAATTTTCAACAATGTCAATGTGTATATAAAACTGGTTTATTGTGATGAATAATTAAAATGTCAAGTTTTATGGTTTTCACAAGGCTTAGCAGAGCGAGCAGCTCAATCCCAAGCTTTTTTATCTTCTAAATAATCTGAAATTTTATAGTACCCTTTTTTACAAAGTTTGGTTTTAATACAGCTTTTAAATCGTTTAATGGGTAAGTTTCGAATGTCAATGAAAAGTTTGTTGTAAAAGCGTATACATTGACCCATGAACGAGTTGCTTACTCTGTGGAGACGTGTGCGATGTACAGCAAGGTTGTGTTTATTCCTGGTATTTAAACTATGAATATCGAACATTTTCTTAAAATTTGATATATTTTTGTGTACACACAATAGGTTTTCAAAAATATATTGTGAGGCTACAGTCAGAATATTTATTTCTCTGAATTTCTCTCGAAGGGAATCTCTTGGACCTAGGTTGTAAATGGCTCGAACAGCCCTTTTCTGTAGAACAAAGATAGTATTAATGTCCGCACCGGTTCCCCAAAGAAGAATTCCATATGACATAAGACTATGAAAGTAACTAAAATAAACAATTCTGGCTGTATCTACGTCAGTTATCTGTCTAATTTTTTTAACAGCATAGGCGGCCGAACTAAGCCTTCCTGACAATTTTTCTATGTGTGGGCTCCATTGTAATTTACCGTCAATAGTTATTCCAAGAAAAACTGTTGACTCAACAGGGTCCAAATCTATTCCATTAACTTGAACATTGGTAGTTAGCTGCCTGACATTTGGCGTTGAAAATTTAATGAGTTTAGTCTTTTTTTCGTTCAGGAGAAGATTATTTACATTAAACCAATGCACAACTTTAGAGAGTGCATCGTTGACTTGTTCAAAGTTGACTAACTGACGTTTGATTTTAAAAATGAGGGAAGTGTCATCTGCGAATAATACGATCTTGTGATTATCCCTTATGTAGTAAGGTAAGTCATTTATGTAAATTAGAAATAAGAAAGGACCTAGAATTGAACCCTGCGGAACGCCTACGGTGACCGCAGATCCTGCAGATCTCTTGCCATTAACATCGACCCTCTGAATTCTGTTATTCAGATAAGAAGTCAGAAGGTCAAGAGCCTTGTCCCTCATGCCATAATGGTACAGTTTCCTGATAAGAGTATCATGATGTACGCAATCGAAGGCCTTGGACAAGTCGCAGAAAATGCCAAGAGCATCTTGCGAATTCTCCCAGGCCTCGAATATGCTCTTCAGTAATTCCACGCCCGCGTCTGTAGTTGAACGACCCTTTGTAAAACCAAACTGTTTCAAATGAAGTAAATTATGTGCATTGAAATGTCCTAACATTTGTTTTAAAATTAATTTTTCAAATACACCAGAATACACCAGATGCAATACAAGAGTTAAAAACGATTGCTTAAAAGGGTGAAATAACATCAATTATTGAAGACATGGTATGTACTGATAATCCCCAAAGGTCAGCAGTTTTTTTTACATCAAGTTTATTAAAAGATTCTATAATGTCTTTAGCAGTAATAATTGTAAATTCAAAAAGTTTGTCACATTCTGGTACACATTCTTTAAGTATTGAGTAAACAGAAGTGGAGGACGACAATGACAGAGTTTTGGTTGTTAAAATGGGAATATTAGTGAAGAAATTTTCAAACTCAGTTGCCACCTCCACGTCTGCCTTAATATCTACATTATTGATTTTTAGATGGAAGTCACGATTCCGTTCTGTCGTTCTTCCCGTTTCTGAATTAATAATATTCCAAGTTGTTTTAATTTTATTTCCAGAAGATTTTATTTTATTTTTAATGTGTATGGCTTTTGCTGAGGAACAAGCTCTTTTAAAAGTTTTAGAATATTTCTTAACAAATTCTTTAAAAGTTTCATCATGGTTATATTATTATGTTTTTTCATGATACAATTCAAATAACCTATGCCTACTTTTGTAAATACCTGGTGTTGCCCAATCACTAAATATAACGCGGTCAAAAACAGGCAATGTTTTTGCGGTGAAAACCTTCCTAAACTCACAATTGATGAGGTTAAATAATGAAGCATACGCTTGGTCCGGGTCGTTATGATAAGGCAAACCCGGTAGCTTTTCCATTGAATTATTTTTAAAATGGGTTTTTTTTTTTTTTTTTTTAGGTGAGGTCGGTGTTTCCTATCTGACTACTCTGAGAAGAAAGGCTGAAACAAACTCAGAGGTCGCAGTCTCTTAAGTCCAGACATAATCTTGGTCAAGCCATGTGACCGATCTAGGCATAACCTGTATTTCAACCCTCAACGCCGATCCCCCTGGGTAACAAATCGTCGCCAACACCGCAAAGGGGCGTACCTCAAATAAGAAAATTTTACAGGAGAGCCAAAAAACGTTTATTTTCTCCCGATGACGCGCTTATTTTGATGATATTAAAAAAAAATAAAAAAAAAAAAAAAAACATCAAACGCGAATGTGTACTATGGAAACAGGACTACAAAATTAATACAAGTATAACAATTTACAATGCCAGGTTTTCCGAGGAAAAGCCGAGAAAAAATATACGCCTTTTCGTCGCGCCTCTACCACCAAGACATACCGTTTATCTAATATTCTCTTAGAGTTACGTCTCGATGCATTACGATAATATGCGTTTGTTTAAAAAAAAAAATACTCAATACAATCAAAAATATTCATTCTAAGTTATTATAATGAGATCACAAACTTGTTGATTTATTCATATTTTTAAAACACACCAAATTACTTAATAAGTTCGGATTCTTCGTCACTAAACCTGTATTATGGTTAACATCAAATAAAAACAATTTGGTATTTAAAACACTGTTTCATATAAATCGTTAATCTAGACAAAGGTAACAAATACAATCAGAAATCAAAACAATGCTATACCTACTGAAGTAGGCACAATATTGTCTTTGCGAAGACTGAGCATCTTTATGTTTTGTGATAGCTCTTTATAGTCTTTAAAATCAGAGTATTGCAAGGGTAGAAGAATGTACGGTTGTGAAGATCTAGCCATTTGAATAATAGGATACAATTGGAATGGTAGGAATATATCTCCAGCTTTTTGCACGGCGTAACTTATGGCACTATGTGCAGAGTCTCCCTCATTCTGTCCGTAGCTTAGAGCAAAGAATCTTAAAGTTATAGTTTGCAGATGTGTAACGTTAGCGACTATCGAGTTTTTATTTTGCCCTGCACATCCAACCGCATACAAGCTTAGAAACATAGATGCAGCGGTAGCAATTTCTGAAGACCCACGTCTACTTTCTGTTTCAGGCCACGTGAAACAATAACAATCTCGAATTGCTATTGTGACTGTGTGCCATTTACTCTAATTTAATAACAATATATTATTATATTTATTTTAAAACCGTCACTTAAGGGCCGATTCGAGGTTCTTAAGAACACATTAAATCTCAATTTTATGGGTTGACAGCTCGACACGTTACCCTAATTAATAACAAAACATCCTATTTCTTTAGAATGTTAAAACAATATTGAACCTCTTACAAACCCATTCCATTTATATTTTATGGGTAGCAATCCGTGGCCACTTTGTACAAATATTCTGAGAGCAGGGGTGTCAACATGCGGTTCTTTCTATGTAAACTTACAGCTCTCGATTTTCATGCTTGAAACTTTAAACAACAAGTTATGAAGATGGATCTAACCAAACTTTCGAAAGTCATGCAAAGCCGATGCTTCCATCGATGTAACTATCAATTATCCAATAACTGCAGTTATATTATTGGATTAATTATTTTATTATTCTAGCTAGCACCTAGCTAGAATGCTTTAACCGCTCTCGTACTGTTAACGTACCCGGGCCGACCGAAACTTAATATGTTCTGTGCTAAAATATTTGTATGGTTTAAAATAAAATGTATATAAATAATAACTCGTTGTCGGTCTCAAAAGATTCACCATCCCTGAGAATGCAGCGAACATCTGTTAAAGATCTAGTAAGGCAATTCATACCGACCCTTTTAAAACAATTAAGAAGTTGTGCACAAAAAGAGTCATAAACCTATTCTGCGAAACGACCAAACCGTCAACGTGGTATTTTTTAGGAATTTAGGGGACTGAGGAATGAAGTCCGGGGGTTGGTGCGAGATCACGAAAGACTACGGACGCGAGAGTCCAGGCTGGGGAAGGGGAAGTTGGTTTTAGACCACGGTAGGGTGTGGACGTAATATTAGGCTAGTTATATTAGCAGACTTGTTGAATACCAGAGGCCATGATTGTCCAAGTGGGCTGTCGCAAGATAGGGTTAGGGTAGGGATAGGGTTGAAGCCCAGATTAGACTAATGTAGTATTTAACGAAGTACGAGTATACGTGTGTGTGTGTTCGTGCGATTGGGTGAGTGTGTGCTTATTGGTGTGACTGAGTGAGTATTTCATTATAATAATAATATCCTAGGCTGGTAATATAATTCAGGTATCATAAGTTCTTGTAACTCCACACTTATTTAGTATCGTGTTTTATAACTAATGTTACATTCTCGTGTATTACGCGTCCTTATCCTAATCCGTACCTTGGCAGATTATTGTCACTAGCAGTTGACTATAGGGAAATGGCGAAGGCCTTCCACCATACTTGACTGGGCAGTAATGCTACGACTGTTGACTTTGAGATGACGCACCACATTTGGAAGGCAGAGCCATAAATACTCTCAGGTCATTTGGAATTGATCTAGGCTATAAAGCCAATCCGTAATTGCATTACAAAACAACCAAACGTTAGTGACGATTTCTGTTTCCGAAAAGCTTTTGCCACAGAATACCTTGCGTGAGGCGTGTTGACACATATTTCCAAGGAATTGGGGGTAGGCTTCACTAAGTACCCTAAACTGAATTGGTAGACGTTCTAAGAACGCTAGGGACCGTGTCTCATTAAAACCCCCACCCGGCTGTTTGTAGGCCTATTACTGAATCGACACAATTTATTGAGACACGCTATTGGGATGCAATGCCGCTAATAGCCGCACTGCATCCTCTAAATGGGGCAAATTAAGGAAATATGAAGTGACGAGCTACCAGTTCGGTGTTCACCAGGTACGATCGTAGTGTATTCTGCTAGAGACTGAGTCTACGGTGCGCTTGTGCTAGTTTCGTGTAAACTTTGTAAAAATGGGCTAGGCTGTCGTAAGTGTCTTTCATATTAGTATGCGATTAGAACTATTCAATATTAAACTTGTTTTCCTCAATGACAGTTGGACTTCGCAGTACTCTGTCTTAGGATTGAGTAAAACATTTATTTAGTGCTTAGGGAGCGTGTTCCGTTAGAATCGTATTAGTTCCTCAGAGGTTCTATGCGTTAGGTCTAGCAGAACACGTACAATGAGGCAAACGTTATTATACGGTTCCCGGTCTCAGTGAAGTGGGTATATTGTAAACAGACAAATTAACGTAGTAGTACGTAATCGTATTTAAAGTACAAGCGTAACGATCCCTTTACCCCTTCTACCTTACCAAGTCTGTATTGCAGATATTGGTGCTCAACTGCGAGAGGAGGAGACGTTGGCGTTCCAACATTTATAATACTAAAACATAATATTATATTATATACTTTTGCATACCCTCTTGTCTTCTTAGCTTCATATTATATATAATACTTGTGTTTACTAACTGTGAATTCCCAATATTAACTTCATTGTCCCATCATTGTTCCCTAATCTTCCGAGACGGAACAAGGTAGTTTAGTTTATGGGAATGCTTCTCTTTCTTATATCGGTGGGAGGGTGACCAGTCTGGGACGAGCCCTACAGAACTGTGCGGAAAGGAGGGGCACAGTTCTTTCCCCTACGGGGAACCGATCCAAACACTAATATTAACACAATTAGGAAAAACGAAAAAAAAAAAAAAAAAATATCAGCCTAGGGTATTTCACTCACTGTCACACTATATTGTAAATTGTGAAGTTATACATTGAAAACTGTCTTTTATAAAATATTGCTCCTTCTTTTGTAATGGGTAAGAACATGACTTGCAAATCAAAAGATGCACAAATTAGTTGGGGGTTTTCGGCAGAAGCTTCTTGCTTGTCTGTGTCTTTAAGTCGGCGAACAGTTTGCTTTGGTTTTAGTTTTCTTTTAAATTCGATTTAGTCTCAGGTAATTCATCGTGATAAGCAGCAAAAAGACTACATTGAACTAAGACTTTTTTTGGTCGATGAAAAGCCAAATTTATGGATTTGAACATCTTTATAAAGGGCGAAACTGAACTAGGGCTTTCTGCATTACTCGCGAGTTGTCGTCGCTATAAGGCGAACTTCGAGTTTCGTCTTTTCGTTAAATTTCCCTAGAACTGATTTTGAGATACGCCGTCAATCTTTTTTCGTTTTTAGAGCTCGACAAATGGAGCATTTTTGTATACTTAACTAATTTTTGACCGTTTGTATGAGGTTCGACCCTTTGCAGTGTTGATATTGCAATAATCCCATGTATCAATGTACGTATCTTAATCAACTTAACTTAACTTGATTGGACTGGCAACACTGCCCGAGTGATATGTCAAAATTTTGTTCTTTATTTTAAAATTAATTTTAATTATTTTTAAGTGTAATTATAGTGAAATAATTTAATTAAATGTAAAATAAATGCATAAATACTCAGGATTATTGTTTTCCTGCAAATATTCATAATAAAACACAGTGTTTGGTTGCTCACCGGTACCGGTAACCTATCACGAACAGCTGATGTTCGACCTGCGGATTTAAATGGGGAGTATTGTTACTTTTATTCTGTAATCACCACACAGTCCTCTCATAGACTCTGTAACACGCCTTCATTGATCCCTAGAATCTCTTTTCTTGGTTGACTTGGCACTCAGCAGTGGGTCTAAGTCGCTTAGTTTTTTGCCTATAAGATAACGAAACTTATGTCTCAGTGAATTTTCGAAATACTAGTAGTAGTATATTATTGGAATACACAACAACAAGAACGTTATTTACCGTTTTTGCATTTTAATCTCTATGTAAAACCATAATTTTATTTTAAAGGCATCCTACCCACATAAGAAAATAGAATCCATGTAACTTAGTATCTGATCAAATCAAGTTGCATTTCAATTAGATTTAGCAGCCTACCTCATTTCTCTATAACGCTACACTAACTTCTCTAATACACTAATTTTTCTTTAATTTCTAGCTTTCCTTTTTTGTGTTTGTCTGTCTCAGTGGTTCTCACCGTTCCTTTAATTCTACTTTCAGTACTAATTCCTGAAACCATGCCTGTGATGACCCGTAAGGCTTTTGCTCAGGAGTTGGAGCTTAAATTGAGAACGGCCGTTCAAGATCTTGAGGCTTCAAACAGTAAATGTCAACAACTGTTACAGGAGATAGATGAAAGTGAGAAGGAAGTCGAGAATGTCGTTTTCAAAAACACAGGCTTAAAACGGGAGCTAGTGGACCTTCATCAGCAATACTTGGATGTTGTTGATGAACGGGACAAACTGCGGGTGGTCACAAATGGTTTCAACAACTGCAGTAACATATATGAGGAGGCTTTATGTAAGGTTAGGGACCTAGAAGAAGAATTAATTCATGCAAATGTACGAATTACAAATTTACAGAAACTAAAAGAATGTACTCAGGCTAAGGAGAATAATAACTTGTATAATGAATTATTAAACACTACTTGCAACCCGCATTCCTTAATAACAATAGACCTTACTGAAGATTCTTTAATGAAACATAATAGTAGTAGTTATAAAGTAAGTCAAAACAAAATTAAAAAATATGCAAAGCTAAATAAAATCATAAATAAATGTAATAAATATAAGAAACAACAAAAACAGTTCAAATAATATTAAACTAAGGAAAGAACGTGGTTTTCTTCTGAATAAATTAAAAAACTATCAAATTAAATTAGAAGACAGTAAGAACATTTATGAGTTTGACACTCAACATTTACAGTCTGAAATTCAGGTACTAGAAGCATCACTACAGTCACTCTATACTAAGTATGTGAGGTCTGAAAAACAAATTCAGGAGCACATTCTTGCTGCAAATGAGTTAGTGGAAATGTGCAACTCTAATATAGATAAAGTGGACCCGCTGACTCCCAGCAGCCCTCAATCATCATTGCAAAATAAAAACAATCTTGGCACTCTCCAGCCTGAGGCAACGGAGGACCCGTACCAGTTGGGAAGTGCTTAGGTCTCTATAACTAATCAAGTTACACCACATATTGAACAAGGTCCTTTGCAAGTAGTTCAGACAGAAGCTGATTCTCTCCCTTTCTCCATTATGTTTTCTGATAGCTTTGGAAAAGGGTTAGGTAAATTACTTAGCAACAACCTGAGTCATTCTTCTCAAAACTATTGTATGCCTCAGAATTCTTACAAACAAATAATGTCTTCATTAACTAGGAAGGAATATGATCCTAATGCCATTATTACCGTACTTATAGGTAATAGTTTTAATGTTAAAAAAGATGATATTACTGATTGTGTCACAGAAATATTGAAGTTAAATTGTAAGAAAATAATTTTGTGTGCTTTTCCATATTTTGAGCATTTGTCAAATAGGCAAAACAACTACATTCACATATTAAATAATTACATGCATTTCTTAGTTAGTCACCATAGTGACAAGTTTATATTTTTTGATACCAACATTTTTGTTGATAAGTTAAGGTCGACTAGGGATACTGTGTATCTGCCCATTAGTTTTAGACGTCAAATAGCTAGGCTATTAGCTTTTAATATTAACCCAGACATAATTAGTATGTCTAAGTCATCTACAATTAGCACCACAATTAGTAATAGTACTAATGTTAAGGTGGTTAGTACAAATAGTTTAAACTAGTTTGTAAGACAACAGAAGGTACCTCTAACAGTATAGTTACACTTAATAACAAAAAGGTATTTTCTAGCACTAACATAATTAACTGTACAAAAGGGGCTAAGCAGAAATCCTTGAAATTATTTCATCAAAATATTCAAGGCTTTTCTTCCAAACAATTGGAAATTGAATTGTTTTTAGAAAAAACAAGGTTTGACATTATTTGTTTAACTGAGCATTGGTTAAAGGATTATGAAATGTTAATTAACTATGAGAATTATAGTGTGGCCAGTTGTTTTAACCGAAAATCTATGCTGCGTGGTGGTTCACTAATATTAATTAAAAATTGTATTAAATCAAAAACCCGTATTGACATAGTTGAACTATCGGTTGAACATAGCATTGAACTGTCTTGTGTTGAGCTAGATAAGCATGTTATAGTGTGCGTTTACAGACCCCCAAATTATCAAAACTACTCTTTATTTGAGTCATTAATGGAAGATGTTTTGGCAAAACTTGCAACTGGTAATAAATCAGTAATTATCTGTGGTGACTTTAATGTGAATATTTTAGAAAATAATTCAAATACCAGTAGATTTTTAAATTTGTTCAAATCATTCAATTTGTCAAATGTGTTTGTAGAACCAACCCGAGTAACTACGACTACTGCTACATGTATTGATAATGTGTTTTGTTGTTGTGACTATTTAGATAAAGCCATAGTTAATTATCTCCCTTCTGATCACAGTGGTCAATCCGTAACTTTTGAATCCAACATACCAATAACAAAAGTCCAGATACAATTCAGACCAATAACAGCAGTTAATTTAAATAAATTTAATAGCACTTTAGTTTGTAAGTTAAATAATCAAGACCTTACAATGAACAATGCTAATATTTTGTATGAAGAATTATTTTCGTTAGTCCAGACCGAGTTCAATAATTCTTTTAAGAAGAACACAAAAACTATCAGCCCTAAGTTTTTATTTAGTGACTGGGCAACTAAAGGACTCAGGAAAAGTAGGGATAGACTGTTCGAGCTGTATGGCCTTAAGCCTTATATTAACATGGAAACTTTTAATAAGTATGTTGCTACTTACTCTAGAACTTTTAAGAACACTTGTAAGACAGCTAAAGCCTTATTACATTAGCAACAAGGTTAAGTCAGCAGACAATAAAATACAGACGGTTTGGAAAATTATCAATAATGAAACGAACCGGAACAAAAAGCATAATTCTGACTACACACTGAAGACGTCATGTGGTGGTCTCGTTTGCGATAGCAAAGAAGTTGCTCAAGAATTTGTAAATTTCTTCACCAGTATCCCACTTAAAACTACTGAAACCTTAAATTCCTCGCCCTCGCTCTCTTTTGATTTAGTAAGGGTGAATGTTTCAGCTTGCCCGATTGAATTTAACTTTAAGCATATTAACCCTTTAACCTTTCGACCGTTAACTGTCAAAACGCATTTCAAAAAAACTCTGATCGTGACCTTGACGTGGCCCCGCCCCTTTTGGGTTTGCTTGCGATAAAACCCCGATTTCTCGCTATTTTACTATGAAACCCATATAAAACAATAACTGTTTCGTAATCTGTACAATATTTCCAATTGGATCTTATAAGACTTATAAGAATGTGGTTTACAATAAAACGAGCCTGTTTACATAAAAAAAAAGTTTTGTTATTTTCACCCATTTTTCTCATTCAACAACATTAATACCAAATTTCTGCATATTTTTACATTATAAAATCATTTGTCTACGAAGATTATTAACTTTCCAATAAGAAACTCTTATTGGAAAGTTATTATTATATGTTCAAATAACGAATTGAAACGCATCATAGAATTTCAAGGCGCCAACCCGACTCACTCAACGCTCTGTAATTATTGTAAACATGTCAAAGTTGTTTATGTTGAGAGATAAGTTGCAAGTTTGTGGGATTATCTAAATGTTACAAACGCTTAAACGTTCAACTAGATTAAATATTACCACTTAACATCACAAAGAAAAACCACTTGACCACGATAGTTCCGACTCACAATTTTTTTTAATAAACAAATAAACTTTTTGTTTCATAATTATTTATAAATTTTAATAAAAACTACATTAAATTACCTCTCTATTGAAAGCAGTTCTATTTTTATGATTTATTTGAGAAATAAAATATAAAAATATTAATTCGCAACATTTGCGAATTGCCGCCATTTTGTTTGCAACATTCGGAAGTAACTTCCGAGTGCCATACATTCGTTTTAATGCTTAAAATGTTGATAGCATGGTATGTTTTATTGCTAGCACTGTCTTTCATGCTCACAATACTACAAGAACGATAGAGATAGGACGCTTAGTTTCATAGATAATCGCAATATACACACATCAACACGGTCTAGGGATATTTTTAAAAAAGCGAATTACTATCAATGTGTTAATTATTTATATGACATGTATATATTTAAAAGATACGTTATTTAATATTCTACCATTTTTTAATAATGGTTAAGGTACTTCGATTACAATTTCAGGATTTTATGGAAAAAAAATGAAGCATAGACGGAAACCGTATATGAATTAACTTTTAATTTATGAGTAAAAACTGAAAAAAATAGAAAAATCATTTAATTTGTGTTTATAAACTTGAAGTTAGTAGTCTGAGAAAGCGCCCATGATGTTCATAACACATCGGCAACGATTCGGCATGCTCAGAACAAGGTTGTCAATGTCTTGCTGCGGAATATTGTCCCATGTCCTTCTGAGGTGCGCAAAAAGTTGATCTTCTGTAGCCAGATTTTCAGGAACTTCCTTCAGAGCTCTTCTTTGCAGCATATCCCACGCATGCTCAATGGGATTTAGATCTGGCGATTGAGCAGGCCAGTCTAAGGCCCTAACATTGTGTGTATGTAACCAAGCTGCTACCGTTCTCGCCGTGTGTGCCCGGGCATTGTCGTGCATGAGCAGGAAATCTTGCCCCATTTGTGTTCTGTGGGGCAAGATTACGGGCCCCAGCACCTGTTGGACGTATCGTTCTGCCGTCATATTGCCCCGCACCCAAACGAGATCCGTCCGTCCTCCAAGACGAATTCCTGCCCAAACCATAATTGTTCCTCCTTGGTATGGGTGAACTTCCTGAGGGTTCTGAAGACGGCTCCATCGTCCAGTAACTCGCCAAACACGCGTCCTTCATGAATCTGGATGGAAGCCGAACCTGGATTCATCCGTGAACAGCACATTGGACCATTGCTCACGGCCCCAGTCCACGTGGTTCCGAACCCATTCTAATCGTCGTCCACGATTGCCTCTCCGTAAAGGTGGGACCCGGAGTGGTCTACGAGAGCGTAGATTGCTTTCATGCAGTCGCCTTCTTACAGTTTGGTCACTCACAAGCACTTGGTGTTCCACTCGCAGCCTTTGGACCAATTGAGTCGCCGTTGCATTTGGTTGAGCTCGCGCAGTAATTTGCAAAAATCTGTCTTGTCTGGGGGTAGTGATGCGACTTGGCCCCTGGTGCCTCTCCGCTACTTCACCTGTGGCACGATAGTGTGTCCACAATCTTGAAATTACATTTTGGTGGGTCCCTATGGCCTCAGCAACATTACGCTGAACAGACCCAGCTTCCAGCATTCCCACAGCTCGTAACATCTCCGCCCTCGTCAAATGTTGGCGTTGCATGGCTACAATACCTCAATTTTAACTTTATCTTTCGTTTAAAAATGAAAAAAAACTGTAACTAAACGTAATTCGTATTGTTTTCTAAATATCGCACAAATGAAAATTCCCTCTCCTACACATCAAGACATTTTTATGCCACCGAAACAAAAGAATTTTCAAAAATTTGAATTTGGAATTAGTCTGAGATAAATTACAAACAAATCGGTGTATAAAAGATTCCAATGCGGCCAGTACTTTTCGAGTTATTTAATTGAGTATGAAATATCCCTAGACCGTGTTGATGTGTGTAGTTGGACCATAATCAACCTGCCGTAGCACGGCAAGTGTCAGTTGACTATGATTTTGACAGCTGCCGTGGTACGGCAGTTGTCATTTCAAGGGTCAGTAATAAAAGCTTTTAAGCAAATTAAGATCAAATTAACCGAAGATCTTTGGGGAATGTCCATTAAAGTATGTACTTCCATAATTGAGACCATAGCGCCTTACTTAGCATTAATATTTAATTTGTGTGTGGACCAAGGAGTCTTCCCGGATTTAATGAAATACAGTAAGGTAATACCACTTTTCAAATCCGGGGACAGTAAAGACACTAATAATTATAGACCCGTGTCCATGTTGCCGGTTTTCAGCAAGGTGTTTGAAAAGGTAATGCTTAATCAAATGCTCAATCATTTTAACACAAATAAAATCCTTCATGATCAACAGTATGGTTTCACCAAAGGACGTTGTACGACCGACGCCGGTGTAACCTTATTAAGACACATTTTTAGCACGTGGGAAGAGGCCCAAGACGCCATAGGAATCTTTTGTGACCTCTCCAAGGCATTTGATTGCGTCGATCACGAAACCTTGCTCTTGAAACTTGAGCATTACGGACTTGGAAAACTTGCGCTCAATTTAGTAAAATCTTATTTAAATGATAGACAACAGAAAGTCTAAATAAACGGTGTCAATTCACTAGGTTTAAAAGTAAAAATGGGCGTGCCACAAGGCTCGATATTGGTTCCATTCCTCTTTTTAGTTTATGTCAATGATCTACTCCATTTATTAAAAAATCAAACACAAATGGTGTTATTTGCTGACGATACTTCCTTAATTTTTAAGGTAGATAGACGTGCCACAAATTTTGACGACGTAAATAACGCCCTAATGCAGGTCCAAAGTTGGTTCACTGCTAATAATTTAGTATTAAATGGAAAAAAAACGAAGTGCAAAAATTTTCTTTACCAAATGTCAAAAGTACTGATTGTGAGATAGTATTGAACCAAGAGAAACTAGAATTCGTCGATAAAACTGTTTTCCTGGGGATCACGCTGGACTCAAGGTTACAATGGGGTCCTCATTTAACATCTCTTGCAGGACGGCTAAGTTCAGCAGCATATGCTGTCAGAAAAATCCGTCAATTTACTGATGTAGATACCGCGAGACTGGTCTATTTTAGTTACTTTCATAGTATCATGTCTTACGGTATTTTACTATGGGGACGGGCTGCAGACATCGAGTCTATTTTTATTCTGCAGAAAAGAGCGATTAGAGCCATATATTATCTCCGCAGGCGTGACTCTCTAAGGGAACTGTTTAAGGATATTAACATCATGACGGTACCTTGTCAATATATCTATGAAAACATCATGCACGTAAGAAAAAATGTACATCTTTTTAGTAAAAGAGGTGATAGACATAATTATAGTACAAAAAATAGGGACTTATTAGTTCAACCAGGTTTCAGACTGGCTAAAGTGGACTCATCTTTCATGGGATACTGTTTAAAATGTTATAACAAAATTCCTCCCCACATACTTCAACTGAATGAGACGAAATTCAAATCTTGTATAAAACGCACACTATGCAGGCAGGCATATTATAAGTTGGGGGATTACATCGCTGATAAAAATGCTTGGCTCAAAGCTGGTCCTGCTCCACAACCACAACTATTTGATTAACATTTGAAAACACTGTTGGAGCTGCTGAAGAGTTTAAGACTATTTTTGCATTGTATAAAATCAATTTCCTTTGTATTATATAATTTCAGAGCACAGGTGTGAGTACTATGTACTAAAGAGCTAACATTTACCGGGTAATACGTATTTTATTGACGTGAATGTGCCCTGGCGGCTGTGAGTATGTCATGCTCACTCAGATGTCTCGCTGATGGTGGCGCGTGTGTTGGATCATTTAGCTCCCTTCAAAATGGTTGAGCTGAATGGTGCTAATCCATGCGTCATGTTCGTGAACGGGCGCCGTCAGTTGGGACAGGTCAACTCTTACTGCCTTGGCTGATTTAAATTTTTGAATTGTTCTTTGTTTTATATTTTTATTACGAACGCTTCTAACGTGCACGTCTTTCTACATTGTTCTCACATGTTTAATTTCAACATGAATGATGTAACAAATACTTTGTAACAATTTATTTAAAAGAGTGTCCGTGGAGTTTCTTGCCCGTTCTTCTCCATAGGTACCTACCTACTACGCTTTGGAATGGGCAACTAGCTTCATATTTCTGACTGACCGATTCCTTGACAATTCAAAAGTGCCTGTAAATGGTTTAATTGAAATAAATGCTTTGAGTTTGAGTTTGAGTTTGAGCTTATAAAAGAAAAAAATTGAGAAACAAAAAAAAAAAACAAAAATGATTACAATATTTAATAAGGTAATAATTATAGGTGTGTAGACAGACCTCTCTTTGTGTGTGATGGAGGTGTGCATGAAGGAGTGTGAGAGGGTGTGTAAGATTGCGGAGCATGACCTTTTGTTTTTTTGTAATAGATTACTTAGTTTAATTTTAATAATTCAACTTGTAGTTGAGTCTGTAATTGCATATCTAGGTATCTGAAGCAAATTTTCTGTCTCCTCATACGTGAGTTTCTGTAGGTACTCACTTACTGTAATTTTGCAAGATTTTTTCGTCATCGGGTAAATGTTCAGATATTTATTTAATTTGTTGTAGATGTAACGGCCAATAAATGGAGCAAATCGAATGCGAAATTTTATTTTAGAAGCGATGGGTTGTGGGCAAACCAAGTGTTTTGTGCGCCTATTTTGAGTGAGCGGGTTGTTAAAGATATTCTTATGTTGCATTAATATAATATTGAGAAAGGAAAAGTTCTCTTACAGAATTCGTAAAGATACGATGTAGGAAACAATCTTGGTTTGAAAGTGCAAACCTTCAGGATGGCGCACTGAGCAACCTCAACATTACAGGTTTTATGATAGTTTTAGGGGATCCTCCCCATGATGTAATACAGTAAGTAATGAGGGACTGGCAGAGGGCAAAGTATATCCGCTTCAGCGCAGAGGGTTCGGTGACGTGTCGGAGGGTCTTAAAGATGTAAATTTGCTTCCTGATCTTACCACAGAGGGCTTTAGTGTGTTCCTTAAAGTTGAGGTTCCTGTCTATGATAACGCCTAGATATTTTAATAATACATTTATGTTAAACTTACATAATTATTATAATAAAGAAATCCTGATGTTTTGGTTAAGTCGTAAAAACTTTGCGAAGTAGAGTTGGGTCGATGGGCCGCAATTAATAAATAAATCGACTTACTCAGTATTATAAGGTACGGTCCATCGATGAGGTAGTTGTTGTCATGCGCGAGCGGCGGCGCGGGCCTCCTGCGCGCCCACGCGCGGTGCGGCGGCGGCGCGCCCGCGGCCCCGCAGCTCACGCGCGCGCGGCTGCCGGTCTTCGCCTCCAAGCGACGACCAAATGACGTTATTTTTGCTGGGGCTGGAGAATACAAGAATCCAAGTTTTAATTTATTTGAACCTTAGAGAATGAGTGTGCTTATGCTTAAAAACGATTGTGAGTAGAAGGACAAAGGTTCAGATGCTACTTCGTAGTTTTTGGTCCTTTGATTGATCCTTGACCATTTAGTCCAGTCCTCCTTTATGAATGCAAATTTTATTACGGGTGCATCGAGCTTATGCCGCTAATGAATGGGATAGACCGGAATAAAGAATGGGGTCTGCGAGCTAATTTAGGTATTTTCTTCGTAATAAAATAAAGCAAATACACATTAAAAAAATGTAAAAGTTATAGAAAACATGTAGTTTTGTTATTATAAAAAAACTGATGACCTTCCGTGAAGTATTTACGCCGTACTAAGGATTTATGTTGTTTTTTAGAGCTTCCTTTGTTTTTTTTTTCTGTAGACAAAACTACAAGTAATCGTGTTTATAAAGTGTACGATTTAATTATAAATTGCATAACTGAAGGTTAAGTAATAACGATGCAGCAAAGTATCAAACGAACGCAATCTCCTCGCTGCGCTCTTAATACCAGCCTATTACTGTCCCACTGCAGGGCAAAGGCCTCTTCTATACAGATCAGGCATCAGCATTAATCACCACGCCTGCTTAAGACGCGACGAGTTGGCGATTAAAGACGTAATTATATTGACTATAAGTACAGGTTTCCTGACGATGTTTTATTTCAATGATGTGAATAATGTTTGGACATTGTATAAACAGACAACAACAAGAGGGAATATAATAATTTATCTTGGGATAGATTCAGAAAGTAGGTATTAGTTGGTACGTACCCAGATTTCTACCCACAACCTCGTACATCAGAATACAAGAATGCAATTTTTTATTCTTTTGAACCGTAATAATTATGCAATGAGTGCGTTTATGCTCATTAACGATTGTGAGGGCATGCGAGCAGTAGGGTAAAGATTAAAAGGCTAGTTCTCCTTATTTTATTTTAGATTACGTTTTTAGTTCAAAATTTGCTGAAAATAAGATAATATTAAGTAAAATAAATCTTACCTCTAGCGTTTGGCTTCCTCGCCACAATAGCACTCATCTCTCCTTCCCCCGAAGCAGTGGCTGCCGTCACCCAGAACTCATAGACCTGATGTTCCTGTAGACCTCGGACTTCAACCTGATACTCCTCTTCCTCGTCTTTGTGCAGAACCATCATCTGCGAGTGCTGGCCTGTCCTGTTTAATAGAACAGGATCTTTTATGTTGAAGAAAAAATGTTCCAAGCAAGTAAATACGTCAATTTCACATGCTAATGGTAAGTATTTATACCCCGATGGTAAGTGACTACACATTTTGACTTTGATAATGGTGTAGTTCAAATACTATCGCTGTGAAAGACAAACCTCTGTGGCCTATTGTAGACTGTGTAGTGCTTGATCTTGCCGTTCTTCTGCAGCGGTGCCAGCCAGCTCACAATAACCGTGTCTTCGGAGCTTGCTACCGCTTTAATGTCCATCGGAGCTCCCGGTACTGAACAAAATGTGACCCACATGTAATTATTGTGTATTTAGTGCTACTTATAACGTAAAAAGAAGTTTCTTTATCTGACGGAAATTTTACGGTAAGTAGCGTCTTAATTTGACTAGCAGACTCAAAAGCCTCCGTACTGCGACATGATATTGGTTCTTGACATGTCTTAAGTTATTATACTCACTGTCTTCATGTGTGACGCAATAGACCGGTTCCGAGGTAGGCCCTGTGCCAGCCGCAGTTCTGGCTCGCACTGCTATGCTGTAGTTGGCAGCTCTTTGTAACGCTTGCAGAACAGTTTCCATGCCGCCTGAGCGACGGGTTTCTACTTGGCTTTCTAGCTCGTCGACAGTCTGAGGAGTTGAAAAAGTTGATGGTAACCAATATTTTGATTGAAAATAGTGTCCATGGAGTTTCTTGCCCATTCTTTTCACTAAGAACCTACTACAGTTTGGAATGGGCAATTAGGTTCATCTTTCTATCTTACCGACTCCTTGATGATTGAAAAGTGCTTGTAATTGGTTTTATTGAAACAAATGCTTTGAGTTTCAGTTACTTTCAAAACAATTTTTATCACACACACTTTACGATTAGGTATCGGTGCAGTTCAAAAGATACAATGCAATCGTAACGATTTCTCGAAGCGTGTGCACCACCCGTATGATTGAAGTGTTTTTCGATAAGATAAGATATCACTTGATGAGACACAATATTTATAGTAAAATAATGATATAAGCGAGTAGAGGTTTACAGTATTAAGTTACAGCAAATATACCTACACACTCAGTAAAAAAACAATATAAAACTTAACACTGTATGATCAACAATAACAAATAACTGAAGCCGTTAAAATCAAGTAAACAATAAGATATTAAAGATTCTTGCAAAACTAAAATCAGTTCGATAACAAATAAATTTTAATCAATAGGTATTTGTGTAGCAGTAACATTACCTCATACAGCACTTCATATCCGAGCAGCACTCCTCCTCTCAGCACGGGTGGTGGTGGCTCCCACCACACGCGCACTGACTGCGCTGACAGCGGCTCGCAGCGAACTCGCTCCGGTGGGGCTTCGGGAGCTAAATGATTATTATTATTCTCTAAATGCTTTTTCGTTTTTCGCCTAAACTTTTTAATATCATAAATTTGATACTGATCTACAAATTGTAAAGAATAAAAGAAAATCTTTTTTTGCGGCTTACCTACGGGTTACCCTACCGCTTTCGGTTTAAGCTAGGTATCTCACCTCCTTCTAATGTGGTAGCAGTAAGCGGCGCGCACGGCGGGCCAGCCCCCACAGCGTTGAACGCGCGCACCTTGACCTCGTAGGGCGCGTGCGTGCGCAGCGCCACCAGCACGGCGTGCGCCGCGCCCCAGCCGGCGGCCGTGAGGGCGGCGGTGTTGTTGTCCGCGGCGGAGGACGCCTCGTGCCACGTCACTACGTAGCCTAGGAGCTCGCCGTTCCAGGACTCTTGCGGTGGTGCCTGTGTAAAAAATATTGTTCCGTGGATAGGTATTTTAAATTGAGACAGTAAAGTGAAGCACTGATCAGATAAAAAAGGGTTTCTTTTACTAGTTGCTGAACAAAGGCAAGGAATAAACATTTCACCTGCCATTTGACGAGCAATTCTCCGGGTGCGGTCGCCTGCACTTGCACATTGTGAGGAGGTTCAGATGGAGCTGCAAAGAAGCACTTCTAATTAGTTCTGTTAACGTTTGTTTTGAACTCCTTAGTTAGGTGTGATTATAAAAATTTACGTCAGTCTGACTATTTGATACCTGAAGAAAGGAAGAATAATTGCTTATTTCTTACCTTCTTCCAAAGTCTGTACGATGACTGGATCAGAATAGTCACTGTCGCCAATAGCGTTAACCGCTGTAAGTCTCAGCGCATACGCGGTGGCTGGTCGAAGACCCTCCACTCGGTACTCTAGATGCACTTCCGGAGATGTGGCGTCTGGATCTTGTCTGTAATTAGTAAAATGTCCATTTGACTTAGTTCGTTAGTTTAGAAACGGTCAATTTAATACTTTTAATATTTAACGTCGGTTAATAGCCTGGACTAGTTTAGTTTTACAATTTTTTTTTTAACTATAATTTACTATACTACTAGTTACTATTCTAGCACTTGACTTTCTCACCTCTCAAACACTCTATCAGCGGGCACATCCCTGGTAGGCGCCTCGGCCCAGTCCCCCGCATCAGGCCTCCTGGCATCCCCCACCACCCGGTACTGCAGCCGGTAGAGAAGCACTCGGGCATTGCCGTCGTACCCGCGCCGCCACGAAATACTTGCGCCGCGTCCCGAGCGGCGCGATACGTGCAGACCAAGCGGGGCTTCCGGGAACTCTGCGTATTATATAATTGTTGGATTAGTAGGGTAAATAATAATATGGAAAAGGAAAAATAAGTTGTATGGTCTGTTCCAAAAGCATCTGATGAAAATGTAAACAAATAGATCAGGAAACGTAGCTGTGGATGCTAATTTGTAGTACTACTTACAAATCTTTAGAAAAAAAAAATCAGTTACTCTCTGGCGGCGTCCTATTTAAAAGCGATCGTCGCGTGCATGTGTAACTTTTTGTTCGGTGAATCTGAACGCGTGCTCGCCCTGGTAGAGGATTTTGTTCGGAAATCCGGAAAATGTTCCGGATTTCCGAACAAAAACTGACATATGAACGACGCGGGGTAATGATGTTATTCATTTGACTATTGAGGTTAATTTGATAACCTCATTATCGTCAATGATTTTTCGATGACAATCTAGTAATGATAATTAAAGAATAATTGTTGGAAAAAGTGACAAAGAATAAAGAGATATAAAGTTGAAACTGTCTAAATACAGATGAATGTGTTACGAATTTCCTTTAGTGAGTGATTGCATACGAATTTAACCTGAACAGGATTTTTTTACATTTGGAACAAATTATACTGTGCAATTTTTTATGAGCCAGGGATTTTCATCATTAACTTGACGAAACCTTCAGTTGCGAAAAAATGCGAAGCAAAGCAACAAATGTAAATTTGATAGTTTTGGATCAAGCACAACGTTGGTTAGTGGGCGAAACTGGACGCCAGTAGGTATAACTAAAAGTCCCTATGTACAGTAAAAGCCAACGATACCTAGTTTGGTCGAATAATATTCAGAGCAGTAATATGGTTAGTTAGTTACCTTGAACGGCCAGGTAAATGAGGAGCTCGTCTCTTCCATACGCGTTCTCAGCACGACAGCGATACACTCCCGAGTCGTGACGCTCAGCGTGCGCTACACTCAGTTGAGAACTCACACCGCTTTCTGACCGTTTCTCTGATACTGATACTCTAGAAACAACACGGTTCACTATTGTAAAGGTCCACTACATAAAAAATTTACTGTTTTTGGATTTTTGAATAAGTAATTGACGTGAAAGTAGCATTTTTTTTTTAAATTATGTTTTTCTACACCAGACCCGAAAGTACTGCATTGGATTTTCAGTAATATTTACCTGTAAGTAGTAAGGTCCACTCTCTTCATGTTATGCGTCCACTGGAGCTGTATGGGCGGGTCTCCTCTTGCGTCACACTGGAGTGTCGCCTGGGCAGTCCTTTTGACTGTCATGTTGCGCGAAGAGAACTCAAAATGGGCAGGCTCTGAAAAAAAAAGTTCAGACATTATGATAAATGTATTTTATAATAGAAAATATTAAAATTTATGTAGTGCTGGTTTTTTTTTTTTTGTGAAATTAAAACTAAATATATAAATAGCATTTAAACATTATTTTTATACTCATCGACTATTTCGCAAAGTTACGCCAGGTTCCATAACTTATTTAAAGAAAATATTGATAGTTACTCAAAGCAGGCAGCTCAAGTAAAATTAATCAGTAATCTTATTACCTACCATTGACAGAAACAGCAATAATTTTCGACAGTCCCCTTCCGATCCCGTTCTCTGATCTACACATGTACTGTCCCTCATGATGATGGGCTGCTGGGGCTATGCTCAGAGATCCGTTGGGAAGCATGGAGAACTGCAGGTCCAGGTTTGATACAGGTCGAAAATCACTTACTCCAGACCCTGGAAGAAATTCGAAATATATCAGTGACCTTGCAGAAAATTAATCTAGCTATTTACGAATATTTAGTAGAATAGCTCTGCAGTTAGTTCAATAATTGCTTTGTTACAAAAATTGCTTTATACATAAACTCACCATGACCTTTGAGCCAGGAGACCCTTGGTTCAGGATATCCCTTGGTGGAACAGTGAACCAAGATCTGAGTCCCTAAGAGAGCTGAAATGTCTTGAGGCTCGTACACCCATGATGGTGCAACTAAAACGAAATAAAATCATTTCGGATCATTGTTCACAATCATATCGACAACGTCCAACATTTTGCAACATATTGCAATGCCAATGACATTTAAAGAAGACTTTTCTCTTACCTTTAACAGCCAATCTAGCAGTATGGTTTACTTCTGCCGCAGAATTGCTTGCAACACACGTGTAATCACCGCTATGTTTCGACGTCACGTGAGAAAATATTAGAAAACTAAATTCGTCTAGAGATTTCTCTTGAACCTAGAAACGAAACAGAACATAAAATAATGTTTCAAGTATTTATAAGAGACTTTATTCTGCATCCTGTTGTAACTATAGGCATTATACCACATTCCTGAAACAAGTCAATTCGAGCAGGGAACTGTGACAGACTAAATTAACACTTTGTGGGACACTAAACGCCCCCAGACGTTATAATAATAAAACTTATATTGTGTCTCGTTCAGTGTCCTGCAATCGATTTATTGACTAAGGTACATATTGCCTGTGAAAGTCTTACCTGTAGGCCAGTTGGTATGTGCTGACCATCTTTGAGCCAAGAAAAGTAAACTGGTTTATCGCCAGAGGTGATCCCACATAACACTTGTATCGAACTGCCTTCTACTAAGTCAAGTGGAAACATAAATCCCGCTATTTTTGGTGGATCTGAAATCAAATACGATGTTTTTTTTTAATAATATTAGTTTTAGGCATAAATACAATTACAAAAATATTAGGTATCAAGGTTGTTTTTCTCGACAAAGTCATATTGTGGTAGATCAACTTACTCCTGACAAAAATCTGAACATCCTTTTGGGCGTACTGCCCCGATGGTGACGTCACCCTGCATGAGTATACTCCTGCATCAGCTGGTTCCGCTGGCCACAGCAGCAATTCTCCTCCCACTCCTGATAAGGCACGACCTCCGGTAGAACTGACGTCTAACCCCCCACGTTGCCAGATGATCTCACTGAAAGGTAGAAAAGGAAGGATTACATTATTTATGGGCATTTCCTGACCATTATGACAATATCTACAACTTCTCAAGTGCAGGTAGGTTATCAGCACTTACTACTAATACTACTTTGTTTTTGAGAAGGTAAGGCAAGAAGAATAAAAAGTATTTTATTGCAGGAGAAGAATAGATTTCATTCACATTATCTTGATACTTAAAGAGAACTACTAAGGTCAGGAAAATGCTACAAAGATGAAACGTTTACACGACGAGGTAAAGGATAAAGTCAAGGTCATCTAACATCGAATTACGAAAACAAAACCAAAATGAAACTTATAATTTTACTAAGCAAATGCACCTCCATCAACCTGATTGGAAATCCGGAGAATGGACAGTAGATGGTGGTGTTGACACCCGCTACCACCCGGATGGGGCCGATATTTCTTATAGATGGTGGTCCTGGAAAAGTGGACAAATCCTTCCTGTTTTAAATGGTCTTGTGTAGAAAATAAGATTAATATACGATGAATCTAAGATGGGACGGCTACGTTTAAAGACTAAACAGTAAGCGGACTTACCATAAACATTGAGCCTGGTGGAATGTTCGACAGCTCCCCTAGAGTTGTGCGCCCTGCAGGTGTAGCGACCACCATTCTCGGGCTGGACTGACGTCAGGTTCATATAGCTCACCACGTCACCGTTCGAGTTCAAAAACTGGGTTATGCTTCTGACAATGGAAACAAAATAATCATGTTGAGGACATAACTGTAAAAAAAGACCACTGACTTGACTGTAACGGTGTCAAATTAAAAAATAATTATTTATGAAGAGAAGTCGTGATTATAATTATGCCATCATTATATGCATGAGAACATATATGGGATGTTATAACAGCTCGTATAATTGTATAACCAAAATAGCTAAAGTTAAAAACCCTTGGGAATCTTACTTTGAAAATTGGAACGACGCAATATACGACCCGTTGCCCAAGTTGTTTCTTCAATCTTTATGTGAGCGTCCTATGTCGCATTTAAGTGTTCTACTCGATATTGGTTTCGAAAAACATACTACCTCTTAGGATGAGTCATGATAAAAATGCATAAAAAATAGGTTACATCTGAACAAAGTCAAATCTAATCTCGTAAGATATAAAACAAGAAATCACGTTATGAATTGTTAAATTACTTTAGGGTGTAAATTCGCTTGGGTGATAGAATGCAACTAGAGTTATTTTTCTACCAGTCTGAATGATCTAAGGTTCCCTTTTGTAGACAGCCTTTACTGTACCTTTGTGGCGTATTGTGTTCTTCAACAGCCTGTCCATCCAATAACCAGGTGAATCTTGGCGGAGGGCTGCCGGATGCTGCACAGTGCAGCGTAAGGGAAGGTCCAGGGTGTAGCGCCTGTTCTATGAACGTGTAGTGCAGTTCAGGGGCCGTGTCTGTAAAGAAATATTGTGAAGATTTTAATGATAAGGGAAATTCGTTCACAGCAGAAGGTATCACAACGAACCACAAGGATACAGTATTCAATATCAATAGAGCCCATAACCTAATAATTCCACCCACTGATTAAAATAGCCACATGATTCGTACCAAGTAACCACCTAATATTCTACCAAACAACAGTCTTACATCACAACAGAATCCAATCAGTGTACAGCCGAATGTATGGCGGCCGTTTATCACAGATCATAACGGCGTATCTGCCATTAGCGGCGGATTTATCGCACTCGTGATGCCGACACATCATTGTTTATGTTATATGTTAGATACTGAGTGATGTGGGAGAGGCAACGAGGGTTTGGGAGATAATCCTTTGTTGGTACATAAAGTTATGGCAATTAAATATACCCGAACTATCAACTGAGACTCCTTTATACATATTTCTGTTACACTAGGTGCACACAAATAATGCACTAATAACTAGGAACCGTAAAATTAACTTACAAACAGGCAAAAAACGTTTGGCAAATGAAAGTTTTTACACAATATCTGACAAGCTTACAGACTATTACTTTTCAAGTAAACCAATAAAATTGTTTACCTACCTATGTCTACATTGTATTAGATAATTTTTTCTGCAAGCAGTTGCTTAGTCCACTCAGCAAATTTTATAATGTCTCTTGCTTGTTATTTCATACAGTTTACTGAAGTTGCTACACGAGGAGTATTAACATTAAGCGTGAAGTTAATGCAGTGCTCTAAACGTGCATTATTAATACTCTTGTTAGCCACGAAGAGGTTTATGTAATGTTTGTTAAAGGGTTCATAAAATACTGAATTATATTGGTTTGCTACAAGAGCCTCGTATCATGAAATATAAAAACGGATTTCTAGCAGTTGCTTGAAGAGCGTCCATCCAAAAAGTTGTCTATATCGCAAATAGCTGTCAAATATTTACCTGTTTTGGTTAATTTGGCAATGTTACTGTATGAAAACAAGAACTAGAATATTAATAATGAATTGCAATTATAACACCGAATTTGATGTTGTAACGCAACGCAAAAACGCATTTGGAAAGTTTCAAAATTCTTTTTTTACATCTAAAACTAAATATTCGGTGTTACGATATTAATTAATGCATTTCATAATCAATATTTTTGTTTTTATCATTGATTGTCTGCAACAAGTAAAGGAGATTGAAAACGGTGGGTGGATCCATAAAAAAAATTACAGGTTTTATCTTAGAATATCAAAAATCAGCTCAATTCTCAATATGGAAGATTAATTGAGTAATCGATTACATACTAAAAGAAAACCTCGCACTAGGTAATTAATTCAAAGTAATTAAATGCACTATAATTTTAATACAGTGCATCTATCTAATCATATTAATAAAAAAATAATAAAAAAAAATATTTATATATTCATATCATATTTTATTTCTATCCATTTAATAATGATCAACACGTTTTCATGTTTTCCAATGCGTATTGAGTGCATACCCGATTATTGTTCATTTCTAACGACCACTGCTTTGTCTTTTACGGATTTTGACCCTGCCTACCTTGTACAACCCTTGTTTTCACACTGGACCCCGAAGATCACACGTTTGACTTGGAATTGTTATTTTGTATTTTACTGCCGCCTTAAAAGAAACACAGTTATACTGAGCATGTTTGGGGTTCAAAGTTACAACAAAATGTGGAAATCTTGTTGCGTGTGACGAGCGTCCAACGTGCGCCCGGTGCGCACTCAAAACGCAGCGTACTGTGCGCGCGCCCCGGGCGCTTGATATAACTAGTCCTTAAGGGATTAATTTAGATTCGATATTGTTGAAACTATGGATCGCTAGGGACTGATAAGTTTAAATCTACTCATTCACTCCATTTTCAACTCGTTACATTCAGGCCCAAGATTGTATGGGTTTTGTCTCCTTTGAGATCATCAAACTATAAAAATTGTTGAAACAATAATACCACGCGGGTCCGATGAAATTTAATTCCTACTACATACTTGAAGCTCAGACAAAAGTTTTTAATTTCATTTATTATAAGAGGTATCTTTGAGTGTTATCCGATGCCAAAAGATCGTCAGCTGTGACAGAAATATTTTCTGAAGAATTCTATTACAATCCTTAACTTTCATTTACCCCATAACCACAACTTAACTCGCTCATTACACCCCTTAATCTATTTGCATCCAGCGTCCAAAACATTTAACTACATAAGCCCAGTCGGCTTCCAGTGATAAATCTTGGCAAATAAATTCAATTAGCCGCTACACTAACATAATAACGAATGAATACAATGGCCGCCGGAATTATGAGGGTCTAAATTGTGAGCGGCTAGCGTTTGTGAGAGCTTTATTACAGGCCGTACCGGACGCCATGACAGACAATATGTCAGTGTGTGGTGCAAGGTGAGGAGGTGGCGATGGGATAAAAAAATAAGAATTGATTGAAGATATAGAAGTTGTAGCTGTTGTAAAAAAATATAATATTTGTTCTGACTCCATTTAATTAAGCGAGCAATGAATTGGGCGATTGCTTTAACTATCGTACAAGATTTAGCACATGCATTATCAGCAGCAGTATTTTTTCGATAGCACTAAAGATCTTTCTTATACATTTCCTACCGACTAAAACCCCACTGTTCCTTTTAGTACCATGGTGGGGGTCCAGGGACCAGAGACTGCTATCAGTCCGCCATACTTAGCCGGCCCCATCACTATTTGCGGCCAATCCCACGACCGCACGTCCCCCCATTACGGCGCGCATCATGGCGCGTGCCTCCTTTTGACCCTGAGCTTTTGCTCGAGCGACGACACAACCCCAGCTTCGCCGCCCGCAGGCGCCTCTCCATAAAAAGAGGCGAGTGCATCCCACGCGTTTTCGCTTCCGACCATGAACTGAACTAAGGCAGGAAGCGAGATATCACCTGCACCAAGTGTTGCGACGAGGGCACAGCGCTGTTGGGCCCAAGCTGAGCACTCCTCCAACGTATGTTGCGTCGTGTCCTCGGGGCATTCCACATAGTGATGACAAGCGGGCGTCCGCTTCCGACCTATACACCTACTTCCCGAAACATCCGTGTCCAGGAAGCGCCTGCCTCAGCCGGAAATAGGGTGCCAAGCTGCCTGTCCAGCCATTCCTCCATAACTGCTTGATCTGTCACCACCTGTGTTGCATAAGTCACTCCCTCCATTCAGTTATTAGGATCTCATGGAGCTCGGTCCTTCGTGCCTCGAATTCCCGGGAAACTGGACGCTGATCACGTGCTACCTCCACCTTCCCCCAACGATATAGGCATTGATTCGGTCAGGAGAGTTGTTGACTCGTAGGAAATCGTACAGTATCCCTTCACACTTTAACAGCCGTCGCTCCCTGCGGCCTCCTTGTGGGCTTGCAAGGCACACGGGCGCCACATACAGAGCCATGGCGGTCCTTGACTCTGTATGATCCCCACGTAAAGCCTCCGGCAAGGAGGCGTTGGGTCCCCCTAAATTAGTTCCAATTGTGCGGCCCGAAGTCCCACCGGCTGTCGTGGACGGTTCCCAGGTACTTCATCGTCAACTCGACACCGATGCGGATGCCTCCTACCCTGTGGAACATCGCACGACTTCTCTCGCCCTTATACACATGATGGCAGCCACGGTGGAGTGCCCTCGGCGAAAATCGTACTGATTATTTATTTATTTATTTAAATAACATGGGAGACTTACAGCTAAAACAAACAGATCAAGGACAGTATATTAGTCAGATAGCCAATTACAGGTCTCCACTTATAAAATACAGAGAAAAAAGTAAATTCAAAGGACATTCACACTTAATTACTATAAACTACAGCATAATTACTAGTTGCTCGCACTGCATAACAGCCATCATAACAAAATTAACTAAATGAAAAAGTTACGGCTTAAGCACTTCCTGGCTGACGACACACTAGTTAGGAACGGATCTATATCATACTGTTTACTAAGCTTGTTAAAACTTCTGCTTGCACGCACAATGTATGAATTATGCCTATAATTGGTTGAAGCAAATGGCACGCGCAAAGGTGGATTGTATCGCTTAGACTTCATGGGAATGTTGAAATAAAATTTTGTCAAAATATCGGAACAGTTTATAGTATTGTTGAAGATTTTCAACAAACAAACACAGTCTGAAATCTCACGGCGGTTGAGTAAGGGTAATATATGAAATTTTTTACATAGGTTATGGTAGTTTTCCGAATTATACAGTATTTTTTGATGATAACATAGATACCTTATGAACCTTTTTTGGATGCTCTCAATACGGTTAATATATTTGTGGTAGCATGGGTTCTATATTTCAGACGCGTATTCCAAGTGGTTTCTAACAAAAGTACAGTATAGATTTTTTAATGTTTTGGCTTGTGTGAAGCACTTGGATAACCGCATTATGAAACCCAGTGATTTTGAGGCCTTAGCAACTATTGCATCAATTATCTTCCAAATCAGGCCCCGCCCCGCGGGGCTTGCTCGCCTCGTCCAAGAGCACAATGGGCCTGTGTGCCGACGGAGAGTCTGCAGGATGCCCCTCCTTCCTCAGCAGGACCAGCTTGCTAGCTTTCCACCAGCGTGGAAATTGAACCCACTCGAGGCATGCGCTAGAAAGGCCAGTGAATCGGGATCAACGAGCCCGCATAGACAATGCTGCTAGTGCACGGCCAGGTTAGGAGTTGGAGTCATTGGCGGAGGAGTCCTGGCTGAAGACTCTGGTAAGCGGCAGAGCCCACGGGCAAAGCTTACTCCTAACCATAAGTTAAGGTCGCCCCTACGGATCTTTATCCAGAGTCACTAGTAACTCCTCGCGGGCCTGAGTTTTAGCCCTCCCATCGCCGCCTTCATGGCTTTCTTCGCAGCTCTGTACCCCTCATATAGCTCTGCCTCTATGGCATCTGTATTCGGGATGCAAATACGCCTCCTGCGGTGCCTGGCATACCGGGCCGTGCCGCTACGCATGCTCCGTGCTAGTGCGACCACCAGTACACCTGGACTTGAAAGTCGAAATATTATAATATCCCACTGTAGGAAGACAAGTAGTTACCTAAACAGAAACAGGGCCACGTCGCTGTCAAATGAAAAGACATTTAAATCTCCTACCTAGCTCAGCATTCTCAGCATGGTATGTTTGCAAACTCACCCGCTGTCACTCGTCACTCAGACCTCGCCCCAGTTGGCACGGCGCCCGCTCGCAAGCTAGCTCTTGTAAACGTTGCATCGTTTTGCGCGAATTTATATCAGATGCCCGCTGATAGTCGGCTAATTGTATAATTGTGTGCGTTGCGCTTATCTGTAGCCTGCCGGAAACCGCATGCCTTATGTGTTATTCGAAACGGGGAATACGAGTAAGTGGTAATTTATTTATTGCTGTATTGATTTCGGATTTGGATTTATTAAAAGCTTGTTAAATGGAATCGACAACATGCAATTGATTATTATAGAGTGTGTTCAAAGGTTGAACACGAATTTTCAGGAAATTACTGTTAAATTTTTGAAATCTTATGTACTTTTTAGGGTTCCGTAGTAAACAAGGAACCCTTACCGCCGAGTTACTTTTCGCCATGTTTGTCTGTCTATCTGTCCGCGGCTTAGCTCAGAGACTGTAAATACTAGTAAGCTGTTATTTATCGTATAATATTAATCACGCCGACAAAGTGGTAAAATAAAATAACGGTTTTTTTTTTATAGTTTACCTGCTCTACACGTTATGTGGGGATGTTCTTTTTCTTGTCTGCCCCATGGTCGTTGGAAAGATCGTACAAAAATATTGTGGGTGTGTGAAAACTATTTTTCAATTCAGGGATCCGTTTTCAGCAGTAGTAATGTAACGAAGTTAAAAAGAAAACTATCAGAGTTAAGTACACTTTACAGGTTAACGAGTAATAATCGACCAAATTCAATATGCAGTTTGAAAAACATGTTCGCCCGTACATTCTGCCTTTGCCTTGCCTTTTAATTGTCAATATGGATAACAGCAGTAAGTCGATTTTATAATGAGTTTTCCTTAGCATAACAGCAGTAACCATACTTACGGCGAGTTTCTAAGTGCGGTATCAGTATTAATTTATTACTTCTACTAATGATATCAGCAGTAACTTCATACTTGCTGCGGTTATATTAAGCAATTGATGCTAAAGTTATTAAACTCGTATTAGATATAAAATATTTTTGTCATTTAAAAGTATTCTAATAGAAATACATATTTAATGATTACACAATTAAATAATAATTTATTTAGACTACACATTTAAAAAATCAGAATTTAAATAAGTTATTAAAACAAGTCAGAAAAGATAAAAATGTTACGAAAAACTTTAAGCGCCAATTACTCGAAACTATGCAAAACGTACTTACTGCACTTATCGCTAGCGCGGCAGATTTACTTACTAGATAGATAGCTCAGTCTATGCAATATGATTGAATCAGCCCTTGCATTCAAACGATCCATTCAATACTCAATACTCAATATATTTATTTGCGTTCCACAATGTTAGCATAGGTGGTAGGTACATTATAAAATATACATAATTTTAGATCATTGTGGACCCTGTCGGGCACAGCAAGATAGGATAGAGAATCCATTATGTTCCTGTAATAAATTGATGGCCAATTTCAATGTTTTCTCGTGAGCAACCTGCGCAATACTTATCCCACACGGTGCAATTCAAATATGGTGCAATAAAAATTGAACTCGCTCAAACTTTTGTTCATTGCGCAATCTTCATTATTAACCCTAAACGGTCAAAAACATTGCACTTTTGCAATATAGCTATTCGTGATATTGTGCAATATAATTGATCGTTTAGGGCCCGCCTCAAGCGCATGCCACCCGGGTGTGAACCGAAGTATGATAATACGCGGAATAAACCTAAACGAACTTAGCTTCGTTTGACTACGTTCCCAGAGTGGCCTGCGCTTTAACAGAGGAAGATACAACAACGTATTTTAACAATAATTTCATAACCTTACACAATATTCGACATTGGTAGATAGATATTATTAGCTACCGTGCGGCAACGGCAAATGCTGTCTCCAATTCTCCAAGAAACCCTTTAAGATTCATTGCCAGAAGCCTTAGAAATAAGAAGACTCTGGACCGTTCGCTCTTCTCAGGTTGAAAATTCATGTTGTGTATATTTTATCATATAAAATACTTCTGCCATATAAAATGGCGAGAGTAAACGTATGTATGAATTCCAGTTTTGCTTCAAAAGAACCAATTTACTACTCGGGAAAAATGTTGATAGCGTTTGTTCCAGCAAAAGATACTAGATGGCGTTACTTGTTAACAGTTTATAAAGTTCCCATAGAATGAAATGCGCATTTTAAGGTTTTAAGAGGTATATCTGTATCTCTTATACATTTCATAAATGAGTGATCATATCCTTTGAAACTATTTTAATTTAAAGTACTCGTAGTTATAACAAGTATTAAACAGTTGCCAAACTCAAGCTCAGTCAGCGAATGAACATATTTAAAACAGGCCCTCGAAGTTTGCAGGCGATGGAAACTGCTCGCGCGGAATGTTGCTCTTAGTCTGAAGAATTAACGGGAGCTTAGCTGCTTGCTACTTTTCGGATTTAATTATTTAATAAAATATTATTTTAGTGCAATAATTTCTTGGGTCATTGCCAGGCTCTTTTATTATAGAAAAGCTTGCAAAATAGAAATTGGAAGCAAACGCAACCCATGACTTTTGAACTGAAACACCAATTAGCTCTATTAGGTAATATTTTGCTTAATAATCTCAACCTCCGGGCAAAGACAGCACTGAACTAAGCATTGACTTATACAGGGCGTCCCACGGACACATAGAGGGAAAGTACCTTGAATATTGTAGATGGAACATTTGACTGAAAGAAGACATTATTTGAATTAAAAAAAACAATTTAAACTGCGTTGGTAAATCTACGACGTCTTTAGTATCGAGCCAAGTAGCCCCACAGCAGTCAGCGAAGCCCTTCGTGTGCTTCAAGTGTGGGAAACCAGGACACATCGCGGCCCGTTACACGAACATGCAGTGGCAGCCAATCGGATGGTGGAGCACGTGCTGCAAGCAGTGAACGACGAGTGGATGTTGGCGTCGTACAACTACCCTCAGGGACGTTAGAACAAAAAGGTGAACTGTATTGTTTTGTTTACGATTCTGCTGCTGAATGCTAGTTAGTAAAGGCAAGTTGTGCAGCCAAATTAAGTGGCAAACGAGTAAATAACGTTGTTGCGTTGACTGGTATTGGTCAAACACGTGTATTCAGCACAGAACCCTTTATTCCCATCTGCCCCCTTCGAGCTTGCCACCGGGGTGGTGGCTGGCACTAAGTAGTGGCGTTTACCACCCCGTGGCAGATGACACTTATTTAGTGTCATCTGCCCCCTTCATGATGATTGTAAGGTGGTCGATTCTCCACCGCGTTCTCATATTACTTACTGGACATTATCAATAGAAATTTAAATAAAACCACTGGATATCATTAGCAACAAAAATTAATCCCTCCACCACCACAAACCGTTACAGTACTGTAGAGGCTTGTGTCTTCCTGCCTTTAGCAGAAAGCTCTGGCCGGAGATAATATCCTATTCTAACATTCAAACGTGTGTCAAATATATTTTATATTGTTGTTATTAAAAATAATGTGTCAGATCTAGTATGACAGTTGAATTGTGAATTTGTCTAAGAAATAATATATTAGTTCCAAGTCCTCCGCGTTTCAATATAATTCCCCCTATTTCTAGAGGTCCCCTCTGGTAGAGATCCAAAGGGGACCTCTATAAATAGGGAGAATACCTAGTACCAGTACCTACTTAGTGCTTTACAGTATTTTTCCATAGATTACGGAAATTCCTTGTACGTCACAATTTGCAATAGATAATCAGAGACTGCGTGGTGCGCGCGCAAATATACCAATATGGCGGAACCACTAGCAAGTGGAAGTTCCCAAGAGTCTGATACGATTTTTTATATTAATAAAAACAATGGTAAAGTGCTGTTACTTGCGGGACATCAATATATTATAAAAAAACAATATAAAACCACTGGTCACGTGGTATGGGAGTGCTCAGGTAGAAGAAAAAATAAGTGTCGCGGTCTTTTAAGAATGAAAGTAAGTAGAAGTTTTTTTTATTACAGTTTAGTAAGTTTTTTAATCTGGTCTAGTTCAACAATTTATAACACTTAATATTATAAAGAGGAAAGATTTGTTTGTTTGTTTCTTTGTATTGAATAAATTCAAAAACTACTGAACCGATTTTCAAAATACTAACCGACAGAAAGCTACATTATCAGTGGGTAACATAGGCTATATTTTATTTTCATAAAATGCTCTGCTATCGGGCTCCGGAATGGGTCGCTAGTTAGGTATAAGGTCAAAAATAACAGAGTTAGACATGAGTAACATAAGACATGTTGATCTAAACTGATCCAACGCGAGTCACAAAAATATGCCAATCTGTATCTAAGTAAGTAGGTAGCTACTTATCTTTGACTTGCGTTGGGTCAGTCTTAAAGAATATTCACTTAATATGTGTTTCTTTTTATAGGGGAAGAATATTGTAGATGAGAAGCCCCACAACTGTACACCAGATTTCCCAAAAAATTAGACTGCAATATTATTGCAAAGAATAAAGGAGAAAATAACAGAGCCAAACTTTCCCGCCGTGCCAACTATCTACAACAAAGCAATGGCAGAGATGAATAATTCCGACGTGAGTAATATTGTGCTACTTCCTCTATTTAATAACATCAAATCATCATTATATAGGCATAGAAATAAGACAGCAGAATTGCCAAAAATATCCTGTTGTGAAGCTGAAGAGGTGGAAATCCCAGCTAGATACCAAGAATTTTTGATGGCCGACTACAGACATGAAGGAGTACGTATCATTATATTCTGCTCCAAAAAATCCAGAGAATTAATTAGAAAGGTCACGGACTTCTTCAGCGATGGTACTTTTAAAAGTTGCCCAACATGTTTCAAACAATTGTACGTAATTCATGGAGATTTGGGGAGCGATAGAGAAGCCACTAACATCGTGCCGTTGTTGTACTGTCTTATGAATAAAATGACATGTAAAGCCTACGTCACTCTATTCGATTTAATAAAATCGCAGATTTCTGAGTGGGAACCATTGAAATTTAAGACAGACTTTGAAAATGCTGCGATCAAAGCTATAAAAAAATCTTTCCCAAATACAGAAATTTCCGGCTGTTATTATCATTATAATAAAAGTATTTGGAAGAAAGCAAAAGAACTTGGACAAAGATACGAAAAAATTAAGAGACGAGAAATAGAACTTAGCGCAGTATTACCTTTATTGCCTCGTAATGAGTTATTAAATGGCTAGAAATATATAACGCGTCATGATACTGAAGACCCTCAATTACTGAAATTCAGGTCCTATATGAAAAAACAGTGGATAAAGTCTGATTCGCTAGAAATTTTGTCAGTGTATGGCCAACGCCACCGAACCAACAATTTTTTGGAAGGTTGGCACAACAAGCTAAACAAAGCTATGGGAAAAAAGAATCCAAATATTATGCATTTTTTGAATATCATTGAAGAAGACGCTTCGTTAGTCAACGTTAAAAAAACTCTAATACAAAACAAAATATTTAAAAAAAGGGATCAAAAATCTATGTCCAATGACGACTTCATTCAAGACGCTCAATTAGCGTTATTGGATGATCAAATAACAGTAGGCCACTTTTTGGAAATGGTGCGTACTTAATTTAAACTTTTCTTGTATTAATATGATTACATAAGCTTACAACTGTGATTTGAATCATTATTTCTATTTTTTGTTACTAATTCTAATTTTAATAATATTGTGATTTAAGCTTCGTGCAGACCAGCGCGACGCGACAGCGCGACGTGACACTGGTTATTGTTATCCCGTCAAGTTTTCTTAGAAATTGTATTGTTCGTGTCGCGGCGCGGCGTCGCGTCGCGCTGGTCTGTACGAGCTTTAAAACTGTAATCTTAGTTGGTAATTTAAAAAAACTTAATTTTTTTAAATAATCTTGGTTAAGTTTTCGTTAGTGTCGTTAGTTAAAAAAATATAAGTAAGCGATTGGTTTTCATGACACGTAGTCATGAAAACCAATTGCTTACTTATATTTTTTTTTTGTATAAAAACTAGTCGATTATTGTAAATTATACTGTGATTAAAACTGTGATTGTGGCAATAGAACATTATTTAAAATTAAAAGATTATTTTTCTGTAGCATAAGTTTTTGCTGATTATTCCATTTTGTGAAAATATTCATCACTTGTGTAAAAAAACTGTGACTATACCAATAAAGAAACAGAAATGTATAAATATTGTTAAAATAATGTAATGATTTTACACCCATCTTAAATTGTTGTAAGAGTACTGTTATACTAATAAAGAAATAGAGAATTTAAAATTATATTTAAGTATACAACATGTAAATTGTTTTTATAAATATAGAAAAGTTCCAAAAATATTTGCCATTATTAAAGTTAATTTTTATTGCTAATGATATCCAGTGGTTTTATTTAAATTTCTATTGATAATGTCCAGTAAGTAATATGAGAACGCGGTGGAGAATCGACCACCTTACAATCATCATGAAGGGGGCAGATGACACTAAATAAGTGTCATCTGCCACGGGGTGGTAAACGCCACTACTTAGTGCCAGCCACCACCCCGGTGGCAAGCTCGAAGGGGGCAGATGGGAATAAAGGGTTCTGTGCTGAATACACGTGTTTGACCAATACCAGTCAACGCAACAACGTTATTTACTCGTTTGCCACTTAATTTGGCTGCACAACTTGCCTTTACTAACTAGCATTCAGCAGCAGAATCGTAAACAAAACAATACAGTTCACCTTTTTGTTCTAACGTCCCTGAGGGTAGTTGTACGACGCCAACATCCACTCGTCGTTCACTGCTTGCAGCACGTGCTCCACCATCCGATTGGCTGCCACTGCATGTTCGTGTAACGGGCCGCGATGTGTCCTGGTTTCTGGGAATAAACGCACAGAACATCGTATGTAGTGGAACGATAAGCGAACAGTAACTTGAGGTTTTGTGTTTTGTTTATTTTGATTTTGTGATGTGCTTCCGACACTAACTTGCAAAGTAATATTATGATAGGACAAAGCCAGCTATTAAAAAAAAAAAAAAAATTGGTTGCCTATTTCATGTTATTAGAAAACAAAAAGCGAAATCAGATTTAGTTAGATCGGAAGTTCAGAGGGCTGTTTAATCTAGCGAAAGTTTTTAATGCAGATCGCTATACGTTAAAGTTAAAAGCTGTTAATTCCAACCGTAGTTACAAATACACTCACGATCAGTTAAAAAAAAAGATGCCAGTACGTCATGTACCAGTTGAAGTAGATGGTGATCACAGTGGTGATGAGCAAGCCTAAGTTATGGGAACCACGCGAGTAGGGTTCTCTATCGGCCGTATTGTGTGCGACCGTACCAGTAGAGACTGGCGGAGGTCGGGGTCTGGAGAGACCATAGTTTTATCCATGCGGTGGATGTGTGAGAGCAATGCGATTGCTGGTCGGCTGGAGAGCCGTGGCGTTAGAGTGGTTTACTCATGTGTGTGGGTTTCCAAGGCTCTTAGTAAAAAACATGATTGTGTGGAAAACGATGGTACATGGCTCTGGTTGATGATTTTTGCTGTGATTAATCAAAGTTTGTTTAGTTCAATGAGAAGTTGTTTTGTTAAAACAATAAAGTGTTGGTGATTAAAGTTTCCTAATCTCAAAAGTTGGAACCCGTAAATGTCCTTTTGTTTTTTGTATCTATTTGTATAGTAAGTTTTATTTAGTACATAGTTATTAATATGAATATGAATCATATTTAATAATATTTGTATATATAGTTCTCTAATGTTAGAAATAAAATCAATATCAATTTATCAAATGCTCAAAATGAGTCCCTTCCAGTTGAATACGAGTACAAAGTCGCACTCTTTTGATAATTTTTCTGAACAAAGTTTCACATCAAATGATATCCTTTTATTTGTGTGTGTTTAAATCAATGGACCTCAGTCTTTTTATTAATTAAACCCTAGCTGTATTATTGGAGAAAAGGCAGACAAAAGTAATTATTGCGAGATGGTCAGTTGCATGTACTTAACACTCTCATCTGCGAATCCTTTAAACTAGATGGTCAGTTGCATGTACTTAACACTCTCATCTGCGAATCCTTTATACTCGTATGTTAGTGCATTACCTACACGCCTAACGTCACAAATCAGTTGGACAAATGGCTTCCCTAAAACGCAACACTGAGCCAATTTATAGCTTTATGCAAATGGCTGCCAGATATCCTTGTACATTTTAGTTAGCATCAAAACCAGCTTTTGATGGAATTGTTGCATAATAACAAAAAATATGTAAAGGCGTAATTCGATGTTCAATACGCTAGCAATTTGATCAGAAATAAAATGTTGATCAATTTAGTAAGCACGATCAGAATTAGCATAAATTAAATACTTACTGACTGACAAACGTTTGTTTTATCCAAATTTCAATAATTCATACAAAATTTCTAAAGAAAATGCACTTCTAGTTTTCCCGTGATTTGCCTGGAAACTTTAAATACGAATATTTCAAAACAAAAATTTGCCAAATCGGTCCAGCCGGTCTGATGTGATGAGCTTACCGACGAACAGCGTTTTATTTTTATTTTATAGAAGACTAGCGGCACCCTGCGGTTTCATCCGCACAAGTATCGATCCCGTGGGAATATCGGAATAAAAAGTATTCTATGTGTTAATCCAGGTTATAAACTATTTGTGTGCCAATCCGTTCAGTAGGTGTTACGTGAAAGAGTAACAAACATCCATCCATCCTAACAAACTTTCGCGTTTATAATATTAGTAGCAAGTAGGATTACAAACCTATATTATGTAAAACTTTTTCTTTGGTTTTTTGGTTTAATTGTGTTTTTTGACGTGAAAACGTCTTTTCGCTCGGAGTACTCAATTCAATTCAAAATATTTTATTTCACATAAACCTACAAGGGCACTTATGAAACGTCAGAAGCTAGGTGCACGGTTTCAATTGGTCGTTTCCTATGGAGAAGAGCCGGCAAGAAACTCCACGGTTACTCTTTTAAAAGTAAATGGTTTTACAGTGTTAAAAGGTATGAGAGGACAGTGTAGGCCTATCAACAAGTACCAGGTACTTAGCAAAATATAAAATGGTCCACAGATCTACAATCTGTTAAGCCTACAACGTTCTCACATTCACAAAATTTTGAAGAAAAGAAACTATATAAAAGATAATTAAAAATAAAGACCTATTTAAACCAAATGACATGACATGACATACTAGTAGTACTCGTTAGTTCAATATTTCTGACCGTTAAAAATATGTAAGATTGCAATCGCTAATAACTACAAGAATTTAAATGCTAGAGTAATATTCAGCACGCAAAAGATAGGTCATATTTATAACAATTTTAAAGCAGGGTATAATTTGCCTATGACGTCACTTCGCGAGGGCAGGCGCATGCGAGCGACCCTCTATTTTTCACTTAAAAAAACCTAGTTGTTCTGCCAAAACAATACCTAACAACAATTTAAAAAAAAATAGAAAATTATGTTACGGTATAATTTTCTACAAATAGAAAAGTGAAACTATGAAGTTAGTCTCACATTTCTATAAAAATCATTTCCATTTTCAATGTTCCAGTTCTACACAGACAATACAATTAAATAATAATGGCCACATCTCACTGGTACTAATCCAGCTAGTTCGTAAAATATATGACGTCATAGATCGTCTCTATTATTCCATTAGAGCTATCCGGATTATCCCACGGCCTGACTTATGCGCTGTCCGCGACATTATTGCGCGAGTTATGGCCACCATACCTCGCAGTAGGAGGTGGACTTATAGGTAAGTCATTAGTCATGGTGGATGGTGCTTCCGGGGTAAGGAGAAGAGATAAGCTTGGCAAAAAAAATATCGACAGTAATAATGTAAGTAAGTAGGTAGTCGTGCTAGGTAGGTACTGAAAGTCGGTCAGTTTCCAGCAGATTGTTTGTCTTTTTCCAGCGTCTGCTCTGTCAGTTATGTAACCTGTTTTGGCAACCCTTTTCTAAATATTTATGTGCCATAATTTACAAGGAGTAAGGGACATCAACGTGCAATGAATTCATCACATTTTGAATCTAGACCCCCCCAAGTAGAAATACTCCAGTTAACAGAGTGCGCGTCGATGTCCCTTATCCTGTATAATACCCATGATAGGTCCCTACATAAAAATAGGTATTTCATCACATTCTTTCACCAAATTAGACTTAAAAAATATTTGTTGATCAAAAAGGCATGCTTCACAGTTCGGATATCACATTCGTCTGTTACAATCTTAACTAGATCTGCCCACATTTATTTCCAAAATATTTGCCGCAGCTCTCAGTGGTTTTACGTACCAAGCATACCTTTCACCACCATTCCTTTGCAAGCGAATAACAAAATTCCAACTAAATAAGAATGTTTGCTCACTGTGTATTTTTCTGTATATTTCATTAGAATAAACAATGGCTGCATTGTAGAGGAGTGTGCACAGAGAGCAGGTTTCACTTAACTAAAGGCTTAGACCGTCTTACTGTTCTGCACTCTTTTCCTTTATATGAGCAAAAGTCTGAAGTACCTGCAAAAGATGCTGTTGAAGCTTATGTTACTAAGCTTTTGTAGTGAAGTGAAACGGTTTTTTAATTGGAAGATGGTGTTTTAGTAAGTTGCTAATTCAATTCCATTTTAAGACGTAGGTAAAACTTTTTGTGCAAGGCCTCATCGGAGAATACTAAAGGCGTATGAAGTGCCCATGGAGGTTTATGTGAATTAAATTATTTTGATTTTGAAGCTGGCAACGCATCGACAAACCTTTTGTTGTTGCTGATGTCTATCGTCAGAGCCAAGCTATTTTCACAAAAAAACCCCGTCAAATGAGTGTCGGACCACGCAAAATGAAGGCTCCGCAGTTGGGATGCATTTATCCCAAAAACATGTTTTCCCATACATCGATATACGTCACGGTCAATTCTCCAACTGCAAAAATGTAAGTATGTAAATCCAAAAAAAAAAAAAATGTCTGATTAAACAACAAATTCACTATTTTCAGACTTTTCCCTTTACGTGTGCTGTGAGACCTTGCTTCCTGCTAAATTTCATGATTCTAGGTCAACGGGAAGTACCTAAAGGTTTTGATTTATTTGCGAGTATCAAAATTTGTCGCATAAAGGGCCGTATTTTTTTAATATTAATTTCAACTCGATACCTCCACACGTTCCAAAACGGGTCTTGATAGAATGAAAGACAGACAGACAGACGGACAACGAAGTGATCCAATAAGGGTTCCATTTTTTCTTTTAAGGTAGATACGGAACCCTAAAAAACTATCAAGACGAGCTACAATATAACCGGATTTTACGAAAGATGTTACGTGAATTGACAAATATTTGTATACATCGCAGTAGCAACAGCTTTTTATTTCCATTCGTCATGTATTATGCTTGCGTCGGTAATATTCATAAACAGCGAAGTCGCAAAGTTTTTGAAGCAAGGCTTGAATGGGATTACAGGCTCCGGCCGCGCGTATATTTCTTACTTTGTGGTATTAGCGCTGTCAGACTGCGTATTTATGATATCGCCTATTTTTTCCTGCTGAACCTACTAACGATTAACATAGTAATACTTCCATCCAATTAATGAATATGGACTGAGTAAAGTATAAAATGTTACCTTAACAATGAACGATCAGATATTGTAACACAATGCAATTGCAAATAGTTTGGTGATTGCAATAAACTATAGCTTGTGATTATTATATTTTATAATCATAACAAACAATGCAAATACAGGCGTGATGTTAAGTATGTAAGCTATATTTAAAACAAAGATTGGCAATTCGTTTCATTAAACAACTTAAAACTTTATCACTCAATTCTGATGTTTCCTGGACATTGTTCTACGTGACCTAGTTCGCTACTGGATGTATCTATCTTTGCTAGTACGTATAGTAGCAAGTTTTAGGTGTGTCATAGTGGACTATGTCTTTGTAGGTCGGGTCCAGTGTTTGATGCTTGCAATAGATCTCACCGAGCGGGAAAATGGACGGGGCCAAGTTTTAAGCTGTAGTTGTTTATATGATTAATGTGGTTATGGAGTAGTCTATATAAATGTATTGTAGCCACAACATCGCGGAATACTGTGGTGTTTTAGTTCCATTTGCTAACACATATTATAAATGTTGGATGTAAAAATAAAACGTTTGGAATTGACGAAAAAATATAGAGCTAATAGGTATTGTATTCTGACCGACAAAGATTTGTGAAATCCATAGCCAATGTAGCCAGATAAAACTTAAAAAACCAATATAAATAAAACAATAAAATAAAATGCAAACTCAAACTCAAACTCAAAGCATTTATTTCAAATAAACCAATTACTTTTGAATTGTCAAGGGGTCGGTCAGTGAAAAATATGGAGCTAGTTGCCCATTCCAACGCGTAGTAGGTTCCTATGGAGAAGAACGGGCAAGAAACTCCACGGACACTCTTTTAAATCAGAATATTGTTACAAAATATTGGTTACATCATTCATGTTGTAATTATACATGTGAGAACAATGTAGAGAGACGTGCACGTTAAAAGCGTCCGTAATAAAGCAAAACCAATTCAAAAATTAAAATAATTTCAAAATAAGCCTTGGCAGCTAAGAGATGACCAGTCCCCACTGACGGCGCCCGTTCACGAACATGACGCATGGATCAGCACCATTTAGCTCAACCATTTTGAAGGGAACTTCAAGTCCATGAAAGACGTACCCAGTAAATGGTAGCTTTAAAGTGCATAGTGCTCACACATGTGCTATGCAATTATATAATACTATGAAATTGAATTTATACAATCTAAAGATAGTCCTACAATCTTCAGTAGCTCCAACAATATTTTCGAATGCCAATCAATTAGTTTATGCGCCTTGTGGAGCTGGACCAGCGTTGAGCCAAGCATTTTTGTCAACGATGTAATCCCCCAACTTATAATATGCTTGGCAGCATGTGCAGCAAAGTGTGCGTTTTATACAAGATTTAAAATTCCTTTCATTCAATTAGAGTATGTGGGGAGGTATTTTATTGTAACATTTTAAACAGTACCCCATTAAGGTTGAGTCTACTTTGACCAGTCTGAAACCCGGTTGAACTAATTGGTTCCTATTTCTGGTGCTATAATTGTGTCTATCACCTCTTTTACTGAAAAGACTTAGATTTTTTCTAACGTACATGATGTTTTCATAGATATATTGACAAGGTACCGTCATGATGTTAATATCTTTAAACAGTTCCCTTAGAGAATCGCGTCTGCGGAGACCATATATTGCTCTGATGGCGCTTTTCTGCAGAATAAAAATAGACTCTATATCAGCAGCCCGTCCCCATAGTAGAATACCGTAAGACATGATACTATGAAAGTAACTGAAATAGACTAGCCTTGCGGTATCTACGTCAGTAAATTGACTTTCACAGCATATGCTGCTGAACTTAGGCGTCCTGCAAGAGATGTTAAATGAGGACCCCATTGCAGCCTTGAGTCAAGCGTAATCCCCAAGAAAACAGTTTTATCGACGAATTCTAATTTCTCCCTATTCAATACTATGTCACAATCACTACTTTTAACATTGCACAATGAAGGGTTCCGTAGTTGGGATGAATTTATCCCAAGAACAACTTAACATTGTAGTTGAAAAACATGTTCTCCCATGTATTCCAACTGAAAAGAAAAAAAGAATAACATTTATTTGGACACAGTCCGTAAAACACAAAATACAAATTAATAACAAAATGAAAATGTGAAAATAATGTTTTAACAACAATAGTGTGTGCCTCACGGCTGCACCAAAAAGGTTCATTTCAGCATTAATATCAGACAGATGCTGTCTGATGCTGGTTTTCTAATGAACCCCGAGGGACAAGTGACGAGGAGTACAAACAGTTTTACCGTACCGAATACATAATTTTTATACTCCTAATTAAATAAGCTAGTAATCACATACGAGATTACGAAAACCAAAAACATACGAAAACAACAAGAACTGTCCCAGCATAATCTGTTCTTAGCGATTAGCTAGATTGATCCGTGCACCGGTGCACTCACAAAGCGCTACAGGCCGCCGACCGCGGCGAACAGATACACCGAAAGAAATTCAACATTTTTGGCTCAGTAAGTATTAGAGATAAGGGGGGGTATGGTCAATTTTCATCTATTTTCTTAAATATCTTTAAAAGTATATATACTATTTTAAAATGATAAAAAATATATTTGAGATCTTCACAACAAGCCCGTCCATTTGATATGTCACACGGTACGGTTTGCAAAACTTTTTGTTTTTTTAATTTGCCCCCGAAAAGTAACCCCATTTTCAACATTCATTTATTTACGTTACACGTCCATTTATGGGTTACAGAAATACATAATATGTGTACCCAACTACATTGGTCCAGTAGATGCGGAGCAAATTGGCTGTGATAGACGGACAGACAGCCAACCAGCCAGACAGACAGACAGTCACACGAGCGATCCTATAAGGGTTCCGTTTTTTCATTCGGACATACGGAACTCTAAAAAATATTTCGGACAACTAAAAACATCCATAAATCCATAAATTGTTAGTAACAGGTGTGCACTTAAAACAGTAAGTGCAAACCGAAAAAAGAAAGTTGTTAGTAACTGGTGGTCTTCTCATTAATCCGTCTATAGTTTACTATAGACTGATTAATGAGAAGACCACCCATCAACTAGACAGAACGATAAATGGAAACTAGGGTATAAGTCTTCTCACAAATTGTCTTATGGCGGAGGAAGTATGCCGCCACAGTAGAGAATGATGATCACACGATGCTATTGCGACTGCTCAAGAATGAAGCCGTGTTTTTGCGGATGAAGGCATGAAATCCATCGGTATGGGTTACCGCGCATTTCTGAGGCCCTGCAAAAACGCAACAGCACCCTCAAATCATTATTGTATTGGACGCGTAGAACATCCAGTGACCTTTTCGACTGGTTGACCCAAAGATTACCAGTGTAAAAGCTCTAACTATAAGCTTTATAAAGCGTAATCTTTACTTGATCAGTACACCGCGCAAATCTTCGAGCCAACATATTACCCTTTACCGCCAGAGCCCTACACTCCCTTTCAATGTCACCATGGTCACTGACGTCGTTGGTAAGAAAATGTCCAAGATATTGAAATTTTGTGACTCTATGTACGTATTCGCGTACCGTTAATGGTTAAGTTTTAGTGTACTTTCCCTGCACTTACCAGCCACTTCAAAGACCATATATTCACATTTTTTGGCTTAATAGACCAGTCCATGTGAAACAGCGGAGGTCCCGCATACATTTTAGCAACTGGGCCCAGCAGCACCAGCATGTCATCCGCATAACTAAAGTTGTTGCACCATGTACCCTACATCCAACACGCATGCAATATGGGCATCTTCTTGAAATGGTAAATACCAATATTAGGTATGTATAATTATTACTTTCATCGTACTGCCACAGGAAAACTTTTCAAAGTACGTCTACGCTCGCTACCGCACTCAACTTGCCCCTGCGGTCACGGCAGCGGGTGACGCATGGCCGGTCCAGTCATTACTGCTCCCGTTAATCAATAACCCGACAACACACGAAATCGCACAGCGCTGCCCTGCTCACAATTACACTATTGGTAATTACACGACGAAGTGGCCTCCGATTGGCCAATCGACTCTCAAAGGACGTTAATCGACCAATCAGAAAGCAATTTTGGTTTCGAGAAACGAATTTTTTTAGTCCCTGTATTATGTTTTTGGTTTTTCAATTTTGTTTCACGTTTTCACATGTTACAGTCAGGTTGTCCTGTATTCTAGGTTAATTTTATTATTTAATAAACGGTCCGCAAGAAAAAAGAGAGCAAATGTGAAATAATAATATAAATATCTACATAAACGGAGGAATGCCACATTGAATACCACGTCTTACAGGATTGTGAATGAATTGGTCTTTATGTAAACAAAATGAATAAAATTATAAGGATACGATTTCGATTTCTAATTCTTATATAAGCCATACATTTAAGTTCAAATCATCCCTGCCACATCATTAGAACAAAATAAAAACAAAAGGTAGAAATAAAAATGATCTGGTAATCCCAAAAACACAATGCCTAAACTCGCAAGGCCTAAACAAATACGTGGGAATGGCCTTGAACCATCCATTAATTCCAAATGGACCCTCGGCATGGGACTAAACATTTGTTGAAGGGAATTAATTCCGTAAGGACTATCGAGTTTTTCTGGACTGAAGATAAAATAAATAAAGCTGTTACGGATAGCAACACATGGTTGGTACTTTCGGAAAAGAGAGAGATCAACACTTTTAAATGAGAAATTATCAAATAATATTATTCAGCATGAGCTTAATCGGGATTTTAAAAAGGAAATATTATTATGAACCTAAAGAGTAGGATGTATACTCAAAATCTAGCGAAACTCATACTTATTCAATTAGATGATGCAACTTTCCAACACAAGTTCCCGGAAACGTTACACCCACACACACACACACACACACCAGTTCAGGCTCGTCTACCAAAGGTGAATTCGAAGGAACTGCGAAATTTAAATAAATACGAACGTTCAAGAGTACTTATAGAGGTTCCTCTGAACAAAAACATTTCAAGTAGAATTAACACTTTGTGAGTTGGACTAACAATGAATGATGGAACTGGAACGAAAACTGATTAGGGTTCGTTCAGGTGTCATCCAAATGTTTCGGCTGGATTTTATATTTTTGTTGCGAAATTCCATAAAGAATTATGAATTTTGTACTGCATGAGTAACGTATGACCATAACGGGCCGGTGTGAGCACTCCAAGTGCCACAATGTTCATGACATCCTATAATATTATTTTCTCATCTACAATAAATCACTTGAGGTCCACTTCGCAGAACTACCGAACCTTTGTGTTTTTTTTATCCTCATACTCTTCAGAAAACCATTGAAGTCCTAGTAATATATTGATTTAGGAGTGTGTACACACTGAACAAACCATGTGGTATACTTGCTTTATTTTTGTGAAGTGCTCTTGGAATGCTCACAGTTCCTCGAACGTTATATTAGACGAGCCCATTGGCAGATCCAAATGGTGTCTTTAGAGTTCCTTGAACTTATTTCTATTAGACGTATCGTCCTCTTACCTCCCAGCCTGAGTTCAGCAGCCGCCTGCGCGCTGTCCAGATCCCTCTCTGCGAAGCACTGGTACATCCCTCTGTGAGCCCTGACGACCCCATGGACCCTTAGAACTCGCTCCCCGCCCCCCACCGGGACCCCGTCGTGCAACCATCTAACACGAGCGTCTCCACCTTCCACTGAGCAGTTAAAGGTCACGGAGCTTCCTGAATTGGCTACCTGTGGAAGGAAGACGATTTTTTTTTAGAAAAATGGGCAACTGAAATTAAATGAAAAAAAAACAATTAAAGTCAACATTTTTGGAAAAGACAATTTCCACGATCTGATTACACTGGTCTTTTACGAAATGGAAACAAACATGAAAAAGCTTTTGTTTGTTTAGTTTTGAACCAAAACATTTGAAATCCAACTTGCACTGTATTGTATATTCAGGCCAAACCAATAGTCCATGGGGACAGGTGACAAAAAAGAGACGAATTAACCCAATTATCGCTACTGTCGGAACTCGATAAACAAGCGACAAATACGACCGAGTCGACTCAAGACGATCCTTCGAGTTCTCCTCATAAATTATTCAAGAGGACATCACCTAGTGACTACGTCACGCCGCTTGTCGGCTCAAACTGGATTATTAGGGCTGCTAGCAATGGTAGGGATACCTACAAATCTTTGAGCCGATGTGTTGGTTTTTCAATTACGTTTAGGTACGGCATTTATTTGCTTAAAATGTAATGAAATTCGGTGAGTAACGTGGCATTTAAAAAAGGCATGGTTGTCATAGCTTCTTCTTCAAAAACGAGCTGTTCGAGCAATTTACCAGCTAGGTGCTAGAGTTTCTATTATAGTTTTTTATAAAGATATTGGTATTCTCACGGTGGCATTACAATTCATCTTCGCCAACATCTTATTTAGGCAAACTATACACTATACATTAAAAGCAGTAATATTCACAATATGTTACACCAGAATAAGGACAAATCACGAGCTCCATTTCACCGGCTTCATAAGGTTCATAACTCATTTGTTGGGCTTGGTATAACCTTTTATAACTAGCTACCCTCTTCTTTGCTGGATTTACCTTTTAAGGCGTTTAAAACTAAAGTAAAATCCAATCTTTATTCAAAGGCATCCTATTCTATCAACGACTACTTAAATGATAAGAATAGTTGGTCGCTGTGCGCTCAACAAAATGTTAATGTTCTTTCTCCAGAATTAGCTTACCTACTGACAGGTTATATGAGTTACATATTTCATAGTATCATGTCTTACGGTATTTTACTATGGGGACGGGCTGCAGACATCGAGTCTATTTCTATTTTTATTCTGCAGAAAAGAGCGATTAGAGCCATATATTATCTCCGCAGGCGTGACTCTCTAAGGGAACTGTTTAAGGATATTAACATCATGACGGTACCTTGTCAATATATCTATGAAAACATCATGCACGTTAGAAAACACTATGCAGGCAGGCATATTATAAGTTGGGGGATTACATCGCTGATAAAAATGCTTGGGTCAATGCTGGTCCTGCTCCACAACCACAACTATTTGATTAACATTTGAAAACACTGTTGGAGCTGCTGAAGAGTTTAAGACTATTTTTGCATTGTATAAAATCAATTTCCTTTGTATTATATAATTTCAGAGCACAGGTGTGAGTACTATGTACTAAAGAGCTAACATTTACCGGGTAATACGTATTTTATTGACTTGAATGTGCCCTGGCGGCTGTGAGTATGTCATGCTCACTCAGATGTCTCGCTGATGGTGGCGCGTGTGTTGGATCATTTAGCTCCCTTCAAAATGGTTGAGCTGAATGGTGCTAATCCATGCGTCATGTTCGTGAACGGGCGCCGTCAGTTGGGACAGGTCAACTCTTAGCTGCATTGGCTGATTTAAATGTTTGAATTGTTCTTTGTTTTATATTTTTATTACGGACGCTTCTAACGTGCACGTCTTTCTACATTGTTCTCACATGTTTAATTTCAACATGAATGATGTAACAAATACTTTGTAACAATTTATTTAAAAGAGTGTCCGTGGAGTTTCTTGCCCGTTCTTCTCCATAGGTACCTACCTACTACGCTTTGGAATGGGCAACTAGCTTCATATTTCTGACTGACCGATTCCTTGACAATTCAAAAGTGCCTGTAAATGGTTTAATTGAAATAAATGCTTTGAGTTGAGTTTGATATATAATTGTTTATTTTGTTTGACTGTATAAATCAATTTATTTTCATTTATTATTAACATAATCCAAACAATACAATGTATTTTTTATGAGTTGTATTGCAATATGTGCTTAGCTAGCGACCTTGACAATTGATCATAAATATTATTCTTGCCTAGTAACCGGCAACAAGTTCTTCATGCTCCCTTAGATGTCGGGGGTCGGGTTGCCTCATTCCTTCAATGATCTTTGCGTTATGCTCGTGAACGGGTGCTGCTTGTGATGACTGGTCGTCTGGCTGATCATGGTTTTGTTATTAGTAATTAACTGTGTATTGATTTTACCTCGATGGTCCTAGTTTATCATTTATAACTTCCAGTTACAGCTATATATATAGTTATATAGCTATACGGAAGCGGGCCATCATTCTACGCTCGGCATCGGTTGCGGACGGTCGTGCGCTGTCTGTGTGTGTTCGTGGAACCAGCCTACCTGCCAAGATTCGTCGCCCCCTGCGACGAGCTCCGTAGTCACCCGACTACCACCGACCTATTAATTGCCTGTCTTTTTCAAGACACAATTAATAAATATTTCTTTATCAGAGTTTGTCTCGAAACGTAATCGTCGCGAGTTTGACCCCTTCTGGGAAAATCCACAGTTTCGTGGTTCTCGGTGGAAACCTATCCGGTGCCAACGAAACCGAGAGGGTGTTGCCCCGACTACACCCGCCGAACCCCCTTCAGGGCTAGGCAGTCAGTTGGACGGGTCCCAGTGTTCGGCCTTGGGGGATTTCCTAGTCGACATTGGTGACAGTTTTCCCTTTACAGCGACACACCTAGTGTCGATCGGGTGTGTCTACACCCGGCACACTAGACTGGTTAGGACCCCGTTGCACATTAAGATAGGCAACGGACAAAAGCAAGCTTAGAAAAAAAAGGTCTCAGCGTTGAACATCTTAAATACGACGGGGTACACTTACCGCGGGTACTTGCTATGATTTTTAACCTATGTCTAAGTCATAGTTACTTACCTGTGGAACTTAGTAATACGGTCGTTGTGCCAGTAATAAAAAATAAGACCGGTGACGCCTCCGATATCTCCAACTATAGGCCGATATCGCTTGCCACTGTCTGTGCTAAGGTATTTGATAGTCTGCTTGATAAAATTCTAGCTAAACATATCGTTCTCGAGGATAATCAGTTTGGATTTAGGCCGAACTTGTCAACGGAGAGTGCAATTTTATGCCTCAAGCAGACTGTCCAGTATTACACAGACAGAAATACTCCTGTAATAGCATGTTTCTTGGATTTATCGAGATATTTCGACCTGGTCAATTATGATCTGCTCTGGCATAAGCTCACTCACGACACTTCTGTCCCGGGTGATGTGATATCACTGTTAAGATATTGGTACAGTAGCCAAGTGAATACAGTTAAATGGACAGGCTCATATTCTGATATGTATGGACTGAATTTTGGGGTGAGGCAGGGTGGTTTGAGCTCCCCCCGTCTTTTTAACCTGTACATAAACAAACTGATGGGTGAGCTCGGTAGCACTAAAATCGGTTGTCACGTGGATGGTGTTTGCGTGAACAACATCAGTTACGCTGATGATATGGTGCTGCTGAGCCCATCTATCGGTGCAATGAGAAAGCTTCTCAAAATTTGTGAAAGTTATGCGGTGGCTCACGGGCTCAAATACAATACCGATAAGAGTGAATGGTTGGTTTTTAAATCGGGTTCTTTAACATACAAACAGCTGCCGGAGTTCTCACTCTCTGGGTCTCTTTTAGGTCGGGTTTCGAAGTTCAAGTATTTGGGTCATTGGGTCACTGATGACTTAAAAGACAATGTAGATTTACACAGGGAGCGCAGGTCGCTGGCTGTCCGTGGCAATATGCTGGCTCGCAGGTTTGCACGCTGTACTGAGTCTGTAAAGATAACGCTTTTTAAGGCCTTCTGCCAGTCGTTTTACACGTGTAGCCTGTGGACCAACTATACCCAGCGGGCTTTTAGCGACCTGCGCGTTCTGTACAATAACGCTTTCAGGGTGCTTTTGAGGTTGCCGTGGCGATGTAGCGCATCAGGGATGTTTGCGGAAGCGTGCGTCGACGGGTTCGCCGCGATAATGCGGAAGCGATGCGCTTCCATGATGGCGCGCTTGCGCTCCTCCTCCAATGGCATCCTGAATGTGTTTTCAGATCGGTGGAACTCTCCCCTCTTACAAAAGTGGATAAGTTTTCACACACACTTATCCAAATAATTTGTTTTTTTTTTGTTGTTTATTTTTAATTTAATTTAATACTAACATTAGGCTAAGTTATACTACTATTAACAATATATGGATGTTTATCTGAATTAAAATATTTGAATTTGAATTTGAATTTGAATTAGGGCTCACCCTAGGTACTCAACCTCCCTCTACCCGACCCTCCCTCTCATCTATACCCGACAGGGAGGGTTTTACACATCCCCGGCCAATCCGCCCGGGGAGTTAGAGATAGGATTGATAGGAGAAATAGGGAAAATTCCCTCTCACGCGCTTTAATCTCCCCCCGATAATGGAGTACGCTCGCCTCACGACGTTCCTCGATTTCTTTCAGGACATCATAAACGATGTCGTCCCCGCCCGTAGGGCCAAATGGCAACCCCGGTTTGTTGCTTTACGACAAACCCTTCTGGAACCTTCTGTCCCCAGCGTCACTGATTTCAGTGACGCGCTGGAGAGCTCGCTCCCAGCAGTCGAACTAGACAGTCCGCTCAGTCTGCCTGAGTACATGGACACTAGCGCCCCGACAGCCGCTTCTTCAAAGCGCCCCCTATCCCCCTACACCTCGTCCGATTTAGAGGAAATCCTCTCCGGTCCTTCCGTTTCGTCCCACTCCGAAGACGATGGATACATCTCCGTAGTCCCCGTCGACGGAAAAGAGAAAAAACGGAAGAACAGGAAGCAGTCCTCCACCCAGGCCAATAAGGTCATAGCCTTCGAGGACAAGGACACCTTTTTACCTTCCCCGCCATCCCCAGCCCCACCCGCTACTTGCACCCCCGTAGCTACCAGCTCCCCCGCCCCCCACCCGATCGCGTCAACCTTTTTGCAGGTTACCCTCTCCCTCACCCCCCGTCCGACCGCGTCACCCTCCTCGCAAGTTGCCCCCACCCCACCTACTTCTGACCCTAAAAAGGTCTCTCCGCCACCACCCATGTTCATTCAGGACAAGGCCAAGTGGACGGATATCTCCAAATGGTGTTGCGATCAAAGGATCGCATACACTAGCGCCCGAAGTACCCAACAGGGTATTAAAGTCCAAACCCCTACCTCCCACGATTATAGGGAATTAGTTAAGCTCCTGAGAGAGCGACGTGTGTCATTCCACACGTACACTCTCTCAGAGGAACGTCAAATCCGAGTGGTGACCAAACGGATCCCAAAGGAAATAGCCCCCTCCGACATACTAGCCGACCTTCAGTCACAAAACGTCCCGGTTGACAAAGTCCACCGTATGCACCACGCCAAACGCGGGGAAGCTTACGACATGATACTCGTCGTATGCACCCCCGTCAAGGGGCATCACCCCATGTTCCAGCTGAAGTCCCTGTGCTCTCTCACGGGCTTCACAATCGAAAAGCCATGGAAAACTGGCGCCGTAGGGCAATGTCATAATTGCCAGCTATACGGATACTCGCAGAGGAACTGTCACGCAAAGCCCAGGTGCGTCAAGTGCCTGGGTCAGAACGGCACTTCCGACTGCACCCGTCCCAAGGACCGTAGCCTATGCCTCGACCCACCAAGTTGCGTACTATGCGGGCAAGTAGGACACCCGGCAAATTACCGCGGCTGCCCGAAAGCCCCAAAGTCCTCTTCTCCCAAACTGGCCAAGCGCTTCGACGCCCGCCAGCAGAGGGAAGCCCCCATCTCTTATAAGATCCCCTCGTCCCAGATGCCCCAGAGACTAAGCCTCCAGAGGCCTAGTCCGTGGAACTGCCTCCATCACCAGCAGGCTTTTCCTGCCCTGAGTTACTTCCAACCCCCAACCTCAACGCCAAACATCCCTCCTGGAATAGTTCCAGATCCTCCATTAGAGGGCGAGAATTGTTCGACCTCACAAACTCCCTTAACATTGACATCATCGCCCCGATGAATTATACCCACTATCCCCATACAGTAGGCCATACTCCAGACGTACTAGACTTGGCGATCCTTAAGAACGTCAATCTACGACTAGATTCGATAGAGACGGTGGACGAGCTTCACTCTGATCACCGTCCAGTAATACTAAAACTAGACCCCCGCATAGGTCTCCCCGACCTCAATCGCCCCCCGACCACCAAAAGGGTAACGGACTGGAGGAAAGTAAGCACCCAGCTGAAATCCAACACGTCCCTCCAATTGGACTCTATCCCCGACCAATTCGACTCTATCGCAGCAACAACGGCCGCGATCGACTCACTCACTGATCACGTACAATCCGTCGTGAGCGACTACTCAAAGGAAGTCCCAGTGGGGGAAGACCCTCGCTGGAAACTACCTGACGATGTGCGTGACCTATTGACTGAGAAGAACGCAGCTATTCGTGCATACAGCAACTTTCCCTGCTCTGCTAACAAAGTCCATATGCGCTATTTACAGAGATCAGTAAAGACACGCATACAGGAGCTGCGTGACGCGGGCTGGGACAAGATGCTGAGCGACCTAGCGCCAACCCACCTAGCCTTCTGGGAACTTCAAACGAAACTCAAGTCCCAGCAAGTCGCTTCCACACCACCCCTAATCCGCCCCGACAAGACCATAGCCTTCGACGACATCGACAAGGTTCAATGCCTAGCCGATAGTCTAGAAGCACAATGCTCACACAGCACTCTACCAGTAGACTAAGCTCACCTCTTAGAGGTAGACGCTGAAGTCGAGCCTCACTCCCGTTGAAGACCCTGAAAGTCCTCTGCCCCCCGTCACACCAGACGAAGTGCACGACATTATCAAGGGTCTGAAAATCCGTAAAGCCCCCGGCTCAGATGGAATCACTAATAGGGTGATTCAGCTATTCCCTGCCCACCTGATAATGCTACTGACTACCATCTTCAATGGTGCCTTAAGCAACAATTTCTTCCCACAAGTGTGGAAAGACGCCACTGTCATCGGTGTCCCGAAGCCCGGCAAACCCAAAACCGAGCCTTCGAGTTGCCGCCCCATCAGTTTGCTCAAAGTCCTCGGCAAGGTCTACGAGAGGCTTATTTATAAGCGTCTCAGAGACTACGCTGAGACGAAGGGCCTCATCCCCAACGAACAGTTTGGGTTCCGCACCCAGCACTCTAGCGTGCATCAGGCCCACCGGATAATCGAACACATAAGCGCTCGCTTTCAGCGCGGTTATTATACCGGTGCGGTATTCTTCGATATAGCGAAAGCGTTTGACAAAGTCTGGCACAATGGCTTAATATATAAGCTGTACCAACTCGGTGTGCCAGATCGTCTCGTGCTCATCTTACGAGACTTTTTGTTGAACCGCACTTTCCGCTTTCGCATCGAAGGCGCAATATCCTCTCCCCGTCCCATCCGCGCTGGTGTCCCTCAGGGCTCTGTGCTTGCCCCCCTCATATTCACTGTATTCACCAGCGATATCCCGAAGAGTAAAAAGGCGCAGTTGGCTCTGTTTGCAGACGATACGGCCATTTACTTGTAGTAAATGGCCGTATCGTCTGCGAACAGAGCCAACTGCGCCTTTTGAATGCGAATACGAGAATGCGGGCTATCGAGTCGGGACTCGATAGCCCGCATTCTCCAAACCGCAGTCAATAACCTTGGTGCCTGGTTTAGGAAATGGAGGATCGAAGTCAACCCCGACAAAAGCCAAGCGGTCTTATTTATTTATTTATATATACTTTATACAATAAAGTATATATAAATAAATAAATAAGACCACCACAAAAAAACATAAAAAAAATAATAATAATCAAACACTACAAAATATACAATAGGCGGCCTTATTCTCAAAAAGGCTAGCACGATACAGACCCCCTTTGCCCCGACCCATCATCATGCTCGGCAAGCCGATCCCTTGGGAGAAGCGAGCCAAGTATCTAGGTGTGGTCCTCGACCAACACCTCACATTTGCAGACCACATAAAGCAGGCCCACGCGCGGGCCGCTTTCGCTCTCGGAAGACTCCACTCCATGTTAAATGCACGTAGCAAAATGTCACTTAGGTGCTAATTGCGAATCTACACAACGTGCATTCGCCCCATCCTGACCTATGCGGGCGCCGTCTTCGCCCAAGCTAAGCCCCGACAAATCCATAGATTGTAGGTGATACAGAACAGATTCCTTCGTAGGGCCACGGGAGACTCTTGGTTCTGTAGGAACGAGACCCTCCATCTCGACTTTAGACTCCCCACAATCCACCAGTTTCTCAAACGCAATTCCAAGCGTTTCTTTGATTCCGCCGCCACCCATCGCAACCCTCTGGTTGTCGAGGCCGCCAGTTATGTCCCGAGTCAAATCAGTACAGTCTGCCCGAGGCAAATCCTTTCCGACCCAGACGACCCCATAACCCTCCTCCAGGAGAGCAATAGGGAAACCAGTACAGTGAGAAAACACACACCGATACACTTTCCGACCTCGCCGCAGAGGTCCGCGATCGCGACCCTCCCGAGTAAATGATACTCCCCCCCGACCCTTGCTCGAAATTGCGCCAGCCCGCGTCGATGCCGAGCCTGTAGCTTTAAATTCCCAGATTAATAATAATGATATACTTTCTATCCAGCCTGTCCCTCTTGCTGTCCTCCCTCCAGCGAACGCCCTAAGCCGAGGTTCGTACCCCACAGGGGGTGCCCTTAGCGAGCGTTCGCCTAGTTTTATTTAGCATAGTTTTTGCCCCTGGCTGAAGGCTATAAGTGTTAAGGCAGCCACAGGATTGACCGGTTGAGTAGTCATGACCTCAGTGGTCAGCTACGAGATGCACTACATAAAAAAAAACGGAAGCGGGCACGCCCTTTGTGCCTGGAGATTTTTATTCGGGTATTAAGTTCTGTTTACGTTTTTTAGTTTTTGTTTTCGCTTGATTTCGATGTTTTTGTTGGTAAATTGGTGTGCTAGCTGACATTATGGCAAATCATTTTATTGAATGTTTTGTGGTGAGTAATGTAATTTTTTTTGCTTACTATTGTATAGAATCAAGTTTTTTATTTTCTCTAATTGAACAGACAGCAGTGCTGCTGGGGATTTTTGCGCCACTTGTTTATCCCAGCTAAAGCACTAGGAAGTGGTGAAGGGTGGGCGTTTTTGTGGGACTGACTTATGTTATTTTGACGTTCGAAAAGTGCTGATTCTCAGCCTAGTTTTAATAAATGACTTTAGAACTTTTTGATGTTTAAACTGTCCTGCTATGCTTTAGATGACAAGGTAGTTGTCGCTTGTTTGAATTAATCAAACTAGCCACAACTACATATCATTGTTATCATTGCCATTTAATCATCCAAGGTTCATAAAGTCTCTTAGATTATTGTTGGATCCGATCGCAATTTGTATACCTAGTAATACTGCCCGTCCTTTTGATGTAATCCCTTTCATATTACAACATGTTCGCGCTCGAGAGCCGGTGACCTATTCTCTGTCGGAAGCTACCTAGCAATAAGGAAGTGATAGGGCGGTCTGTTGATAGTTGAGATTGCTCACAAACAGCTCGTATCGATGACATATCCGGTACAACCCTATGGCAAGGGATAGCTAGGAGCGCTGTTCAACATAGTACGTGAATAATTTATTGTTATGGTCAAAGATATGTTACATACTCTAAGGGAATAGGCACCTAAGTTGATATGAGGCTGAGGTGAAATATTCATTAGTTGACTTTGGGAAAATAAAAAAAAGAGAAAAGGGGTTTCTAAAATTATATTAAAACTAGCGATCGGCCCCTGCTTCGCACAGTTGAAAACTTCGAGATTTCTGTGCTCCAAACATAGCACAGACATCTCGAAGTTTAGATATTACTGTAATATACACACAACTTTCGAAAATAGGCTCTAAATAATGGGGAAAACGCATCAAACTCCATTGGGCAGGTTAGAAAAAGATCTAAGCGGTCACGCAGACAAACACGAAAAGCGACTTTGTTTTATTATAGATTTTAGAGTAAGGCTGGAGATAAAACAACAGATTGTTGACAAAAGTCAGATAAACATTTCGATTACAGCATTATTATGTTTACAAAGAATATTTAATTAAAACTATATGTACACAACAAGTCAAGACCTGGTTCTAAATTCATCAATTTCGCGTGTCAAGAGCTATTAGCAAACTTCTGATCTAAGGACAAACTAATGAAAACAGTTTTGTTCAGTTCTTAATCAAATTATCTACAAGCAATATTTACTTGTGAAGTAAATCACAGCGAATCAAGCTTGCTTTATTAAATTTGATGGGCTGAATCTCAGAATTAATTAAAAACCAGAATAAACGTTTTATGTCTGAAACAATAGACTATGTCTGTCTGCTGGCAAGGCCATTTAAAGATAGACTGATTTGTTTTTCATGTAATTAATTAGTTGTCAAAGTGATCAACATTGAGAAAAATTTCATCTACGAGATAAAATGCGATGTTATCTTTGGTTAAACAATGTTGAAAAAAGTAAAGAAAAGAGCGATTGATAAGTTAAAAATTCTTATTTTGATTGAAATGCATCAGTTGTAAACATTTGGTAAAAGTCTATTGATACTAATTGATATCAATTTTAAATTATACTGAAATATATTTTACTGCTGTGTGCAAAAACTGAATGTTATTTGTTCAGTTCCATTGTTAGTCAAACGTGGAATGTTCAAGCTACCAGTTACAATTTTTTTGCCATTCAAAACATTTCCTAGAAAATGTGAAATAGACGAGTAAAGCGTGTCATTGAATTCCAGCAATGCAACCAACGCAGTCATCCAGCACGAAACATTGAAAATATTTAAATATTCCGTATTTTTACATACGAGTAGAAGAGAGGATTTTTCGCTACTATTGTCTCCCAGTTTGCATTTCAGAAAACGAATTTATCACGTAAACTGATTAATTTGTTCATAAAAGTTTTAACAACAATAGTGTGTGCCTCACGGCTGCGCCAAAAAGGTTCATTTCTGCATTCATGCCAGACATATGCTATCTGACGCTGGTTTTTAATGAACCTTGATAAACTTTTACACGTTTTTTTTTATTTTTTTTTATGAAGAAATTAATCATTTTACGAGATAAATTCGTTTTCTGAAATCCCCCTAACCTATGATTATGGGGTTGGTGATTTTGAAAGTGATATTCGACTTTCATTCATTGGTGACCGTCTTAGAAGGTGATGGTTATGGCTACCTATGACTTGATATAAAGTAATACAAACCTTTCTTCAAACTGCCGCAGGTACAAAGTAAACATTATCAATTCTGTATCTCCCACATAACAAATACGAAAAAAAAATACATGAAAACATGAATGATGTAAATGACTACATTTTGTGATCAATACATTCAAATACATGAAAATTCTTTTTTTTACGCTCTCTAAATACACAGTTCAAATAAGTTTACACGAGGTGCGATTTCAAGCGATATGATTTACGTGAACAATTTTAAATTTTTTGCTAACGAATTCAGTGGAATTTCAACCGGAATTTTCGATTGAATTAGTTTTGCTCCGGAAGTCCTTATCCAGATGGCTTAGACATCGTATCACATAAAACATAACACATAATCAGCCTATAATGTTGCTGGAACACAGATCTCCTCTCTTAGAGAAGGAGTGGGCCGTAATGCACCACGCGGGCCGAGTGCGGTTTGGTAGCTAGGTGTCACAAGTCTTAGAATTTTGGTTCTAGGACATGTCGGTTTCGACCTCACGATGTTTTCCTCAGTGGTGATGAATTAAATTACACAAAGTAACGCAGTTGACTGTGGGTTCGAACCCACGTCGCACGCACACTCGTAAGTCGGGGCCGTTACGTCTGGGCTACCACTGCTCTATCTATCATATAGTTTACTTTAATTATGTGATTATATTACGATAGAATCACGTTTTGAACCACGTGCTTCTATTAACGTGGTTTTTTAAGTGAAAACTTGTTTAGTTCAGTTTGCGCTCTTTCTGACTGTTAATGTCTTAATGGACCATCACGCTCGAGTGGTGACGCTGAATCGCGTACCTATATTCGGCGCTGAATCGCAAATACTCGGCACCAGTCCTAAGTTTTCACTATCGTGTGGTCATAAGTGTGGCACTCACCATCTTTTTAGTCTGACGTTTGACATCAAAAATGTATCAAAGCTTTTGGTATTAGTAGACATAAAGAAAAGCCAAGTTCCCCGGTTCAATTTGAAACGAAGAAATTTCAGCGCAAACAGACAGTCCCGCTAATACAACGACCTCGCCCCATCTTGTCTATATTCGATGAGCGCACCGCTAGGATCACATCGCGCGATGTGTCTCGTCGCTCTGTGATCTGAATACTTATTTTTCAATTTTTGCAACGTCACCCGCCGCTGACGGGAATTTAGCCGCTCGTCCAAATACTGATGTCGGGACATTTGGGACAATTGTGTTTTCTGTTAGCCCTCTTTATGTAAAAAAAGAAAATGTTGCGAGGTTATCCTTGGCCTGAAACGTATGCTGTTTATTCTCTTACAAGTTCAGAATAATGCGATCAAGTTGTGCGTATATTGGTCACGTTCTTTTGTACGAAGATAACGTTTGAATGTTGTGTAGAAATGTTCGAGTGCGAGAATAATTGGGTGTCGACAGACTTTTGAAATAATTGGATGCGGAAATAAGATAAGTTTTGGTTAGTGCTATGCATACTTTGAGTGCAAAAGTTAGTTTTAAAAAAAAGAGCCCATTTCACTTGAATTTCTCTATTTCATTATTAACAACAACAAAAAGAAGGAGGTACACGAGATCTTGTGTCTTGGCTAAGTAAATAGAACAGAGAACTCCTAGTTAAAAACAATTTACGTCCTCACCTGTAACTGTGGATGCACACTGACAACCAGCCTGGATCTGACCCTCAGTCTGGCGTCTCTCCTCTGTTCACCGAACTGGTTGTGCGCCCTGCAGGTCCACACACCTCCGTCAGACAGCTGCGCGCGTCTGATGATCAGCACCTGCTCTGACACCGAGATTCTGATACTGTTGGAGACAGGGCTCAGACGGCCGTTGGAGTGACGGAACCAGCTGGAAATGTTAGAAAGTTTAAGTACGAGACTTTCTGAAACCTATTTGAAATAAAATGTTTTGTTACCGAATAGGAAGAAGTACACAGAAGTTGATAGGCCAATTCGAATTTGACCAAAGTTAGTTTGCCAAAATCCATAGTAAAGTCTCTAAACTAATATTATAAAGAAAAAAGATTTGATTTTTTGTATGTTTGTTGATTTTTTTGCAATGAATAAACTCAAAAACGAATGGACCGATTTACTAAATTCTTCACCAGTATTCTGCTATGTCATCACTGAGTCACACAGGTTATAATTTATTAAATAATTATTATATAATTTTGAAAGCTTGTACATAAAACGAAAAAAAAACTATCCTAATTCCAAAATAATTAGGTACGAGTACATCTCCGTTTTGGGTTGTTTAGGGTTTTAATCTCATTAACATTTAACGTAATAATTAGTTGGATTAGTGGTCGAATAATTACTAGCGGATAATAAAATAGTCATGTAAAGTCGTCTTAATAGATTCTGAGACTGCAAAGTTTATAGGTTTTATTACGATAGACCTGCTAAACAACCAGTCCTGTATGATAGTAAATTCCAGTCTTTTCAGTGACGAGGCTCCGTCAAATTGTTCGTATTTTAGGAATGTATTTATCTTGGCCGTTTGGATGGTCTGCCGAAACAGCTGGCCCGCTATAATGGGAACGAAGCCAAGTGGGCTTCCCATTGCAACTATCCATCGCTAAAGTTTTTGTGTAATGCGCTTTCATTCTCTATTATGTTGTTGAGCAAACGAATAATGATGTACATCTAGTGAAACTGCAATCAATGGCGTCGCAGTACCAGAATGTAGTTGTCAGTGGGACAAACTTTCACGTAAGTAGTAACTAAACTCGCATGATGCAACTTTTATGTCAACTGGGAGTTTTGATGTAATCTGACTAAGTACCTGTATGTGGGTGGTGGACTTCCAATCGCACAGCATACTAATCGGATGTCACCGCCCTGTGGCACCATTTCATCTTCAGATACCGTCAGCATTCTCGGCGCCATGCTTGATGATACGTCTGCAAGAAAAATATCCATTAGTTATGCCTTCTAGCAGTCTCTTTAAAGAAAATTGTCCTCCTAGTTTATGCATACCAGCAACATTTTCCGTGATATTAACAATAATTTAAGATAACTAATCAGCTGCTCCATACATTTATGTTAGCATAACTCGACCAAAAAATTTAGGGAACAGCAGATATTTTCTTTCGTGATTTTCTGGTTGGTTCTATATTCAAGTTGTTCATAATGACGAGTACAATGACCCCAAGGTTTTCAGTTATCCTATACTATTAAACGAGCAATATTTCTATACTTATAAATTTGTAATCGCGTTCTCGAAAACGGCTCTCAACGATTTCGATGAAAGTTTCAATATAGGGGTTTACGGGGGCAAAAAATCGATCTAGCTAGGTCTCACTGAGAAAATTCATTTCCTTCGTATTTTCACCCGAGGAGCACTACTATCATGGCAGCATGGAATTAGTAAGTACCTACTATCATGGCAGTATAGAATTAGTATATACTATACATGGAATTAGTATGAACTATCGTATACTATTAAGTGAAAATTCACTATTTTCAACCGAGCAGAGCTCGGGCGACCTGGTGCTTTTAAATACTCTTTCTATTAAAATAAAGTTACTAACGTGAAACAGTGCCCATAGCAGATGGACTTCGCCTCTTCTCCCCAGTCAGCGCGTGCTGAGCCTCACAGGAGTACGAGCTGCCATCATCAGGGCGAGCGTCACGGACCACCAGGATGTCGCTGCGACTACCGCCCACTATGTAGCGACCACCTAGAAAAGGACAATCGTATTAGAAATATAGTTTCGAGAATTATGATGTCAAAAGTAGGAGTAAAAAGCATTCGTGATTTCCTGAAGAAAATTGACTTTCTCTCCTCTTTCTAGGAGAAAGGGGTCTAAAAATATCAGACAATAGTATCTTTATTTGCGACGTTGCCAGTAGAATTAACCTATTTGTCAAAGTGTTGCTTTAATTTTCTTTCAGCTTTGTTTATAAACAATAACGGGCAGATATTGATAAGTTGTACTGATTTTACGAGTATTTCCTAAGCTGCCTCAGAAATCTAAAATCTTTTGTCGTTCCGACCGAACAACTTCAACAAAAGGCTTGCACTACCACTGATCTGCACAGATACATTAGAGGAGTATATCGTAAAGTATTTTTACCAGTAACAACGTTAAATATAACGTGCAGGTCAAAGCATAGCCGAGCACACAAACAAGCTTTCTATATGATTGAGCTGCTGTCTTCCCTTTCGATACATCCATCAACATCCAACTAGGAAGTTGAAGTGACATAGACTAGGGGGTGGGTAGGGGGGTGGAGGTACTAATAAGAAGGTTAGCTCAGAAGTCCTACTTAACTGAAAATAAACCCTTTAATTGGAAAATATAACGTAAAAAAATATACTTAAAGAGATATTGGTAATAACTGCGGCTGATCAACAACAAACTTTGACTGTGATGACATATAATTATCTTTCTACATTGAAATCTCGTTCACTGCCTATGTACCTAGTTATGTATGAATTTAGGCCACCGGTTTTATAGGATGGTGCTTCTGAAACCATTTCATGTGTGAAGGTAGTGAAACGCTCATGACTTTGAAATTAGGAGACAACTTCGATCGAGTGCACTTACCCATTTATAGCGCGGGGGTGACACCATTTGACCGACGCGACGTACTCTTTGTGTTGGGCAGTCGGAGCGAAAAGTGACATCATAGAAATCGTATAACGCTTTGTGAGCCATACAGACAAAAGAATTGGAAAAGCTATTTAAGTTAGAGAAGTGTAAAGTTGAAACCGTTTGTATTTTTACAAGCTTTATTTTGTGTTGATAACATTCTGAGTTTTGATAAATCGTTTACTAGGATCATAATTGAACCGTTTTGCTATGACAAATCCAATCCAATCTGGTAATTCAGGTAATTAAAGAAGTTTCTTAAGTTGAATAATGCAAAATGATGTTTTGTCTCTAATAAACTGTATTAATTCAACATCTACCAAAACTTCGTCACCAAATAAATACACAAAAAAACAAATTAGCAGTAAACTCTTCAACACGTTTCACGTAACCTTTCTTCCATTTCAAAACGCTTGTGTGTGCGCGCGTACCGGCACGGCGGCGGCGTCTCGCCGGTCGTCACCGTTTACGATCAGATAACTTTCAAGCGGGAGTTTTTCAATGAATTCTAAATGCGCGACTACCTCGGGATCCCCTTCGCGCTCCAGCGCTTTGTTTCACGATTGTCGACTGTTAACTGATCCAGTCGATACTATTGTTACTTTGTTTGGGTTTTAAGCGTTTTTGCTTTATGAATGTAAGGGTAGGAGGGTCCTGCTGGGGTTGCGGGTTTGTCTGAAAGGGATATCGCGGCCCCAGCACATAGGCAACGGAAGGAACACGGGTGGGTTTTAGTCAGTAAAAGTCTGACACTCCCTCTCACTCCGCCCAGAACGGGAGGAGTCATTTGATGATTTCCCACCCAAAAAAAAAAAGGGTAGGTGGGGTTGTTATATAGGTTTAACTTGATACTTTTTAGAAATTTAATGAAGGTTTATTTTTGGGTTACCGACAAATTGATTTCACTTATAGATACATGACACACAGAAAATTACTGTTCATTTCTGAAATGCTGACATAACTTGCAGGCATAACATCTCTACTGGAAAAATGACATCAATACGATACAAAACAATGGATTAATTGAAATAACACCTTTTTGTCCAACGGAAGTTAAAAGTAAATCAGACAGAACCGTTTATTTACATGTGCCCTACTACATACATTTTCATTATTTGCGTAGCATCAAAACAATATTAATCCATGTTAACAATCACTACACCACTGAAAAAATAATTGCAACGTTTGTTTTCATGAGTAACATACAGTTGAGTCTGTGTACCGTGTGACGTCACAATACATGTCGCCTTGCCCGTCGGCGCGAAACAGTATAACGAAGTTTTAATTAACGCCCTTTTGAGCCCTTTGTGCCAAAATATTGTCGATTGTCAACTGAATAAAATTAACTTGCGAATTGAATAGTGTAATAGTTAAAAATGTCAGAATATTTTAGTTTATATTGTTTTCTTCTGGTTTACGAATGGTATTTTCTGCACTCTCATACGTAGATAGAATATTCTTTATTATGCACACCATACAAATTACAGAAATAAAAGAAATGTTACATAGGGTGACACAATGGGCGGTGTTATCGCTAAAAGCGATCTTTTACAGACAACCTTTGGATGGATTAAAGGGAGAAGGAGAGACAATACTGCAGGTAGTCAGTGGTGTACCATTTACATACACAATAAATACATAACGCATAAACTTAACCACATAAATATATACATATATATATATATATATATAAATATATACATAGATATATATAAAATAATAAACATGAAACAAGAATAAGGAACTATATGTATATGTATATGTATTTTCACCAGAGTTTTAAAAGTGGACAAAGATTGAGCACGCCTTATCGACACGGGCAAGGCATTCCATAACCGTACTACTTGAACTGTAAAAGATTTGTCATAAAAGCTGGTGGAATGCATCGGCATCTCTAGTCTCAAGTTTTCTGATGACCTCAGATATCTATTATGTGTGTCATGAAGGAACGGAAACGTTCTTTAAGATAAGAGTGGGTTGTAGGATTAAACAGAATACTGTAGAGCTGAAATAAGATAGGTACCTAGTTAGGTACTCAAGTAATTAGCAAGGTTAATTAAGTAGCTACTTCTGTAATTGCAGATAATGCTGAGAGAAAACTATTATTATTGTATTGACTTTGTATCTGTGACATTGAACTTTTAAATTTACTCATAATTATTATTTTGCATGCAATTGATACATATCCTGTATAGCTGAACATGCGGACTTTAGATTAATATCTGACTGTAACAACTTTATACCATATTTAAGGCAAATAAAGACCTATCTTATCTTATCTTATCTGAAATATAAATCTGGGAATGTCGATACAAGTAGAAATCACAACGTAAGTTAACATTTCTAGCAGCTGTTATATTCTAGTCATAAAAAGCTTTCACAAATTTGCGAGAATTGCTTACAATTTTAAGAAATAATTAAAATTACAATAATTTTAATATTTTTTTTAAGAGAAAGCAAGTAGCGTGGAAATATTATAATCACGATATCTGATACCTGTTACAACTTTCTTTAATACCAAAAGAGAATCATGAATACCAATCTATTATTTAAATTAGTTTCTTTTGAAGAAATTTAATTTAGCAGAGTCAGATCTGGGCCATGAACAACAGGAGAACTCACTCTTGAATAAAATAAGAACGACTCTGATTTACTTTTAATTTCATTTGGAAACTTGTTAAATTACTTTTGAGAGTAATTTATGGTAAAATTTGTAAAGTATCTGTCTCTGAAGGCAATGTCAGCGATGTAGGATTAAAATTTATCTGTCATTTATCTTATAAAGCTGTTGTTGAGCTAAAACTCTAGTTATTTCGGGTTTATTTAATTATTCAATTAATTTTAAGCAAGGTTCTAAAAATATTGAAAAGATAAAAACACCGTGTACTCCATATAACCAACCTAAGACTTGTTTGTTTACTTCGGAAAAGAAAGTAAACAACGCAGTTTCCCAAAATACACAACAAGGTAGGTCAATTCACCCGCAGATAAACAGCAAGCAACACATCCACATCGATGGTAATCGGGCCATCACACAATTTTCCTTAAGGGCCGAAAAAAATGACAAAAGGCTCTTAAAGACAAGAACCTCATCCAGAAATTAACTGATCCTTTACCGCGGCCTTAACTTGTTTTTATGTCGGCTTTATGAACGGTACGTCATTCAAATAACCGTAAAAGTGAATGCCGGGGCTGTTAAATGAATGTACCTTTATGTTACAGTCATAACTCTGAAACAGTCAAAACTAGTTTTAACTGATGTCAGTCAAAACCGTTATTAAGTTAAAACGTTATCCGTGTCCTGTATTAAAAATGAGTTTTCACGGAATGATTTTGATCTATTCTAGCTAGAATCACTACAATAAAAAATAAAAGGGTCACAAAAAATAACCTTCCGAACTGATTAGGTTTCTAAGTAAATTTTGGTATTGTTAAAATAGTTTTAACCGCTTAAAAATAGTTTTGAATGATTTTTGCAGTCAAAAGTACTTTTCACCGATTTACAGTTTTGACTGTGACATTATAGTTGGAGGCATCGCTGGGTGGTTCAGCTGATGGGTGACGCGAGATAGGCCAGAGGACCGTCTGTCGCAGCTCGATAAGAGTCGGTAAAAATCCACACTTAAAGCAAGATGTTGCCTTTTTAATTTGAGTTATGTAAAGAGAGTCTATTGTAGGTAAAAGGGAAATACGATCTTAAAAGTGTTTTAAATATAGGTAGGATTAGATAGATTGGTTGATAATTTAAAATTGTAAATTGGTTTGTTTTACAAATTAGAGAATGCCCAAGATAGAAATATAAGTACCTGATAGTTAGTTATAATAGTATAAATCTTGACAAACATTCTAAGGTTCCAACGTAAGTGATGTTTTTTTAATAATTTCCGTTATGTTCCTCTCAGGCCTGGCTTCCTTAATGGTAGCATATTTACATGAGAATCCGTATTATTCTAACACCGAGAGCGTCTGAGTAGCAATACATGTAGTAGTATACATTAGCTGTTTATTTTCCGGAAAGCAGTAAAACTCAGCTGAGCGAGCAGAGCGAACTGAGCGAGCTGAGCTAAATGACGCTTGTGCTAAATGTGCACGCTCATGACGTATTGCCAAGTTTACACTCGTCTTACAACGGTGAAATTAATATGAGCTTAATTTAGCTGTGTCACACAATTGCTGTCAAATGTCAAGTACGGAACATGACATCAAATTATATCAATCAAACCATTACAACTAAGTTGAGTTGATGATTGAAGTATGTAAGTATACAATATATTTCCTCTTTGACGAAAGTTTCTATTACATCCCCAGGTTTACTGCTAAAGACAATATTCAAGACCACAAGCTGACAAACATTAAATAAATGTACAGAATGGCATGTTTCAGAAGCTGTAACAGTGAGTTCCTCAAACTGGCAGGCGGATATTAAATCAAGCGCGCGGGTAATCTGCATAAACGCCGGCGAAACGCCAACTACGCCGACAGCTTACTGCATCTGCTGCGGATCACTAGATGGTGCAAATTAACCCTTTTTGTTCAACTTCTAAAAGTTTGCGTTAATTTTTAACAAAGAAAAATAGAAGGGAACTTTGTTAAAATTGGCTGGTGAAGACAGTTTAAGAGAACATTATAATTAAAGTATGCTCAGGAAAAGTGCCGTTTATTTCTTGATTAGACTTAAAGTTAACGTAAGCTTTGAACTAATGAAATGAAATGAAATGTTGATCTAACACTGTAGTCTTGTCTGTGTAACACCAATATGTCAATTCATAACCCTTATAAATGGCGTCTTTGATTTTGGGATCAGTAACTTGCACCAAATCCAAAGATGCCATTCCTAATGAGTCGCTTCCAGTATAAACTCCGCGAGTTATCTGTTTAAACAAAGAGTGGTAATTCGTCGCAACTGCATCAAAGACGAACATTAAACTTGCATTAGCGACGCTTAACTTTTACGTAAAGTTTGAATCTTATTGCCACTGCGCACCGACTATTGAGAAAAGTTCCCTATTCAATTTGTACTGTTCTTCTTTATTAAACGACTGTGCAAAGAGTCCAGATAGAACCGTTAAATGGTAATGTTCCAGTAACTGTAGTCTTAGACAATGCATTCTTTGGCTCAGCGGAGAATTAATATATATGTAAATCTGGAAGGCCAGATCTCAGCAAAAGAATAGAAAAGTAGTAATGTTTTCTTAAGGTTAAAACTAGTAATGTTTTCTTAAGGTTAAAAGTAGTAATGTTTTCTTAAGGTTAAAAGCCAAAAAAATAAGTAAAGAACGTTTAATAAAACACTCAGACTCCATTACGGGAAAGTAGGTTATTGTTGTGCGTTCAAGTTGTCGGAAGAAAAAGCTAACTTATTCGCAGTCTCGGGAGACAGATTAGCAACTCGTCTGTATTTGCCGTTGGGGTGAAGTTAATTATTGCTGGGACCTTTGTTTCGACATCACATTAGGGGAAACTTATTTCATGTGGTGAGATTAATGATAAAGTTACAAAGCAGGTTCAGGAAGAAAAAATATCCGAAAAAGAACTCAAAAGCAATTTAAGAGGAGGCTGAAAAGAAAAACGGCATAAAATAAAAATTCTATGTGATTATATGTGGGCACGGCAGTAGGGCACTGCCAAGTCGAGCAAGACAAACAAACAAAAGTACAGCCGTACCATCTTTTCTCGAAGTCATTCAAAACATTTTCGACCCCCTGTAACTTCGTAGTGGATAAAGCTAGAAGCCTTGCAGTGACCAAGAGATCTGTCTTTAACTAGGTATATTTCCAAATTACTTTCTATTTGAACCTGTACTTTAAGAACTATTGCAGGTCAAAGTTCCTTAATTTTTATACATATATAACACAAATTTGTGTTCGTATCAATATTAGACATCTTTTTTTCTTTAATACATATAATGATTTGGCAATCGCACACGCCTATAGAAGATTCTATTGCCGTGTGCACAAACAACAAAATCTACCTAATGTTCGCTTTAGCGCAATATTTAATTAGGACTATTTAAAATACTAGATTATTCTTATGTGATTATGTTGCCGTGCGATGTCAAAGTCAAAGTCAAACAATTTATTTCAATTAGGCACATAAAAGGCACTTATGAACGTCAATTTTACAAAAAATAGAATTGATTCTAGTCGGCGGATGGCTTAGTCATTCTATTTATTAAAGAAAAAAAGATGTCTATTATTGATACGGCCACTTTAAAATGTTGTTAGTTAAGAATTTATGACAAATTTGTTTAATAGATGCTCCCATAGATAGGGTACTGAATCAATTAACAGACTTGGACTTACATTAAATCTCACAACGTTTTGCGGTAGAAGAACTGCGTTGCGAGACTTGCATTTTTACATGTTATGTTTTTTATGGGATTTATTTGATTATAATCAGCATGGTTCAAATCAAGTCATAATTTAATTCAACCACTTTCTAACCGCCTCGCATAGAAGAGCCTACCTACATACGGGATTACCTCGTCTTCAAGAACCAACCCCACTAACTTCAATGGGCTGTAAGAACTGGTAACACACGTCTGACACGGTAACGTTATCTCTCGACGTACAGTCAACACATTTGTCCCATTGTCGGATAATCCTGTCTGGTTACGGGATCCGGGGGGGTAAGAAAGGTGGTGCGGTTGCGGTTTTGAGCAGCAGTTACTACAACTGTCAATGTTTTGGTAATCATTGCACTAAGTCTACCCAAGTGCATCTACAATAATCACAATCCTACGGTTAAATTATAATGAATTACTATTATTTCACATTTCCATGAATATATTATCAGAAGACAATATTAGGGAAAATACCAACAATTAGACTAGAATTTAATTTGGTTAATTTAGTAATGAAGCAAATGAATACCATTTTAGCGTTGTACCTACATTTCAAACAATTCTAAGAGGTTTTGTATTAATGAAGACGTTTGAAGCACCGCCGGATCCCGTCGATAATTGTGTTACGCACCAATCATTCCGCGGTTATCTTAGCATTTCGGCTCCAATGGGTATTTTAGTGGCCTTCTTGTGAATCTGTTGTTCGTTGCTCATTCAAGATAAAATTGAGTTGGTGTCTGTTTAGATTTAAAGATAGCTTCCGCTTCATGATTATCAGGCGGAAATTGTAGCAGCCAACAGAAGGAAATTGTTTACATTCATAACAGTGCACTCAAGAGATAAGCAAAGAAAACAATGTAAATTACTTTTGCCTTTTTCAGCAGAAAATATGATAGATGAAGTCAGAAACATTTTTCCAACAAGGAAAAGGTTCCATGTGTAAACATCGAAATGAACAAAAAATAAGTATGATAAACAGAAAATACCAAAACCGCCGAACATTAAACAAGTTCTTCAAACAAATATAAACTTGAGCTTAAAAACAATCTCCCGGAAAAATGTCCTCGAAGTTGAATGAGTCATTACCTCGCGGAGTAATCGAAAAAGAGCGGAAGCGTCCGTAAATGAAAACATTAATCGAATTTTCTGGTTCTAATAGAGAACTCGGAACTCATAAAGCAAGTTCAGCTCCCTTGTTCCTGTCGCCGACAGCCGCTTCCTACACTTGGATTAACGAAAAATTCTTAATTTTCTCCTTTCGAAAGCAATAATCGGTCGTTTGGCTCGTTCGCGAAAATTAATTTCGATTTTATAAGGTCCAGAGTCGGTGTTGTTGGAAACTTTCCAGACGACGTATCTACTGGGACTGGAGGAAGGTTACGTTAAAACATATTTAACAGAAGGGTATTCATTGTTGAGGTCAATAAAAAGATTCTGAAACTGTAAATACTTAATGGTACATAAAAACTTTTTCAAAGCTGATTACTCATAATTTTCCAATGAAAATAAAAAGTTCTTTTGAGTTCTAAATCATATTTGATGGGTTGCTAAAGTTTTTTGAATCAATTGGTTATTGAAATACTTTTTGTAAGGATTCAAGTTTGGAATCTATTTTTTGTTTACATGCCAAAGTTTCTCTTTGACATTAAGAAATAATGTCAAAGACATAATCTTAAAGGTATCATTCCGTAGCTAGCAATACTTCGGTTTCATAGAAATACATAGAAACCAGTCGTGTCGCGGCGACACGTCGCCTGCTGCTGCCGCCTGCAGTCGGCTACGGAATTGTATCCTAATAATTATTTTTGATCACTGAAAAATTATAATTCGTTGAGAGTTATAAATAAGTTGGTGTTATAAAGAGATTAATCCGGAAAACAATTGTTTAAAAATTAATCATATTACATAATTACAACTTAACTAGGTACTGTTTCCGCTTTTTGCAAATTAATTAATTTGTTTACCAGTTTCCACGGCAAACAGTACACACTTATCCCTTAATAACATTAATTGGTTATGGTATGATTGCAGCTCGTGCAGTTAGGCTGACTACAACTCCACTTGCTTATTCTCAGTCTATTTGGAATGCTTAAAGATAAATAGATCAATTCTGGTAAAGCAACTATACTTTGATTCAAAGAGTCTTTTCAGGTTCATGGCCAGTAGCAGTAGGTAGGTATATATTTAGGGTATGATGGGACTGTCATACGCATTGCGATTATATAAGTCCCTAATTAAATTTAAAAAATAGGCTTACCAGCCTCACCAGCCAGTGGCACCAGCACATTGCCGTCCTTGAACCACCTCGCGACTGTCATATGGTTTCTCACGATGGAAGGCACGGTGCAGGTCAGTAGAGCAGCCCCTCCGGCAACGCCGTGAGAAGACTGCACTCGCACGTCCCACGGCACGTCCATAACTGCAATAGAAAGGGACTTGTTGGCAAGCATTTGTAACTGGGACAGATGTATGCTGAACATGGATAAGATATTTACAGAAAATGTGGAAAAAATAATGTTTTGTACTGCTTGATCTAGAATATTCTAGACGATCTATCTTAATAACGTGATGCCAAGGTTGGATTTTGAAGATTGTATCCTGAAACTAAGCAGTAGGTATGTTATGTTCTAAGTAGTGATTTTAATTTTATGGCTGTTTATCATTTAATTGTAGGATTAGGTTTGAGTTACCGGTATCGTATAGTATTTATTTGATTAAATCGCAACATTTTGTTAAGGCTATAAACATATTTCGCGAACCAAACATTTTGATTGGCTCATTTGTGAGATCACAGTAAAATCAACCGTAATTATGAGCCTAACAGAATCGGTCATTAATTTCTGGAATTAATCAATCAGTTCATTAGTGTTACATGTATAATATTATGTCCTTACGTAACTAACGAAAACCACGCGAACCTATTCCTGTTCAAGTGATTACGTGAGTTACGTCACATCCCTGCTTTGTTATTGTTATCGTTTATATTGTTATTGTTGTCGTTTGTAGTGTGTATTTTCGTCGCAAGCGCGACTGCTAATTGCTAAACAAGTGTGACAGTCTCACGTGTTCATGTGTTTTTAGGTTTTTCTAATCGTAAATTGTGCAATAGCAGCCCGGAGTCTGAATTTTTGTTCGGTTAATATAAATAATTTCGCCCCTATTATAATTAGGCGAGTTTATTGCTGATAACCGAACACAAATCCTGACTAATCATTATTTTTACTTTACGTTAGGTGGATGTACTATACAATGCCACCCATGGGCATGTGACTGCGTATTTAAGCTCATAAACTTTTAGGAATAATAAACAGAATCCAAATAGAGCCAATAACATCGGAGATATGGCAGTAAATGTAAAGTAAGGTCACAAATGCTTCTCCAAAAATTAAAATTGAATATCCAGAAAAATATTTAAGATATGGGGGTCTATCTAAAGTTAATTTTGGAAAAAAAAACATGAGTATTCAGAAAAATACGGGCGGTCACATGCTCATGGGCGGCATTGTATAACTTCTTCTGCTTCTGCCTTCGGAAAAACAGGCATGATGTTATGTAAGTATGTATTTCATCATAAATCCACGCAGACTCTTCATGCTAAGTCCGTGATGACCGCATTACGTCACAATCATACACAAACTCTACCAGTATAATCCTTCGCTCGATAGCTCTCCTAGATCAGCGTGTCACTCATTATCTGACCCAACCCCCCTTCAGCTCACTCCCCCCGCAACCCCCCGTAATGATGACATGACATCGAGTGACGTCATTAATTAAACGGGCCCACGTCCAGCGGAATTGGGTTAGCGGTTACTGCATGCATCAATTATGTGTAGTTTGGACGCCCATTGTACTGGGCTTTGGAGATTCGGTTAGAAGTTTGGGTCAGTTATTGTTTAATAGTGGTTGTAGATTTTTGACGAAAAATTCAACTAAAAGTTTCTTTTAATTCAATTTGTGTTCAAAACACCTAGCACACACTGTTCAATACCATTATCTTCTACTTATTTATAAATAACGGACGTAAGATAAAACCTTTCTGACCCTGAAAATATATTCTGTTGGTAGAACAGGAATATTAGTCACGTATCAAAGGCTACAAAGTTTTTCAGTATTTTGGGAATAAATAAGATAGCGCGACATTTGTTGTTCCGGAGATATATCTTTCCAAACATTGAATTCTGTAGAAAAATCTTGCTAGATTATCATTCCTTGTTATCAATTATCGCCACACGCAGCAAGCAATATGATCTATGTTTTATCTCTAAATGTAGAAAAAATTGCCACGCATTGGAATGATTACAGGCTATTATTAATAATAAATAAAATACAATTCACTGACCTGAACCTGAAATTCAACGTCGTACTATGTATTTCCAAGAAAGATTCAAACATTTTATTTTAAAAGCGAGTTATAAAAATCTGTAACTCGGGGTAATCCGATTTTTTCCGCTGGTTCAATTTTAATCCAATTATTAAGTTGAGGCCCTCGGGCTTTGACTCGGATTCTGTTTTTGTGTCTGTTTTGTTCACTCGTCATTTTAGGTGTTGGATTTTCAAAGTAAAGCGATTTGTTGTAATCAGATAAAAGCACAATTTTTTACCAGGTAATAAAACCTTAACAATTTATTAGCATTCTTTAAAGAAATCCTCTATAAAAAGACTTGGACATTGCTTATTTTGATAAACGCACAGTCAAGTGTGAGCGTGGGTTGAAGAAATTGCGAAAACGTACACACACATAACTGCTTAGATGTTCTTATTGTCTTGCCTTTGTTTGTTGTAACATTACAATGTGACATTCAAAACCCAACTGTGTTATCTCTTCCCCACAAACCATAATCAGCTTACCCTAATTCTCTCCCAAACGGAGCAGAAACCATAAAATTAATTAAAAGTCCAAACGGTAACAGAAATGTGTGTTGTGTAGACAAAGTGACAGCAATCAGGTAGCACATTAGTGGGGGTTTCACAGGAATTACCCCTCTTCAAGCAGGAGGTCGCATGAGGAGTGACAGCGAATTATACATTAAAATGTGTCGCAAGGTTTTACAAAAGATAGCAGGCATTGTATTCTTAATAACTGAGCGTTATAAGTACAAGGAAAAGTTGCCTATCTATCTGTTGATATCTCATAACTTTAAATGCAATGGCTAAAGAAAAGAACTCAATACCGTTTTCATTAGATCAGTAAGTTTGTTCAAGCATTTTCATCGCTTCGTATGAGATGACCACCTGACTATAGGTTACCTTCGGGGAAAGGGGGTGTGATGTTATGTTTTATTGTGAGATGACGATAAAAAGCCAAATCACTAAGAACCACGATAAACACCGACCTATTGAGAAAACGTTCCGGCAACAGTAGTATCTAAGCACCAACTGCACTACACCCACCCCAATATACCCACATAAACAAAGCAGTCAGTCAAAAATAATAAGATGTCATCCCTCACTCGCGGCAGATACGCCAGTAATGAAATCCGCGGCGAGTCCGCCTTGAATAATAAACATCCGCCGGACTCTGATTTCCCTCGCCGCCGATGGCTCCAAACAAAATGTTGGCTAACCGAAGCATTAGTCTGTCAAGCAAATGAGTATGATACTGTATTGTAGCCAATTATCGCTGCGGTGGAACTTTCAGCTGTTTCGTTTTACGAGGTAGATCTCTGGGCGGTCGTTGTGAGGTGTACCTACGTATAGCTGGTGAAGAAGATCCTACTTATTCAAACTGTCTGTTCTTTATTACTTTATCAGCGCTTCGAACTTAATATCTGACATTGTTGAAGGCATAGGTTCATTAATTATCACCACAATAGACTCACCCCTATTACATGGGACTTAAGTGTGAAGGCTCCCGCAGAAAGGCGCGACGCGACATCGGTAGAATAATTTCCGCGATGTTTTCATAGAAATTGTCCCACTAGAGTCGCGTCACGCCTGTCTGCAAAAGTCTTAATTAGAAAAATGTGGATAAACTATTAACACCTATGCCTGCCTCTCTCGGGAATGCAGGTACAGTTGTCAAAACTTCCAATTGAATTCATGATCGGGTGATCGGAGCACTGTGTTTATAGCGTTTCCTTTTATATTATGCAGACTATTTCCATCTCCCCCCCGGAACTTCTCAGACCAACAGGAAAAATCTGATATGTATAACCTCTTAAAGATTTTCCTTACAATAGTTCTTATCCTAAACACGGATGTACATACATCATGTTTGCTATATGTTAACGTAATAACAAGCTGTTTTCACGGTTGACGTTTACGACTACGAGACGTATAGCTTTGTCGCGGGAGCACCTGAGACACTTCCTTATTTGTGAGCGAAATATCACTCGTCTTTTTATCATACTGGAATAGAGGGCCACTGTTTTAACCTTGTCAAAGACTATGTAAGGTTAATAGGCCAAAGTTACACAAATACGAACGATGTAATTGGTTTATGACTCTAGCTTATCATTAAAAAATTCTGTTAAACAGCACGCCTCTAGAATCATGAGCCGATTAATCGGGACTAGTTCATTTATTGAAGCTACACAAAGCTCGTATAATGTTAAACTAGATAGAGGCAATATATTGGATAGGTGTGGGAGATATTTGTTCGCTTGTTCTAATAAAGTTAATCAAACGTAACTTTTTAAAGACGAGTCTTGCAGCACAAGTTTTAAACAACAATTTTTAAATATTCACGAAGTTTGAACATGGCTCAAAACAATTTTCATTCGTAAAAATGAGCAAATAATGTTTTTCATAAGAACCAGTAATCAATTGATTGGATTACAAATTGTGGAAACGAAGTGTTAATCTTTCGCCAACCAAGTTCGAATAAACATCGAACTGCCGCCAGAAAAAAGAACGAACAGATTTGAAATTGGACTTTTCTCTAATCGGCTCTTCGCGATTTATTCTTACCGGATAAAAATTCAATATACCTACTTCATTTCCTGAATGGAGCTTGCGAAATCGGTTTCTTTAATTAATTTCTTTTTATGCGACCTCAAAGCCGCCTAGTTGTTTGTAAATTAAAAACGTGTTTTCTATCGTTCTCTGAAGATTTCCTCCATAAACAGACTCGATTAATTTTTGTATAAGAAATAAATAGATTTTGTAAAAGCAGTTTGCTCGCAAAGGAACAGTGGTTTTTTTAATTATTCATAATATTTATTGGGCTCTTTTTCGGGAAAACAATAGGGCGGAAGGAAATTAAATTTGTTGTGAGCGTGAAATGCTTGTTACTAAGGTTTAGAAGGAGTTTTCTTAGAAGGAACGTGTTTATTTCAAGATGTAATGTTAGCTCAGACTTTAACAATGTTAGTTAGGACGTATTGTAGTCTTGTCTTGTGTGTAGTATTGTCGTCTATTAGTGAGAGTGTGTATTGTTTTTATTAATGCTCGTAATAAAAATCTTACCTAAGTAGACTTACACTCGTTTCCCTTATTTCTTTTGAACCGACTTCCAAAAACGAGGAGGTACTATGTTCGACTTTATGTATATATATATATACGTAACATACATATATACGGGGTGTCAGGGACATCGACGCGAAGCCGGTTACCATGGATTTAGTACATGATTCTGAACCCCCCTACGTTGAAATATTACGTCGGTTATTAAAAAAAAAACAGCTGCTCAATACATTTTGACCGCGTAGGTATTGCATTTTTCTATGAAACAGCTGTTGTTTTTACATACATGTATAAATATATACATTTTGTATGTTCAACGATAGTTTTGTCAATTGCGGACCGATTTTAAAATTTCATTTGATAGAGGAAGCTTGCGCGGTGTTCCCATATTTTGATAACTTTGCTTGGGTAGTTTTTGAGTTAGGTTCAAGATTACGTATTTTTATCATTTAGTCTGTGGATGATCAACTAATATTATAAAGAGAAAAGATTTTATTTTTTTGTATGTTTGTTTGTAATGACTAAACTCAAAAACTACTGACCCTATTTAAAAAAATCTTTCATCAGTAGAATGCTTTAGGTGAATAGGTGACACTGAAAGTTTTTAGAACTGGCCACTTGTAAACGATATAATAAAAAATAAGTTCAAAATTTGAAAATGGTACTCTTTGCCAATATTATTGTGTATGTTTTTTATTCATTTGTCATTTGTTTACGATTTGGCGGCAAATTGAAAATTGTCTGTGTTATGTCAGCATGAATTTAACGCGAGAAAATTTTCGTACAATGATTTTTATGACTTTCGATGTAATTAAGTCAACAAGAAAGTTATGATAGAGTTCGATTGGCCTTTCACGATGAAGCCCCATCTCATGCCACTGTTTACAACTAGTTTAATGAGTTTAAACGTGGTCGCACTAATCTCACCAATGATCTGCGTGTGGGACGGCCTTCTACGGCGATGACTGAAGATAACATCAGTGTTGTGCGGCGTATGATAGAGACTGACAAAAGGGTGACTTATCAGCAGATTCAGACAAGCTTAGGCACCGGTATGAGTCAAGTGCACAAAATCCGCCATGAACATTTAGCGGTCTGGAAGCTTTGTGCCCGGTGGATACCTCATATGTAATTTGACAGAGGCCCAAAAACTCCATCGTGTTGATTGGTGTCGTGAAATGGTTCAAAGATTTAACGGAGGTGACTCAAATGCTGTGTTCGACATACTTACGGGTGACGAAAGCTGGATTTATTGTTATCATCCTAAAACTAAGAGACAGTCTGCTGTCTGGGTGTTTCCTTCCGAGGAGTTGCCAACTAAAGTGAAGAGAGGTCGAAGCGTAGCAAAAAAGATGGCGGCCTCGTTCTTCGGAAGGACCGGTCAATACACAACAATTGTTTTAGAGGATCGAAAAACATTTACTGCAGAGTGGTATACTAACAATTGTTTGCCACTTGTGTTGGAAAAAAATCGGAAGAAACGACCTCGCAGTAGGATCCTCCTTCACCACGACAACGCCTCGTTGCACACCGCCAAGCAAACAATCGACTACTTGGCGAAGTCAGACGTGGAATCACTGGGTCACCCGACCCTATAGCCCTTTTTTTTTTTGAGGGTAGGAAATCATCAAATGACTCCTCCCGCTCTGGGCGGAGCGAGAGGGTGTGTCAGACTTTACTGACTAAAACTCACCCGTGTTCCTTCCGTTGCCTGTGTCCGGGGCCGCGATATCCCTATAGCCTGACCTCGCAAATTGCGATTTTTATTTATTTCCGAAAATAAAAGATAAACTTCCAGAAAAACGTTTTATGGACGCCGAGGAAGCAGTGGCTGCATTTCAAAATGCCGTGGAAGAGACCTAAGGACGAGTGGGCAAAGTGCTTTTCTCAGTGGTTCCATCGGATGCAGCGATGTATTGATGTATATGGACACTATTTTGAAAATACTGTATAATAAAACTAATAACTTGCTAGTTGTTCAGTTTTTGATTTTCTAAGAACTTTCTGTGTCACCCTCGTATCACTGAGTAACATAGGCTGTAATTTATAAGGATATCACGCGGGCGAAGCCACTAGCAGAAACTAGTTTTATAATTATTTCCTGTCACTGTCATTAACATAGCAGGTTGTGGTATTCGAATGGGTACCACAACTAAAAACGGAAAAATAAAACCGTTTTATAAAAAAAGCAATCAATTTCCAAAAATAAAAACACTACAAAGTGAAAATAGTTATTTATGCTACAAGTGCGGAACGTAGGTGAGTTTGAGTTTTAGTTTGACTTTGATTTTGACTTTGTCTTTTTGAATTTGACTTTGACTGACTGACTGTGACTGACTTTGACTGACCTTGACTGACTTTGACTGATTTTGACTTTGACTTTGAGTTTTGACTTTGACTTTTGACTTTGACATTTGACTTTGACTTTTGACTTTGACTTTTTGATTTCGACCATCGTCGTCATAGTCATCGCCATTACCATCGCTATCGTCATCGCTATCGACATCTCCATAGCCATCGCCATCGCCATCGTCATTGTTATCATCATCATCTGATTTGTAAAACTTTTCTCAAATAATAAAAATTCTGCAACGGTCTGACGACGGACTTAATAATAATAAAAAAACAGAAAACTCGTAAAAAGCGCTAGCGAAAAAAAGTGACACTCCGCACAAATTATTATTTATTATTATTAAGCTCGTCGTCAAACCGTCGCAGTTGTTATTATTTGAGAAAAGTTTTACAAATCAGATGACGATGGTGATGGCAATGGCGATGAGGTTGAGGATTACGATGGTCAAAGTCAGTCAGATCAGACAAAGTCAGTCAAAGTCAGTCAAAGTCATTCAAAGTCAGCCAAAACCAAGATCAAAAAGTCTAAGTCAAAGTCTAAAAGTCAAACTCATGAATGTTGTTACAATCATTTATATACGTCAGCCAATATGTCAGATGTTAAACATCATACGAGTATTTATGCGACTACTGTAAGGCTCGTTCTTTTTTTATTTTCTTGCACAATGCATAGTAAAACGTATGATACACGTGCGTCGACTCCTGTCGACTTATACACTCGTCGGAAATCACCTACTTTCCACACTTGTAGCATAAATAACTATTAATTTCGGAAGTCGGTGGCAAAAAACCAAATTAAACTTCCGGCCCCACTTCTATAATCTTATGATACGAGTGCATTAAGGTTTGTAACGATTAAAGTTCTATTAGAAAACGCTTAGGTAGTTCAGATAATGCGCAAACAAATAAGTGTAGAAGATATAAGTTAACAAACTTTAACAGTGTATAACGAGTTTAAAAAATCGGTTGATATCTTTTTACCCAATTACGGTGAAGCAAAAAGGAAGGTTATGATTTTGACCGGTATGTATGTTCATTTATTACCCTATGACTTCGAAACTACTCATTATAATTTGACTTGAGGTATCATTGGAAGCGTCTTGATCGTCCGCTGGTTGATCTATAAATTCTTTACTCAAATACCATTTCATATTATAATGAAATCTAAATATACTTAGCATCTGGAATCTTTCATGAATCTTGTACACCTTTCTGTCAACCTATCACTAACATTTTTGAGACTTCTAGTTTTTCCCAAACAAAGATCAAAAACCTACACCTACTTATTATATACTCAAATACTTACTATAAAACTGAAAACCCAAAAAAATATCCAATATTTTTACGGCTTACCAGCACAGAGGTTGCATACAAATACTTTAATCAAGACTACAAAAGCCAAAATAAGGTGCTGTACACACAATACTACATTTTACCTCAAAAACTTGGTCAGGCAAACATCGTTATGTATGTAAAGCGAGCGGCAATAAGGAACATCTGGCGGGGCATTACAGCGGACGTCGACTTTCCGACTAATTAACTTTCCTCGGAGAAATGTTACAAAAACTCCACTTAACATTCTAATCACATTTTTTTTCACTCAGGAATAAATTTTGCTAAAGTTCAATAGAAAGTTGAAATGTGCGGTCAGTGAATTAAGAGTGTTTTACAGATTTTATTTTATTTTACTTACAATGGCTTCGTCATGGCAGTTCCGGAAATGTTTATTATTCCTGCCAATTACATGAGTTTTCATAGAATAATTAGTAGAACTGTAGCAATAGTTAAATTTCAAAGGGATCAGTTGCATCCTCAGTGTCCACACGGGTCTTATTATAATGAACCATAATTCCACGGTCTACAACTACACTAACCAAAGAGGATATAGCCGGCGCCTAAACCAACAATTTCATATTGTGATCACTATTCGTCCTCTCAAGTAGCAACTTACGGGCTTACTCCAATCTGCAACGTTATGGGTTGATACGACATAAGAAAGCTTTAAACTATCATTTTATGTTTATGCTATTTGCTCTCTCCGGATATCGTTTGGAATACTTCCAAGCAGTACAATTTAAGTAGTAAAGATTTGTATTTATTTGCTTTAATCGTGCATAAAATAAAACACTGTTTCTGATAAACCAGCTTAACTTACATATGTTGTTCAATCGACTCCTCACTCGTATTAGGAAAATGTATTTAGAACTTATTACATTTTGGTATTTTCTGACCCTGTTTCAGAATTAGATCATCTTTTTCTGATGGTGGTCTAGTCACTCAAATGCCGATAATAGAGCTAACATGATCAAGGATATCATAAAATCGGAGGTTGCGCGAGTTAAGTGTGGTAACCCTACTACAATTAGCTTTGTCAGCAGTACAGCTTCTTCCAAATCTAGTGAGTAAGTTATTATAATGTAGGACATTGTCGTCACGCAACAATTGTCGTCTTAGCATAATTTAGCTATAACTACCTTGTATCTTTAGGATTAGATCATTATTATCTTCACTGTCACTCTGTCAGTTAAATAAAGTTATTTTTATAAACTCTCCGACTGTCGTTTACTTAATTCGCGCCACTGCCTAGTTTTTCCACGAAAAGTCTTTTGATTTCCTGTCACAACACCAACGATTATTGAAAGTTTGATTTATTTTTAGACGTTTTACTGACTGTGACTGATTTATTTGCGGGTGCTATTTAGAAATTAAAAGTGTTTCCATCTAAAAGGTAGGTTGCGCAATCTACTCTACATCCACATATTGCCTTACCCGCGGAAACTAGGCCAGTCTCATTAAATCCTTACTCTCATACAATCACGAAATGACTTTTCATCCCCGCAGCCTCCGCATCTATACATTAGAGACATCGGCCCTAAGCCCTTACGTGACAGTTGCTCAGTACTCAGTGCGCGCCGCCCTTCAGCCCAGCACGGAACAAAAGCCCTTTTTACTCAACAGCTCGAGGGCCATTAATTCCACTCCCGGCAGAAGGACTTTTCGAAAACGCTCAACTTCATTTGTTTAGTCCCAGTTATAAAGCGGGATTATGTTTTGTGTAATTTCAATAAACTTCCAAGTTAAAGCGCTTTGATTTACCTACTACTGTATTATTTTCGGATAAAATTTTGGTAGTGTCAATAAAATTGTTCAGGAATATTATAATTCAAGGATTTATTTATTACATTCAGCTCTGATGTTAATTAAAATCTTTTTATAGTATTTTGCTTGCTCGGTTTTCGTTTGTTAATTTCTTTGTATAATTGTTGATCTGTACCTAATTAAGTTTTGAGATGGCTACACGAATTTTGAATAGTTTTGGGATTATTTATAATAAGTAAGTACTCCTATAGCTCGCCCTAAATAATAACAGCTGCACGGGTCGATCGAAGGTTAAGCTATGCTTGCCGCGGTGAGTTCGTGGGTGCCTCGGAAAGCACGGCAGTCATTCGTGGATCTTTAACAGTTGTTACGGGTCGTCAGATGCCTGAAAGTCTGACAACCAGTCTTACTAAAGGGGTATCGTATTCAGTCACTGGGTTCTGGAGGTCAGATAGGCAGTCGCTCCATGTAAAATACTGGTGTTCAGCTACTTCCGATTAGACTGGAAGCCGACACCAACATAGTTTGGAAAAGGCTAGGCAGATTGATCTTGGAAGTAGGTACTTTGTTTGGCGAACTAATAAAACTTATTTAACTAAATTCATGAAATTTTCTTGAACCTATATAAATAAAATCACCGCTAGACTCCTTACCACTGAACACAATCTAGACCCAGAAGAAATCCTCACTTGTATAGCACACACGACAAAACAGCGTTCAATCTCCGATGCGGGTTGTAAAGCGGAGCTTACACCGTATCGCTATTGTGGGCCGCCATTGTTCGGCTGAGCAAAAAGAGCCGTCAAGTGGTCGTCGAGATACCGCGAGTGGCAAATCGGCTGATACAAGAGCCACCGATAAGTGTTACGAGAAAGCTGACGTTGGAGATTGTGCCACCGGGTATTTGTAGATGCTGCTATGGGTGCACTATGGTTTTTGAACACGGTTTGGCGATTGAGTATGGAGGTATATGTCTTCTGAAGATGGAGATTAAAAAACGAAGAAAGAGGTGGGTATTGTGTAACCGAAAAGAAATAGAAAACCAAGTCAATAACTGAAGTGGTTCTCTTGTACAATTGTACCAATACTTACAAAAGTCTGTACCACTTCAATGATTGCCTTTTAAAGATTTTTGAGCTTTACAAAGCCTCGTTTTGTCGTTTTCTATGTATTTTTGTGGTCGGGTTCGAATAAAAAACCTATGTAAAAGTATCCAAGCATGCGGAATCACTTAGGTACCTAAAGGTGAAAATATTTGAACAAAACGAATATTTATAAACTTTATTCCGTGTGGGTAAGGTTATGACCTAATCCAACAACATAAGCCATTATCTCCATCCCATCAACAAAAAATCTTCAAACCCGAAGCCGCCTAATTCCTATACCTTAACATCAAAAAAATCCCGGCGAAAATTGGACGTTCAAGAACCATCCGTATTTCGCGGGCCTTATTCCATTAACGGACCTTTTTCGCGCCTTGCACAAAGCGGGGATATTGAGAGGCACAGACTTCAATCTCAGAGGTTTACTGCGGCCCTCCAGACCTCCTCCATAAAGAATTGTATTTGCATTCCGAAGGCTGAGAGATTGATCCCGACTTTAGCATGTCAATACTGGAGGTCAAGGGCCGCAATTTACAGGGAAATTAAAACCGTATTAGCTGGGAGTAAGGGTGGTATTTGAATGGGAGGTGATGTAGGCCGGTGTTTGAGGATCGTTTGTAGGCAGTGGTGCTTAGGTCAAAAGTTCGATGTTGGAAAATCTTGACAGTAATTGTAGATAAATAAAACGATGGGATCCGATGTTTTTTTTTCGCAAAACCCTTACGAATATAATCCGATTAAGTTTATTATGGTTTTAAAAATACGAACCACTATAGTATGGCATTATAATTTTTGTTTTAATATAACGTTACACGTCCTAATGATGCCTCTCAATTTTGCGCTACAACACATTATTATGTCATGCAGAATAATCAAAACTGAACTCCTTAAGCGACATCGTAGCTAAACTTCAAAGAAAGCAACAACGTCGCTCAGAATCTTCTAAACAAACTTGCACTCCATACGAGAACCACACAACTTTACTTCGTTCCAAAAGTTCCAATGACTGCAGAAATCGCTCTGTAGTTCTTAGGAGAGTCCCACAGTCCACAAGTCAGTTTTCATCTCCCGAGCGAGTTCGTTTCACATTCTTGTCACACTCGGTCCCTTTATACGTTAGATTGAATATAAGCATACAAATACAAGTCACGTCCCTAGGTGTTTTTCTACATGACAAAGAAAGGTCTTAACCGTTTAGTGCACGTAATCAAATATAATATAAATTGAAGGGTGCTGATTCGATAATACTTGGGAATAGTGTCGCGTATTTATGGAGGATCTAATAGGACGCTTAAATGCGTCATGGTTGTTCGAGGGTTGGTGTAATGGCTGCAAAATTTTTGTTTTTTTCCGAAGTTTATGTGTTATGGTTATAAATTAATCGTTTTTTCTGCAGTTCCCTGTTGCTATCCATGTAAGAAAAGGCAACATGAAATCACCAAACTAATATATTTATAATGCAAAAAGTAAGACGTGAAAAGCGTTACAGTAATTCTTTTCAAACCAAAATCAGGCTCATAAAAAACATCTTAAACATTTTGTATATTAAAAGCGTTTTTACACCGCTTACGTGAAAAGATTTACACAAAACTTATAATCAAACCCGTGCTAAATATTAAATTCCATTTTGCAGTACATTGCCGTTTTTTTATTGGCAGCTATTATCGTTGAACTGGGTAGCCGGCAATGTAACGCGAAACAAAACTAACTTCGATAGCACTTTGAGCAACACGTTCTGAATACATTAGGATTTCTTCTAGAATTCTGAACTGCTATTGGAAATCCAATAAGTAACATAATAAAGAGAGTTTTACGCAGTTTTTGCTGTAGGATTTTAATATAGTAGATTCAATAGAAACGTGTTTAAATAATAAAATAATTGTTTGTACATATATTTTTCCGTGATTGCTAAAATAATATCAGCCTGTTACTGTCCCACTGCAGGGCAAAGGCCTCTTCTCACACAGAGAAGGCACGAGCATTGATCACCACGCTTGCTCAAGACGGGTTGGTGATTTCAGACTTATATTAACTATAAGTCCAGGTTTCCTCACGATGTTTTTCCTTCACCGATGTCAATAATGTCCAAGATAAACTCAGAAAGTACATATGAATTGAAAAAATCACATTGGTACTTGCCCGGATTTGAACCCACAACCTCGATTTTGCTTGCTTGATTGCTAAGCTGGGATTAAAAGAAACATTATTTTGTATCGTCACTTTTTGGAAATCAAGTAAAACTCATAAAGGGCGCCATTTCACCTTCTATATGTATTGAAAAGCCTCATCAAAATTTTCCTGAAATTCCCGAATTACATCTCTCGAAGTCTCAAAATATTTGACATCCTGCCCTTAACCATAGATTCATACAGATGGTTCACTCCGAAAAATCATTAAAATAATTAAATAAGCGACACTTGCTACGATACAATAAAGTGCAATTTAGGTCGCACAGCCCTAATACCTACAGTTGTATTCACCTAGAAGCTGCCTCTCTTTTACGCGTAACTCTTAGATCTTCTGACTACGTTACACTCACTGTATTGGCCCAACAAGTCGAGCCCGCCGCGAACTTGTGCCTTCATACCTAAAATGCAGAGTGAACCATCTGTATTTCTCTGTGCCGTAACCTTAACTTGATAGAAGAAAATTAAACAGTACACTTTTTCAGAGAAACACAATTTACCGACGATGTGCCTCTTAAACTCGCTTAAGTGCTTATTGGGAGAAAAACGTCGCTAATGGAATAGAGAGTGACGTCACGACGGCATGGGGACATAGACTAGGCACGAAGCAGAATCTTGATTTGGGCTTTCAATGCAACTACCAAATATTATTAAATCTACAGTTGAAACGCTAATCAACTAATTGGTTCCCAGAGGTATAATCACAGAATCTGTTTTAGTCGGAGATCAACCCTGTTATTTTAGTTATAAGACTTTTATAAATAAAGGAATTAGTGACCCCGGGACTAAGATTTAATATAAAATATAAGCGGATTATTTAGTGATAAATTACTTTGACACTACTATAGTATTTTCCAAGAAAAACTGTCTATCTAATAATCTGTGCTCGATGAGATTGTGCGAAGTATTCGGTGAGCGGTCGGCGTCGGATTACGCGCGTTTCGGCGTGACAAGCGGACGTAAGGCGGGAAGTGCGGGAAGCAGGCGTGACGGCTGACGCGTGACACCAGATTAACTTCACAGAATCGTCTCAAGTATTCCCATTAACTGGACCCCACACATATTTGGTGTTGTGTGTTATTTTCCAATATTGGAAAGAGGTCAGGGGAGGATTGTGATGTTCGTTTTCTATAGTCGAAAAAGTTTTACCCTTTAGTGTGTAACTACAGGAAAATACCGTCAGTTTAAACGAGCAAAGATTTAGATAACATGTAAATGTATAGTCAACCTTGTAATTGCTTGACTACTTTTAACAACAACTCTCATTCATAGCACTACATTGAAAGTTGACTGAGTTAAAACTATCCAACCGTCACATTGGTCTTAAATTAAAAATAGACCTTGACAAAGTATGACTTGCAAGTGATATTCATCAAACTATAGGTGGTAAAACAACGAGGTCAACTATACAAACTAATTAGCACAAGTTTTTCAAAACACTTTGGGTATAATATTAAGACTTCATCATTTTTTTATTGAGACTCCGATGCACAACATTGGTTATACCTAACCAAACCAAGAGCCGAAATAAGTACTAACAAAGAGCCGTTGACCATTGAATAAAACAGAATTAATCGCATCGCGTGGTGGCACGCCGCAGCCGCAGCGCGACCTACATGCCGACTCTAAACGTGCCCGAATGATTTGTTGCAAGCGAACCAAATGTGGGCCATGTGGGCCTGGGTAGGCCTATCTAACTATGAGGTTACTGTGGCTGTAGATACTATCAGGACTGACGTAAAACATTGTAAGGAAACCTGTATGTATAATGGTCATTCGCTAACCAACTATAAGTAAACGTGGAGATTTGATTAATGTTTGTTCCAGGAGACGCTTTGCAGCTGGACAAATATAGGCAGATACGTACTAGGATTATTCAGTGAACAAGTCACTACGGAGATTAAAAAAGCATTTTACTTCGTTTACACATCGTTTGGATTAACCCTTTCTTTGCTGGCGCGTTTGGTACAAAATAATTTCGTTAAAGTGTGGTTAAAGCGCAATTCGTCGACGGCTTTAGTATTTATCAATTATTCATCAAAGTACCTACCTACTTTTACCCAAAGGCGTATTTGATCGAATTACATCAAAGGTTGATCAAAGCAGTTTTATTTAGCTCTTTTTCGTTTGGAAATGACCCTTGCACACTTGTTCATTAGTCAATTATAATTTTTTGGAAATTATTGACAAAATAAAGGTACAACTAGCCAACTAAATGTGTACATCAACCCACTTCTAGTTTACTGTGAATAACAGATTCATTGATAGATAGGCTTAGTTGGTAGCCACGCAACTGATTACTACAGTAAAAAGATTATGCAGTATGAAAGGTTTGACTAAATCTAGATGTGCTATGTCGCAGTGCAGCTGTGCGCACCGCAGCGTTACGCGTGTTCCTTATCAGGATTTATGATTTACCGTGTCAACATATTTTATATGTTTTGTATGTAGTAGGTATGCAATTATACATGTGTGTGTGAGAATGTGTGTAATAATATATGAGGGTCGTGTTTTATGGAGACCGTAAATTGTAAATCAGAATTGGTTTACAGCATCGATATTAATTCGTACGCTGTAAACTAGATGTCACTCGAGATTATTCATGGATACCCCCTTAAGTTCGCCGTAATACCTGTATAATGAAACTATTTATTTATTTATATATACTTTATTGTACACCAGAAAATACATAGTTAATCATAAATTTAACACTACAAAACATACAATGGGCGGCCTTATCGCTTTCTGCGATCTCTTCCAGGCAACCTTGGAATGGACAGTGATTGCGTGGACATAAAAATGGGGTAGACATTGGTGCAAAATAATAATTATATAGATACAATATATTATAATAGACACACAGATAGATATATATATATGCTATATAATAGATACATAATCAATATATAAGAATATTTATATAAGCAACGAAAATAAATGACGACTACAGATTATTACAGCTACAAGAACAAGATCAGAACAACAAGTAATGTTCCTTCACGAGTCTCTTAAATACTGGTAACGATTGCGCGCGTTTTATTTGAACTGGCAATGCATTCCACAAACGAGCAGCCTGGACAGAAAAGGATTTATCGAAGAAAGTTGTGGAATGCATTGGCATTTTAAGCTTCAGGTTATCTGATGACCTTAAACATTTCGAATGGGAGTCGCAAAGATACTGGAAACGTTTCTTAAGATAGAGAGGGGCGGAAGGGGAGAATAGCACGTTATACAAGAGGGAAAGAATATGAGCATTCCGGCGAAGGCGAATTGGTAACCACTTGAGCTTCACACGAAATTCGGAAACATGGTCATATTTACGTAAACCGAATATAAACCGTATACTTGTCACCGTTACCGTATAGTTGGTCTTGAGTAAGGTCAAGATAGCTGGCATCAGCATAATCAAGGATGGGTAGAAGAAGTGATTGTGCAAGCGCAATCTTGGTGGCAGTCGGTAGAAAATTACGCAGTCTCTTCAGAGATGCAGCGGATGCAAATAGCTTGCGGCTAACTTCCTGTAGCTGGGCAGTCCAAGAGAAGGTCTTATCAATAAATATCCCCAGGTTTTTAACTTAATGGCTGAAGGGAATAACAGAGTTGTCAAAAGAAACTTGGGGAAGAGTCGTCCAGTCAATCCTTGAGACCGTCCTAGAACTGCCAACCACAACTACCTGCGTCTTTATGGGATTGATCATAAGCCCATACCTCTTGCTCCAGTCGCATATACGAGCCAGATCGCGATTAATCACCAAGATAGCCTCGGACAGATTTCCAAGTGGAGCTCGTGAGTAAATTTGTAAATCATCTGCATAAAGATGGTAGGAAGAAATTAGTTCGTCGGAGATTGAGTTAATAAACATTGCGAAAAGTAAAGGGGATAGAACGCCACCCTGTGGTACACCAGCAGAAGTATTACTCCAGGAAGACAAGGTCTCTCCAATGCAAATACGTTGCCGGTGACCGAACAGGTAACTATGAAACCAGTCAATTACCGATGGAGATATGTTAAGAGAGCATAAAATGCCAAGCAAAACATCGCTATCAACAGTATTAAAAGCATTGCTGAAATCAAGCAAAGCTAAGACCGTTAGATTACCGTTTTCCATGGCTGACCTTATATCATCCGTAATATTCAGAATGCGTAATATTGAATTTGCGCTATGGTGGTACCGTGCCGCGCAGTATTCGCGCCCGTAATTTGTGACCAGGACGGAAGCCAGACTGGAAAGGGTTAAGGAGATTATTTTTGGAGAGGAAAGTGCTTATTTGATCGTTGATTAACCGTTCAAGGACTTTGGATAGGAATGGTAAGACGGATATTGAACGATATTCAGAAAACGATGAGGGATTACACTTTTTATGTAATAGAATTATTTGGGCATCTTTCCATGAACATGGAAAGACACCACTGGAAGCAGAAAAATTTAGGATATGACAAATGACGGAAAGGATTACATCTAGCACAGGCACTAACATATTACGGCTGATACAGTCACTTCCTACTGCATTGGAAGTAATCGATAGTATGCTCTTCTTAACATCACATGCGGAAAATTGACCAAAAACAAATGGAGAATAACTGGGAGTCGGAAGTGAAGAAAGATAATTCAGTGTATTACATTTTATTGTCCTATCAAAATCGGACGAAGCAGTAAAATGATTATTCATTGCATCAATGTTTAAATCTTTTGGGATTGTCTCTTGTCGGGTTTTACCGACCCCCAGTGATCTAAGAAATTTCCAAACTTTGGATGCGTCCCCATTTTGGACAGAAGTATGAATATGATGGCGATTAGCATTCCTACACACCTTATTGCAGTGAATACGTATTGAGATATATCTTTCCCTGTTAGCGTCATTAGGCCTACGCTTAAACTTAGACTTTGCCGTCACTTTTCTGTGCATTATTGTTTTAATTTTATCAGTGAGCCATGGCGCCTACTACACTATTCACGTGTAGGAAGCCAAGCAAACAGTCGTACCTACACGTCAGCGATGAGACCGCATACGTCACGCGACGAGAATGTCGCACGTTTGTGGTTGTCGCGACACGTATGTACACGTTTCTAATTATAGTTGCTTGCTCATTTACTATTTACATGTAAAATCATTGAGTATGTATTTTATTATTTAAAGGAAATGCAAAAAGTGCCTGTAGCTATTGCTATAGTGACGCGCTGTTTATTTATCTAAAGAAAACAAAAGTGATAGGGGTAGTAAGATAAAAAATAATCGTGACGGCGCATGGTGATCAGGTAGTTTGCCAGCCAAACATAAAAATATAGTTTAGGCTAAATTGTTTGTTGGTTTCAGAATTTAGATCTTATTATAAGACACTTACTCCACGAATAAAGTAATCACAAACAAATAGTAGGTGCAGAAAAAAAGGCTATTTTCTTACTCACCCGCTTCAAGACGCATGTCACGTGACAGTATAGTCCCTGCGGTGCTCGCGGCGCGGCAGCGGTACACCGCCGCGTGGACGTCGCTGCGGTATTGCGCCGCGGAGAACGCGCCCAGCCACAGCGTGCCGTTCGGGAGGGCGCTCCTGGGGACAATGTGGATGGTTCTTTAGAATGTTATGAACTGAAGGAATGCTTTGTGAACTAGAACTGACAAATTTTTCATCAGAGGAACAAGTCAACTAATAGATCAGATAGTAATGATAAATGATATTTATTTCTGTAAATTGGTTAAAAAAAACACTGACACATCAAAATTAAATGATGTTTTTAAAACTAGATGAGTTCGGTGTTTCCTAACTGACTACTTTGAGAAGAAAGACCGAAACAAACTCAGAGGTCACAGTCTCTTGTAAAATCCAGACATAATCTTGGTCATGCCATCCGAGGACCATGCAGGTTAAATTGGCAGAGATGGCAGTTTAAGGAAAGCATACAGATTTGAGTGCAATCAGTGCACGCATTTATCAGTAATCGTGTAGCTCAACTCAGAACATAAGGAGCTCGCCTGAAGGACTGAAGGATTAACTATCAGTAGAAACGAATGACTATCCAAACTAATATTATAAATGCGAACGTGAGTTTGTTTGTTTGTTACGCTTTCACACTAAAACGGTTGATCGGATTTGGGTGAAATTTGGGACATGGGTAGACCATGACCTGGGTTAGGACATAGTATACTTTTTATCCCGATATTCCCACGAGAACTAGACATATGTGGATGAAACTGAGATGAAGCGGGGTTATAAAGAAATAATCATCTAACAAAATTGGATTAATTGGATCTGTTGATATTGAGGGTGAAACATCAGTAACCTTATTTGTTTTTTTTTATAAAAACGTAATCTTTGCGCCTTTCGAATTTCGTAATTTCGCAATTCACAGCTGGTGTAAAATTAAAGTTAAAAGCAACGGTTAAAACATTGGCGTGTTCTTGACGATTTGTTAAGCTACATTTCTTTAGAAACACACTATGGAACAGGGTCACCTGTTGCGAGAACTTAGTTTGCTTTAACTTAATATAAAAGTTGTGCGACGGGACTAAGCGACTGGTTCAGACGTTTTCTCAGCAACAGTTGTTGGCCATTTCATAAATTGCTGGTAATGTCTGCTTTTTTCGTAAAAAATTTTGGATGTTTCCTCAAACAAGTGTTACCTTTTGTTACGTTTTACAAAATAAAATACCGAATGCGCCGCAAAAAAAAGTCAGTCTCGAATTTATTTATGATACTCAACTTCGAACCGCTAGTGGACGAAATAATAAGTTAAAAGTTATTACTCGACGTTACTCCCCGCCACTTAAAAAATATGTTCACAGCATCAATTAACTGGAAATTAACTGAAAATGTTGTTTAATATTTAATTACAACATGCTTGAGTATATTGTGCTCCAATTGATGGTTATATACCTGAACGATGGAAGAATAAAATAACTTACCATTTATCAATATAAATGATTGATTTATTTCGTATATGGTAACCAAATCACTCGTCAGGTAACTGATTCCGAAGTACCTACCTTCTAATTATTAAAAGATAATTTACTTGATTTTACACTATTATTATTTATATATATTACAACCTTAACATTCACATTAACAGAAAGCACTGCGTTCCTACAAAAATTACAGAACCCTTTCAGCTAGGTTATGATCATTAGCTAAATGAAACTCACTTTGTCTTGCGTGACTTTTACCGATAAGCATACTAACAAGTTAACCGCTAACGCCTCGTCAACTTTACGGCTCTTTTTACGATCAAAATCTGCATTTTCCAGTAAAAGGCTTAATTGTATTAACGACGGACGTCCTTCACGAACCGTCGCCCATTAGGAGACCAAAGAGAAGAAAGTGTTTAAAAATATTAAAAAAATAAATTATCTTCGAGAGTTACTTTATCGAGTAAACCTTAAAGATTTCCTACGAAGTTAGTTTCTTTGAAGTATCGCAGCTTCTGGGGACAATGTTGTTGCTAACTAACAGTTCTGCTGTTAGTTTGTTTTGTCTTAGTTTGCTAAATATAGCAAGTTTGTTTGTCGTTTCAGTAATTCGCTGAAGAAAGACATTCAAAAATATGGTCGTGAATAAGTTTAGATCATTATGCAGTGTTGCAGAAATCTTGCATCAACGAGTATGTTATTGGAACGAAAATAAAGGAGACTCACAGCCATTACACGGTATTACAGGAAAGTGACCGCTTGTTAGACAGACAAAGGTCTTGATCGATTAAAGCCTTGTAGAGCCTCCCTAAACCAATTCGAAAAAACGATTCCTATAAGCAAATACTCCTTTGGAGTTAGCTGAAAAAACGTTCTAAAGCCAGGCATATAAAATTTACGAGAGATAAAAAAGGTTGATACGTGTGCGGGTCGGAGTAGGTTCCTCAATCATGGGTTTAACGGCTATCGTCGACTTTTGAGGTCCAAGAGTTACGATAGACCTTATTTTAGGTAATAACTTGCGATCGGTTCAGACCTCGCTGTGGTAAGTCACTGAGTTACGTTAAACTCATAAAAGGGGTGTCATCAATTTTTATACTTTTCCTGCTAAGCGAGAGTTTATTGAGTTTCAGTTATCATGGTGTATCGTTACTTGATATTAGATCTTATTTTATCACCTCGTATTTTTAAAACCGCCTAGGTAAAAAATACGAGGTGCTAAAATAAGATCCGAATGGTTCAAGAAAATTACTAGCGATCACACTGAAAACTTTAAAGTCTCGTTTTTAATAGATCGCAGGGGTGCAGGCGGTTCAATGCAATCGATGTACTTTCTGAAATCAGGAGAATTTTCCAAATTGTTTGTCCTATAGCTGTGCTGGATACGGGAAGCACAGAACCAGTCGAAGTGGCGCCCATGTCCAGCAGAGGACGTCATTCGGCTGAAATGATAGCTGTGCTAAAGTTATTCGGGTTGGCGTTCTTAACGAGTAGTAGGTATTGTGATTTGATCTTAATGGAATGGATTTTATAGTTTTCTAGCATCTGCCCGCGACTTCACCTGCGTGAAATAGCATGTTCCCCCGACGCGCCCGTCACATCGCATCGCCCGCGCTATTACTTCGTTTTCAATTAACGTTCCTTCGGGCTTTTTTTCTTTTTCCTTGGCTCCTAAGCGTAATGCTAGATAGCCTGTAGCCTTCCTCGAGAATTGGGCTATCAAATGCAAAAAGATTTTTTTCTCCGACTGGAAGTTCCAGAGATTAGCACGTTCAAACAAACAAACAAACCCTTCAGCTCGTATACTTAGTGAAACTTTACAAAAACAAAAACTAAAGCAAAACAAAAATATTTATGTTAAAAAATTACTGACATCAAATGGTATACGAGTATTTGCGTCAAGTCAATCAAAGCCACTGACTGCTCAGTTTGACTCGAATGTCGAATTTCAAATACATAACTAGATGCGGCATGTTGCAATTGAACTCAATCTGATATCCATGCCTATTGCAACACGGACCAAATATTATTTTTTTATTCTAGATACATCCATGTAGGTGTTAATTATACTCGTAGAATAACTTACTGATACTTCTTCAAGATTGCTGCTTCAATTCATACCTTTACACTTTACTTAAGAAACTGTTTTATAATAAAAAAAATCAGCCCCTGCACCCCTGTAATTAAACCAACGACTCATTTCAACACTTAAATTATTCAAATTCAAAACGATTTTTCTTAGCGCCCATCAAACACGGCCCTATTCATAGTGTCCAAACTTTTCATTGAATAATCTCTTTGAATACAAATGATAACTTGAAACAAAACACTCACTTTTGTGACTGTCCTCGTAATTAATCACCCAGATACTGTTCCTTTCCATTACGATTCAATTCCTTGGCGTTTTTGAATAAGAAAATCTTTTTAATAGAATCCGCGGGTTTGTGAATAAGATAAATGAGCCACGATTTTTGGTTTGGATAAAAAATGTCGGTGAATGTAAGAAAAATAACGTTTGAATGGAAGTCGGGTCGGACTGTGGCTCGCGCCATTTATAACCGTCGCGTTTAAAACGATAGTGTACGTTATACTTGCTGGGCTATAGATCTGGCACCAGATTTATTGTAGCTCTTAAATTTTGAGCGCCTATAAAAATAATTTGTTGAAAAAATTGTTTTGGTTTTGTAGATAGCCAAGTTAACGGTTTTAAAATTATACAATCTTGTTTCAAACTTTATCTGTTCTTGAACGCGACCTACGCAATAACTGCCGTCGACGGCTGAGAAACTCTTCTAGCCCTGATATACACGTACACACACAAGTACCAAGAGGCAGGTTCGATGGTCGCAACGCTACGCTAAGACTGATTTGCTTAAACTAACGAAAGTGAAATAAACAACGTTTATAGTGTAGTGAGAAAGCCTTAAGAACTAAAAATAAAACTACAGCAATACTTGTAGGTCCAGTCAACCGCACATCTGTGGTTAAAAAATAACATTGACAGTGCCTTTAAGTCGTACCAATAAGGGCGGAGCGAGAGGGAGTGTCAGACTTTTACTGACTAAAACCCACCCGTGTTCCTTCCGTTGCCTGTGTGCCGGGGCCGCGATATCCCTTTCGGACAAACTCGCAACCCTGGCAGGCATTAGCCCTTACGGACCCCGTCAGTTGGTGCTGACATCTCTTTGAGGCGCGCGTGGAACACAACGCGCCGTCGACCCGGGCCTGGTCCTACTCGGACGGCGAGCTACCGATTGCCCACCGTCCGCAAGCCCGCGCCTACGGTGGCCGGAAGTCGGCTCGCGACTCCCGACGCCCGGGCCGTCTCCTGCGGCGACTAGGGGCGCGAGGGCGCGCATCTTGCATTTCCCTCACGCGCTCCGCCTCCTCCTTCGCGAGCATTACTGCTTCGCAGAAGGAAGTGACGGCTTCCCATGCACTCTCGCTCCGGACCATGGCCTGAACCAGGGCCGGACGCGAGAGATCGCCGCTGCCGATCGCCTCCGTGAGGACACGGCGGTGCCCCGCCCAAGCCGGGCAGACCTCCACCGTATGCTCCACCGTGTCCTCCGGGCGATCCACACAATGGTAACACCCGGGCGTTTCCTCCCGCTTTATCCTGAACAGGAACCTCCCGAAACAACCGTGTCCGGTGAGGACCTGCGTCAGGCGGAAGGTGAGGACGCCGTGGCGCCTCTCTAGCCACTCCTCAAAGAGGGGCCTTACCGCCGCAATTGTGGCGTGCCCAGAGTCGTTACCACTGACGTGCGGTTGACTGGACCTACCAGTATTGCTGTAGTTTTATTTCTAAATTTTATTTTTAAACAACGTTTATTATAGTGTAGTGAGAAAGCCTTACTTTCTCAATACATACGTTACACGTTGTTTATTTCACTTTAGTTAGTTTACGCCAATCAGCCTTTAAAGTAAAGTCAAAGTACAATCATTTATTTCACTTAGGCACATAAAAAGCACTTTTGAACGTCAAAATTTACAAAGAAATAGAATCGATTCTAGTCGCCCCTTCCAAAACATAGTTTTCGTATGAGAAGATTGGACAAGAAACTACACCGTTACTTTAACCGGTAATTTTTGGTTTTAAATCATTTATTTGATGAGAATCCGTCAGGCCATAGAGAAAAACTGCCCACAAACTATATTAGTCCTTATTTAACACAAAAAAATCGACATCTAAGCCGCGTGAGCCTCCGCCATTGGGCGACATTGGGGCTTGACGGTCGTGTCGACCCCGGTGTCGCTTATAAGCGACAGTCGGGTCTTTACCTGACCAAGCTTTATCTGACCAAGACTATTTCTGGGTTTTATATACATATTGACATTAATGAATTTTATATATACAATGACATGAATATTTACTTTTTAAAGTATTATATTGTTTTAATAATTGTGAATGTGAAGACTATGTGGGTCATTCCTTTTATTTTATTATTTAGTTTTTATCACGGTCTGGCAGCTTGAGTAATTTATGCGGCCTACCCAAACGTCCTTTCTTTGGTATTGTTCGTCGAATCGTTGAGCTCCTTAAACCCTGAGTTGAGCTGCACGGTCACTGACAAATGCGTGCACTGACTGGACAGGTCCTCTCAATCTGTGTGGTTCTTTCCTCAAAAGACCATCTGAGACACCAATCTACATGATCTTCACATAATCTGACCAAGATTATGTCTGGACTTTAAAAGAGACTGTGACCTCTGAGTTTGTTTCGGCCTTTCTTCTCGGAGTAGTCAGATAGGAAACGCCGACCTCATCTAGTTTAAAAAATATGATTGACGTGTAAAAGTGTTTTGTCCAAACCCACTTACAGAAATAAAATCATTTATCATTTATCATTTACCGAATGTTTTACAACAGTAAACGACGAAATCATCTTTTGTTATTGAATAATTCCGGTACTTTAATCACTACGAGGTTGGCTTGTCAAGTCACAAATTACAAATAAAATATTCTTCCATCTTAATTGTGAACAGAAAATCTGCCTTTGAAACTAATTTATTTTGCAGAGTTAGTTCGGATACCACGCCCAATCCAACTGGATATTATACAAATTCTGTTCTAAAAAGAAATTGAAAATATTTTCAATTCCCAATTTGCTTCAATTGTTAACGTTTCATGACTATTTCTGTTCGATATTGATAAAATTGTACTGTAGTGAGTGATTAATTTTGATCTAAAATTGAATTCACAGATTCGAAAATAATTTAGAAATTTCTAATAAATATTTCTAATAACTTTTACAGTTGCCGAAGTGTAAATTGATTACATTTTATGTGAATATAAACACCCTATATTTGGACGATTTAATGTTACGTCATTAAAAATCAATTAAATTGAGCGCTGATCATTACTGAGCCGCACTGGTGACCTGCTAGCCGCTATTACACACATCATTATTATTTCGAACGTATGATCAATTTCAGGCAAATTACTAATAATTAAGTTATGTATATAGTAGTAATATTGTAAACTATAGTCTATTATACATATTTTCACAGCAGCGTTGCAGGATGGTTATCTAGATTGCAAAGAAACCATCGATTCGTGATCCTCTGCTCTCACATGGCCTAGGGTGAAAAATACTTTCTTAATTAATGGTTGCTATCTAATTTATTTTTCACAAAACGTTATCATTTCAATTGAAATCAATAAACAAACAGCAGAGAATAGTCACTCTAGATCCACTCAAATATTTCCAGGTCAACTTGAGAGCCATATTGCCGAGTCCACATCAATCTCCCGGTGGAAAAGTCGTATCTACCCAATAAGAGTGTAAGGTCGCGATAAAATAATCATGGCGGTGTTTACGTGACTCATCGCGCATGAATATTGCATGGCAGCTGGATTATGTCGCGCACACGGAGTGAGAATTCAAAGTGGATGTGGTACAGGGAAGATAGAAGCGCTTTGGCAGTTCTTTATTTAAATAAAGTTTTGTTAACTAAAGAAGAAGAGCGGGAAAAACCATTTAAATTATACATTTAACATTCCTTTAGACAAAAAACTTTAACATTAAGATAAATAATATTTACTTTCTCGTTGTTGTGTTTATTTCGTTAGTCGTAATTAGTCTGGCATATCTATCCTTTTATCCTGAATGAAGGTGGCGTATAGTAGCGATGACGATGCGACTTTTTATGTCCCACGCAATGTTCGTGTGACGAAATGTATGCGGTTTTCATTACGTTGTCAGTAGTATGTACCTACCGACGTAGTAAAGTACCCGAGGTCTGTGTTCGAGGTTGTCAAGTAAATTTTGTAGCAGTAATAAAAGTACCTAGTAGTCGAATTATACCTGATCTATTCCCACAGACAAACTGTGAAAATAGTTTTGAGGGCATGGTTTAACTATAAGACTCCTGTAAACTTATTCTAAAAAAATTAAAATGAAATGAAAAGAAATTGTTTATTCTCTAAATAGGATATCGAAATCACATTTACAAGTCTTATTAAAAATTTGCAAAATAAATAATTACAAAAATCTAAAACCAATTCTGTGTTTTTGGAGTCGGGCTCCAAAATCACAGAACTGAAAAGAGAAAAACAAGCATTATAATCTATAGATTTTTTTGGTATTGCAGGCGGGGGACAAACAAAAGTTACACCATATTTTCAGGTTATTGGATTTTAGACTTTTTAGTGTCCCGGCACACTCTTATGAACAAATACTGGTCCGACACAAACATGCCCCATTTTTACGCTATCAATACTTTTAAACTGATTTATCATTCCTAATTAAATTTAAACATACCTAATAATTTATATAAATGTTTGTAATCCCCTTTTAATTTCCTTTATTTTGATACCCTACTCGATAGATTTGGTTAATTATTTTTTATTAACGTATTACTATTTCGCGCTAAATAATCCGCAATTTTTTTTTTTTTCAAACATCTATTTAAGGACACTTGGGTTTTTAAGATGAATATAACGATACCTTAACTGACAAAATCCATCCAATTGGAAAATACGAGGTAATAATGAGATTTAAATTACTTACAAGATACGCGAAAAACATAACCCATTCTTGGCAGTCGGGTAAAAATAAGCTAAGATAGAGTCAACGTTCCCTATCTGACTAACCCTGATTAGAAATGGTAAAACAAACTCAGGGTTCAAAGTCTCTGTTAAAGTGCAGACATAATCTTGGTCAGATCATGCAAGGACCATGTAGATTAGAGTCTGAAATGGTATTTTGAGGAAAGAACCACACAGACAGTAAAACTTGCCTGCGTATCGATGCTCATCATTTACCTACAGGCTGCTAATGATGCAATATGTGCCTACCTACGTACCTATGCGCATGTGCCTACGTCAGTGAAGCTAGCACATAAGTACCGATACACTGAGCGGGCTATAGATCGCAATGTATTAGGGCATCCGTACGTGTATTCATTACCTATTATCAAATTGATAGACTGATATTTTACTAGGTAGATGACTTTGAGTATGAACCCGTTATGTCAACTCAAGGAGCTTAAAAAATACCTAAGCCATTTAGAACTTTACCAAAAATCAGTAATAACCAGCCTATACAAACAAGTAAATAAATTCATATTATAAAAAAATCCTCGCAAAAACTCAAGAGTAAGAACATCAAAGATACATTCACCCGCTACTAATATAACGCGCAGCACTGCTACTTAACATTCGTTACTTCCCAATTAGCGCACGTCAAAGTAACTCCCGGTTACTGTCACTAACGCTCCGTCGGCTTTTATAAACATACTGACTAGCAATCTCAAGCTGTGAGCTTTACAAATCATTTGCATACAACATTCACCTGAATTATTATGAATACAGACCAAATTGTTTATTACATCCTGTTCTGAACATCAGCGAAAAATTGTGACGTCATATAACGTGATCGGTGATTGCTGATGCACTCGTAGTGAATTTTAATTCGTGTTTTCAAAAGTTACTGTCTACACGCTACGCGATTTGCTGCGTCGTAGCCACCTACGCGATTTGCTACGCCGTAGCCGACTACGCTTATTCGTAGTAAGTTGTTATTTGCTACGGAATGTGTAAGCTACGCATGTAATTTTTTTGTTGTTTATTATTTTGCATTGTTCTCGATTTGGTCTAATATAAGTACCGATTCTGTTTTGGCAATCCTCCTTTGTGGGTCACCACTTTAAAGCAAATTGTTTTGTCAAATTAGTTTGATGACTATAAAAATTATTTCGTTCTCTTGCTAAAACATATTTTTAGGTTAATATTATAAATAACACTGCTGAAAAATAAAACTGAGTAACTTGTAATTGAAGCATACATATAAATACTACACGACTTCAATCCATTAATTTTGTCAACAGTTTCTCAGGAGCCCATAACAATAATAGTGCCCTGTCTCATAAATACGTAAACCGTGATCCTAACATTTGCAAGTGTAATTCGCTTCAGAAAGGGAAATAAAATCTGATGTACATCCTAATCGTATGTCGGTAATAAATGAATTATTCACGACGGAATATTGAATACCGTGGGGTATGACTGTGCGAAGTTTGGGTTACAACGGAATTAAGGGATTAGACGGCCGGTATTAGAACCGTTCTTTAGTTCTGAATGGGCTCTAGAATGTAGATTCTCCGATAGCTAAATAAATGGCTCTATAACAGAATTATTCAGCTGTGTTTCCAATTTCAGGGTAAAAATTAAATAGTGTTCAAAATATATAGGTAAAAATGAAAATTATGCGCATTTTAAGGCTGCCTGTCCATTGAAGTGGAGCGAGGCAGTGGAGAGGAGAATGGCAGCGGAGTGGAGCGGAGCTGCGGACAGTTTCTGTCCATTGATGCGGAGTGAGGTAGCGCAGCGGAGTTACGGACTGTGCGGAGCGAGGTCGCGGAGCGGTGTTGCGGACTGTGCGGGGCTAGACCGAGTTCACGCGACGAGTAATAATTCCCCACTCCGGTTCCCCGCTCCACTTCTCCGCTCCGTTTCCCCGCTCCGCTTCCCCTCTCCGCTTCTCCGCTCCGTTTCCCCGCTCCGCTTCCCAGTGTTGTATGAATTTTTAAACTAGTTCGCAAATCCCTGTCCACTGAAGCGGAGCGGAGGTTATAGGCAATTCCATTGGTTAATATTGGCACACCGCTACTCCGCTCCTCTCCTCTCCGCTCTAGTGGACAGGCAGCCTAAGCGTCCAGAGTGCTTGATTAATAATTTTCTCCTCGATTAATAATTAAAATCTGTCATTTAAATTCCGAAACGGACAGCATTTTTCAGGCAGTGTGCTTTAAAGAACGTGACACTACTCAGTATCGTACAGTACCTGGGCATAAATATAATAATAATATATTTACACGGTCTAAGTGACACAGACGACGCTGTACAGCTGAACTTCTTCTAAAACTGTGTCATATTTATTTATCACCGGATACTTCACCATGTTCCATTCCTTTAGCACACTAAATACCTACTAATATCGGCGACATTCGACTCATTCTACATATGTTGGTAAAGTGCTACAAGAATCTTTTGGCGTTCGAATGACGTTGACAGGGTGGCGCTGCTGGTAAACATTTGTGCGGTTGTGTTGTGAAATGTATTGGAAAAACAAGATGGCGATGTTAGTTCCGATTTTGGCCACGCGCTTATAGATCCGCACACCACACATATATTCTAAATATTTGCAAGTTCCTAGAAAAGTATGACTAAATAAATGAATTAATGAAAACATTTATTTGTTAAACACAGTTATATAACTATGGATCGTACCGCCATCTTCTTTTCGTGTGGTTAGTTACTAACCTGGTGTCATACTTTTAAAGCCGCCTATAGGCAATCCGAAAACTCAGAGCTGCGTGCCTTGGGTTTGAACTCGAGAACTATGGCAGTCCGACGGTCACACCGCTAGGCTATAGCTGCTTCGCTTTGGATCGTACAGTACGCACGTTCCATAGTTCTGCAAAGTGTAATCCTCATGAGGCGTAAGTCATCGTGTCACAGCACATAATCCCCTGACTTGAGGTGTGGTCGCGTCAGTATTTATGACTGTGTGTGTGTGCGCGCTTTCATTACAATACGTGAATAATGAATAGTAATCAATGTTCCACCAAGAGGGGTTATGTGAGAATGTTTGCGTGTTGTGAGGAATTCAAATTTTTTATACGAATATTATTAGGACGTGCATGACATTTGCTTAGTTTTCGGTGTTTTTGCTTGCATTATCAAAACAAAAAATAACGAACCTTTTACCTAAGTGCATGAAATGGTTTAGTCATGATGTTGCCCTACATATTTGAGGCTGATACAAAATTCCAGTAATTTGAATGCCTTGCAAAGCATAAGGTTATACGAGGCATGCTAAACAAATAAACAGTTATGTACAAATATTAATATCGCTATAAAATACCTACGAAACATAAAACCCTCTACTCCAGGAACACAATATAGTCGTAAACAAAACATCCACTCCAACAGAACTATAAAATAAATAATACATATTTAACCCTAAACATGTAAAGTCAAACAAGGGTCCTATATTCAAATTGGCCCAAAAGTTGTTAATGCGCCGTGACGACTAAGCCCGCACAAATTCATCAAGGGTATCAATCGGTGTAACGAGGGCGGCGGGGGCAAAGCCCGGGCTAGGAGTGGGCAAGGCGCGGGCAATTCCAACTAGCCCGCAGAGAGCTCGCAAATATTTGACGGAACTTGGGCAAAGCGTGTTTGTTGTAGGACGCAGTTTGATGGGGTTGCATTGATTGATTATGGGTGGTGTGAGATTATCTGTTTGAGTGCGGACATGTGTTGCTTTATGTCTTTCATGGACGGAATGTAAGGCAGTCGCGGAAATCGGACCGCTCAATGGTAACACTTGGAGGAGGGGCGAATATTATGTCAGTTATGTGAAAAATAGTAATTGAAAGTCGCAGATTAATTACTTACAGTACATAGTACTTACTTTAATGTGTTTAGTATGAAATATTTTATGTGGTATTTTAAGACATTTTATTTCTTTTATAAAATTATATTCTCATTTAATACCAGTGTGAAATATTATGAAAAGTTTTAATGCATGTAAGTAAAAAAAAGTGAATGCTATTTGTTACACTTTTCATCTGTGCCAGCCCTTACCAGTTTACACATACACATAATGTACATAGTGTGTAGGGCACACGGAGGAGGCCGGTTTTACGAGCGAACCCGAAGAGCCAATTGTTTCCTCGACAAACGCGCACGAAACAATTCTATGTAAAGCCAACATTATTAATATTAGCCGTAGTTTATCGAGTGTAGACCCGGCTTATGACGTCAGGATGTTGACGATAATCCACGGATTATTATAGGTCTTCAAGGTTCTTGAATGTTATGATAATACGTCAAATTGAGCCTAGTTTGTACGCCTAATTGTTATGTTTGAAGGTCTCGTGGATATATAACATTCGTCAGTACATGTCGCGAATAACGTTTTTCTGACATCAAAACTACTACCTATACGTATGTCCTTCTCGATTGTCTTTAGGGAAACTCGTGACATAAGATGACGGGATAACGGGTAGTCAGAATTTAAGAAATCTGGCGTTGCTTAGAAATTGGCTGCAGAGGCGACAGTTACCGGTATCATACTGAATCCGAAATGAAAATTCAACCCAACGTAGTTTGGATAAGGTGAACCAATAATGAATAATTAAATTGTACACATTCATCATCACCATCATCATAACAACACGCCTGCAATTCCCTGATGGGTTAGGTTAGTTAGGTAAAGGGGTACGCATATTTTGCCAGTTTAATTTCAGCAAATAATAAAATAATGCAAAATAAACGCTACCATGCGAATCGAAATAAAACTGGGCAAAGCCTATGTACGTAAATAGGATAATTAAATTCGGATCTAGGTACCAAATAATGTACATATACTATGTGAAGCCATAAAGAGAATACTCCAAAATAAAGTATCAAATTTACATTAATATTTTTTACTGAAAAAAGGTATTCAAATTGAAAAGCAGAAATCATTCAAATGAAAGAAAAAAAATAACAATACGTTTCGCATCCGAACAATTTGGCACCGGACAAAAGAATTCTGACGAGGAATGGAGGGACTCATACCGCAAGACATTATTTTTAACAAATCGAAATCTGGTCCCGAGAACAGAGCGTCCACTTGTCCACAATCAAACCACGCACACATGCACCGGAACACCTTTTCGCATACGTATGATGTTCATTATGTACTCTTGGACGTAGGTATGTTTTGCTTTATGCAAATATACGAGTATGTGTAGGACTCAACGTCATTGTCTTGCAATATATTATTACCTCACTCGACCTGAGGATTTAACACACACATGAAATTCTTCAATGTGTGTCTACCCTAACTATAACCACCCGAAAAAGCTGTGCATGTGTGAGTGAAATTCTTAGCCTCACAAGTATATAGTGAGACACGGACGGTATATCCTTCGATACCTTTTGTCCGCACAATTTTCCGTCGGAATCCCTCGGGTACACCGACCATTACCTACCGGGATAACGACTGAGAACACTTTGAATGTATTTCAGACACAGCTTCGTAATGAAAAGCAACCGTCTTTCATAAACAAAGATTAGTTTGAACGAGCTAATTTTAATGGAGAATCATCTTTTGTTGGTTCAACAATGTTTCTAGATTACGTGACGATGTTCGCACGGAAGTGGCGAGATAAGAAAAAGTAAAATAATTTTAACTAAGGTTCGCCGGAGGACAATTTTGAGTTTATTTTGGGCCGTGTTCCTTTATTATTTATACAAACATCTTGAAATAAGCAATGTATGTGCGACGGAAAATCAACAAAATGTAAAAAAAAAAAGATTATTCATAACTTTTATGATTTACATTTATGTTAACCGTGAAATTACCAAATGCTAAAACAGTAGGTTATTTAATAAATCAGAAAAAGTGATAAACTTAAAAAGTCATAACTAATATACCTGAGACTTTAAATTTTATTTGATTTATCAATTATCATAACATCTCTCAATTATCATAACCTGTTTATATTTACCTACATCATTATTTAAATATAGTAGTTTTCTCAGTAATGTTATATAATTAACAAATGCTTCCTTTCTCCTAACTCACTTATTTTGCTGTGCCCGGTCCATATGATCTAATTATAAGTTTATCACCTAAGAATACCTACATGTGGAATGTAATAAAAGTATTGAGTATTAAGTTTAGAAGAAGATGGCTTAGCTGACCTTAGAATAATAACATGGCAACACGGAATTAGTAAGTACCTACTATCATGGCAGCATGGAACTGGTATGTACTATCATGGCGGCATGGAATTAGTATCCTACTATTAAATGAGCATTCTCCATATTCACCAGAACAGAGCTCGGTCGACCACTGTTGATAATACAAGAAAATAAATGTCGATGGTATTATCATTTCATAATAAAATATAATAACAATTGCTCTTCAACCAACACATAAAGTAGCAAAATACAAAATTGCAGCGAAGAATAAATCATAACGCAATAAAATCTTCTTTTACAGTAAAATCAAACTGGAAATCCTTTTATTACGCTCAGGGAGAAGTTCCTCGCTTTTACAGCTCTTCAGTGGCGATTTTCGATTATTATTGCTCTGGATGACATAGGGTGACTTTTAATTTGATGTATTCCTTCCAGGACGGGAAAGTGTGACCCATTTGCACCAATTAAGCACCCCATAAAGCCTAGAAGAAAATCATGGGATTCGAGAAAACCCAACTTTTATTTATTTATTTAAAAAAAAAAAATATTCTTCTTAGTGAATTCTTCACTAAATATCGCTTTTCTCTAAACTCTCGAATTGAATGGCCTTTATTGGTATTCGATTAGGCTACTTTAACAAACCTTTCGACGTAACCAACCGTTGTCTTAAATATCAAACAGTTTAAAGTTAAAGAAAGAAGTTACTCAATTCTTTATTGCATTCCATATGTATTACATAGATGGTATAACAAAGTAAAAGACCTCAAACATACAGCGCACGTAGGTACATACTCTAATAGTTTGACATATGTACGTTGACTTTTTGACAAAATTAGCCTAAGTTTCAGAAATGTTGACCGTTCAACAACATTCTTTGAGTTATTTACGTTGTTGAGTAGACAAATTTATTTATTTATTTATTTATCACAAACACAATTATCATTACAGGCAATAATCCTAATGCGGTAGCGTGGTCTTTAGTTATATTCTAAATTACAATTAAAGCTACTAGTTATATATTATCATAACATAATACAAACAATGTTACCTTTGTGAATTCATTCAGAGAGCAATTAAATAAATCTATCCTATCAGCAGTGTCATTCAGTGTATGCAAGGCTCGCGTCAGGGGCGCTTTACTGAGCAAGTTGGTTCGCGCGCGTGGCACTGCTAACAACCGTGGCCGTCGGCGTCGCAATGCGTACTTATCAGGCACATATCTCCTTCAAAACACCAGCATTAAACACCTTACCGCGCAATAGCTTAACAATATACGTGGTAAAAGCCAGGTCCCTTCTTGTCTCCAGTTTGTTGTACCCAACCATGCCAATTACGAACAAGGTTGGGTACATCAACGGATAGAAGGGGTAGACCCCGTAAAGTTTCATATTCAAATACCTGATAAATTTGTTCTGTATGCGCTCCAACATAAGACTATATTTAATCTCATGTGGAGCCCATATGACAGCATTACACTCAAGTTGAGTTCTTATCAGAGCATTATACAATGGTGTTACCGCTGTAATGTTTGTAAAACCCGATGCCCATGTTTGAAATTGTTCGAACATAATATGAAGCGATCGATTAGCAATATCCTTCAAAATCATTCAGATTGTAATTGATAGTTTGTTACGCAATTAGGGTGCTGGCCATGACGATCTGGGTGCCTGACGTGACGTGACCTGGGAGATTCGAAAATTGTGGGATGGCATAAACCAGTTAAATAATTCGATTATCACATTTTATTTTAATATTTCAACAATTTGTAAATATCACCTTATACCTTATACATTTGCCAACTGGGCATTATCGACTGTTTCATCGGCACCCCTAAATATTTTTTAACTTTTGTACCTCGTTAGATAGCTGATTAAATGTTGTTCCTATAATTTTTACGTTTAATACCGTAGTAAAATGTTGAGATAACTGGTGTCCAATTTCATGAATGTAGATGATTTTTGAAAATACTCGTAGTTAATAAACTTATTCTGTTAACTTTTAAATAATTGATGTTTTAGTAAATCTTTTTAAAGTATGAGGAAAAAGTTTGTTAGAGTATGAGGTACCTAATGGAATAGCAATGAGGTCCATTCAATTCGATACTTTAGAGAAAACTGATATTTTGTGAACGTATCTGAGAATTTTCAAAAATTTATTTTGAGTTTTCCCGAATTCCATGATTTTTCGCCTAGGCTTTATATGGTGCTTAATTGTTGCAAATGGGTCACAATTTCACGTCCTGGAAGGAATACGTCAAATTATGTACAAATCACCCTGTATATGAATGCTGCAATTCACGTTTACATAATAATCTACATTGTCGCTGTTGAATTGTAAGAAATATTTACTATTACAGGCACTAATGTTGCCTGTCTCTATCTTTTCAAAAACAGTCACACTTTCAAACTAGCTATTCTTAACTGGGGTTTATCCATTCGATGCTGCTATTGCAATTGGTTCTAAATCTTAAAACATTGTGTTTCTAAACTCTCTACTCGTATTAAACAATTAAAGAAGCAGTATTGCCATTTTCACTATCCAGATTGTTATCAAATCCTTGATATCTTGAACCAGTTAAGCATGGGGGTCGTATACCTACTCTACGCTAGCCTCAGAGAAACCCACACTTTTCGCTCTTGTAGAACTTATTTTCCTAACCAAAAACTCAACGTTACTGTACTTTAAATGTAAGCAAATAACAAACGAAGCCCGCATGAATTACACGCAGGAACAGATTTCACAACTGAAATTAAGGCCCGGCGCAGAAATAAAAGTTAAATTAGAGGACCAAACAGGCGCTGTCTATAGCGTGTGACTGCTCTATTTTTGGGTATTTTTTCTTTCATATAAATTCCCCTCATGCCAGTGTTGCATTATTTTACGTGAGAAATACGCTGAAATAGCGAAAATACATACGTTGAATTTTTTACGAAAACTTGGTATCCTACTTCCTTGTGTTTAATATTTAATTAATTTTTCTATAGTTAGTATTTAGTTCGCTTCTCATGAGTTTTTTTTACAAAAGGATTATGAGTTATGTTACCAAAAAATAGATCTTTACCATAGCACAAGGTCGGGTTGCTGTATCTCCAACATCTTAGTAATCAAGTCACCTAGCTTCACCTTGGAACATTTAAAAGTTTAGTAAGACAGCGTATACGTTAACGCCTAAACGATAACACAAATTGATCCCCCACTTTCAGGGATTACGTCGAACATGAAGCGAAGTTTCCCGTAATTTTACATAGGTATTATAAATAGCCTAAGGATTAACGCCGAACTAAATCCCTGGCGCGGCGCTGGCGAGCTACGCCCACATTCATAAATGTTTAATATAGAAGTCATATTTACTCGCTTCGGAAACTAATCAGAGTAGTACCAACTTTTCTAATAAGCGCCCACATGTTGGAAAATTCATGGCTAATGAAAGATTGTGAGAAGTCATAAAATGGTGCTTCGAATTGAAATTGGTGAGGAATTTAGACTTTGAACAAACATTTTATTTATTCAATGATATTTACAATTTACGCCTTAAATTATTAAATAAAAAAAGTCTTAATTTATAAACGATGACTTGGCTGAAAGTATATTTAACGAGGTATTTTGACGAAACGACAACTTATCCATGTATTGATTGATCGACAAATGTGTCAAAGATACAATTTCCGCTGAACATGAGCATGTAAAATAAACTGCTTCCGTCACTAACGATCGGTGAGCGACCAGCAGCCAACGATGACCAGTGAAGCGATGAGATCAATGCACTACACTTACCGGCTTTTGTCAACCAGGAAATCGTGCAAATGGAGGCTTTGAGAGGCACAGAGTGGATAACGCTGAAAGTAGTGAGTGGATAACGCTGAAAGTAGTGGTAAATTAAAAGAGGATAAAATACCTCCTTCTTATCGTTAGCTGTCATCTTTAAGAAATACTTGTTTTTATCGGAATCATGGTAACCAAATTTATGTAACGAACAGCTGGAAAATTATAAATGCATGAAATGTCCCGGAAATTTGGACCACAACTAATCTGGAAAGTTTGTTGAAAGAAAACATGTATTTCAAATGCAGCAGCGTCGTGAATTTTCACAGAAAGAAACATAACACATATCTTGTTGTGAAACAAGACTCACTTTAAACGAACATTACCAGAGCCGACAGTCGTAATATTCTATAGTAGAACTTTGTTTTGCGGTTGATAAACATTAACTCAAAATACGCGAAAACTTTTAACTATATTCGAGAAATGTACGCAAAACTTCACAAGCCAGGGTATGCAGAGAACCCATGTTCAACAGTGGAAGAAGATACTTGGACTACCGAGAAATATTTCGTAACTCTGCGACGCAACAACACGGTAACTGTAAACTAACAGAGGGATCGTTGATCAGTGTGAGACTACAGGTACGAGTAGGATAATGATTTGCCACAACATTATCGGATAACTAATATTAATTAACCATAGGTTGCAGAAGTTAAAATATCTACTAAAAGTGATAGGGAAACAGGCTGTTGATTTCCAACGATATTTAGACTTCGGCAATAATATCATGTATTTAATTTTGAGAAAACATGACTAAAAACATGATCAACATTTTTTTTTTGCCAATAATTAAAAATTGTCTCATTTCAAACTCAAAGCATTTATTTCAATTAAACCATTTACAGGCACTTTTGAATTGTCAAATAGTCGCGTCAGTTAGTCAGATAGTTGAAGCTAGTTGCCCATTCCAAAACGTAGATCTTTATGGAGAAGAACGGGCAAGAAACTCCAAGGACACTCTTTTAAATATAGAAAATTACAAAATCCTGGGTACATTATTCTTGTTGCTTCTATATGTGAGAACAATGTACAAAAAATAATCAAAACAATTCAAAATATAAGATTAAAAATAAGCCATGGCAGATAAGAGATGACCAGTCACAACTGACGGCGCCCGTTCACGAACATGACGCATGGATCAGCACCATCCAGCTCAACCATTTTGTAGGGAACCGAATGATCTAACACACTCGCCACCATCAGCGAGACATTTAAGTGAGCATGACATACTCTCAACTGCCATGCTCTTTCAAGTCAACATACATCTTAATAACATTAAAATGGCTCCATGGTACTCACATTTACAAAAATTGAAAAAATGCTTCTAAATTATACAAAACAAATTTGCAATGTATTTGAGAGATTAATAGAATGTTACTACCAAAAGAAAGAAAATCATTATCCATTGGAGTATTCAACAATTAAAACTTGTTTTAAATAAAAAATAAACATTAAGTTTGTAATGTCAGAGAAATAAAAAGGGGAAGCAACTCTTCCAAACATTTTTTTTTTTTTTAACTAGTGAGCCCAAGTGGCTGTGGAGCAGGACCAGCATTAAGCCAAGCTTTTTTATCTATGATATAATCATCCAACTTATAATATGCTTGTCTACATAGTGTGCGTTTAATGCATGTTTTAAATTTCTTCTCATTCAGTTGAAGAATATCGAGTGGTATTTTATTATAACATTTTACGCAGTACCCCATAAAAGTAGTGTGCACTTTAGACAATCTGAAACGTGGTTGATCTAATTTGTTCCTATTTCTAGTGTTAAAATTATGCCTGTCACTTATCTTACTAAAAAGATGTAGATTTTTCCGAACATACATAATGTTTTCATATATATACTGACAAGGTACCGTCATGATGTTAATTTTCTTAAACAGTTCCCTTAGAGATTCGCGTCTGCGGAGGTTATATATGGCTCTGACAGCCCTCTTTTGCAGAATAAAGATAGAATTAATATCTGCAGCCCGTCCCCACAGCAAAATACCGTAAGACATGATGCTATGAAAGTAACTAAAATAGACCAGTCTCGCGGTATCCACGTCTGTTAGTTGGCGGATTTTCCAAACAGCGTAAGCGGCTGAACTTAGCCGCCCTGCAAGTGATGTTAAGTGAGGACCCCACTGTAGTTTTGAGCCAAGCGTGATCCCCAGGAAAACAGTTTTATCGACGAATTCTAGTGTCTCCCTATTCATAATAATATAATGAGATTGGATAAAACGTAGTAGCATCCAAGTTTCTACAAAGTAGTCACGATTGACACCTAATAGCTTAAGTCAACCCTCGTGAAGTAGTGGCGGCAGTCGTGCCCTGAATGTTGATTACTCAGTGACCGAGAGTTACCGGGAGGTAACTGTAACGTACCTGTAATTTTTTTTTTTTGGTGTTAAATTTTCAAATAACTTCTCCCGCTCTGGCCGGAGCTAGGGCGTATCAGACTTTTCCTGACCAATACCCACCCGTGTTCCTTCAGTTGCCTGTACGTTGCCAGAGGCTACGGTATCCCTTTCGGACTTTCCGGCGACCCCGGCAGGCATCGGTCCTAGCGGACCCCGTCAGTTGTGCTGACATCTCTTTGAGGCGTGCGTGGAACACAACGCGCCATCGACTCGAGCCTGGTCCTTATCGGACGGCGAGCTACCCATTGCTCACCGTCCGTAAGCCCGCGCCTACGATGGCCGGGAATCGCCTGCGATTCTCGACCCCCAGGGCGTCTCCTGCGGTGGCCAGGTGCGTGAGGGCGCGAAATTTGCCTCTCCCTCAAGCGTTCCGCCTCCTCCTTAGCATTATTGCTTCGCAGAAGAAGTTGACGGCCTCCCATGCACTCTTGCTCCGTACCATGGCCTGGACCAGGGCCGGACGCGAGAGATCACCGCCACTGATCGCCTCCACAAAAAGACACGGCGATGCTCCGCCCAAGCCGGGCAGACCTCTATTGTATGCTCCACCGTGTCCTCCGGGCGATCCTCATAATGATGACAATGATGACAACAGGGTGTTTCCTCACGCCTTTTCCGGAACCTCTCGAAACAACCGTATCCGGTGACCTGCGGGACTTATCGCCGCAATTGTGGCGTCCCCAGCACTGGATTGCGACAATCGCACTCTCCATGACGCCATGAGATCCCGCCTGGGCTGTGTCTGCTCTGTTGTGCTTCTCGCGGCAGCAGAGTAACGCCCCGGCGTTTCGCCTCCTCGCGCCACTCCCAAATGTGCGCGAGGACTTTTGGCTCCAGATCCCATGGTGTACTGTCTGACTTGCATTCCTTATTTGTGACCAAATTACTTAGGAGAATTGCAGGGGTTTGCAGCTATTTCTGCCATAGAAAAATGCCTCCAAAATCGTTTTAGTTCTTCAGCATTTCTATAATTCATGTCTACTTGGAAAAAAAAAAACCATGTATACCACGACCTTATAATCTCATCTGATACTAACCCGCTTCAAATGAAACAAGCGAATAGCAATCGGTTACCAGTTTCCAGTGCCGCGATGCCGGCCTGACAGAGATGTATGGGGCCAATGACGTCACGGGACACACTCGTGTTATATTAATGACGTCAGAAGTTATACACGCTACAGTTGCGATGATTGATCGTCTCGGACGAACTCACACTTATTTGTTCCTACGGACTTGCTTTAAAATTGGGTTATAGTTTGATAATTTTGACGGTATTTTAGAAATTTACCTTCAAAGATTCAAGAAGAACAACAAGTAAGTTTAACAATAAAACTTTCATTGGTTTATTTCTTTCCAAATTATAAAATAAATTGTTCCTAACAATATTGATTGCAGTCAAAACATTTTCAAACCTTTTTCTTATCTTCAATCTTTCCTTCATTTCCAAAAAGCACACAGAGCAAATATATTAAGTACCACAAAGCATAATATACGTCAATATTGGCGGCAGAGATAGGACAACTGACGAAGAGGTTCCGGTGGGTATGTACCCGGCACGATATCGTAATATGTATAACGAGACGCGGGAGACATGCGAGCGAGAAGTGACTGTTGTGGACATTTATAAAAAAATAAAAAATAAACTTTTATTTACAGACTACAAAGGCCCACATTGTGTTAGTGTCTAAATTATCTTATCTGTGAAAAGTATTTTTATATCAATTTAAGTCAATTAAATAGTGTGTGTTCCTTGTTTTAGTCTAGTTAGATTATTTTCAGGAAAACATAATTATGTCTGGTTCTTCACATGCTAAATAATCTAACTTTTTTGTGGTCATATTATTAGGGCTGCCGTTTGATGTTCTAAGCATTTTTTTTTAAATCAAAAGTTAACCTACGTGTTTCGTAACAGGGAACAAACAAAAAGCCAACTGACTCGATACACTTTTTACATCCGCACAATGTTTTAGAGTCAAATATTTCAGGATGGCGTTCCAAAAAGCGTAGAACCAATTTCTTGTGACACCCAAGCACAGCACAGTCCGCTGTCCGAATGGTCGGCTTGCGACCGGCGTCCGGCGTCCCAACCGATAATTGTGCACACGCGTCACCGGACGCCAATTTTCATGTAAATTGTAAAAATTCATCCGACGATCGAACGCGTACCAACTTACTGTCTACAAAGAGCTGTGCTCGTGGGTAGATGTGTAATTGTTGGCCCATATCCTGGAAATATTGATGACTATAGTACGTCGTGCGGAAAGACGGGTACATTGTTTTTTCCATCCAATGTGCAGTGTCCTTTGTTTTCGCTCATATCGGCAGAAGCAATATAGCGACTGTTTTTTTTAATCTTTTTTTATTAAAAGATGAAGTGCGAGCGTAAAATTAAATTTCCTAAAGACTACCTACCAAATATATTTTTATCCAATTATGTAGCCCTGAAATTCATGTATGCTTATTCTGAGAGACGCGGGGATTATCGATAAATCTCACTTTGAGCTCGCATTGATCCCTCAGACTAGACTAAGCCCTTGTGTTTGAAGCTTTTACTTAAGTTACTATGAATGTATGCTCATGTGAACAAGGCCATTGTATTCATAATATTATAAATACAATGGCCAGTGTATTATAAATACGATGTAAACAGTGCACTCTCAATGGTTACAGATTGGTTTACGACAAATAACCTAGTTCTCAATGCTAAGAAAACGAAATGTGTAAAGTTCGCCCTACCTAATGTTAGAAATCTAGGTCCCAACATCGTCTTAGATAAAGAGGTGCTTGAATCCGTAAATTCGGCAGTTTTTCTGGGCATAACAGTAGACGCCAAACTTCAGTGGGGCCCTCATATATCGAGCCTAGCGGGAAGGCTCAGTTCCGCCGCCTACGCCGTCAGGAAAGTAAGACAATACACTGACGTCGATACAGCTCGTTTAGTCTATTTTAGTTATTTTCATAGCGTTATGTCCTACGGTCTTCTGCTGTGGGGCAAAGCTGCTGATATTCAAAATATATTTGTCCTTCAAAAACGAGCTGTTCGAGCTATTTACCAGCTAGGTGCCAGAGTTTCTCTAAGAGATTTTTTCAAAGATATTGGTATCCTCACGGTGGCATCTCAATTCATCTTCGCCAATATCTTATATATTAGGCAAAATATACACTTATACACTAAAAACAGTGATTTTCACAATGTTAACACTAGAAATAAGGACAAACTACGAGCTCCCTTTCACCGGCTTCATAAAGTTCATAACTCATTTGTTGGGCTTGGTATAACTTTTTATAACAAGCTACCCTCTTCTTTGGTAGATTTGCCTTTTAATGCGTTTAAAACGAAAGTAAAATCCAAGCTTTGTTCAAAGGCATACTATTCTATCAACGACTACTTAAATGATAAGAATAGTTGGTCGCTGTAGTTAACTCAAGACAATGTTTATGTTCTTTCTCCAGCTTACCCACTGACAAGTTATATGAGTTTATATAAGTAATTGTTTAATTTATTTGACTATAAAAGTCAAATTATTTAAATTTAATTATTGTTGACATTTTAAGTCAAGTTATTTTAATTTATTTTTGACAAAATCTACTCATCACACTGTTTTTTTATGAGTTGTATTGCAATATGTGGTTAGCTAGTGACCTCGACAATTGATCATATTATTTATTACTATTAGTAATTAACTGTTTGTTTATTTATTTTACCTCGATGGTCCTAGTTTATCATTTATAACTTCCAGTTACAACTATATGTAAGCGGGCACGCCCTTTATGCCTGGTGGCTTTTATTAAGATATTAAGTTCTGTTTACGTTTTGTTTTTTATTTCTGCCTGAGTATAGTTCTCGATGATTTTGTTTGGTATATTGGCGTGTGCTAGCTTATATATGGCTAATAATTTAAATTATGTTTTGTGTTGCTTAATGTAAATTATTTTGAATACTATTATATAGAATCTTCTTTTTGTTCTTTTAACTGAACAGACAGCTGTGCAGCTGGGGAGTTTGTTGCGCCACTTCTTCTTCCCAGCTAACGCACTAGGAAGTGGTGAAGGGTGGGCGTTTTGGGGGACTGTCTTATGTAATTTTGACGTTCGAAAAGTGCTGATTCTCAGCCTAGTTTGAATAAATGACTTTTGATTTTTGATTTTGATTGATTTTGATTAATTTCTATAAACGATTGTCATGGTAACATAGCTGACTGAGTTTGTAAGTTTGTAATAATTTTAATCTCGAAAGAATTATCTGGAAATATTTGTAATATAAATTAAATAACATATCTTATTTAGGTTGAAAAGCAGACATATCTTATTTAGGTTGAGAGTAGTTGGGACGTGACGTTTATGTATCACTAGCTTATATCCTAACGCTTCCTGCAACGTGTAGCTGTGTTACTACTGAAATAACATCATGAATATTATCATTATAATACCAGTATGTATTAAAGAGAACAGGGATTCAATTAATATTGTAAAAGCTAAACACATAGTATTATTATTGATTCAAAAAGTTATCAAAAAGCTCTTTCTCAGGAAAATTACCACAGTTTAATTCTTACTAATTACACACACACATTTTAGCTGAAAAAGGCAACTAACTTTACACAATACTTTTTCAACGAACAATAACAAACCAAAACTTTTCCATACAATCATCCAACCCAATTAATTCAACATCCATCTTATCACGCATTTCATCATCCATGTGAAAGATTTACGGTATGTATGGTAATTCGTGTCGCTCCTTCCAAAACTCGTAAAATGTTTTATTGAAAACATAGATGCGCCATCTATGGCGAGATGGCGACGTCGCCATCGGATGACACATCACTGTGTTTTATGACTCCTGCTCAACTTTCGGTAGCGCCCACAAAGGACGAGTAGTTTACTTACTCAGCTAAATCACTCGGAGGCTCTTAGTTTGCTTCAGTATTTTATACTTCGGATCAAATGGCAAGATGACATTATCAGCTATTTATGACAGTGTGTTGTAATTTGTGCTGATACCTACCTGTTGTAAGGAAAATATTAATAGTGCATAGTTTTAAACTTCCTTTTGAACGATATCAGATCAAAAATAATTTTAGTATCAGTTTTACAGTCAACAAACAGTATTCTGCTAAGATATAGTTTTGTGATTGATTTTTCAAACTTCAGATTTTATAAAGTTCCTTTTACATTGTTAAATCACAAAATAAATCTGTGTAAACCCCAAAACGTATCTAATGAAGCGCAAAGTATGCTTATGTTAAAGAGAAAATCTCAAGGTAACAGCGTTTAAGGAGCACCGCAACATTTTGTTCCCAAAAGTGTCATCAGCTAGTGAGACGTCGGCCTTATCGCGGTTCACGCCTCAATAGACGGCCACCCACTGAAATATGACGGCATTCCCGCCTCATTATCACATACCCCGACAAAGAGAAATAAACCCTATTTACCCTAACATAAAGAGTTAACGTATGCATACGTAAAGTTGTTCAGTTCGTAGCTTTGAAAGATTGTTTAGCGAATACGATTAAATTTTGTAGGGACTTGCAAATCAAGTTGAAATTATTGATAAGTGAATTGTTGACTGCCATTGGCATTGTGTGGGGCTTTTCAAGTTTGTTGGGTGACTAAATATTTTTAAGAGAAACTTCTAGTTGTCGTCCTTTCTGGCATCATGTCGTCGAAAAGGTTTGGGTTTGGACGAGAGAAAAAGGCACTGTCGTCTTGTTAGAACTTTGGCTTTAAAATAGGCGTTGGTTCAGATTTGATTACAAAACAATTTTTTTTTTAAGTTCTATAATATATAGGTGAACTTTCTAATACTAAGAACTGGTCACGAGTACTCCGGCTCTTACCGTCTCATTATCTGCCGATTTTAAGAGTTCTTAACTTTTAAGAACTCTTGAGTTGAAAGCTATTTCCTTCAACGCTAAAGCTCCTTTTAATAGAACCGATGTTAAACAATTACTCCTGAAAAAGCTAACACCTTACCAAAGTGGTTATAACCAATCCAATAGTACTTCACCGACCGAAATTTAAATTGCAAAAACCATAAGAAAAATGAAAATGAAAAACATTACGAAGGACCATTCGACCACCGACTCAATTTAACTAGGTATTTTTGGTAACTGAATATATTTTCAAGTTAATGATATCATTGCTTCAGAGGATAATAGACCTTGTACCGTTGGCAAAGAGGATATAGGAGATGAAGATGTGAGATGGTTAGTAGGTAAATACATCATCCACAATTATTGGCTCGCAGCACATTATTAGCGGAACGAAGACAAACGAGGCGCCTACGTGAACTCGCCTCGGCTTAGTTGTAATATTTCGTCGGGAACAGTTTTTGCACGCCGACCTCGTACAAGGTATTATGATGGGTAATTTGATGGTGATGGAGAAAAAATATCAACGGTCAATGGGCACTATAATTTGCTGTGTTTTGGCAAATCACGGAAGACGAAGATGAGAAGGCCATGGCCTAAGTATGGATTGGCTATCCATCAAGTGAAAATATTAATTTCAAGGTTGGGCATTAAACTTGTACGAGCATCGCCACATGAAATGTATTGTTTTAGTTTTTACCTTAACAAGCATTTGCTTATTCGCCGATCACTCGTCCACATTCGCTGAATAAGCTAATATCGCGCCCACCACAAGTCACCTACTTTACGTGTATATATTTTAATGTTTTTCCTAATAAATCGGTCAATCAATAACGGACACAAAACAGTGATTTTATTTCCTGTCAACATCCCGTGTGATTCGTACCCGTCAACATACTACATACTACATCTCAGTGTACGGATAAACTGCTCGTACAAAACTACTTGTGTCTTGTTAAGTTTGTATGTTTACAAAGTAAAGATAGTCATGAATGATGAACTCTGTATCCATATCTACATGTGTAGTTAACTTAAACTTCAGACCATTTTTAACCCAGTAAAAAATGGTGCCTCGCATAATTATCGGGTGCCATCATATTTTCCGTGCGACAGCTAATAACACTAAATATCCTGTGTAAGCGTGACATCAGCTGACGCGGTCGTATTCTGGAGACGAGGTACGAGGTTATTACGTCAGGAGGTTATTACCGTAACGAAGACAAACGGTTGGCATGACGCGAATATGAACTGCATGCGATGGGGGGATCAAGTCTTGAGAGGCAGCGATAAGTTGAGGTTGACAGGAGGATTAAAATGACGTTAAGTATGTTACAAACAAAAAGAAGAAATTCGGACATGATAGTATATGCATTTTAAATAACCATGACACCAAAAATTTAAAGAGAGAAGGAAGGTAAGCAATCAATAGAAGTTATAAATGTTCACGAAAGTTCTGAATTGTGGCAGACTGCTGATGAGAAATTGTGGCAGACTGCTGATGAGAAATCTCTTGCATATCAGAGGTACGTTAAATTACCGCTGTTGTAAATACATTTTAAACAAAAGACTAGATTTGTCTAGCGAATCAATTTCAAAATTTTGAAAAGGTTTTCGGCTACACTACCTTCTAACAAGTTCTTACGGGTGGCTGTCGAGCCGCGTGTTCGCCACGATCTTGTAAAAAATGGAACGTAGGTACGAGAGTCCGTATGGTGCCGGACTTAAACAATATCACTACCCTATTTCTTCCCATGGGTATCGTAAAAGGCGAGTAAGAGCCTTACTAGAGAATGGGCAACAGCGTACTCTATGGATTTTAAACACCATACTGCGATCGCCAACCCGCCTGCCAAGCGCGGCAATTATGGCAATGCCCCCACAAAAATTACAAGCAGCTAAAAGAAATAGCCCATAGTGCCCCGCCGGCCCACCTACCCTTGGCTACGGTAGCGGTCAATGCCTCAGTGAGGCAATGGGTGCGAAGGATCCCCGGAAGAAATCCGGCTACCACAATCGTCGGAAACTGGACCTGGCAACACGCGTTCACGTGTGTCCGGACCGACGAGAAGATCATAGAACTCGAGGAAGAATTGATCAGGTTACGATGGGGTATAGCAGGGTCAGCAGGGCGACCAGCGGTCTCAAGGTGGTGTCGTGTTTATCGTCCATAAGTCCCTTGTGAGCAACGTGGTGAAGATCAAGAGTGTGTCGACCAGGCTGGCGTACCTTATACTCAGAATAGTCCCAAGATATTCGCTGAAGGTTGTACAGGTTTACGCCCCGACTTCGTCACACCTCGACGATGAGGTGGAGATCATGTATGAGGATATTTTCAGAGCCATGCATCACCGTTGTCATGAGGGTCTTCAACGCGAAACTGGGCAAACGAAACGATGATGAGCTGCGAGTGGGGCAATTTGGAGTTGGACGTCGGAAACACCGGGGTCATCTACTGGCCAGTTTTATGGAGAAAGAAGGCTTCTTTATGATGAACTCCTTCTTCAGAAAACGTGAGCACAGAAAGTGGACCTAGCAAAGCTCTGGTGGTGCAACAAAAAATAATTGTATTTATTATAAATACGTTCCACTTCAGTGTCAATTGAACACTCGTGACCACAGGGCAGCATGTGGCGAGGCAGTTGGGTAGTAGCGACCCCACAAACCCCGGGAGAAGTCTTGTTCCTCACCTCTGGCTTGGAAACAGAGCTCTCACTGATGAGAAACAGAGCTCTCCCTCCTCCTCCTCTCCTCTTTCTTAACTTTATTGGCCGTGAGGGAGAGGCAAATTTCGCACCCTCACGCTCCTAGCCGCTGCAGGAGGCGCCCTAGGCGTCGGTAATCCCAGGTCGATTCCCAGCCACCGTAGACGCGGCGGGCCTGCAGACGGTGAGCAATGGGTAGCTAGCCGTCCGATAAGGACCAGGCCCGGGCCGATGGCACATTTTGTTCCACGCGCACCTCAAAGAGATGTCAGCGCAACTGACGGGGTCCACTAGGGCCGATGCCTGCCTGGGTCACGGGAAAGTCTGAAAGGGATTCCGTGGCCCCTGGCAACATACATGCAACTGAAGGAACAAAGGGTGGGTTTTAATCAGTAAGAGTGAGAGAGAGTGACACCTCCCCCCCTCACCGCCCAGAGCGGGAGCAGTTATTTGATATTTTTTTCGGTTTCCGGAGGCTCATTATTGAGTGTGCAAGTCACCCCTGCCATTGTATAATATTCGTCAGGCATTGGACTTAATCATTCCATAATTCAAGGTAACCAATCTACTATAATAGTCACTCAAACCCATAGTCCAATATATTATGTTTCCAAGTTCTGCAATAGTCCTGCACCAACTGGGCATTGTTTTCGGGTGCACTTGCATGGTGCATACATCGTATAATCATCGGTTGGTGCTTCATTGTTTTCGGGTGCACTTGCATGGTGCATACATCGTATAATCATCGGTTGGTGCTTCATTCCATTTAAAATTATCTAAGGGGCCTTTGCGACTTGACTTCGGTCACTATACTCTAACAAAAATTTGCAAAACTTTCACACACCCTCAATATTTTTGAACGACTTTTCCAACGGCACCCCACACCATAGGATAGACGAGGAAAAAAAAACATCCCCACTTTACGTGTAGGGGAGTCGGGAAACCTAAAATAAATTTATTTTATTTTACCACTTTGTCGGCGTGATTAATATGTATACCCATGCCAAATTACAGCTTTCTAGTATCAGTCTCTGAGTTAAGCCGCGGACAGACAGACAGACAGACGAACAAACATGGCGAAACTAAAAGGGTTCCTTGTTTACTATGAAACCCTAAAAACGGTATCTGTAAATTATACGTTTCATGTGTAACACTTCCTGCAGTTACATATTTTCTTGTTACAGTTCAATCTCAAAGGCGGTCTACCGCAGTTCGCTCACTTCTTCCGCCTCACAGCTTCCCATCCACCGTTCATATACATAATTTATCAATCATTTATCACGCAGCGACCGCGCCGAGTCTGCCCTGTACGCCGAGTTTGCCCTGTAGCCCCTACAGAGCGTTGCGCCAAAATGCCCGGACACTAATGAAAATTGAAAATTGATACAGAAAACCGATCAGTGAGCGAACTGATGTGGAAATTACGTGTCACCTTGTTCATTCAGTTTCATTCAGGTTAAAAATCTTTGTAATACAACATTTGCGAAAATAAAATGGTAACGAAAACGATAAGGATACCTATCACTTTTTGCGGATACTACGAATATAAGGGCATCATCTAAATATGTTTGGCAATAATTAAATGAGAATATCGTATCTCAAAGCAACGGGTCTTCAAACACGCGTCAAGGTCATCTTTTAAATTTTAAAACACCAGTTATTTTAGATGAAGTACAATGTCTGAAGTATTTAATGAATGAACGCCGGTTCTACGAAACTGAAATTGATGAGTGTTCACTGGAGCGAAGCTTATAAGTGACGCAGTGATCGGCCCATTGAGCACAGGTTGAGCAGGAGTAGCTGATGTGTTGGCGGAGATACCACTCGTTTCAGGGTTAATACTCGTAAAAAGACTACGTATACTTATCGTATGTATCGATGAAAGTTAACTCGAAGTTTGGGTACATATTAAGCTGTACGAGTATAACACGTAAAACATTTATATTTTATCAAGTGACAAATCATTAATAGCCTACGAAACCAACAGCAATTTTTAACCCTAAACAAATTCAGACACAGCTTATCTCAAAAATTTATACGCTTCAGGCAAGCTTTGGTAAAAAGCTATCAGTCAGGGAACGGACGGCAAAGAGCCGATGCGAGTATTAATCTGGCCCGCAGGATTATTACGACATTGAGCGCTAAACGACCAGCACACGGAATGTGATATGACGTCAACTTATGATATCTGAGCCTCTTTGTGACGTCATCGCACTTCGCTTTTAATTTTCGTTTCAATTGGATTTTGCTTGGAAGCTGATAAAATGTTGTCGTTTATGTCGTGTATATAATGGTGTGTATAAAATGTTGTGTAATTTTATGGGATGAAATGCAATAGCTGGGATTTCGATTCCTGCAGTTGAACTTTTTTTACAGATTTTTTATTGAATTTCAACACGACTACTACGCAGCTACTGCTTTTATTCGCTTTCCACTATAAATCATTTTGAATATAACCTACATTGATTACTCACAACCCGTAACCTATCCGATGACACGGCTAATGTTTCAATGTAACCTCCAGGAGTTTATCGTGGTCGAGCAAATGAGGCTGCGTGCGCCATCTGTCACGCAATATTCACGCATCAGTGGCTCCGTATGGAGTCCTTCCGTAGTCGGACAAGCATCGCGCTAATCCCAGTCCGAGGACAGGCATTAATTCATTCAGAACCAATGACGCGGAAGGGTCAGACAAGATTAACGAGCTATAAATTTGGGTTTAAACCGTTTGTATAGAGATGACCGGTCGGCTTAGTGCGGTGTTGCAGCCTTCGTGTGTGAACTAGACTCTACGGTGGAGGCATTTTCGAATGCATTTTCGCTTGCCACAATCTCGTCAGTGATGCTTCTGATCCTCTTTGTATTTTAATGTCATGAGATTTTGCTCAATCTATATGAAATACAAATATTTAACAGATTGTGATATAAATAATACATTTTAAATAGTTATTGTATTTTCAAGTTGTGTTCACCGCAAAATTCTCGCAATAAACTCTGAATATAATTTTAGGGTTCCGTACCTCAAAAGGAAAAAAAAAACGGAACCCATAAAGGATCACTCGTGTGTCTGTCTGTCTTTCTGTCTATCACAGCCAATTTGCTCTAAATCTAATGGACCGTTGTTTGGTACTTTGGTACCCACATATATTTCTGTGACCCAAACACGGACGTGTAACTTAAATAAATCAATTTTGAATATGAGGGTTACTTTAGGGGGCAAATAAGAAAAAAAAAGTTGTGCCGTGTGACATATCAAATGAAATGGCTTGTTGCGAGGATCTCAAAAACTCCTTTTTATAATTTTAAAATAAATACTTTTAAAGACATTTAAGGAAATTCATGAAAATTTACCATACCCCCATTATCTCAGAAACTATTTAGCTAAAAATTTTGAAAAAAATCCAGAGAATGATTCTTTACTCATAGATTTAAGGAAAACCATAAGAAATCTATGGTCTTAAATTAAAATGGTAAATCTCTCAATATTGTACGTACAAAATTACATTTGCAGTAGAAATGTATGGGAGAACACGTTTTTCAACTACAATGTTAAGTTTGTTCTTGGGATAAATTCATCCGAACTACGCGACCGAGCCCTTCACTGTGCGTGGTCCGACACGCACTCGGCCGGTTTTATAACTTAATATAATGATTGTGTTATTATGCAAAAATCACCACGCAGTGGATCCTAAATAGCAAGAAATGAGTACGCGGCCGGCCCAGAAAGAGATGGCGGGATGAGCTGGACTCCTTCGTAAATGATTGGCCCGCAATCGCAGTAGACCGGGGAAAGTAAAAAGAGGGAAAGGCGCTTTGCGTTTGTCCTGTAGTGGGCCAAGACAGGCTTATGGTATGGTATGGTGGTTTATATGGTTTTTTGTGATTTTTGTAACAAAAAATCCGAGATAGCTGAAGTTACAATAAAGTCCTAATAATATAATAAAAGTGTTACCTCAGCCCTGGAACATCAGACACCGGTGCGCCATCCTCAGAGAGCCAGGATATGATAGGTACTGGAGTGCCATGAGCTGCACACGAGACTCTGGCGCCTGTGCTGTTGGAGAACGACAGCCGAGGGGGTGGCTCCATCAGGAACAGCAGCTGGCATGATGACGATGACACTGGGGAGAAAGAGTAATCGTTATAATAGGGTAGTCGACAAAAAGAAAAATACCTTATGAATTTTGTGTTATTGAATGACCGTGAGCAAAAGTTTATTTGTTATTGCCCTCCGCATTTATAATAAAGTACCTAATGCTATTAAAATATGACTGTTTTAAAATTCAAAAGGGCACTAAACGAAATATTAATTGAAAAAAGTTATTACACAATAATTGACGACTTCCTTAATGATGAATCACTGACTGATTGACATGCTAATAATCCATTTTTTTTTTTTATTATTGATTACTTTATTAACCTTGTTGACATTTTTGTATTAATTTGACATTTTCTGTAATTCGAAAGATTTGTCATTAATTTATAATTTCTTAATTGTTATTTAAAATTATAATGGCTTTACATTTGTGTAATATGATTTGCATGCGCATGTGACGGTAGAACATGGAGGAGTTTCGTAATAAAACATCAATGTAATAATTACCCATGTTTGCAGAGTAATAAATGATTTAATATTTATTTTATGAGCTAAAAATATCGAAAATATAATTATCCTAACTATAATATAATATAATAATAATATTATAAATGCGAAAGCGAGTTTGTTTGTTTGTTACGCTTTCACGCTAAAACGGTTATCAGATTTGGATTAGGCACATGGATAGACCATGACCTGGATTAGGTCATAGGATACTTTTTATCACGACATTCCCACGGGATCGAGACCTAAGTTCATATAATTTTTTGAGAAATAAAAATAAAGCCACGTGACATTGAACGCGAAACAGAGTGTCGACGCAGACACCTGTATTTCAAATTAAATCTTCGTTAAAAAGTTCCTTTTTATGGTTCCGTACCTCAAATAAATAAATTCCCAACATTGGACCCCTTCAATACCACACGAAACAGACTTAAAAAAGAGATTATCCACATCCTCCATCAAACGCCGGATACCCAGTGAACTCTGTGTCAGTTTATTCATTTGTACATAGACATACACACACCTCCACACACATTTACATCACCTCCATTACACCCTCCACAACACCACCATTTACACACTACACCGCACATTTACACCACCTCCATTACACCCTCCACAACACCACCATTTACACCACCTCCATTACACCCTCCACAACACCACCATTTACACACTACACCGCATATATACACGCCCGCACGCACTACAAATATTAATAATTATGTCACTCTCTGTTTTGCATATTTTTCTGTGTACTTCGTAATTGGCGTAATGTTTAGAATAGTTTTAATGTTATACTTACTGTCAGCTGTGAAGCTACCTTATAATAAATAAATAAAAGGAAAAACGGAACCCTTATAGGATCACTCGTATGTCTGTCTGTCTGTCTGTCCGTCTGTCACAGCCAATTTGCTCCGAATCTAATTGACCGATTAAGTTGAAATTTGGTACACATATGTATTTTTGTAACCCAAACACGGACGTGTAACATAAATTAAAACATTTTGAATATGGGGGTCACTTTTCGGGTGCAAATAAGAAAATAAAAATAAAAAAGTTGCAATCTGTACCGTGTGACATATCAAATGAAAAGGCTTATTGCGAGGATCAAAACTACATTTTTTTTATAATTTTAAAATAAATACTTTTAAATATATTATAGAAAATTGATGAAAATTGACCATTCCCTCCCCCTTATCTCCGAAACTACTGATTATAAAATTTTGAAAAAAATACAAAGAATAGTTCTATGCTTATAGATTACAGGAAAACCTATAAGAAGTCTATGCTCTTAATATAACATGGTAAATCACTCAATATTGTGCGTACAAACTTACATTTGCAGTTGGAATGTCTGGGCGAACATGTTTTTCAACTACAATGTAAGTAAGTTTGTTCTTGGGATGAATTTTATTCATCCCAACTACGAAACCCTTCATTGTGCGTGGTCCGACCGACTCGCACTTGGCCGGTTTTTATAACAAAAAAAACAAAAGCAAAAATCACCCCCAAAAATCATGTATCTTGTATGACCCTTTTTTTTTTTTTTTGGTTGGGAAATCATCAAATGACTCCTCCCGCTCTGGGCGGAGCGAGAGGGAGTGTCAGACTTTTACTGACTAAAACCCACCCGTGTTCCTTCCGTTGCCTGTGCCCACAACCCACAACCCCAGCAGGCATTGGTTCTTAGTCAGTTGGTGCTGACATCTCTTTGAGGCGCGCGTGGAACACAACGCGCCGTCGACCCGGGCCTGGTCCCTATCGGACGGCGAGCTGCCCAATACTCACCGTCCGCAGGCCCGCGCCTACGGTGGCCGGAAGTCGGCTCGTGACTCCCGACGCCCGGGGCGTCTCCTGCGGCGACTAGGGGCGCGAGGGCGTGCAGCTTGCATCTCCGTCGCGCGCTCCGCCTCCTCCTTCGCGAGCATAACTGCTTCGCAGAAGGAGGTGACGGCCTCCTATGCACTCTCGCTCCGGACCATGGCCTGAACCAGGGCCGGACGCGAGAGATCGCCGCCACCGATCGCCTCCGTGAGGACACGGCGGTGCCCCGCTCAAGCCGGGCAGACCTCCACCGTATGCTCCACCGTGTCCTCCGGGCGATCTACACAATGGTGACACCCGGGCGTTTCCTCCCGCTTTATCCTGAACAGGAACCTCCCGAAACAACCGTGTCCGGTGAGGACCTGCGTCAGGCGGAAGGTGAGGACGCCGTGACGCCTCTCTAGCCACTCCTCAAAGAGGGGACTTATCGCCGCAATTGTGGCGTGCCCAATCTTGTATGACCCTAACGTTATTCTTTTTTTTTTTAAGATATAGGAAAACACAATCTGTGAGAATTTAAAGTGTCTACCTATGACGGTTCATGAGATACAGCCCGCTGACAGACAGACGGACGGATGGACAGCGGACACTTAGTACTAGGGTTCTGTTTGGTAACCCTAAAAATGAAAAATTTGCTCTGTTAATATTATGAAGTAAATAGACCACATGGAGCATTACTAATTTATTTCTCAAAAACTGTCAACTAGTCTATTGTCGAAGAATTAATTAACGGTTGTTGTTCTGATGAGAATTTGGGTTCACTGGAATATCTTTTATAAGTGATGATATAGTATCCTTTATCGTTTGCCTAAGCAGTCAGCAGTAGTTAGCAAGGCTGACCAAGGTTTTTTTTCAATTTCTAATAAAATATCAAAGTATGCGCCGCCGCCGCGCCGGTTCAAGAGAAGAAAATGGTCGCTGATGAGACTAAAGGGCATTAATTTGTGTACGTCTGTATGATGAAATGTTGCGATTACTAATACTTGCTAAGTGGTGATGAGGGCGTCTTTTGTGAGTGTTCACATTAGTGGTCTTCCATTAAGATTAAGTGTGTGAGCTGCTCCAATCTTTATAAAGTGACACGCCCACCAATTGATCATTTTCAGGACATAATAGTGGACGGGCTGATAAAGACAGATTTGTTCTATCGGAAATACATTTCGAGACTCGGAAAACAAAATTCGTTTGGACGCAAGTTTGGCAAGACAACGTTCAACAAACTATTTATGATAAAAATTATACGTATATTATATTCTATCCATATAATCACGAATGCTGCAGGGCCAAGCATTTGTTTTACTATCTTTCAACATACTCCTACCCTTATACCATTTTATTTGTAGTTGGTGCAAGTCTTTTTCTTCTATACTTCTCTATTAGTAGTCATCCCGGTAGTCACCCCCTTTCTAGCTACTCGTATAATTTCTAAAATAATACAATCATAATAAATTCAGCTTTTGCACGCCTGAAATGTCATCTTTCAAACACAAACCAAAGTGACACTTGAAATAACATAAATAAGCTCTTCAAAATAAACTTTCTTAGTGTTCATCTAATACTTTTCAACAAGGTGCTAATAGCCACGATCACGTGATTTACTCGGAAACATCTAGTTACATAAAAGGTTACAACCACTTTCCTTTTAGGAGCTCATAAACTACCAATCGTATCCTAATGTCGACGATTGAAACGATCGTGTAATAGTTACAGCAAACACACTCCCAAGGTTGCTAATCATTTTCTACTTAAGTATTTGTCAGAAAATTATTAACTCCTACATCTCAAACGCTATATTTAGTAAAAATAAAAGGGAGTTTCAAACGGTAACTCAATTAATGTGAGCCGAACGGCGTAAACAATTAGACGCGGGAAGGCGCGGCGTGGTGCGGTGTGGGGAGACGCGTGAATATCAGCATGTGTCAGTTGTCGACGACTGTACGTAATTAGCAGCTGCGTACGAACTCGTATGAGTTATTGGATGGGCCTTTTGATTACGGAATCAAAGGGAGTCTCAGTATTCCCGCGCACTGGGGTTCATTAGGATATCAGACTGAAATACCGTTTTGTTAATAACTAAGCGCGTACGGAGAATCACTGCTATAATTTTAATAGCAGTCGCAGTAAGACTCAAAGCTATGTTGAAATGCGGTTCATAAATATTGTGGGTAGTGTGTTTGCAGACGGTTGCTTGTATTCAACTACGTTATCATTTGCAGGGAATGGTAAAATAATTAATTTGAGTAAGATAAACTTGGTTCTCTATTTGATAGTCAAGGAAATAAAAGTATTGAACACTTCAAAATTATATAAAAACTGAGACAAAATACAAAAACCATGACAGATTACCCCAAATATTTATTTCCAAACATAATTAAACAAATTTAACAAATGGCACTGGAACACCTGGCCTTGAAGCCATTCGTTAAATTGGTTGCTTTTATTCAACTAGGTTATCATTTGCAGGGAATGATAAAATAATTAATTTGAGTAAGATAAACTTGGTTCTCTCTTTGATAGTCAAGGAAATAAAAGTATTGAATACTTCAAAATTATATAAAAACTGAGACAAAATACAAAAACCATGACAGATTACCCCAAATATTTAGTTCCAAACATAATTAAACAAATTTAACAAATGGCACTGGAACACCTGGCCTTGAGGCCATTCGTTAAATTGGTTGCTTTTATTCAACTAGGTTATCATTTGCAGGGAATGGTAAAATAATTAGAGTAAGATAAACTTGGTTCTCTATTTGATAGTCAAGGAAATAAAAGTATTGAACACTTCAAAATTATATAAAAACTGAGACAAAATACAAAAACCATGACAGATTACCCCAAATATTTAGTTCCAAACATAATTAAACAAATTTAACAAATGGCACTGGAACACCTGGCCTTGAGGCCATTCGTTAAATTGGTTGCTTTTATTCAACTAGGTTATCATTTGCAGGGAATGGTAAAATAATTAGAGTAAGATAAACTTGGTTCTCTATTTGATAGTCAAGGAAATAAAAGTATTGAACACTTCAAAATTATATAAAAACTGAGACAAAATACAAAAACCATGACAGATTACCCCAAATATTTAGTTCCAAACATAATTAAACAAATTTAACAAATGGCACTGGAACACCTGGCCTCAACGTTTCGGCTTACAGATTTATGAGTGTCGCGTGCACAGAACCGCACCTTAATCTCACGACACAGCTATACAAAGCCGGCGGCATCCTTACAATTCATTACTCAGTGTACATAACGCTTTATTAAAATTCCACTGTTGCGTCACTTTGTCGCGACCACGCTAATTGTCGCAAGTCTCGCAACAATTCACGGCGGAATCCTCTTTGACGAAACTCCTTTGATGTTCACTTATTATAAGACGTTGTGTAAATTAGTCAGACTTGATATTTCTGCGTCAACCGCGTCTTCGTGCTTATTGAGATTAAGTTTGTTGATTTTTGAGTATCTACCCACCTGGGCTCGAGAGAGATCTATTCATAACAAGACCCGGGTTCATCTTAATTCTTCGGTATTTACCCTTAACTTTACCTGAGTTATAGTAGTCCAATACAAAATGTTTCTCCTTGATCTTGCCTTTTTTGCTTTTATGATATCTACACTAACCAAATCCAATAATTCTTACTCGCACATAGTGTCATTAATTACCCACTTACTACAACTCTTTTTTTATATACCGGCCAAAAATAAAACACAACAATCGCACAACAAATAATGGTTACAATAACTAACATCCATATCAAGAGGCTGACTCTAATATAGTGTAGGAGAGGGAACTTAATAAAACAAAATTACACGTAGTGTGGCTTACAGGGGCTTAGGCCAGCCACCACTCAAATTTACTGGCCGTCTCCGCGACTATAAAAAGAGCATTTGAGCGTGTTACGCGAACGTAAAATATATGAGCTCCTGGGCTAACGCCTCACACAGAGATGTGGTGAGGATGATCGATATGTAAGGTCGTGTTGATGAAATTAGGCGTTCATTATTGCTAAACAATGCTAAATTGTGATAATATAGGCTTGTTGGAAGTCAAGTAGTGGTAAAATGTATTTGATAGTTGTGCGTGTTTATTCAATTACAGGTAAAAATTACTTCATTTAACAATAAAAATCACTGTATGTAACAATATAATTCACAGAAAACTTGTATAAATAGGTTCTATTGAAAATGGTAAAATTCTGAAAGAACCGTTTGCATATACTTGAACACAAAACACTGTCATTTCAAAAACAAAGACCCGAGGACGGAAGTCGATATCGATTCGCCACATCACTAAACACAACGCCAGGTGTTCCGATATTTTTTATGGGAGTTCCAGTTTGAGGCAAATTGCATAACTTGGTCTACCTATGTGTTTATCGATGTTATGCCTAACAGATAAAAACTAGAGGAAATCAACGTCATCAGTGAAACTCCACGAGTTTATATTTACGCGATCGTAACGATCAATGAGGCCCTCGGTTTATATCTCATTTTCTCTTACCTTATACAGTATAAGTAAGCTACAGAATCTCTCACAGCACGAGGGTGATACTCAGTACCCATTGTGACTGTCATTAACATTCGCTAATTTAATAACAATATATTATTATATTTATTCTAAAACCGTCACTTAAGGGCCGATTCGGGGTTCTTAAGAACACATTACATCTCAATTTTATGGGTTGACAGCTCGACACGTTACCCTAATTAATAACAAGATATCCTATTTCTTTAAAATGTTAAAACAATATTGAACCTCTTACAAACCCATTCCATTTATATTTTATGGGCAGCAACCCGTGGCCACTTTCTACAAATATTCTGAGAGCAGGGGTGTCAACATGCGGTTCTTTCAATGTAAACTTACAGCTCTCGATTTTCATGCTTGAAACTTTAAACAACAAGTTATGAAGATGGATCTAACCAAACTTTCAAAAGTCATGCAAAGCCGATGCTTCCATCGATGTAACTATCAATTATCCAATAACTGCAGTTATATTATTGGATTAATTATTTTATTATTCTAGCTGGCACCTAGCTAGAATGCTTTAACCGCTCTCGTACTGTTAACGTACCCGGGCCGACCGAAACTTAATATGTTCTGTGCTAAAATATTTGTATGGTTTATAATAAAATGTATATAAATTATTAACTCGTCGTCGGTCTCAAAAGATGGACCATCCCTGAGACTGCATCGAGCATCTGCTAAGGATTAAGTCGAGCTATTCAAAAGACCCTTTTAAAACAATTGAGAAGTTGTATACAAAAACAGCCATAAACCTATTCTGCAAAACTTTGGGAAAAAAACTTGGCCCAACGGTCAACGTGGTATTTTTTAGGGATTGAGGAGACTGAGATTTAGAGAGTAGGGAGTTAGTTAGTTTGAAGGCGCATCGAAAGGCGGTCGTGAAAGGGGAGCTATTCCGAGGCAAAGCTGGTAATCTGTGCAGTATTTGTAAGTGAGTAGTAATCTAATTCTCTCTAAGGAACTATTTGGTAAGTGCCAACTTGAATTAACTTTTATCTTTTGTAGTAGCATGCCCATTTTAACTAGAACTTCTCCACTATAATAATTTGTTTCTGCTAGTTGATTTGCAGTGTATTATAGGTAACAGTTAGGTGAAGTTGCTGTCGAGCTATTAATGGTCGTTTATTCCAGAATGGCGAAACAACACTTATTTAGTATAGTGTTTTATAACTAATGCTACATTCTCGTGTATTACGTGTCCATATCCTAATCCTTACCTTGGCAGATTATTGTCACTAGCAGTTGGCTATAGGGAAATGGCGAAGGCCTTCTACCATACTTGACTGGGTACTAATGCTCCGACTGTTGACTTTGAGATGACGCACCACATTTGGAAAGCAGAGCCATAAATACTCACAGGTCATTTGGAATTGATCTAGGCTATAAAGCCAATCTGTAATTGCATTGTAAAACAACCAAACGTTAGTGACGATTTCTATTTCCGAAAAGGTTTTGCCACAGAATACCTTGCGTAAAGCGTGTTGACACATATTTCCAGGGAGTTTGGGGTAGGCTTCACTAAGTACCCTAAACTGAATTGGTAGACGTTCGATGAACGCTAGGGAACGTGTCTCGATAAAAATACCCCGTCCGTTCTGTAGGACTATTACTAAATCGACACTGTTTATCGAGACACGCTATTGGGACACAACGCTGCTAACAGCCGCACCGCATCCTCTTAATGGGGCAGATTAAGGAAATATGAAGTGACGAGCTACCACTTCGGCGTTCACCAGGTACGATCGTAGTGTATTCTGCTAGAGACTGAATCTACGGTGCGCTTGTGCTAGTTTTGTGTTAACTTTGTAAAAATGGGCTAGGCTGTCGTAAGGGTCTTTCATATTAGTACGCGATTAGAACTATTCAATATTAAACTTGTTTTCCTCAATGACAGTTGGACTTCGCAGTACTCTGTCTTAGGATTGAGTAAAACATTTATTTAGTGCTTAGGGAGCGTGTTCCGTTAGAATCGTATTAGTTCCTCAGAGGTTCTATGCGTTAGGTCTAGCAGGACACGTACAATGAGGCAAACGTTGTTATACGGTTCCCGGTCTCACTGAAGTGGGTATATTGTAAACAGACAAATTAACGTAGTAGTACGTAATCGTATTTTAAGCGCAAGTGTAACGGTCCTTTCACCCTTTCTACCTTACCAAGTCTGTATTGCAGATATTGGTGCTCAACTGCGTGAGGAGGAGACGTTGGCGTTCCAACATTTATAATACTAAAACATAATATTATATTATATACTTTTGCATACCCTCTTGCCTTCTTAGCTTCATATTATAATACGAGTACTTGGGTTTACTAACTGTGAATTCCCAATATTAACTTCCTGGTTCAATCCTTGTTCCCTAATCTTCCGAGACGGAACAAGGTAGTTTAGTTTATGGGAATGCTTCTCTTTCCTATATCGGTGGGAGGGTGACCAGTCTGGGACGAGCCCTACAGAATTGTGCGGAAAGGAGGGGCACAGTTCTCCCCCCTACGGGGAACCGATCCAAACACTAATATTAACACAATTAGGAAAAACGAAAATTTTATCAGCCTAGGGTATTTCAAGTACTGTCACACCATCATATTGAGTCAATCAACTCTGGGACGGTGTACGGCTGACATCATAATCATGATCCTCTACATCATAATACCTGTTCTGTTTTTGTTGACATGAGAAGCGAAGTCAAAATTAATGTAACAAAATAAACAGCCGTTGAGAAAATGTGGACCTAAACTCGATATCCCTATGGCGTTTCCTCAGTTAGGGAATTTACACAGCTTAAACTGTTTTAACGCATGATTTATTGATAGCAATATTACTATAAAGTATGTAGGTAGTAATAATGTGTGAATGAATACTCATTGAATTTAGAATATTGTCAGAAACAGTTCGAAACCATATTATACCAGTTTATATTTGAGAATATCTTATTTTTAGTGTTTTCCAGTGGGAAACCTTTTCTGCTAATCATAAGTTCGTGTAATAACTGATTTTAGTTATTCTGATTATTTCAAAAAAAATGTTGAAATCACAAAATATGACAAAAAGCCATTTATTTTTACAGTCAGCAAAAATGATGAAAGGTAGTTCAAGCAATTCGTCACAGGAATCTCTCCTAATTTGTGTCATTTTCTGTACGTACAAATAGAGCCACCAATTTCTGGGACATTTCTTTTTTTATTAATAAAACTGGCGGAAACAAGCGAAGTTCGTCTTTGTTAGTGTCCTTAATAAAGTAGACAGAAGACAGGATGCTATACTATTGTGTCAGTCTCTCGAATGTACGTTATAGTACATACATTCAAACTTTTAAATACTGCGGTTCAGTTACTGAGAAACTTTATTGTCACATCAGTCCTAAGAAGTGTGATAAAGTCATAAAATACGTGTGAATAACTTGTGTAACCTAAATTGTTATTTCTGTCCAAAATGGGCGATGAGTGGAACAAGTTACCGTCAGGATGGCTGGACCAAACGCGATGAAGTTTGGTGCCCTTTACCGGGTTTTCGTAAACGGCAATAAATTGATGATTGCCCATAGGCAAAATCTGAAGTGCGTGTTTACCGTATGTTGTTTTTTTTTAAGTTTTGCGTTTACTTTAAACATCATCCCATTTTAATCAAAAGTTTTGGCAGACACAGAATGATGTAAAAAAAAGCTTAAAACGGTCCCACTGCCGGGAAAAGGCCTCTTCTCATACAGAGAAGGCACGAGCATTGATCACCACCACGCTTGGTCTAGACGGGTTGGCGTTTCAGACTTATATTAACTACTAGCTTCTACCCGCTACTTCGATCGCGTGAAAGTCGTAAGATATCACAATCTATACGAAAAGAACTGCCACAATTTAAAAAAACTTCCCTGTATACTAGCTACCTGTTTCTAGTTTGGGTCTAAGCAGTCAAAAAATACAGGAAGTCAGTACTGGTGACGCGAGAGAGTGAGAAGCAGCTCGTCCTGAGATCTACACACGCAGCCTTCAGTAGCAATTTCCCATTGCTTGCGAAGTTGCCTGCGTTTCTACAGAGACAACCTAATAGACACTAGAACACTGACTGTTGCATTCTAATAGATTATTCCTAACGAACAGCTATCACTAAAGTAATATAACAGTAGATTGTAAACACACGGCATTTCTCATAAACAGTCACCAACCATCTAGATTTTTTATTTTTTATAACCATTGATGACAGAAGAGGCCTTAACTTAATGTTTTTCTATGAACTATCACGTAATAATATAACAATTGTAAAAATAAGAAGCACAAATATTACAATTGTTGTGAATCGAACTTAAGTTTTGCAATGCAGTCGTCGAATCGCTAAGCTATTTACTTCGTTAAAAGGTGACAAAAAATTGCTGTTCTTTTTAATGTCACGATTAACTGCTTAACTCCATAAACATAATTATGATACTTATTTAGAAGGTTCAATCTGTAACAATCGGCTACATTCGTTCCCTATTCAGCCCAGTGAAGTAATAGAATAATTAAACTATTGTCATACACTGTGTCCTCTCGCATCTCAGTCGTATTCCTACGAAATGTATGAGTAAAGTATTTCGTTTTTCTTATTGCCCATTTTCTTGCTGACTACATTTTTTTCAGCCTGTGAATGAAATTAAAACGTTTAAAAACTTTTTTCAGGTACGAGAACGGTTAAGGTACCTGTCTTATTGCCCCATCTCAATCATCTCATCACCATGTATTATGTCATTAAATGATTGACTTCTTAGCTCCGTAAAGGAATAGCGTGATGGTAATCATTTAAAAGGTTAAATCTGCAATATTCTAACCTTTTGTCTCGTCTTTTTACAATTTCCGGTAAACTATAGAAGAATACGAACATAATGGTATATTGCTCAACCTCAAAATACAATAGCGTAATTTATAACCTACAGACTGACCAAACTTATAGAGGGAATATTTTATGCAAAATTTGAACAAAATCTATCCGCTAGTATTTGCACGTTGCCGGAACATACATTCAGACAATATATATATATTATATTATAAGCCTGTGTTGTCCCACTGCAGAGCAAAGGTCGAACAGACAAACAGACAAAAAATCTAAAAACTATATTTTCGGCATTAGAATCGTTTCCAGACTTCGTAGTAATTACTTTTTTCTAAAATATTCAAATTCAAATTCATTTATTGGTGTGATTTTGGTACATGAGATCTTAATAATAAATCATTCGTTCCTCAAAAAACTACCTTAAAGGTACTCTTCAATGTACAGTTTTGACTTTGCTACGATTTTATTATATGTATAGATAAGTCCAGGTTTTCTCGCGTTGTTTTCTTTCACCGATGTCAGTAATGTCAAGATATACTCAGAAAGTGCATATGAATTGAAAAAGTCACATTGGTACTTGCCCGGATTTGAACCTCGACTAGATGTTAATCTAGTAATTGTGGCCCTAAAATGCTTCCTACATCATCCATGTATCTACAGCCATCAATCCCGTTTGCAAATATACCTGCAATACACTCTAAACAATATTTTCGAGGCCATACAAGTATTTTTACTGTGAAACCAATTACTCAAACGCTTCGCTAATCGAGCTGTCACCCTAAAACAAAAATTTAAAAATATTTTTACAAAAAATCAACCGAGTTCTTTTTATTTTTCACTGTTTAGTTGTGGTACCTACCCCACAGAAATTCGAATACAACTACCTGAATAAATAATAGTGACAGGAAGTTATTATAACAATATCATCGATAAAGACTAAGTGGAAAAAAATACGTATTATTGAAGCTAACTCAAAAACTACCCAAGCAAACTTAATAAAATCTAAGTATCATTATGAGACTACCGCGCAAGCTTCCTCCACCAAATGAAAAATAATTTACAAAATCGTTTCACAATTGAAAAATATATCGATGAACTTATATGAAATAAAATATGAAGAAGTCGTAGTTTTTAAAGTCGGTTAAAAACAAGAAACCCATCGAAGTTGAACACCACAGAGGTAAAAATTATTTAATGTCACTGAAATGTTCGTTTATTTGATTTAATCGTGCTTTATGCTGAATGCGATTAAAATCACGAATTTCTTTACGATTGGTACTTGTAAAGGAGATGCATAACCCTCTCATACAAGGTCGGCGCTCGGTAGCGCTCGGTAGCGCTCGGTAGCGAGGGATACAAGGACCGAGATGTTTTTTTTGTGTGTTTTGTACTCTACTTTTTATCATTCACCGCGAGGAGTACTTAATATAGTTTTTATATTTATCACATGATATTATATAATTGATAAAAAGAGTAGAGTAATAATAGCCGCATGGGTCCATCCATCACGATAAGCTACGCTTGCCGGGGCTGGTCAGTAGATGGGTGACCATCTTTACATACCGAAACTCCTCCGTGACTCGGAAAACACGTTAAGCTGTTGGTCCCGGTTGCCATTTGTGGATCTTTGATAGTCGTTACGGATCGTCAGAAGCCCGAAAGTCTGACCACCAGTCTTACCAAGGGGTATCGAATTACCCAGTTAATGGGTTGTGGAGGTCAGGTAGGCAGTCGCTACATGTAATATACTGGTATTCCGTTGCATCCGGTTAGACTGGAAGCAGATTGAAGAGAACAAAGCATTAAATAGACTTGTTCCAAATTCAAAATGTTTTTATGCACTCAGTGACTAAAAGAGGGTTTTATTCACTGTTATCGGTGACTAAAGTGCTCTTTTTCGAGTGGCAATCGTAAAAAATGTATTATGAAGCTGTAGTATTGTTTCATAGCCCTCTATATTAGATTCGCCCGCTGTACGGACCAAGTCAAGATCACGCTATTTAAAGCGTATTGTCAGGGTCTGTACACGGGTGGTCTATGGGTTAGTTATACCAAAAAATCCCTGGACACTCTGCGTGTCCAATACAATAACATTTTCAGGATGATGTTGGGACTTCCTCGTTTCTGTAGTGCCTCCGAGATGTTCGCGCAGGCTCATACTGACGATTTTCATGCCGTCATTCGGAAAAAAGTCGTGTCACTTATGAGGAGGGTGCGGGGAAGTCACAACAGCATCCTGAAAACCATAGCTGAAGATGTGCGTGCACCTGTGTTGAGGCAGTTCGTTCGTCTGGTGATCTTTTAGGGAGGTATCTCCCTATTGGTTATCTTGACGGGCCGGGGTGTCTCGGCACAGGGGCATTTTGTGTATAGAATGTTTGTGTATAGAATTGGTGTGTCTTTTGTAATTGTATTTTAGTGCTAACAATAGTTTCTAAGTTATTGTATACTAACCTTTGGATTTATTATTATTCATTTATTAAACAAGTTACAATGACTCATAGATACAATACATTACACATACAACAAACAATACTTACATTAACAATACAATACACAAAGCCCAATATGGTTGATTTTTATTATATTTACTTACAACCATGTTAGTGACTGTATCACTAAAATAGTTGCAAGCAAATATAATATACACAAATACACACAACAAAACAATAACTGCTACAGCATTCCAGCTGAGATACGGGAGCAACGACTCACTATACAGCAGTCCAGCCTGTCAGCAATAACTCCCAGGATGCTGTTGGAACTGGCTCGCACCCTGCGCACCAAGGACGCACATCTTTTACGCATTAATGCATAAAAGCAATCAACACGCAAATCCGCAAACATCCCTGATGCGCTACAGAAGCGAGGCAACCCCATCAACACCCGGAAAGCATTATTGTACTGCACGCGAAGGGCACTGTACGACCTTTGCGTAAAATGTACCCACAGGCCACAGGTGTAAAACGAGGAACAGAAGGCTCTAAAAAGTGTTTTTTTAACCTCCGTAGAAGCACGCTTAAACCTGCGGGCAATCATATTCGCTCTGACCGACAGCGCCCTCCGCTCTCTCTCAATATCGTCATCATCCTTAAGGCTCGTGGTCAAAACATGTCCAAGGTACTTGAATGAGTGCACTCTCGATAACGGTACACCATTCATCATTACTGAAGGCACCGTTTCTGGACATTTTCCACCAGCCCCAAACACCATCACGACACTCTTTTGCAGCGCTCTTTTTTTTCTTTTTTTCTTTTTTAGCTGTCCCAAAATAAATAAATTTGAATTTGAATTTGAATATATTGTTGCTGGGCGCAAAACTATGTGAAGCGACATAAGGGAAGTCAAAATATTAATTTCAAACCTGTCGATCGCGGAGAAATCCACTGTATTCGAGAACATTGAATTACACTCAAATGTAACGACTATATCCCAAATGATTCATTTACACCAGTTTATAGAACGTTGGATTTTAGATGGAAACCAGGCAAAATCAGAGTGGTCCGAGATGATAGTTACCATAGTAAACGAGGTAAAGTGCAATGCAAAGATCGATAATCCAAGAAAGGCGAAGTCACTCAGAAATGCAAAAAATATAACCAGAAACATCCAATTATGTATTTGCAGTTATGGATGTAAGATAAGTTATTATCTCGTAGGATCCAGACGTCTGCATGCATTTTAGTAATCATGACCTGAAGACATGTCTTCAGGTTTGTGGTCCACCCAGCATAACGCTCTTGACTTTCAATCGCAATCCGAAGAATTGCGAAGGAAATTCCTAATCCAATAGACTTTTCGCAAAAATCAACATGGCGGGCTTTCGAACACAATAAGTAAAGTCGTCGTAAAATATTTATTGTATGTCAAAATACATGGCTAGATTCTCCTCTAGCAATTTATTTGGACATACAAAAAAATCCAAAAATATGACATATATGACCCTGGACTCACCATGGTCGTTAGTTATAGGGTTGAAATCATCTAGTGCCTACGTCAAAAAAAACTGAAAGCACATAAATACGGTTCCCTATCCATTTGCATAAAGTTATAAGACATAATACTCGTATAACATAGCATTTGTTTATCCTAATTATGGTGACCAGTCATTTCACCAAAAACTAATTTACAAATTTTCACTTGACATTGGCAAAAACATAATTTGTTATTTCATCATTATACAACAACAAGTTTGCCAAATAATTCACTTAAGAAAATAATTATCCAATAAACTTTTTTTATTAACGTATTATTTGACAAACAATTCATTTTTTATTCACGTTATCTCATATAACTACGTTTGGAATAAAAACGTTTTACATATTGCATTACGCAATTTCCTATAAATTTAACTCATTAAATAGGTAAAAGGGTTAATATTAATGGTTCACTAATGTTTCACCAAAACACCATTGACAAATTTTTACTTTACAACCAACGTTTCGTATACTATTTATTTCACAAACAACTTATTCCCGCAAATGTTTTTTTTTTTATAAACACTCGCTTTACAAACATTTATTTAGCAAATGCTCCTCTTTACAAAGGTTTCGCATAATATTTAATTATTTACACTTTTTCATTTAATATTTAGATTATTTTGGAAAAATCACGTTTACTAAATATCATTAAATAATATTTTTTCTAAACCAGTCACCAAGTGATCATGGTTGCAATTTCCATTTGGGTCGTTGAATAATCTACAAGCAAGTGCTGAAGTTCTTTAAGCCTATTAAAGTCTTTTTTTATATATATTCTAGTCGTTTTTGCCACTCGCCGGCCGCTGGCGCGGCATCGCTCGCTGCGCTCGCTCGGCTCGTGCGTAGGTGCTCGCAGTTCTAACCTAACCCTTTTCGCAAGTTAAAATAATTAACCTAATCTAACTAGTTCGGTTCCGGGTTGCCTACTAAAATATTATTATTAGTTCTGTTAGCACAACTCGTGAACTGGCTTTTAATTTTAATTTAAATAATTTTTGTTAATTTATAAATTATATTACCCTTTTGCCTATTTAATGAGTTTCATTTTTAGGAAATTGCGTAATGCAATATGTCAAACATTTTTATTCTAAACATTGTTTTATGAGATAACGTGAATAAAAAATGAACTGTTTGTCAAATAATACGTTAATAAAAAAAAGTTTATTGGATAATTATTTTCTTAAGTGAATTATTTGGCAAACTTGTTGTTGTATATTGATCAAATAACAAATCAGGTTTTGCCAATGTCAAGTGAAAATTTGTAAATAAATTTTTGGTGATATGACTGGTCACCAATATTAATTTATAAAATAACAAAAATTATTTTGTAAAAAAAAAATGGTAGTTCACGACTTGTGCTAACAGAACAAAAAATAATACTTTAGTAGGCTATCCGGAACCGAACTAGTTAGATTAGGTTAAATATTTTAACTCGCAAAAAAGGTTAGGTTAGAACTGCGACCCTCTACGCACGAGCTGAACGTAGGGGCCAAAAACAACTAGAATATATATGTATATAAAAACACTTTAGTAGGTTTAAGTACTTGTAGGTTTAAAGAACTTCAGTACTTGCTTGAAATTATTCAACGAACCAAATAGAAATTGCAACCTTGATCACTTTGTAACTGGTTTAGAAAAAATATTATATAACGATATTTAGTATAAACGTGATTTTTTCTGTAAATGAAAAGTATAAATGATTAAATATCATCCGAAACATTTGTAAAGAGAATCATTTACCAAATAAATGCTTGTAAAGCGAGTGTTTATAAAATAAAACATTTTCGGAATAAGTTGTTTGTGAAATAAATAGTATACGAAACGTTGGTTGTAAAGTAAAAATTTGCCAATGGTGTTTTGGTGAAACATTAGTGAACCCCTAATTATATTTCCGCTCAAAATTATTAACGCATAGAAGCTTACCTATAGTTTTTTAAGCATAATTTCACAAATCATAATAATGTTCGAGCATAAAATTCTAAAGCATAAATTTATTTACGCATAATAAATAAATCCTAAAATGTTAGACACCAATACACCAAATGCATTTAGAAAAAAGGTAAGTTTTGTTATATGTATGTAAAATATATTGGCGGCTTAGGCATACATTATTGATACACTACATTACACAAATAATTATTGATACACTACATTACACAAATAATTATTGATACACTACATTACACAAATAATATTGGTAGCTATTGTGGGATTTCAAATATTGTTAGTAATTTTTTAAATATAGTAAACTATTTTGTCTGCGCTGGTCCTAAAACAATATCCATGTCCTTTCGTATAAGGAAACCGGAAAAATCATACGAAGTAAAAAGATAATAATTGAAAAAACGACTCAATGAACGAATGAAACTCGAAGTTAATGAAAGTAGGACTAATTCGAGGGCATGTACTATCAAAACCTCGAATTTCGAATTTTCAACAAGTCTTCCAATGACAGAAAATAATTCAAGTTTGTACACCACCTCTCAGAATGTGGAGTGGTAACTAATACGTGACAGAACCCGACTCACGTATCCTTTGAACATTAGTAAAAACGCTTAGAATCCGCTTTTAAGAACTTAATGAGCTTCGGTTTAATTCCGCAGTAAAAGACTGCTGGTCAAAGGTCATTGTTATATATATTTAGTTAAATTTAATCCTTGGTAGCTCATTAATAACTACGTAATCCATTCGGGCGTCGTTAAACCCTTTCGGGCCCTAAACAAGGCAGTAACTTCAAACCTTGTAGACTGTGTATGTGGTGCTAGTGAACAACTGTTAGAGAGCGTTTCGTTTTGTGACAATTGAAAATAAATAGTGTATGATTACCCAGCTGCCTTGATGTTTTTGCAATTGTTCATATGAAGTGTCTGACACATTAAAAATAATAAGATTTTTCTTTTCAGGTAAAATGCATCTCCACGGTGTAATTACAAATGACGTCCGTACTAATAAATTCATTATTGTTTTATTTGCGTGGTTTTAGAGTTTGAACAGAATTTTAACATTTAAAGCCTTGCTAAAGTTCCAGGCTAATTCGGCATTGAAGGTAGTTAGTAGTTAACTGGGTGCGTTATATGCAGTGCTAACTTTGTGCTATATATCTATGTTGTTTTGATAAACTATTGCACGCTGCAAATCGCTGACGCCTATCACGTGTTCCATCCCGAAAAAGGTCTTTGATATGCCAATATGCATGCACGACGGCTTCCTCCAGGCAAATTGAAATTTGCCAAGGCCCACCTCCAGTGGGTCACCGTTGCCGGCTGCTGAGCTTGGCACAAACGGTTATTGTCAGGCGATCGCTTTCATTGCAGACCATGAATGGAACACGACCAAATATTTTGATTATACAAATTCACTGCCGCTATGTTGCCGTTACGGGGGAAGACCGTTTTCTGGAGCATTGTTTTTATTTTTCTGTAACATGATCAGGTTCTTAAACTATTGTTTTGTAGTTAACCTATTTTGTTGTGTTTTGTTTTGAGTTTGAAGTTATCAAAAACGAATTAATGAAATTAAACCCTTTTTTTGCAATTCGAAGACATGTGACATCTACCAACCCGCACTGGGCCCGCGTGGTGGCGTACAGCCCACTCCCTGTCATAGAGAGGAGGCCTATGTCCCGACAATGGGAACATTATAGACTGATTATGCTAAGCTATGCTACAAGTATTTGCTAAGCTATGCTACAAGTATTTGTTGATAGAAACTAGGAAAAAAAATAGTGTCCGTCTGGATTGAAGAGCCATGTCTCATATTTGAACGAGGGTACTACCAATATTTAGTAGTAAATTAGCCGATTTTGTAGGCCGCATCCTGGAATTTGTAGTAAAACCCTTAAAAAGTTATACTACATTAAAGGTGGCTCCTCAATCCAGATGTCTGAATTGAGGAGCCACCTTAGAACTCGAAAACTAGACAACGGATATTTTTGAAAATTTTGTAGGATTTAGTAGTACTTATGCGTAGCCTGTACGAAAAAAATGGGTTTTGTAGGGCTGAATTTGAGATAGCTACAATGCTTTGATTTTTCATAAAAATCCATAAATTTCACCGCGCTGTTTCTCGGAAAGTAATCAACCAATTACAACAGATTTTTAGTATAATTTAGTAGCAAATGTGATTTAATTTGTACAGTAAAAATTAAATGGAAAAACTATATAATTTCGCTGATACAACACATTTTATGTGGCTCCTCGTATATGTACGTAGCTACTAAACTAGTTGATCAAATCGGATAGCAATAGCACCAATATTTAGTAGAAATTTCTACAAAATATTGGCATAATCCAACATCCTTCACATTCAGTATTTCCAAAGAAATTAATAAAAGAACATTCCTTAACAATTTAGTGTGGTACGAGAGCCCACGATCAAAACCATATCACATCGTTTTACGGCCAAAACCATATAAAATCGTTAGTTTAGATGATTCTCAACCCGACTCGGTGGGAACTACCGGTCAGAAACGTACTAGTTTTACGGGAACCCATTTCTGGCAGCAGAAATGGGCTCCCGTAAAACTGGTATGTTTTCTGAATATTCATGACAAATTATCGAAAATTAACTTTAAAAGGATTCCTCTATGATTTTATGGACTCGTGGTCTCGTGTTTTTTAAATAAGTACTGTTTTTTTTAGAAAAAAATGTCTTCACATCACACATTTTAAAACAAATTTGACAAATTTAACGCTCAAAGTTAACGCTCAGTCCACGTGTGACACGCAAAATGTCTGAAAACAAACTTTTTCGAACCTAATGAAATTACGAAACCTATGTAAATTTTTAATATTCAGACATATTGTGATGAAACCATCTGCCCATTCTTTTGACTTAGTAGAAATGGGCTCCCGTAAAACTGGTATGTTTCTGACCGGTACTGCCCACCGACTCAGGTTGAGAATCATCTAAACTAACGATTTTATATGGTTTTGGCCGTAAAACGATGTGATATGGTTTTGATTGTGGGCTCTCATACTACACTAAATTGTTAAGGAATGTTTTTTTATTAATTTCTTTGGAAATACTGAATGTGTAGGATGTTAGATTATGCCAATATTTAGTAGCAATTTCTACTAAATATTGATCAAATCAAATCAAATCAAATCAAATCATTTATTTGCATAACACAGGTTCAGAGGATGTTACAAAGGTTTATAAGGTACACTGTATTATAACCATGTGAGGTGTGCAAATGTATTAGGAACATTATGACACAATTATTGTTAATCAGTTTTCTTATTAAATTACATTGTCACTGAAAATATACATAGATAGTCAATTTTGTTACACATTAGATTAAATCTGGACTAATAAATTATAATAGTAATGTCAAGCAAATTAATCATAGTAATAAAATGTAAATGTAATTATTATCATATTGAACTAATGTAGAAATATTTGCTATAATCAAAATACAATATCTTTATCTTCGAAGTAGTCTTTTACATTATAATAACACTTTTTATTTAGGAATCTGTATAATTTCTTCTTAAATAGATGAGTAGGTAACTTCTTAATGTCATCGGGCAATTTATTATAAATCAGTGATGCGATACAAATAATACTTTTATTGAATAATGCCGTTTTCCCATACGGTATTTCTACGTCTCATCTTTTTTTATCACGTAATTGTCTATAATAGCTTTTAGAAGTAGTCTTATAATAGCTTGGATTCGATTTTACAAAAACATTTAATTCGTATATGTACAAAGAAGGTAATGTTAGAATTTTTAAATTTGTAAAGTAATGTTGACAGCTTGTAGTACTATCTAGATGGCACATAGCTCTGATGCATTTCTTTTGGGCTTTGAATACAAATTCCTTGTCTACCGAGTTGCCCCAGAATATTATACCATATCTTAATATAGATGCAACAAGTCCGTGATATGCCGTTAAGACGGCTTCTTTGTTGACAATTTTGGACATTGATGCTATTGTTATCCGATTTGATCAACTAGTTTAGTAGCTACGTACATATACGAGGAGCCACATAAAATGTGTTGTATCAGCGAAATTATATAGTTTTTCCATTTAATTTTTACTGTACAAATTAAATCACATTTGCTACTAAATTATACTAAAAATCTGTTGTAATTGGTTGATTACTTTCCGAGAAACAGCGCGGTGAAATTTATGGATTTTTAAGAAAAATCAAAGCATTGTAGCTTTCTCAAATTCAGCCCTACAAAACCCATTTTTTTTGTACAGGCTACGCATAAGTACTACTAAATCCTACAAAATTTTCAAAAATATTCGTTGTCTAGTTTTCGAGTTCTAAGGTGGCTCCTCAATTCAGACGTCTGGATTGAGGAGCCACCTTTAATGTCTTATAACTTTTTAAGGGTTTTACTACAAATTCCAGGATCCGGCCTACAAAATCGGCTAATTTACTACTAAATATTGGTAGTACCCTCGTTCAAATATGAGACATGGCTCCTCAATCCAGACGGACACAAAAAATATGTAAATTATAAAGTTTTTGCGAACAAAAAGTTTTCATAGATTCCCAAACAAATACATCAAACACATATAAACACTTTTACCGTTTCACAATCAAAAAAATAAGCGGTGCAAAAACGTTCAAAACTCCTAACTATGTATATCTATAAAACAAGAACTGTTCTGTCGTCTCATAACTAGGTCAGCTGAGCTTCACACAAGTCAAACTAAAGCCTTCCAAACGATCCCCTACAAATGAATAAAGGAGTTTAATAAATACTGGAGAACAGTAAGTACTAACTTAGCATTCTGGAGAGGGTTTTCGTTTTTATTCTTTGTTTTGTTTTCCATTTACATAATCAATGCTTTGAGGCTCAAGTCAAATATGTAAAACAAAACGTGTACCTATCTATGTATATAACGGTGCGGGAGAGCCTTTACCAGAAGTGGTCATCGTATTAGTGGTATAGCAGCTTCAATTTCATCAGGGTTATGCTGGAATATAACAGTTCGTAGTGGACGTGGAACGACAGCGGCTCCCCTGACATCGTCTCTGTCATCAGAAGACAGCCGCCACGCAACCATCGATGCGACGCTCTGCTAGAATCACTATCCCCAACCTGTGTCACTCTTATCCGATATTTTGAGTGATTCCAGTAACAAAACGAGGCGGCGCCACTTGCTGCGCCGGTAAATGTATATTTAAGCATATCCCTAGTGGTTGATTATACTACAATTAATTACCATAGGTATGGAATACTTAAACCCAATGAAAAGGTAGACAAATAAAAGTGTAAAACTCTAAAGCTTCAACTAAAATTCAATAAACATATACTCGTATTATACTAGCTTTCGCCCGTGACTTGGACCGCGTGGAGGTCGGGAATTATCCCACGGGAATATACTGCCGGGATAAAAAGTATCTTATGTGTTAATTCAGATTATAAACTATCTGTGTGCCAAATTTCATCCAAATCCGTAAAGCCGTTTTTGCGTGATTGAGTAACAAACATCCAAACTTTCACTAAAATATTAGTAGGATATATATTAGGATATAGTAGGATTGTACATGTTTGTTTAGCTTTGATAACGTTATACTACCAGTGGTTCTTATTAACCCTGGATCGAAAGAGCTGGAAGTTATGGAGAGAGGCCTTTGTACAGCAGTGGGACGATGCAGGCTAACAGTATGAGTAACAGTGAAGTTAGAATAACAGACTAATATACTAGCAACCTACGCAGGAACAAAATAATAAAGTATCCAATTGTGTAACAACAGAATGATACGTAGGTACAAATTGACAGAAGAACCTTCCTTATTAAATTGTAGGTTACAATCACACCCACTTAAAAATTGTTGAGAACATATATTCCTCGTTTATGTAGGAAAAATTAAGTTCCAATGTATAAATCATCCTTAATATTTTCTCACAGTAGTTTTTCTCATTCGTGCAGTACTCGTACATCATTAAGTGAGGCTGGTGACTAAGTGCCAGCAAGACGGCTGTCTCCGTTAATGACTGAAGTGCTGCTTTACTTCAGTTTAAGCTGAAACTTAGTAGACCAACAACTGCAAGATGAATTTCTTGCTTTAGGTAAGTTTTGGGAGTAATTAGGGAACGACAAAATAGTATAGGTACCTATATCAATCATTAATTGGAAAATAAGAGCGAAAGATAGAGAAAACGATACCCATAGACATCGTAAAATTAGAATATTCGAGAGAAGGTTCCTATCTTCCTTACTGCGACTCGTGAGGCGGTAAATACTTTCTGTTCATCCCTCTCCCCAATACATCGCTTTACTCACCCTCCGAAAACGTCCATTATTTCAATAATAACACTTATAAAAACTGTCAGAGTGTATTACTGGCGCAGCGTGGCCGTAAAAGGCGACGTAACAGCTACAGGGCCGTAAAACGCCCATACGTTTAAACGCTGAGCAGTAAAGCGGGTGTTCGCTCGTCGATACGACGGACATTAAATTAGTTTATGCGCCCTTATATTGGATAAATACTGTCTGAATGGGAGACATGCCTTGATGGGCTTTAAAACGTGGCGTAATGTGAAATGTGCCTACGAGGTAATCGGCAAATGAACTTGTACGTACTCACATTACATATTTTATGAGATCATATAATGAGAAATTACTGGCAGAGCATCAAAAGTTTCATAATACGTTTGTTTGTGTTTTGGTTCGTTTAGAATTCCCAGATATCTTCTACTACTACATACTCAACGCTTATAACTTTATGATTAGAAAATCATTTTTCAAGACTTGAATCTGAAAATCAAACCTTTGGTCTAGCAACTGCAGTGTTTTCAAAAAGAGTAATGAGGACTTTTAATTCCTTCTAACAATCTTTTTCCAAAAAGTATAATAAAACGGGGATGTGATTGTTAAACACTTTACCATCAGCGTGTTATCTCGAAGTCGGACACAGCGCTCAAGATGACATGGTTTTATGATCAGTTTTATTATTCACACGTCACGATAAAGGCTGTTTACTACTCTCCCGGGATTGGACAGAATAGAAACGAAATTGGTTCAAATTATAAAAATAGGCTTGAAGGAATTCTCGAGGGTATTCTGAGATAGTCTAGTAGAAAATATAGATCATGCATGACACAGAAGAAAAGAATTGTTAAACTTTTTCAAAGTTAACTGACTAGGGCTGATTTCACCAATGGTGAAATCCACACTTAAAGGGGAGTAAATAAAACAAAACTAGCCGCTGCACAGTGTGTAATTTTCACAATCTAGCTGGCCAATTTTATTAAGGCCCGGCAATAGGAGTAAAATATGCACTAATATATTATAATAGTAATTTAAAGGCACTGTCAAGGTTAAAAACATATATTTCAACATAAAGTAGGTACATATAACAATATTTACATTCAAAATATTACAATTATATTTAAATTACAAAAGATTAAAAACAAATAAGCAGAAAACATAAACTAAAACAAAATACATAGTCTTGATTACGCAAAAAAAAATAACATAGACATATACAGAAAGCCTCAGTCAGAATCGCTATCATAATGCTCGACATCACTTTCGACATCACTTTCTACAGACTGGATATCATCAAATTCAATTCCTGGTGATCTTATTTGTAGAAGCTGGCTTACCTCAGGAGTTATTTGTCCACGCTTAGTTTTTGGAGGAGCACGTAAGCTTGCTATGTATGGATCTGACGTTATCAACAATCGATGAATTAGATCTGTGTTTGTGTCAACTCTAGACGTCTTTCTTGTGAACAATTCTCTGAATTTTCTGTTGTCCTTATTTCTAGCTTCCTGTGCTTCTTCGGAAAGCTGACCAATTGGAAGGACACAAGAAGCTATGATGTCTTTTCCATGAAAAAGTATTTTGTGTACACTTGCAGGCATCGAGTACCATGGATATTCTTTAAAGTATAATTTTCTCGTCACTTTCGTATATTCTTCAAATTTTTCGAGGTTGACTGGAAATCCACTGTTGATACACTCTAGTATGACATGAAAGCGTTTAATCAGCTCAACAGTAACTCCTGTAATTTCGGCGGACTTTTCAGAGTTCCGAAAAAACTTGCGGGCCGTATTCCCGTCATTTGTGTTTCCTGTTTGCTGCTTAGGCATATCCACCAATAAACCTAGCTCACTTCTGAACTTTTCCTGTACAAACTTCTTCTTTTCTGCTACTTTGGCTTTATTTTCAACCCCTCGAGCCTGCCAAGATTTTATATCTAAACGATAAGATATATGTAAAATGCATTCAAAAAATCTAATCCATGCGTGCAGAGGTGAGAGGCCCAAGGAAATAAAGTTGCTGTTAACAGTCTTTTCCACGATAAGCCTTTCGTCGTTCATTTCACTGGGCTTAGCACCACACAAATAACAGCTCTGTGTGGATGTACATGCAGCTAAGGCATTACAAATTTTGCCATCAATCATGCACAAAATCATTGTTGGCTTGACTAAGACTTCTGTGTCATTTACAATGATTTTAGTGGGTGCCAGTGATCTTGCTTGCTCTTTTATTTTATCAACTTCACTTTTGATAAGATCTGCTGTTTCCTTGGCAAATACGAACTTGATGGGTCGACAATATTTTGTAGAAGATGGGGAAACGTTTTGCCATACGATTTGTTTAATGGTTTGGTCATTTTCTGAGTACATTTGAATAGGCACCATTGATATGCTAAATAAGCTTTCATCGCTGCATTGTTCTTCTGAAAATTTCTGTTTATACCGAGTTTGCTCTGCTCCATCACAACCCCATTTGACAATTAAACTCAAAGTTTTTAAATTAGTTACTTTACTTAGAACCTCTTCTTGAGCTTTGCACAATCTTTTTACTGTATGATCTATTACAGACTGCAGTTTAATTTCAGCGTGCGTTTCGGTCACATTTATGTCGTCAGGGTAACATAGCTGTTTTGCTTCTTTTACTTTATAATACGGTGGATAAAGATTGCTGTCAACGTTCTTTGCTTGCTGGCGTATCACACTATATTGATGAGTCGTTAGATTCGCATCGACCATTAATGCTAGAGCTTGATCTACCGTCAGTCCACCTTTGTAACGGCTTTCAATAGATTTTCGTGCTTTCTTTATAGAAGTACCTCTTCTGGGTGAAAAGAGACAGAGCTCTTTAACAATAGCTGCTGAATCTCTTTTTCCTTCCTTTCGTAGCTGGGCTTCAGATGCCATCGATATTTCTTCCTGACTCGATGTATCGAGCATTTGTTGGATGCGCCGCCTTTTTGTTCTATAGCTGCAGCTTGCGAAATCTTTTTGTGGTCTTCCAGCCCTATCACTTGTTGTAGGAAGTGAAACGCTTACGACAGCGTTTGTCACTATATCGGGTAGTGATATACTTTCTTCTAACCACGATGAATTTGCGTTCAAAAATCGTTCCCGATGTCTTCCCGATTTCGACCATTTTTGTTCAATTTTTTGGCAAACACTTCGAATTGTGACTTTCAAACTCTTCAAAATGTCTTCCGAAAGGGAAGGATCTCCAAGCTCTTGCAATATAAGATGTAGCAAAGCATCTGTTCTGTTTTGTTTTGCGTTAGTAAACCAAACATCGAAACATTTTCGACGCGAAATTTGCGAAGCCATCCTAAAAGTAAGAAAAACTTCTATGAGTGTCGCAATCATTCGCAAACAAACTGACATATGTTATAGAGCTAACAAGTAATACTTTCAGAAAAATACAATTTGAGAACTGTATAATGCGATATAATGTATTAAAACTCAAGTACAAAGTGATTGAAGGAATTATTGTAGTTAAAAATAAACATGATATATTCTAATGGTGTTTGAAGTTAAATTAAATATCAATGGAAAGTAAAAAACATTTCAAACTTACCTCTAAGCCCACAAGAACACAATAACAACACACAACAACTACTAGCAACTGAAACACGAGCGTATCCATCGAGTGAACTCAGACGAATGACGCGGTCCCTCGGTAAACCCGATCTGGAACGAGCAGGTAGTCGGTTGTTCTGACCCTTTTTTCTATTGTTTAGCGTGATTCTTTGTAAAATTAATTCTATTTCTTGGAAGTGTGGTTCAACTACTTCAAGAATGTGCAACTGGTTTTTTTCTGTAAGTAAGTAGTTAAATTAGATTCCGGCCAGCTAGATTATGAAAATTACGCTCTGCTGGCTGGCAAATGAAACGTTCCGTTGTTAGAATGAATTTATCTCAAGAACAAACTTAATAGAGTAAGACCCCGCAACGATCAGACCCTCGTCATTATATAAAAGCTTAAAGATTCTCTGTCTGTCTTCAATATATGTAGGAACGATCCCCAACTATAATTCTGGATCATGGTGGCTTTGGCAGGTAACAGGTAGCAAAAGGTGTATTATAGTTGAAAAACATATTCTCTCATACATTCCAACTGCAAATGTAAGTTTGTATGCACAATATTAAGAGATTAATCATGTTATTTTAAGAGCATTGACTTCTTATAGGTTTTACTGTAATCTACAAGTATAGAACTATTTTTTGTATTTTTCCAAAGTTTTTGACTTAATTAATAGCTTCGGAGATAAGGGGAATGTTACATTTTCATCTATTTTCTTAAATAGCTATAAAAATATGTATTTTAAAACTTAATAAAAATAAACTTATTTGCCTCCCAAGAGTGACTCCATATTAAAAATTAATTTGTACACGTTCACGTATGTGTCTGGGTCACAGAAATTCATATGTGCACCAAATTATCATTTAATCGCTCCATTAGATTCAGACCAAAATGGCTGTGACAGACGAAGAGACAAACAGACACACGAGTGATCCTATAAGGGTTCCGTTTTTCATTCGGATGTACGGAACCCTAAAAACTATCGACTTCACAATGTTTGTGATAACAGGCAATAAATTAGTTGTAATAATGTTAAGTTTAAATTCTTAAAAGGTAGCTAGAATACAATTCACTTCAATGACTATTTATTTCTGTTTAACGTAGGTATTCATAAATACAGCAATTGTGTATCATCATGGCATCTCTAGCAACATTGAGGCGAAAAACTGCGTATTAGCTAGATTATCTGCATCCTACGACTACATAGTGACACACATTACGTATGTACGAGTAGCTTGTAGAGCAGCATGTGTTTGTATAGGACTCCGTTTATCTTAGGGCTATGCGAGTGACACAAACACTGCGGAATGCCTTAAACCTAAACGTCTAATATGTGCCTAGTGTTCTCACACAATTGTATTAACAGCAAACCCATATTCTTTCAGGGTTTATTACAAGCCCTATGTAGGTAGTAGGTAATAGCGAGCTCATTGTCACTAACCCGGGCTGCTACTGAGAATTTCCGAATAGGAAAACCAAATCATACAGTTTGCCCGTCCCAAGATATGAACCCAGGACTTTGAGCTCAGCCATCGCAATCACTAAACCAACGAGGCTGTTAAAGATAGATGGCTTATTAATAACCTCTTACTTGAACTAAGATGGTTATCTTTTTGTAATTAACACTAGGAGGCACCTAAATATTATTGCAAGTTAGATTTTCAACTCTGCGCTGAGAGCGCAGTCCACTTTTTTGGCATTTGGCACATGAAATCGGGCAATAATCTTAAGACTATTATCGTAATCTTTTACTGAAATCTTCTCACAACATAAATATGTCTTACTTAGCACATCGGAGCCTTCATTACCGATACGGTACACAAGGTAACAGATGGTCGTGTTGTCGATGTAATGCCGGTCATAATTAACGGTCATTAACACAATACCCGTTTGATTTGCGCCACAACACGCGTCCTGCTTTTATTATTGGTAAAACTAATTATATCGAAATGAACGTGATCAAAATATTTCACATAATAAATCTACACTTATGAAACGTCAGAAGCTGCACGGTCGTTGCACGGTTCCAATGAGGATCTGTACTGCCATTTTATCACGTTAAGTGGCGCATCATCAAATTTTGTAACCTATCATTCAGTAAATTTAAATTTTCTCGTAATATGATTAAGTGTGCTGTACCAGGATGTACTAAACTACTAACCCCGGTGTTCATTTATTTTCTAAATATACTAAGCAAAACAAAGTGGGAAACTAAAATAGTAGGTACAACTAAAAGTAACTTTGAATAATATGTTGATTGATAAACTTCGGCAATATGGTGGAGTTCTGGTGGAGCTATTAACGTCTTGGTAAAGTTCTACAACAGGAACGTCAACTGCTTGTCTTTCTGAAGCTTGAGGGCTTTGATTGCCGAAATAAATATTTCGGTAATAGTTAACCTAAAAAATTAAGAATACCATTTATAATTAAAGTAATGTTCTCTCAATTTTCGTAAATTTTCCTACCATGATTCAAGTGAGGATTAACACGTTCCAACTAAAAAATAATCCAAATCTAGTGCCTAGCACTGATGAAGATTAAATCTAACCTAAAAATTAAAGAATACCATTGATGATTTAAGTAGTGTTCTCTCAATTTTCGTAAATTTAGCAATAACGAGGGTGGATCGGTTTCAACACAAAAAATTACAAAAAAACACTGATGTAAACAAAGCGAAAATGATTTGACAGCGGCCATCCCACCGCTGCCGCGCTGGTGACAAAATTCAAAAAATTCAAATTCAAAAGTCATTTATTCAAACTAGGCTGAGAATCAGCACTTTTCGAACGTCAAAATTACATAAGACAGTCCCCCAAAACGCCCACCCTTCACCACTTCCTAGTGCATTAGCTGGGAAGAAGAAGTGGCGCAACAAACTCCCCAGCAGCACAGCTGTCTGTTCAGTTAGAAGAACAAAAAAAAAAGATTCTATATAATAGTATTCAAAATAATTTACATTACGCAACACAAAACATAATTCAAATTATTAGCCATATGTTAGCTAGCACACGCCAATATACCAAACAAAATCATCGAGAACTCAACCAATCAATCATCGATACTCAGGCCGAAATAAAAAAAACTAAACGTAAACAGAATTAATATCTAAATAAAAAAGCCTCCAGGCATAAAGGGCGTGCCCGCTTACATATAGTTGTAACTGGAAGTTATAAATGATAAACTAGGACCATCGATGTAAAATAAATAAACAAAGAGTTAATTACTAATAACAGTAAATAATATGATCAATTGTCGAGGTCACTAGCTAACCACATATTGCAATACAACTCATAAAAAAACAGTGTGATGAGTAGATATTGTCAAAAATAAATTGAAGTTAAATTAAAATAACTTGACTTAAAAAGTCAAATAAAATAAACAATTATATAAACTCATATAACTTGTCAGTACGTAAGCTGGAGAAAGAACATAAACATTGTCTTGAGTTAATCACAGCGACCAACTATTCTTATCATTTAAGTAGTCGTTGATAGAATAGTATGCCTTTGAACAAAGATTGGATTTTACTTTCGTTTTAAACGCATTAAAAGGCAAATCTAGCAAAGAAGAGGGTAGCTTGTTATAAAAGGTTATACCAAGCCCAACAAATGAGTTATGAACCTTATGAAGCCGGTGAAAGGGAGCTCGTAGTTTGTCCTTATTTCTAGTGTTAACATTGTGAAAATCACTGTTTTTAGTGTATAAGTGTATATTTTGCCTAATATATAAGATATTGGCGAAGATGAATTGAGATGCCACCGTGAGGATACCAATATCTTTGAAAAAATCTCTCAGAGAAACTCTGGCACCAAGCTGGTAAATAGCGCGAACAGCTCGTTTTTGAAGAACAAATATATTTTGAATATCAGCAGCTTTGCCCCACAGCAGAAGACCGTAGGACATAACGCTATGAAAATAACTAAAATAGACTAACCGAGCTGTATCGACGTCAGTGTATTGTCTTACTTTCCTGACGGCGTAGGCGGCTGAACTGAGCCTTCCCGCTAGGCTCGATATATGTGGGCCCCACTGAAGTTTGGCATCTACTGTTATGCCCAGAAAAACCGCCGAGTTTACAGATTCAAGCACCTCTTTATCTAAGACGATGTTGGGACCTAGATTTCTAACATTTGGTAGGGCAAACTTTACACATTTCGTTTTCTTAGTATTTAGAACTAGGTTATTTGTCGTAAACCAATCCGTAACCATTGAGAGTGCACTGTTTACATCGTCAAAATCTTGTCTATTCCTGTCTACTTTAAAAATAAGAGAGGTATCATCTGCGAACAGTACAACTTCGCTGAGCCGACATCTGCGCTGAGCTTTCGTTTCCCATTGGTCGTTTCCTATGGAGAAGAGCCGCTGCCGGCAAGATAGTCCACGGTTACTCTTTTAAAAATAATTAGCTTAACAATATTTTAAAATAACAGTGTTAATAGATATAGGAGGATAGTGTTGGCCTTTCAACAAGTACCAGGTGCTTAATAAAATAGAAAATGGTCAACAAATCTACAGTCAACTAAGCCTACAACGTATTCACATTCACAAAATAGAAAATAATATTTAAAAAGATAAATAAAATAATAAAAATGAAAATCTATTTAAACCAAATTACATGATTACTACAAATGTAACCAATCTGAATAATTATCATGTCCACAAAAGCCACTAATAAAGAGTTGAAATTAAATTGTAGGTATATAATTTCAAATAATGAGATGATTATGTCAAGGACGAATGTAAAAATAAAAAATAAACATCGTAATTTGAAAGCAGTTATTAGACACTTACATAATTATGCCGTTAATGAGGTACCAGGAAAGCCATGTGGCTTCCCTGATACCTGTGCAGAAGGAATTATTGCAAAACTTCCTTGTCTTCAACGTAGTCTTAAATTTGATAAGTAAAGCTTTTTTGTTATGGACACTTTTGATGTGGGTTTTGAACTTTCCATCGCTAAGTTCTGTAACCGACTTGTTATAAAAGTGGGTACTGTTTATAAGAAATGAATTGCTTGTTTTAAGTAATCTAAATTTGGGTATCACAATTTCATCTCTACTACGTGTATTTACGAGTATATTATGGACATCGCTTTTTATTTTGAAAAGTCCTACGTTTTTGCGAACATACATAATACTTTCTATATTATAAAGAGAAGGTAGAGTCAGCATATCAATTTCTTTGAATTTGTTTCTAAGAGACTCCCGAGGACCTATTTTATAGATAGCGCATTTTATAGATCAATACAACAACTAAATGAAAAAAATATTACACAAAAGTAAGAGATAAACGTTTGTTTTTTAATCAAAGGGTTATTTCAAAATCAGTTAAATTCCATTTATCTGGTGCATACTGCCTATTCGGACATTGTAAAGGTTTTAAGATCACTTGCTTAGTCACAAAGTGAGTTGTTTATTTTCACAATTTGTTTATTTTCAAAAAACCCATCTGGAGACTATTTAGTAAAAGTAAAACATTGTAATGATTTCCCCTGAGGTCACCGACCCCGTGCTTCGATAATTGCGTGGCGCAATTACACTTGCATTTAATTACGCGCCGCCAGAGGTCGCCGGCCGCGCGCGTCACTTCCGGAGTCGCGCCGGAAGCTGCGCACACTGACGCTTTGTTCCCAACTCACATTGTGCTGCTACGTACAGTATATGTGCTAGTGTAGCTTTTGTGATATTTCGTTGGTTGTAAGTGTTGGAAATAAAAAAAAGATTTATATTTAAAAAATCTTGTAGTACTTGTGTCTGTATTTGTTTAAATACTATCTAAGAACCTTTGTGGAAATTGAATTAACATACTTCAAAGTAATACTGAACTTATAGACATGTAGACAATGTGTGACATAGTAATATTCAATCCACAATAATACAAGAAAGTAGCCACTCAGCGCGTAGCGTCGTAGCCTCGAAACCTCGTAGTCACGTGGCTCGTCGAGCGATTCTTATAACCTGATTTTCGCTCACATTTCATCCGCAAAACATAATTCTGTTAATGTTTCAGTTAACGTCAATATTCAAACAAGAACACTTGTTTTCAGGCAAAACAATTGAAAAAATGAATTTATAAATATCTCAAACTTTTAAACAAAACGAAACCATTCGTACATATTTTTTTAATTAACAAAATACGGTAGTTGAACAAAAACAGCTGTGTATCTGGTTGGGTCCCATTGTACTTTGCTCGCATACCGCTGTAGGTATGCAGTACGTAGGACGCGCGGTATGCGACCGTTCGTATGCGTTGACAAAAATCCACCGGCTCTTTCAAACGAATAAGTATTCAAAATAAAAATATTTTTCGTGCACACTTTACAGCCACTTTGGTGGAGCCTACCGGCTCGGAATGTTGATTACCTACTGGGAATAAAATGGTGATTGAATTTTAGTATTTAACGGGTTTTGGGTAAAATATCAGCTTTTAGTTATTGTTTACACGTATTAAAATAAATACCTGTGAATAATTTGGTAATTCATATAACTTTGATTATCATATAATAAGGACTAATACATCATTTACAATAATCGAAGATATATCAACTTTCAACATAACCGGTCTATTAGATTCGGAGCATATTGGCTGTGACAGACGGACAGACAGACACACGAGTGACATTCGGACTTTCGTAACCCTAAAAATTTACCTTTTCGTAATCAAAATTTAGAACCCGCAAAGCCGATATTCGTCAATAAAAGAGGCTCCACTCACACACACACAGGTGTTGTTAGCTAATAAACCTGGCGGTGGCGTCGATATAGGAGCAAAGACATGAAACTTCGAGATATATTTCCATCATATCAAAGAGTCTCGCTTAGTTTTGGAGCCGATTTTCAAAATGAGACCTCCGTTACAACTGTGGTAGGAGTTATTGCGGATGTTCCGCATTTGCGGAGGCGTAGGCGAAGCTCCGTTACAAGCCTAGTCAGAACTAGTGCTACTGCAGCTAATTGCAGTGGTTCCGGGCGGCACATACAAACGAAGCGATCAACAGTCTGTCCGGTGTGTAGTCCCAATGTACGGGAGATAATGACGTGTATCTCATTGTCATTTAAATTGGTAAATCAGCTGTTGTGTTGGGCATAGGCCTTTATTTTCTACAAGGTCGTGAATTGATTGGATAGATAGATAATAAAGGTGGGTAGTTGCCTGGAAGGTATTTCTTCGTTACTGTTATTGTTTTAATGATTAAAAAAAGAAGATTTCTGATTCTTCACGTATTTTTAGGGTTCCGTAGCTCAGAAGGAAAAAAACAGAACTCTTATAGGATAACGTCGTTGTCCGCCCGTCAGTTTGTCAAGATCCTTTTTGTAAGGAACGCGCGGAGAGTATCAAGTTGAAATTAATATCAAATACGTCTATTCCCTTATAGCTCAAAAAAAAAACAAGCTTCTAAGTCAACGCAATAAAAAAATACGGCCATTTATGAGACATATTTTGATATTCGTAAATAAATCAAAACCTACAGGGTACTTCCCGTTGACCTAGAATCATTTTATTTTGCAGGAACCGAGGTTTCACAACACACATCAATCAATCTGCCTAGCCTTTTCCCAACTATGTTGGGGTCGGCTTCCAGTCTAACCGGATGCAGCTGAATACCAGTATTTTACATGGAGCGACTGCCTATCTGACCTCCACAACCCAGTAACTGAGTAATACGATACCCCTTGGTAAGACTGGTGTCAGACTTTCGGGCTTCTGACGACTCGTAACGACTGTCAAAGATCCACGAATGACAGCCGGGACCAACGTCTTAACGTGCTTTCCGAGGCACGGAGGATTCTCGGTATGTAAAGATGGTCACCCATCCACTGACCAACCCCGGCAAGCGTAGCTTAACCTGATGGATCGACCAGTGCGGCTGTTGTTACTTAGCCACGAGCTCCTCACATGTAAAGTTTTTTTAAAGTTTCACAACACACATGTAAAGGAAAAAGTCCGAAAATCGTTAATTTGTAGTTTTACCACACAAAAAAAATGTGATTACAAACTTCCATTTGCAGTTGGAGAATTGACCGTGACATATATCGATATATGGGGAACATGTTTTTCAACTACAATGTTAATTTTGTTTTTGGGATAAATTCTCCCCAACTACGGAACCCTTCATTTTGCGTGGTCCGACTCGCACTTGCCCGGTTTTTTTTACAAAACGACAGTTTACCATTCATACAGTCAAAAATAAAGAAATAGTTGGAACACCATGTTTACATGACGATATCCGATGAAATATTAGGAAAAATTATCGCTTTTTTCCTGGATTTACAATGCAAAACTATCATTGTAATAAATGGTTTGACTTTGACTTTGATTGTGTACTTTAGTTGTGTGATCAGTCTTACAGAAGACACTAACCTGATTTAATATCTTTCTGTTAGGTACCTAATTATAAAAGCTAGTTTTAAATCTGAAAATAAAAAACCTATAATAACCGTATTCTCCTATATTATATTAAAGTGGATTAAGATAATTGACTGCAGTTAGCAACTCGTGCGCAGTGCTACGTAACTTGAGCGTGTTACAAGCATCTAATATTTGAACTTTATATGCTAAGCAGTCAACATAAACCCAATGAATTCATTGCGGAATTACGCGAATATTGTGTAACTAAAATTATTGGTTACAACAATCCGTGTTATGTCTGCAGTTGTGTCAATGCAAAGTAGTATTTTCTCTTACCGACCAGCAACGAACATTGCTGAACACACTTTGTTTTTCCACGATTAGCGATGTCATGAAGTCTGATTTTTTCAATGTTTTCATTTCCAATGTTTTGTTTTCACCATAAAGGTAAAGGTACAAAGGTACCATTATTGAACTGAAAGTTCAAATGCGTACCTTTCCGCACGCCACAACCAATATTTTGGCAATCACTTATCCTATATGCCGTTTTTTTAATGAAGTGATAATTTAATAAACAAAGATATGCGAGATAATCCAATGGCTACCACAACCTTATTTCCTCTAATTACTACACGACACATAATCTAAAATAATTATAAAGCGGTGATGGCGTAGGGGCGAGAGTCGCGCAGTTCCGGAGAGGAAACGCGCCCAGGACCGTTATTAACGACCCGGACGACGAGAATTAATAACTCAAGCGATTTATATTAGTTAAACTTTACCTCTAAATATATTGTTAGTCCTAGATATTGGAACTTTGAGAGAACTACAAATACTTGGTGGTGATACAAATATCAGGTGATTTAAGACTACTATGTTATTCAAAACGGGATAAATAAACTAAGAATGTGCTCATTAGCGAATAATATTTTTTTTTTTAAACAATAAAAACTCAAAGCATTTATTTCAATAAAACTATTTACAGGCCCTTTTGAACTGTCAAGGAGTCGATCAATTAGAAATATGAAGTTAGTTGTCCATTCCAAAGCGTAGTTGGTACTTATGGAGAAGAACGGACAAGAAACTCCACAGACACTCTTTTAAATTATAGGTATTGTTAAAAAATATTATTATTTCAATATTATTAATAATTAATGTTGAATTTATAATTTTATGTGAGAACGATGTAAAAAAGACGTACGCGTAAAAAGCGTCCAGAGTACAGCAAGTAGAAACAACAAAAATATTCAAAAAATATAAGCCATGGTAGCCAATGGACCCTACACACTATGCCGGCGGCATGGCCGCCGGCTTTTGCCGCGCGGCACGTACCCCCGGCTTTTGCGCCTTCATTTCCTTCATAGTGTGTAGGAGCTATTAGAGTTGACCAGTCCCAACTGACGGCGCCCGTTCACGAACTTGACGCATGGATCAGCACCAGTCAGCTCAATCAGTCTTACAATCTTCAGCAGCCCCAATAGTATTTTAAAATGTTAATCAAATACTTGTGATTGTGGAGCAGGACCAGCATTGGGCCAAGCATTTTTATCAGCGATGTAATCCTCCAACTTATAATATCTAGCCTACCTTTCCACATAATAATAAATTATGAAAAGATCTGAGCCACCAAAAGTTTCAGGCAATCGGTAATTAACATGTATGTTTTTTTTTCTAAGATAAGAGGTTTTTCATTAAATTACAATATGATTACCTAGAAGTAGAACTGATTTCAGTTCTAGATTATTACAACCTACATCAAGTACCTACACGTAAATAAATTCAATTACACATTGTTTACGTCATATGCTAAGTTGCTAATACAATTTTGATTATGATTTTATTGTAAATTATTTAATTTAATGTAATGTTAGTATTGTTTAATTTAATTTAATGTATTGTATGGATAATAATTATCTGAAATAAATGAATTAATAATAATTAAAATCTAACAAAACACTTAGCAAAAAATAAAAAGTACACAGCTGTACGGAGTACGCCTACAAAGATACGATAGTCAGTACATTAGGTTGCAGTTTCTCTAAGCTATGTAAAGTAGCTCGAAGTTGACGTTACATGCTCGGAATTGTTTTGTAAGTACGTGCTTACACACGAGGTGCGCTCGCATACTATCTGAATTACTGCTTTCAATGTATTAAATGCTTGTGGAACAAACTAATATTTAAGGAGTGGGTTTCTAATGGAAATAAGAAGAGATAGTTTGGTTGTCGTAGATCAGTCTGTTAGTACTGGTAATTTATAATTAAGTATTTTAATTCTGTAGGTTGACCTAATTCTCACACACTTTTAAAACCTTTAGAATATTTTGGATAACATTTAGAATCGTTAAGTCTGGGAAATTTATTGTTTACCAAATTGACTACCAACTTTAATTGTTCGTATATTCAAATGCCAAACTATATTTTTTTTACAGTTTTATGAAATGGCTATACAACGGCAAGTTGACGCAGTGTGTCAATTTGACATACATTTAATTTCTCTGAGTGTACATAAATTTAATCCTTTTAATGTTTTTCTTGGTCTAATTCGAGACTGTTTTTTTATCAATATTTTTGTTAATATCTCTGTTTTTTTTTTAATCTGTTTTTTATTAATATCTTTGGAAGGCAGATTTTTGCTGCGCTAAACTTACTGCTTAAGTTTTGTGTATAACTAATTGTATTCAAACTCCAACCCATGAAACTTCCTGATCCGTTCGTCCTCGTTACCAGTAAACAAAAACAGAAATAGTTTCCAATTCACTTATCTTCTCATCTAGGCCTCAAAGAGCTAGTTACTCCAAACAATATAAGATGCAAAGCGAGTTAGTGGGGGCGCATCAAGCCTCTATTAGCATTGCAAACGCCGAACATTGAGCCGTCCCGAGCTGCGCCTAATGTGCACCGACGCACCGACGTCCAACTGGATTGTGTTTGGACTCTGGAACGAGGAGCTTTGAGGAACCATTTACTGATGGTGGACGTTAGAGTGGAATAGTGTTTGTCGTCAAAGTGAATAATTACAAGGAACATTTTAAAAAATATTCCTTTTTTGTTTTACGATTTTCTACAGCAATGTCTATCAAATGACTTTACGCTTAATTTTTATTTTATGTATGCTCAAGTGTAAAAAAATCGATTGTATTTAATAGAAATTTTGAGAAGAATATCCTGTCTTAACGTATCTACAACTTTATATTTGGACTAGCATCCCTATTATAGTGCTTTTTTTTTTACAAAAAACTGAGTGCACTCTTAAATTAATCCAAAAATTTCCTTCACCAAATAAAGCTAAACTCGCTATTAGAAAATGATATGAGAACATATACGTGAGCGGCTCGAAATAGCACCAAGCGGTCACAAAGCGGAGTTGAACAACGGCAATACAATCGCTCGGTTCTTTATGTCGTTGACTGGTATAGCGGGTATAGCGGGCATTTCATGTGTCAAACACAAGCCGGTCCGTCGCGGCACCGGGACGACGTTATGTGCCAAAACACTGCGCTTGACATCACCGAAACAATATAAATAGAACGGACTTATGGTGTTTGCTTTACTATTAAACAGAACTTCAAATTTTTCACAATATATCTTTCGCAAAAAAGACCTGAAACGTACGTTACGTAAGTTACAACAAACCGGGCAAAGACAAAAACAATTTACTCAATTCTTTTTGTGTTTCAGGAACTTTTAACCGGAAAGTAATATAGCAATGAAATAAAAATAAAACTTAAACTACGTGTACTATTAAACAAAGACATAGCGAGTAAAATAAAATATACCATCGTAACACATCGCTTCCTTACCAAAACCCAAAATCCAGCCGCTAGTACCGCTAATCGTAATTCGATCTCCCGCTCATCAAGCTCAGACAGCGAGCGCACTTCCCCCGAAGTACTTACCGCTGCAGACTACTCCCTACTGTGCAAAGTAGACTGCAGAGCACACTGTGCAAAGGGCCCCAACTTGGGATCCACAGCTTAAGTGCAAAGTTATGATTGCTAAGCCCGTAGTGGCCGTGTTACAGTTATTTAACTTCGTTATTAGCTCGGCATTGATATAGTGTTCCGCTTTGTGACCTAACTTGATGCTGGAATGTTCTGATTTTAATGCTAGAAGAATATCGTAGAAAGGTAGTCTTTTTAATATTTTTTGTAATAAAGTCTTGTTTTGATAGGTTTTGATATCTGTTATAGTTCGGTCGAGTTAACATAAAACTGAAAACTAAAACGAATTGTTAATTACTGAAATACTCAGAAAAGTTTACTTGAAGGTTTATAATCAGATAGAATACGATATAAAACAAGCGTAATTGTTGACCCAATGTTTCGACTTTTCGAGGTTATATAAGGTCGCCAGAAGCAAGATTAAAATCAGTTTATCTGTATAAAATCTTTACGCAATTGAGTGTAAGCCTACAACAATCAATCCGGCACTAACGTGAACATCTGAGAGCGCGCGGACGGAGGCAGCTGAGCGCCAAATTAATCCGTTCGCAGGTACAATGGCGGGCGTATTGTTCGCGTACAATTGTTTTCCCCACATATTGCGTCCCCGGCCTTAATAACGCGCGGTTTATGAAAAACTCTCCTTTTTAGGGTTCCGTACCTCAAAAGGAAAAAACGGAACGTCAACGCAATAAAAAATACGGCCGTTTATGCGATATATTTTGATACTCGCAAATAAATCAAAACAAATAGGGTTCTTCCCATTGACCTTTTCTTTTTTGAAAAAAAGTTTGGTTGGGAAATCATCAAATGACTCCTCCCGCTCTGGGCGGAGCGAGAGGGAGTGTCAGACTTTTACTGACTAAAACCCACCCGTGTTCCTTCCGTTGCCTATGTGCTGGGGCCGCGATATCCCTTTCAGACAAACCCGCAACCCCAGCTTCCCATTGACCTAGAATCATGTTTGGCAAAAAGCAAGGCCTCACAGCACAAGTAACGGAAAACTCCGAAAATCGCTAAGTTGTAGTTTTACCACTTTTTTTTTTTTTTGCGATTACTATCTTACATTTCCAGTTGCAGAATTGAGCGTAGCGTATATCGATGTATGGGAAAACATGTTTTTCACTACAATGTTAAGTTTGTTTTTGGGATACATTCATCCCAACTACGGAACTCTTAATTTTGAGTGGTACAACTCGCACCTGGCAGGTTTTTTTTTTAATTTTTGTGGTGGCGGCTTCCTGTTGTGCCACCGCGCGGGGGTTCGCAGTCAAGAAATAACCACGAAATAACGTTATTTCTTGGTTGATGGCTTGAGTTTTGTTTAGGTTTTTGCATTTTGCTAGGAAAATGTGTGTGAGTATTTACCTTTCGTCGTTGATTGAGAGACGTTGAGCGAGCATCAGCGCTACACGTTAAATTTCATGGGCATTTTTTAAAATTGAATTTAATTATGTTACAAGTAATACTAGTGTACCTACAATATTGTTCTTTATTTATACTTCTTTAGGTACTTACTAGGTCCATTTAGCTTTAGCAAAAATCTATTTAGAAGCACTAAAAACACAAACAGGGCGTACTTAGTCATAGTTAGGTACTTCATTAATAACAGTCCTTAACACCGATCGCTACTTACTCAAATAGAACTCTTTCCCGATACCGTAAATGTCTACTTGATTGCCTTTATCGACTGCAGTTTGGAAACAAAATTCATTTAATTTATTGCAGCCACAAGATATTAAGTACCATAATATTGTAAAACAATGTACGAGTACATTTGACTTCAATAAAATCGAGCAGTTCGTAAATACAGGCGCAAATTAATGTTAGCTATCTGAAATCCAAGTCGTTTCCTTAATGACTGGAGAATTGCCACTAAGCGGTGCCACTAAGTGCCAACTAAGGTTGCCACCAACGTAAAATGTACATCAGTGATAACCGTGTTTGTGGTTTTGTTAGACCAGGATCACTATCAAACCGAGTAGAATATGGTGAAAAGGCTGGCTTTTTGGATTAGACTAAAAATAGCTGTTATTAGTCTTTAAAAAAACTGCAATAAGATTTTTGACAATTTCAACAAAACAGCGGATCGTTACACATCTGAATGTTTCAGATAATTTCGTAAAAAAGAGCAGATTAATTCCAAAAAACGAAATCTTTTATCCTTTAGAAGGGTATTAAGTATGTAATTGGCATTTTCAAAGGATCAGTTAGCCAATACCAAAGAAAACTAAATAAGTAAACCCTAGCGTACCCTTATGTACGGAATATGCCAACAAATGTTAAGACACTTTGACTACCAGTTACTCGTTCTGTAGTATAACCTAGGTCCAATGCATTGAAAACTGTTTTCGTCTCAATTAATCAAGAAAATAAAAAATTTCAGTGTGAACTATTTCGCGCGTCGCCGTCGGGGGGAGTCATTACTTTCATTGTACCCGGCAAGTTAATTAAAAGTTTCTAGTCTGTTAACTGAAACTCCTTCCTTGTACCGTTATTGTTGCTTTAATTCTAGCGGCGAAATAAAAATAAATTAGGTACTTGCAATTCAAAATTCTGGGAAGTATAAATAAGGTAATGATGATGATGCTTTATGAATACCGAGCTTGGTATTTTTTATTTATTTTTTATTAAAGCTAAAATAACTATAACCAGGATGACCAATAAGAAGTATGGAAGAAAGGGACATATAGCGCTGATCCGAAATAAATTAGCATATGGGCAGAAGAATGATGCATGATGATGAACTATAATAACCAGGAAACAAAATCATCTCTTGTCACAGTATTTATCATTTAGTGATATAATACACGTAGCTTTGGGGGTTATATTTAAGATTACAAATAATAATATGTTGATAGGACGTCCACTGGTGTGACTGATGAGGTTTGCACTCATCGAATGAAAAGCGGGACTCCCTAATAATAACACACATAATAACTTGCTTAACCGACATTATTAGGCCACTGCTAAGCTTGTTCACCAGTATATCAAACTGAACAAGCTGCACAAAGCGGATTCAAATACCGAAGCTTTTCAGATTCCTTTTTATTCCATTTTATCAGAATCGCTCCCTCGTTGACTGCAACAAAACGACAACGGGACATTAGCTGCTTAGCTGCCCGCGATAGAGACTGGTCGAGGAAACTTAGTTGTTTGCTCGAGATGAGATAATCATATTACTTACAGAATAGAACTCTCGCTACATCTAAACTATAGCACCATTGACACAATTCCTTTTGAAATATTTAGTAGTAAGGCATTGTTTTCAGCATCCTACTAATATCTTACTATATTTATTTATATAATAATTGTGAAATTTTGTATGATTGGATGTTTCTTACTCAATCACGCAAAAACGACTTAACGGATTTGGATGAAATTTGGCACACATTTAAGATACGATGTTTATTCCTGTAGTACTCGTACGTTATAATTTTCGATATAGATTTATGTTATCAGTGTTTTCAAACCTCTTATTTCTAATCTTATACCAATCTATGTCAGAACCTACTTATTTGTGTTCTGTTAGTAGTTTCGTTCGTTAAACTAATATTTTAGTTACTTTGCAAAATTGCTCTTGTCTCAAGACAGAAAACATGCCACATTATACATACGAGAGGAGTACGTACATAATACATAGCTTCACATCAGTCGGAAAACATACTTCTGAACGTGAGCCTTCCCCAGAGATGAATGAAACAACCAGACAGAAAAAAACGTAAACGGCCCAAACATTAACCTTGGCAGGCGAACTGATGATCGTAATCTGATGATTAATACGAAGTGGTATACCGAGGGCAATTTCCTTGACATAGTTGTATTTTGTGGCAGTTATGACAAACAATACTACAAATCTTCGACTCACCAGCTACTAGTTTCTTTGACTGCCCCGTTGGTCAAAAGGTTCGCAAGCTCTACCGCTGAGTACCCTAGGTTCTATCCCCTGAGGTTGAGCAATAAGCTATTGGGTTTTTTAAATTTTAAGTAGCAGCCTGGATTTGAGTCCAGTAAATGGCAATAGACTCGGTTCTGATGGGGTCACTGCTTAGACCTTTGGGGAATACATGCGTATTATTATGTAACAACAACTTCTAAATCTGTAGCCGTTTCAAGGAAGGGATTATTTCCAAGCGAATAACAAAAGCCACAAAAGGAATCTATAACAATACTCCTGGAAAATCTGGGAAGAGCTAGGCTGATGCTGATAGTAAGCTTACTTACGAGAAAGGTGTATGAATGTGGAAGATATAAAGCGAATAGGCTAAAACTGTCCGTATATTAAAATCACACCCGTCATTCTTTGACAGTTGTATAAAATAGCTATAACACGACAAATTGACGTAAACAATCAATCAAGTAAATTTTCTTAAAATTTAATTTCCCTGAAAATGGATGTATGAAATAAGAACTTGGTAATCTGACTGAGACCTGAAATATTATACGTATTATTTTTGTGTTTGTACGAGCTTGCCAATTAGATATAATGCCTCATTATAATTTACGGTTGATGAAACACACATGATACAATATCTGTAGCCACGCAAAGCAGCAATAGTACAGCAATCAGTACTAACTCAAGCCTCGTTTGAACGGAGTCAAGTTGCTGTAAAACTGTTCGGATAGGTACAGTACCGTTGTTCAGTGACATCGGCGCCTTTGATCAATTAGTGGCTTAGCGGAGACATTACTAACGTGAAGTGCATGTGCATTGGCGGATTATTAGGAATGATTGTGATGGTGTGTGTGTGTGTGTGAATGGAGCAATGGATGTCTCAGAAGAGCAATGGCTCTCCCAGTAGCATAATATTAGAGAAGATTATTTTCCGCTCATTTGGAAAATGGTATTGAAGTAAGTCTTTTGCAAACTTAAAATTACGTACAAGGATAAACTTAACAAACTTAACCTATAGGTATTAGGTACATGGGTATAACGCTAAACCAACCGTTATTAAACCAAAGCATTTAAAAGAAAAGTTCACCCAATGCTTGTTTACAAACTCGAACAAACACAAACGGTGACCAACCCAAACTATTAGAATTTGTCGAACTAAAGTTGTTGAGTATACCGTCGAACTGTTGCGGCGAGCCAGTTGCCACTGCTACACAAGCACGGTTAGTTTAATCGATGTTGGTATATGGAACATGAGTAATGATTGGTCATAATCTGGGGGAGTAACCCAGGGGTTAGCATATACTCTTATAGCTAATCAATGTAAGACAAAAAGTGAAGACTTTTTTGAAATATCAAGGAATTTTTAACCGTGTGTCGCACAGCAACTGTTTATTGTCACCTTAACAAACCCTGCAAACGAATATGGTAGTAAATATCAACCTGTAAAAGAAAATATTATGTTAAATGTTGACTTCCAACAATGAACGTAAGCACCACACGAGCAATACGAATAGTAGTAGTATGTAGATTATATTTAGTGCAAAAAAGTCAAAAGTTATTGAAATACCGAAAGTTGATAAAAAAAAGAACTCATTTTCATACGCCGAATGATTTTAGTTTTACATTAGTTGGCAGTTTTTTTAACTTTTTTACTTTTCCCGCCGTCACGTTTGCAGTGCTCCACGTCCATAGGCGCCGGGGGAGCAAGAACGTCGCCAACTACTCAAATAAGTGTGCTCTTATATATTTTTATTTCATGCAAATTGGTACGTTAAGTTAGAGTTTCAATTAGCAGCAAAATCATTGAAGTTAAATTTTGACTTTTGCATGAAGTAAGGTTCGCATGTTGAATACACGGTTCACGTTTAGTTCAGAATAGTTACAAACATTTCTTAACTTTTCTATTCACTCATTTAAGTAGATGTTACTATCTGCGCGCATCACAATGTTACTATCTGCGCGCATCACAATGTCCTGCTTGCTCGTTATTTTGTATGCAGTGTGCAGTGGACAGAAAAATTGTCTTTAATTTTATGGGCAAGTCATTCTTATTATATATAGACCGTAGATAGATAAAATCGTAGCGATGTCAAAACTGTACATTGAATATTTAAAAAAAGTAATTGATCGAGAACTAGGAACGATTGATAAGCCGAAAATATAGTTTTTAGAATTTTTGTCTGTTTGTCAGAATGTATGTTCCAGCATCACGCAAATACTACCGGATAGATTTTGTTAAAATTTTGCATAGATATTGCCTATAAATCTGGTCAGGTGGTGGGGCTATAAATTATCACGTTATTTGCTATGGGGGATGAGCAATATAGCTTTATGTTCGTATTATTCTATAGTTTACGGGAAACTTGTAAAAAGACGAGCCAAAAGGTTAGAATATTGCAAATAGTTACAAATTTATCATCACGCTACACCTTTATGGAGCTATGTAGTCAATCATGACATATACAGGGTGTCTTTTTAAAAAGGGGACAATAATCCTTTTTTATCTGTATTCACAGTATTTGAAAAAAAAATACAGTCAGCAAGAAAATAGGTAGTAGGTACATTTTCACAAAAACTTTTTTTGATGCCAATCGTTCCTGTTTCTTATACAGATCAAAAAACTCTACCGGATCAACTTTGGTTTGAGTACTAGAAAAGTCAGAAATCGGATCGATTGAGTGAGCTGAATAGGGAAGCAGATAGCTTTGCAAACCTAAGTTCGATTCCAACAGTTAATATATTTGTGATTTTTTTTTTTACATATGTTTCGTTTATAGACGTACACAGAAAAACATTAACTTTAGGCCTCTTCAGTTATCTATGTTTATATTAAGAATAAATATAAATAATTGGTCAGGTGACTGTTAATGAAAAATCCCGTATATTCACAATCTACTGTTGTATTATTTTGGTGATGCTATTCGTTAGAAATGCAACAGCATGCAGTCAGTGTATCAGTGTTGTGCCATAAGATAGTATTTGCAGGAACGCAGGCGTTTATTAATTTACTAAAAACGAAAAACATCGCAAGCAATGGGAAATTGCTACCAAAGGCTGTGGATGTCGACCTCAGGACGAGCTGCTCGTCACACGGACAATTGTACGTCGCTTGCCCCGTGTCTTCTTGACTCTCTTTATATTTTGGCTGCGGAGACCAAAACTACAAACGTAGGATTCTGGGATACAGGGATTTTTTATAAAAATGTGGTTTTTATTTTTGTATATTGTGGTGTCTTACGACTTTCATGCGAGCAAGTCGCGGGCAGAAGCTAGTGATGTAAATAAAACAAAAGCTATTCGACCAAATTATTATGAAGGTAAGAAAAGTTTTAAATTTTGCTTATTTTCATTTTAGTATAATTATAGATACAGACATTTGGATGTTTACAATATCCAAATGTTTGGTTATTTACACACAAAGTAAACATTAGATTCCCAAACTACGCCGGATTCAGACTTAACCCACGCCAGAGCCAGCCAGTCGTGATGGACGCAGTTGCCCAAAAAATTGGCAAATATGAACGGATTCGCTCAGAGTCTGCGCCAGGGGCCAGGGGTGTCGCATACACAACTCAATTTGCAATGTTTACACACCGTATTTGTTTGTGTCTGCTATGTTTATTAAGCATACATATGCTGAATATTGTTGGCTAGTACTTTTGTTTCAGGAGGCGTGAAACTGTTTGAAATGTTAAATTCTTCTTGACTCTTAAAAAGGCTCTTACCGTGCTGAAAATATTAAAAATGGATAAGGTTAGTGACGAGGCTGATTGACCAGATTTTAAGTTACCTACATATTTTAAAACTCATCACTCATACGGCGGAAATCGTGATCACTTAGCAAAAGCCCACTGTGTAACTGTGTAACCTTTACAGATAAACACAAGGGATCATTTTGAAGAGATGCCATAAATAAATTGCGCTCGGTAGTGGATTGATGATGGCAGATGGATGTTACTACGTTAGTATGTTCATAGAATCGTTGCCGTTGACAACATCCAAGCGCAGGGCTCGGTCGGTGTGTTTATAACAGACACCCATGGGGGTAGGAGTGAATTACTGTAACTTTACCGTATAGTTACTACCTGATTCTTTAATTATTGCATTAATGGCCTCGTACTTCGCAAAGACCTTTGACCATCTCACTAACTTTCAGGACAAAGAAGGATGTTTCACTTCCCTATCTTATTGACGATGAATTTGCAAACAAGCATCAATTTAAACTTTAGCAAAAGATTTAAACTGACAATTTAAATTATGCTATGAAACCTACTGTCAAACTGGGTTGCACTGAACTTAATAAGGTAAAGCGAACAGTTAACGACTTCCAAACACGGGCCGCCGTTCGTTTTACATTGTCAGCGCAACGGTATGATATTCACGTTCGGGTTATAGCCAGCCAGCATTATTACTGCAACACTGTTAGATTTATCGCTCGCGGCAACATTGAAGTTAATTTGACGACACGGTTGGCGCAGTGGCTGAGCGATCGACTGCTGCGCAACGTGTCGCGGGTTCGATCCCCGCACGGAAAAAATATTTGTATGATCTGCAAGTAGTTGTTCCGGGTCTGGGTGTTAGTGTATGTGAGTTTCTATGATTGTAAACGCACCCACGATACAGGAAGAAATTCTTAGTGTGGGGCAAGGTTTAAAAAAACAAAAAAAAAAATTGGAGGTCGGTAAGGTTAAGAATTCTGGAGGAGTTTGGATTGTTACATGAGTCTTTATGTAGTATAAATGTTGGTGGTTACCTTGGAGGTCGTAAGATCATGCTTAAAGAAAAGACTCGAACCTTTTAGGTACTTACTAAGATTTTCGAGAAAAGACAGATAGCATAGAAAATAATAATGAGTAATATAAAGGTATTACACAAGTTTAACAATTTAAACTTAAGAGTGAAGAAATTATAATATGAAGTTGTTGACGCCTGAAGTGCTAGCTATCGAGCCCTCTAATATTATCTTGTCAATATACTACTCTGGACAATCAGCTTTCATCGATGAATCGACTCAAAATTCGAGTATATTTGCCTGAGCTAGGAGAGATAATGCGGGGATCAGACGTGAATCAACTTTAACGAGGTAATGAGAAAATGCAGTTTAACAAGGGTATACATCAACAGAGACCCAAAAACAAAAATCGGTTCATTTCCCCAAACTATTAGTGTGACATGGCGACAAAACTTACAAACACATTAGGCCATTACCTCGAACCCACCATTATTACCAGCCCTGGGGTTGAGCCTGCATTTAACACGTAACTAACAATCAGACCCCTCCCCCTTCAGCCCCCCATAGGGGTGAGACCGGCGACCACTTCACGGATCATTACACCCATTACAAGTTTGTGGGATGAATACATGCTGGCCAACTTTTGGGGTTGTCGGCCTAGAGGGGGTGACAAAAATATTGAATTTGTTGTCGAATAGACATGATAGTGAATTTTAATTGTTTTGCTATTGATTACAGCTTCTGCAATGGTAACTACTGCCCAAGCCGAAGAAGTCATACAAAAATCAGTTTCCTTATTCAGTTTGAATAAAAAATTATAAAACTGGAAAGAAATACTAAAATACCCTTAATCTGCCATCGAAAGCTCTGCTTCCCTTAATTTATTCAACTACCCGTTTAATATTTTAATTCATGCCCTACATCGTATATTTTAACCTATAAAAAGTGGGTATTAACATGCAATTATAAATTATTCATCGTTCCAAACCATTCCAAACATTCCCGCGCCACCGAAGTGGAAACTACAAAGAAACTATGATCAAAGTGGCACATTTCACGAGCCAGGGGACACGCATCTCCCAGTGGAGGGGGTTGCAGGAGGGGAGGGGTGAGTAGTCACGTACTCTAGTTTTACTCAGTTACTTTTAATTCATCCGGTCGCTGATCTGTTTGGTCAAGTTGGTGGAAACGCACATTGGATCTAAAATCGCGTTTCGAAGATGAGAGAGAGCTTCAAAGATTTTAAGTGTTGTTTTTTTAGCATAAAATAGTTAGGCACGCCACAATTGCGGCGATAAGTCCCCTGAGGCGCCACGACGTTCTCACCTTCCTCATGACGCAGGTCCTCACCGGACACGGTTGCTTCGGGAGGTTTCTGTTCCGGATAAGGCAGGAGGAAACGCCCAGGTGTCACCTTTGTGTGGATCGCCCGGCGGACATGGTGGAGAATCACCGTGTCTTCGTGGAGGCGATCGGCGGCGAGGATCTCTCGCGTCCGGTCCTGGTCCACAGGCCACGGCACGGAGCGAGAGGGCATGGGAAGCCATCGCCTCCTTCTGCGAAGCAGTAATGCTCGCGAAGGAGGAGACGGAGCGTGTGAGGGAGAGGCAAACTTCGCGTCCTCACGCCTCTAGTCACCGCACGAGACGCCCTGGGCGTCGGGAATCCCATGCCAATTCCCAGCCACCATAGGCGCGGGTTTGCGGATGGTGAGCTATGTGTAGCTCGCCGTCCGATAAAGACCAGGCCCGGGTCGACGGCGCATCTCATTCCACGCGCGCCTCAAAGATATGACAGCACAACTCGGGGACGCGGACGGGGTCCGATAGGCCGATGCCTGCCAGGGTCACGGAAAAGTCCGAAAGGGATATCGTGGTCCGTGGCCGTGAACACGGGTGGGTTTCAGTCTGTAAGAGTCTGACACGCCCTCCCGCTCCGCCCAGATCGGGAGTTATTATTTGAAAACTGGCCACAGAAAAAAAAAAAAAACCTATATAAGGTTTCTATTTAGTATTACTATGGTCAAATAAGTCACATGAAGTAATTTGGGTTGAAAACTGAGGACCTATATTTTTTAACGATTTATGATAGGTAGGTATAAAAATCAAGGTACTCGTATATCTGGAACTGCAACCCCCTATATTATTACAGAGGGTTATACTCGTAGTACTAATTATTTATGTTTCTTTGACATACTTCATATTACGGGATATAAACTTCACTTTTTTTATCGGCCTATATTTTTTTTTCTTATCTTTAACTATACGTAGTTTATAACCGACTTCCAAAAGGAGAAGGTTATCAATTCGATTGTTTATATATATATATATATATTTTTTTATGTATGTTCGTATGTTCGGGTATAACTCCGTCATTTATAGACGGATTTGCAAAATTATTTTTTGTTCGAAAGGTCCCATTGAGAGATGCCCTTGGTTCCCTTCCGAGATGGTCCCATTGTTATAGGTCAGGATCTGATTATGAGATCGTGGATAAATCGAGGGAACTCTTCAAATATTATAGGCACACCTTTAACGATTCGAGTGTTTTTTTATAATAACACGTGCAGTTGCTCTCGAAAAGCACCATTTGGTGAAGTGGAATTGATGATGAAGACCACAGATGGCCACCGGAACAACTCAATAATAAGTATTTCACGGGTTGCGATTCGATTACATTAATATGAATACCAAGCAATTTATGCTCGTCACAATGTATATGGACAAGTGGAGCTGATGGTGAAGTACCAGGAGAACTCCTCAACGATTGACATCCCTGCTTCGGGAAAAGCAATATTTTGTAAAAGGTGATGAGTAGTCAACATTAGGCTATTTATTGTAACTTAGATAAGTTACAAACTGACCCACAAAAAATAACTTAAATTGCGGAAATCGGTGGCAAATAACGAAAATACAAAACCAGACACCAACTTTCGAAATTTTAGTTATTTTCACTTTGTAGTGTTTTTTTGGAAGTCGGTTGTTTTTTTTTTGGAAAAAAGTTTTTATTATATAAAAAAAGACAACAGAAATTCGCTTTTTATTAATAAACGCAGTCCTAAAAAGCGCTGTCGTGACGATTTGGACTCGTTCCTGACCGATTGGCCGGAGAAGGCACAACACAAGAAAGTCTGGAAAAATATGTGTGCCGAGGACTAGGCTCCAAAAAATTAGTTATTCATTTAAGTGCCAAAGTATACGTTTTTACAACAAACTCCCAAGCCATGTCAAAGAACTGAGCCTCAATAAATTTAAATCATTTATTAAACAGAAACTATATCAAAAAGGTTTCTATAAAGTTAAAGATTACTTAGACGACAAAAAGGCTTGGGACTAATTAAGCTACTTCAATGTACCCCAAGGAACAAACAATTATTTTAGACTACATGATACTATAATGAGCATATAATTGTTTGGATTATTTTATTTGACTGTAAGTCAATTTATTTTAATTTTGTTTTCATTTATTGTTGACATAATCTACTCTTTAAAATGTTTTTATTTTATGAGTTGTATTGCAATTTCTGGTGATGTAAATTATTTTAGCATAATATTAAGCACTATTATATAGAATCAAGTTTTTTCAACTGAACAGACAGCTGTGCTGCTGAGGAGTTTGTTGCGCCACTTCTTCTTCCCAGCTTAAGCACTAGGAAGTGGTGAAGGGTGGGCGTTTTTGGGGGACTGTCTTATGTAATTTTGACGTTCGAAAAGTGCCTCAGCCTAGTTTGAATAAATTACTTTTGAATTTGAATATGGGGAAGACCTTTGCCCAGCAGTGGGACAATATAGGTAAGCAAAAAAAGAATAAAATGGTCTAATAATACGTTACATCAATATTACGTAGAATTCTTCCATCGCGCTGGGAATTAATAAAGGAACGAAAAAGAAAATGAAAAGAAAACATTAAAAATTTAATCAAGCAGTTGTTACTCCTGTCATAAAACTTTAACTATCGGACAGACTACGTGTTGAAGGATCAATGCTCATAAACTGAGGACATTACTAGCACCCTTTGCACCCCCTGGGGATTAGACAGTGGTCTATTTTATGGGCTTTGTGGTCCATCCGTGATGGTGTTAGATCCCTTGCCTTAATTGACTTCCAATTTTTTAACACAACTGGAAAAACTGTAAAATGATCGTGTCTTGAATATAAGCCCTCCTTGTGTTCTGTAGGATTCTTTTCAATAAACATTATTAAAAAAGTAATTTATTGGATTTTCGTTTTCATTTTGTTAATACTTTATTATTTGAATGTAATTCCAACTCCAACAATATAAATAACTGTATTATTATAACCTAACTTCCTAACTCCTTACTCCTTCGTACATCAATGTATCCTTGTCATCCCACTAAAATAATATCAAAGAATCCATAAATACATCACTATGAAACTGTACCTATTAGCTTAATTACCGATTTGCCCGAAAAAGCTTGGTTGTTTTCTGCTAACCCCATGCCTCGATGCCTACCGTTATGCAAATGGCCGCCACGCCATCGAGACGCAAACAAATCGGAATTCCCATGGTGCATCTAAGAAACTATGGTGTATCAATGTAGACTTAAATTATGGATTGTTAGTGTATTATTGAAATTATTATAATTACTCAAACAACAAAAAGAAGAAAACACACCACAGTACACCACAGAGTACACCACCACAGTATATAACATACTGAAACTACACACGTATAAAGTAATTACTTATTATGGTAGTTACTTGTTTTATTATCATTGTAATAAGGTCTTTTTAGGTATTATTTTAGGTCAAATCAAATGATTTATTTGCTTAATACAGGTAGGTATGAACAGATGTTACAAATAAATATAAAGTGCTCTGTATTCTGAAAACATTATTAGACAAAGTCGATAGTCCCTTTATAAGGCACTGGGTACGGAGGCATGTGCCAACCTGTGTTGGGCCACGTCAGTTTTAATTATTTTTAGTTTGTAAAAGTTTACTAACATAGTTTTTTAAGTCATTGTTACTAATACTATATGGATTGAGTGTACTTGTATGTGTAGTCCGAATTAAAGAATATATTATTATTATTACCTAATAAGGTGTGCAAATATTTATATTATTGTTAATCTAATTAAATAATTATTAAAATAACATTACAAAATTATTATACTCAAAAAAAAAAACAACAAAATGACACAAACATATAAAATAAAATCAAATAAATTCAGAATACTACAAATTTAAAAGCTTAAAAATAAAAATAAAAATTGTCAGATGCTATTTACATGTCCTATTCTTATCAATCAATTAAATTAAATTAAACTATTGGTCCAAATTCAAATAAAATTATACAGATGTCAAATTAAATTATTATGTCACACTATTTGTATTGTCATATTATTCAATGTCAATAAATTACTGTTACTATACGCATTTATCTATATTTTTATCCTGTAAGTACTCCTTGACATTATAATATAAGTATAAGGTATTATTATTATTTCTTACTTTGTATAGCCACACTTATTTCAGTGAAAAATAATACTAACCCGATTTAATAAGCCACGCAGGGGGACGTCAATATCTCATTCCATAGGTAATTGCTGAAAACCAGCGCTGCTGGCGTTAGGTTCGTCCGAATTTCACAGCATTTCGCTGAGCAATGACCTGTTCTTGCACAGATGCGATGCACAGCATATTTTTTTTTTTTGTTTAAAGATAAGATAAGATAAGATAAGATAAGATAAGATCATTTATTTGTCCAAAACATAAGTATACACACACATGGCATGCAAGATGTTACATTAAATTATATCACAGTCATGTTTTGCCTTAACGGCGTACAAATATAAAACAGGTAGGTTATTTTTATTAACTAGTAGGACATAAACATCAAATAATTATAAATTTGTCAATTAATTCATTAACATATTCAAAGCAATTAGCATGTCAAATAAAACTTAATCAATCAAATTATAATAAATTAATAGAATAGTGGAATAGTGTCACGAACTCGACATAGAAATGTATAATAAAATTAGCCAGTTTTAAGTCAAAGGAATAAAAATCTACATATTTCACACAAGTCAGATTAATTTATCAGTCAGAAATTCGTCAGTGCTGTAATAAGCTTTTTCTAACAGAAGGCTTTTTAACCCACTTCTTAATTTTTCTGTTGTATATTCTCTCCAAAATTTTGGCAAAGTATTATAAAGGATTGGTGCCATACAGATTATACTTTTACGCAATAGAGCTGTCCTGGATCTAGGAATGCAAAGTTTGCTATTGTCGCGTCTATTCCGAATTACTTTATCTGATAATAGGGGGAATAGGTGTGGGTTCGATTTGACAAATATAATGGTCTCTAAAATGTACATAGATGGAAGGGTTAATATTTTATATTTTTTGAAAAAGGGTTTGCAGCTCTCAGTAACATGAAGTCCAAACATAGTTCTAAGGCACCTCTTTTGGGTTTTAAAAATGACATCCTTATTTGTTGAATTGCCCCAAAAAATTACTCCGTATCTTAAGTTCGAGGATACTAAGCCGTGATAGGCAGTTAGAAGCGCATCAACATTTAACATCGGGGCTAATTTATATAGTGCATATGTGGACTTACTTATTTTTTTGCTTAAGGCTTCCGTATGTGCTTTCCAATCTAATTTTGTGTCTATCGTAACTCCAAGAAATTTGGTTGTGTCAACTTTATCTATTCTATGATCACAATAGTGCACATTAACATTTGGAATGGTGGCTCTTTGGGCAAAATGCATAATATTTGTTTTTCCAAGATTTAGCTTCAAATTGTTGTTTTCTAACCATTTTACCATGGATTCTATAGAATGGTTAATGTCAGATTCGTATGTGTCTCTATTTTTACAAGCGATTGTAATAGTACTATCATCGGCAAAAAGTGTCATTGGATGGTCGATACTTTTGGGTAGGTCATTAATGTATAGTATAAAAAACAGTGGGCCTACGACAGTACCTTGTGGTACGCCAAATTTAACTACACGCTCTTCTGATTTATGGACTACTTCATGTTTATTTATTTTATTTATTGCCGAAATTTCTGTAAATTGTCTTCTGTTGCTTAAATAAGATTGAATAAGGCTAGAGACATTACCTCTAATGCCATAGGCTTCTAATTTTTCAATCAGTATGTCGTGACGGACATGGTCGAAGGCCTGTGTCATGTCACAGAAGATGGTACATACAGGTATATTCCCATCTACTTTTGGCATGACATTATGTAAAAAATCATATATCGCCAAATTGATTGTTTTACCATTTCTGAATCCTTTTTGTTCATTGGCTAGTATATTTTCTTTTTCGAGGTAAGTATACAACTGTTTATATAAATACTTTTCGAATATTTTTGAGATTATACTTATAAGGGATATGGGCCTATAGAATTGCATTAACTCTTTATTTTCCTTTTTAAATAATGGTTTAACAGTTGATATTTTGAGTGCATCCGGAAAAACACCAGTCTCTATGCAAAGATTAATTAAATGGCTGAGATGCGTTGATATTTCTCCAGCTACTGATTTTATAACTTTTGTAGATAGGCCATCGTATCCTACACTATTCGTATTTTTTAATGTTTTTATGATTTTAAACACCTCAATTGGCAGACATGGCGCCAGAAAAAAAGAATCTTTTCTTTTTTGAATCATTGACGTAGTCTTTTTCCCAGATCCTGCTATAGGGTTTATTTTGTCAACGAAATAAATATTAAATGCCTCAGCAATGTCATTTGGGTCAGTGATAATGTCATTGTTCACACGAATTTTGTCAATGCAGTATTTTGGAATGTTGAATTTTGAATTATTTATTATTTTCCAAGTAGCTTTTGATTTATTATCTGAGGTATTTATAGTGTAGTTATTTTGTGCCTTTTGAGTGAGTTTTACAATTCTTTTAAATATTTTAGAGTAATGAGTAAGTTTTCTTTTATTAGCTTGATTTGGTTTAAGCCTGTATTGCCATAAAAGTTGTCTTTTCTTTTTACTACATAGTTTAATACCACGTGACACCCATTTCGGTTTTCTAATAGTACTAATTCTAATATTCATTCTGGGAAAGCATAATTTATAAAATAATGAAAATATGTCAAAAAAGGATTTATACGCTACATTAGGATCATTGCTTTTGTAAATGTCAGAAAATGATAAATTATTTATGGAATCTTTAAATTTTGTTATATTTTCATTGCAGTAGTCACGTCTTGTAACCTGCCAGTATCGAATGTTACATTTTTTTTGTACTGGGAACGTCATTAACTGTGCTGTGTGGTCCGATAGAGCAAGTTCTAGAATTTCGACCTTACATGCTTTGCGAAAATTATGAGCAATATTATCAATACAAGTATTACTTTTTAGGCGTGTAGGTTGATTCACTGCTAACTTTAAATTATAGTTGAGTAAAATGCACTCAAACTGAATAGTTTGAAGGTTCCTTTTTAGAATGTCGATATTGAAATCCCCTGCAATGACAATATTTTGATAGCATTTCTTAGTTAGCTCTTTTAGGAGCATTTCTAATTTATCCATACATACATTTAGGTTAGTTAACCTGGGAACTCTATACACACAAGCTAGGACAGTGTCATAGTTAGGTAACTCTATCGCGCAACATTCAAATACTCCAGGTTCTGATAAGTTGGCTATCTTCTTTAATTCGATGAAGTGTTGTCCGTTCTTTACTAAGATGCATGCTCCACCTCTCTTGGTTTCTTTTCTGCAGTAAGACGCCGCTAGTTGATAATTTGGTATAGTTAAATAAGATTCATATCCCGCCATAATGAAGTGTTCGGTTACGCACAATATATCCACACTTAAACCTTTTCCTGATAATTCATTTAAACATACCGTTACCATGTCGGATTTGTTTAGTAACCCAGCAATATTCTGGTGCATAACACAGACATTATCAGACACGAAAAAATTTTGTTAACTTCTCTTTATTTCCGTCCATAGATTTTGCCGTGTCATAGTGCTCAATGTGCAAAAAGTTTTTTTTATCTTGGTCAACTAATTTTTGAGTTACGTTATCTTCATCCTTTTGTGTACATGTACAAGTCATCATGTTTCTTTCTATTGAGTCTGCGTTTGATTGATTGATGTCAAATAAAAGAGCATTTAGATCTTGCAAAATAGTTCGCATGCCAGTGTTATTGAGCTTACCGCTACGTCTATAGAACATTTTGTGATCATAGGACAGGTTCTTGTTAGAATCAAGAAAATAAGCGTGCTCATGAGTCAATATATCATGGTACATTAACCCATTGAAATATTCTACCCTCCCATTAAATATGTTCATATAATTGCCGCATTTGAAAGTCGGTGCGCAGATGATAATATTTGTATGTTTGATTTTATTTACAGATGCTCGTATACTAAATATCAAATTAGTGTAGTCATTTGAGTTGATGTCTTCTTCTCCTATGAATATGATACAGAAATCATTCATTGTAAATGATTCCACTTTAGTTTCTATATTCTGCATCAATTGGTCCATGGTACAGTGTGGCATGAGGTAGTGACATATCTCTGACTTGAGTTGCAGAGTAGTATCTGAGATTGAAAGTATTTTATTTATATTATTATTGCTGAGGATACATATCTTATTGATTTTTGCAGTATTCTGCCCGGGTCTTGCTTCTTTTATTTTTACTGGGCGAGTATCTGGCTTGGCGTTTTGGTACTCACCACTGTTTGTGACACCTTGTGAAGACTGGATTATAGAGGTGACTTTTAATGCTTCGCTGTGTTCCAATGTTTCCGTTTGAGTTTGTTTTACTTTCATAGTCTTACTTGACGCCTTCATTGGTGATACGACTTTATGCTTGACCGGACTACTCGTTATCTTTTTAAATAAACAATTTTTCTTCAATAATGCTTCATTGGTTTGTTTAAGTTTATAATTTTCGGATGATAACAACTCAATTTCTCCGTGAGCACTTTGTAATTGTGTCTCTAGGTCCAGTAACTTATTATTTAGAATTTTAATTTGTTCATCTTCCTCGTTGGACAAGTCGGGCATACTATTTGCCGTACTCTCTAATGTTTGTGAGATAATGTCATTGTCATCGTCAGTTGTTACGGATCGTGTTCGATTGCGACGTAATGTTATATTTTCCAGAAAGTTCATAGTGATAGACAAATTCTCTTTCTGTGTATTATTAAATTAACATCCACTGTTGTTTATTTTTGAGTTTGTGTCTTGTGAGTGGTATAATTCCCAGAAACATTCACAAAAAGACTTGATGTAACTCAGATTCGAACTCGAGACACCTCGGTTCAAAGTGATGCCCTTATCCGCAACGCCAATTGGTAATTAGAATATGGAGTGAAATTTTTGTTCTTGTTTTTCGGTGAAATTATTAGAAATGTTGGAATACGGTAGATTGTTTTTTTTTTTTAAATAATGTAACAGCCAAAAATTTTTCTGAACTCACTAAAGAAATCACTTAACTCGAATATTTAATATTGTTTATAGTAACATGGAAATGTTTTATGAACTGCACTGTTTGTTTATTATTATTGTAAAAGTTATAGTAATATTCTTGTTCTATAAGTAAAATAAAACTTTACTAGACTGCACTGTACCTATATAGTTTTTTAGTAATTTATACACTTTTCTTGAGAGTTCCGAGGAGATAATACTGTCACTTGGTATTTGGACTATTATGATAATCTTTAACTGTTTGTTTTGCGATAAACTGTTTATTTACTATTTTTAAGGAATTTATTTACGTGGATCCGATGTTGATCGTGGCACTAGCGCCATCGGAGGATAAAGTATCTTCTATTACTACTGTTCCAGAATTCCGAAACTATTGATAAACAAGAGCAAGTATTGGAAATACTTGTGAACTAAATATTTCATTAATCTAAACTGTAAGGCCCTTTCCTCACTGGTCGGTACATCAGCGGTGCGTGATCGTTTCGGTACCGCGTGACGTCACGCGTTTTACTGCGTCGGTACCGAAAGCTTACCGAGCGCCTTATATAAAATTATAAATGTGAAAGTGAGTTTGTATGTTTGTTTGTCTTTCAGGTTAAAGCAGCTGAACGGATATTGATGGAATTTGGCGGGTTGACTATGACCTGGATACACACAGGAAAACACATACAAAACCCACACACACATATATACAGAGATCCACATACAGGACACACAGGATACCGGGAGGGGGGGGGGGGGGGGGGGCGGATACAGGGTACATAGGATACTTTTTATCCCCGTAGTACGTTCCCACAGGCTAATTTCCGCCATGCACGCGGGCGAAGACTCTGGTAAAAACTAGTAATATAGTACGGGAGCCTACGGCCAAAACCATGTCCTATGTGACATTTTACGGCCAAAACCGATACCGACCGATATGCGAAAAAATTCGCGAAAAGATGCGAATTAATGCGAAAAAGGGAAAACTATCACAGCTAAGCTACGCTTTACAAGTTAAAGAGTAATAATCCACCAAGTTAAATTTGCACTTGCAAAAACATGTTCTCCCACACATTCCGTATTGGAGAACATGTTTTTCAACTACAATGTTAAGTTTGTTCTTGGGATAAATTTATCCCAACAACGAAACTCTTCATTGTGCGTGGTCTGACAGGCACTTGGCCGGTTTTTTTTGTTTCTGACTGCCGAATTGATTGCTAACTTAATTTAAACATTCATAATTTATTAATACAGCTCTAACAACTGGAGTAAGTACTAAGTAGAATAAAGTAAGTACTAAGTAAAAAAATACAACTTTGTTGATACTCGCTACAATTTACTTCGAAATGTACCTTCATACATTGAATTTGAAATTGCAAAGGAAAGCTTCGTTTCCACGAAATAATTATGTCATGCTATTAATTGTAAAACTATGCAATGCAATTTCACCTCAAGTTTACAATTTACATTCAAATGGTTGAATTACAAACTTGCAAACATTCAATCCTTTTTATCGCATGAACAATATTTGAAAAAAAAATCGTGCATTCAAAAAAGGTAGAGGTATTCAGAATATAATATGTCATTCAATCAATCTGCCTAGCCTTTTCCCAACTATGTTGGGGTCGGCTTCCAGTCTAACCGGATGCAGCTGAATACCAGTATTTTACATGGAGCGACTGCCTATCTGACCTCCACAACCCAGTAACTGGGTAATATGATACCCGTTGTTAAGACTGGTGTCAGATTTTCGGGCTTCTGACGACTCGTAACGACTGTCAAAGATCCACGAATGACAGCCGGGACCAACGGCTTAACGTGCTTTCCGAAGCACGGAGGATTCTCGGTATGTAAAGATGGTCACCCATCCACTGACCAACCCCGGCAAGCGTAGCTTAACCTGATGGATCGACCAGTGCGGCTGTGGTTACTTAGCCACGAGCTCCTCAGAAATAATATCCTCCTTAGAATATAATATGTCATTAATACTCAATAAATAACCTGCTAATTCTCCAGTGACAATCAGGTGGCTTCTAAATATTAGTTCAATAAAGTTTCCAGACTAACGCCAAAAAATGTCTCTTTACCCAAAAGTATAGTATAAACTTAAAATTGTAAAGTAATGACGATGCAAGCAGTACGTTTATTATAATAGTGGCGTATACCGGTGTACCGGTATACACATCGGGAGTTCATTAGGGAGCCACCTCGCAGAGACACTCATTAGGAGGATGCCGCGGCGTGCTACACACTTCTTTAATTTAGGTTAGTTACTCCATACGCTGAATACATTTTTGAAACAGTAAGTGCAAATACTAATAAGGTAGATATAGTTGGTGTAAGTATATTTTAATAAGTGAAATGGAACATAATTCTTCGTGAGAAGTTTTAGGAACAAAAATTTTACAGTACAGTAGAATATTGTACGTACATATTTTATTATTTGTTTTAATGTGATAGATCTTTACTAATCTTAATATCAGCTTCCACTTAATCAAAAACGATAAATGTTCAAACAGAAAGTAATTAAATATGTGATTTCAGCGGTTATTGTAACTTTAAGTGGATTTTTTATTATATCTCCGAATCAATTATTTTTAACGCGAATTGTCTTAAATTTTTGTGGTGTGTGTATTTAGACGACTTTCTTTTTGCTCACTTCCACTTTTTTGCGTTGTGAAAAGAAACTCTTCGCCCAAATTTACTTCTAAACGTATTTCCTCATTTCTTTTACGCTTGGCGAAATTCTTGAAATATTGTGGCAACATGGGTTACACTAATTTCAGGTCACTAATTTATAATTATTTGGGCACACACATGGTGCGTGGAACAAACGACGCTTAACTGCTTGCACCTACTAGCTGACAATTGTTACAACCGAGAAATATTAGTAGGAAAAATGCAAGGTAAATATTGAATGAAGAAAATATTTTCAAATTCATTCAATCTGAAACAATTTACCCTTCTCAATTTTATATTTACTTGTTTCATTACTAGCTAAATAACTCAAACTTTGTAAGGAACACAAAACAAAGTCAATATTCAGAAACTTAGACACAACTAAGTTAGTCAAAATTAAGATAAATGTCTTTAATAAACTTCATGCCACTAATATATTCAGAGGTCGCCTCCATATAATTACAAGTATAAATTTACTCAAAGCGGTAGGTTAACTTGGTTGTAAATAAATATATATTAAACCACAGCTTAACGCGAACTTTAATAAAAGGAGCTTAAATCTTTATTAAAAGGAACAAATTTTAAAGATCGTTAGGACTGCAGAAAATATTTGAGAAGAATTTCGTAATTAACTTGTCATATTTCGCGAGACTTTCGAGTTTAATAAAGTTGATGTTAATTATAGATGATTGTATATGTACGAGTATATACTGTTCCTGACAGATACACAAGAAAAATATTGTTGTTGAGATTTTCTGTTGCTGCTCTGTACTTACTTAGGTAACCCTGAAAAATACTTGGGAACCAATATTGAATATAATTTGAGATCATCATTTTGGATTGCAGGCATTTTAAATACTAATTTCTGAGGCATAAAGTCTCCAATCCCAATTGTGGTTGAATGTTTGATTTCTGGACCTTTACACGCATGTTCGTTCACATCTCAAAGTTCTTTTAAATATAAAGCTGACACAACTCAGCTTCAAGTCACATTACTATCCATTGCAATAATATCCTATTCGTTGCGGTCAGGTGGGGCGACAGCGGCGGGAGTTCATTTGATTTGACGGCTGATCTCAGCGCGGCCGGCCGGCACTGCGCCGGCAAATTGGACAAGTAACGTTTTTGTACGAAGGAATTACATTCATTTACTAAGAGGAATCCTTATTCGTATTCTTTGTTTCAATTATGTAAGTGCTTAACATGTTAACTCGGATATTATACATAAATGTAACTAACACTGTTGTTGTCTTTAAAATAATCATCTTAGCACGAATTGCTCATACATTTACTTGAGCTAAGCTAGCATTTACTTAGTTTGCAAAACTGCGAAACTAACCAGTTTTAATTGAAAACCTTGTTCGAAATTATTTCACGACAGGATAATTTCAACTGTACGATCGTATCATTTATAATTCTCTGACAACTTAGGTAGTACTTAATAAAATCTTTAACTTTAATACTGTAGCTACGAGTACCTAGCGCACAGTTGATTTATTTTAGTATCTTGCTGAACTAAAACACTTAGGTAAACATAAACTCCGTTCATAAATCTACCTCAAGTCACATTAAGCGATCTCCGGCGCCAACTTGTTCCGGCGGGAGTTCACTTTATTTGACAGCTGATCTCGGACCACCTCCTTCATGAGGGTACTTTGCATCATTAATGTTATACTGCCAGAATAATTGGAAAACCGACGTCTTTGAGTAAACAGGATAATCAGGTTGTAGATGTTGTTAAGCGTTAACGTAGAGAATGATCTGTTTGGGCTCATTTGAAGAATTTTTCTCGTCATAATATATTATTCATATTAATTTTCAAGACCACCAGATTTATTTTTTTAAGTAGAAAAAAATCTGCTGTGATATTACAAGTTAATCATTTTATTCGGCGAAATAAACATAAGGAAAATGAACGCCCGTGGTTTATTAAATTAATTGAAACAAAAAAATGTTAAAAACCAATACCCAAAATGTCGTTTCAAAACTTCACATTACAGAAATGCAAATACAATATGAAGTTCTAATCACATTAATCTATCCTGACGGAGACGGCGCGTCGCCGTCGGTCGTGGCGTGAGACAATGCCACTGGTTGTGACGCTGTCGAAGCCTACAATGAGACAGCAGCGGAACACAGCGGAACAGGCCTGGCGGTGCTACGATAGTACACTGTCTTAGAAGGTGGGAATGAATAAGTAGTAGTAAGTATTTATTGCAGCTTAGAAAGTATTTATTGAGACTCGCGCAGGAAATCACAAATTAAAAAACCGGCCAAGTGCGTGTCAGACCACGCACACCGAAGGGTTCCGTAGTTGGGATGAATTTATCCCAAAAACAAAGTTCTGTGCCCAGAAAATACTATAAATATGCTTCACCCAAAGCAACCTGCGAGTAGGTAGGAAGGAGGACATTTTGGTTGTGAATCATGAAACTTTTTAAATTTTCATCAGCGAGGCCTATATTCGTAGGAGCATTTTGACACTTCAGTGTAGAATATTGCAGTTTTAGGTCAGCGCCATCTCTTGACCGACAGTGGAACTAATGTTAGTTTGTTGATGAAAATCATTTATCATTATCATTTAAGATTACAAGAAAAAAAAAAAACAATGTCTCTAATTTAGAGACATTGTTGTCTCTAAATTAGAGACATTGTTTTATTTTTCTTGTAATCTTTACATAAACTTCTATCACATAAAAAAGTTGAAAACCATGCGGCCTAAAAGAAAAAAGAATAATGTTTGAGAATGTGTTAATAGTGCTCTTTCATACGTATAATGTCCTAGTAGCCCAACTTCCAATTTTTAAGACCCCGTTCAGTCTCTGTTGCAAGTAAAATTCATTCTTATTTGCAAAATACGTAGTTGGGCAAACGCCATCTAAAACTATTTCAAATTTCAAGTTGATAGCATTAGTAGTTCTTGAGATATCCAGCTGTGACAGACAGACAGACTGAGTTCCACCATAAGGGTTCCTTTTTACCATGTTGGTATAAAACCCTAAAAACAAATACAAATTTAAAAAAACAAAGCAAATTTTTAAAAGCAGAAAGTCCTGTACGATGCCAAAAAAGCTCCTACCTTAGCATGCTGCTGCAACATTTAAAACCAACACAATTTTACCTGTTTATAATATTATTATAGTAGATATATACGTATAGATAGGTATCTCGCTAATTTCGTAACCTTTTCATTATATATGGAAATGCTTTAAACTGTCTATTTAATAATAACGTCAAATAATACCAAAATAGAAACAAAACAAATTCGTAATTTTAAACCGGCATTAAATATCCCTGAAAGTGTCTACCGCACAGTCTTTTTGATCTTTTAACAGGCTGTTGAGGGCGGCCTCTCCCAAACACGGCTGAATAAATCCTCATAAGTGGCCGATAAATCCTTTGTTAAAACAAAACACGGGTTCCATTGTTCGTCCCAGTGGAGGGAGCTACTTCCGGCCGCGGGAAGTATCTGAGACGATTATCTTTAATAGGATCTGCTGCTACTTCGACAAGTTTGCTGCTAAGTCTGATTAAGTTGGATACTTTTGAATCGTGTGAAGTGTTGTTGTGTGGTACATTGTTGATGGGATTTGTACCGGTATAAAGTTATCTAAAGCTTATGGAGCTTAGTAGTGTGTGATACTTACTTACATAAATAATATTTAGAAAGTACGCAATTGGTAAAGCATGAGAAGTACCTGAAGCAATTCAGCTAATTATGTACTATTGAGTATGTAATTTTTAGGTGATAACTATAATAGTAATTTTACTACATAGTTACGTGTTGCTCTACTACTTTTCGTCTTAAATTTTGTATCAGAAATATGATGCAAATTAAGCATTTTAGATAAAAAATTATGACTTCATATTGGTTTTCATTGATGAAGTCACTGCGGAACATCAAAATCAAATCAGTGAAGCCTATCAATTTACATAGCTACAATTATTGAAATGATGAATTACAATAACAAATGGATGAATTGGGAATTTCAAGATTCTAATTACATATAAATCTTATTTCAGTAGAGCGGATTATTTGATTGAATATTTAGATTGGAACTTACTGGTATTCAATAAAAATTGTTCTTATTGAAGCGATATTATATTTTTTTGAACTGTGTCGATATCTCATATTTCGCTTAAGATAGTATTCATATCCAACTATCACTAGACGGTATCTAATATCATTTTCTAAAAGTCACCCAGCTACAACATGCGTGGTCTCTTAAAAGCACCCAAGAACTCACAACTATACCAGTAAGAATGGCAACAACCACTAGGCTAAATTGCATTAATACTCCTTCACATTACCTGGTACAGAACGAGCAACATTTGCTCCAATTCGTTGTCACAAATGCAGAGGTCACGCTACAAACGCTATCAAAATTTCACATCACAAATAGCGCGCGCAGCCAACATTGAACAGATTAAATTCAAATGAGATGTCAAATACCAACAGTTGCTTTGAAATGTTAACAATGGCTTCCAAATAGAAATTCAGTTCCTATCGCTTGTTCAAATTTGGTGCCGATAAAGTATTAACGTGAGGACTTTAAAAATTGTTCATGTTAGCACACTCAATTGAATATTTAAATATTTCATGCTCTTTGTTGATACCGCTACATTAAAGGATTTTGTAACGGAAATGCTTTATCATGCTTTATTATTCTTCATGCTTTTTTACGGTATTCGATTGCAAAACTTGATGGATCATCTGTACTAGATGGATGCTATTGTTCGTTTGGTATTTATGTAGGTATCTGATGTGCCCTCCAAAGTTAATAAACCTACGTTTTTTCGTCAGATAATGGTCAAAATTCCTGGAAGGTACCTTAAAACAAAACCTATTTGAAAAATTATGATATTTAACCAAAAATATTGCTGTATTACTTGAATAATATTTTTGGTTGTAAATAATGTAAATCCGCCTAAATCATAAACATTAACTCGAATTTGGTCGCTTCAATTCAAGTATTTAACTACTGAAAAGCGGACATAAAACATACCGGTAATTATTAAAAAAAAAAGATTGAATTACTAATTATATATTTAAATGGGTACAAACAACTTTTAACTAATTAATTAATAAAAGTAGCAAAATTATATACTAACTCAACTAAAACTATTTACAAACTAAAATATAGCATCGAAAAATTCATCCGCATCGCTGTCGACTGGTAATGTACCTAAGAGACTGGTCGCATTGCCACGTTGTATGGCAATGCTTAGCCTATTCTTTATCATATTTTAAGATGAAGGATTAGGCAATAGAGGTCAAGACCAGGCCCATTCCATGATACAAAAAAGAAACGTTATTATGTTGGTGCAACTGGAACATTTGAAACTAAGATTTTAAATTGTAAAGTGACATTATATCTATAGTGAAAGCACTGTATGTTTATTATGTTTTTAATCTACACAGCAATATCTACTAATATTCACAATATCTGGTCCACAGGCCATTTCAAATTCCAACTGAGACAGTCAAGAATACACAACAAACACAACTCAAATCTAAACAGCTCTTCACAAAACTTGAAGCACAATACAGATCTTAATTGTGGCGTTGTTTAATGACATCGTGTCACAAGAGTCTTTCATGTCTCTTGTCTGTCTGATGCAATGTGGTTCCTCAACTATTGGGGCTTTCGGGAATTCGGCCATGTTTGTAGCGCTCACTAATGAAGCCCAAGTTTCGTGCCACACAGTGCTTGTGTGCTCTTAGTGGTGAACTTTGAGGAAGCTGAATGGAAGGTGGAACTGTTTTGATTCAGAATTCATATGTATGGCTCGTATGCTTTTGAATGTAAGACTCAGGTATAGACTTTATTAGACGTAAAGTTTTGGCCGTAAACTGTGAAAATTGAAAGATTTATTGTTGGAAAATACGAGCTACAAGTTACTTTTATCTTCTAAATTGCCGACACACACACATGCCGTGAAACGGGCACGTTAGAATCGTGGCACGTCAGGACAACATGGCCCATGCCCTGCCATGCCGTGTGCCGCGACGACGCACGTTCTACGCTAACTGTGACAAATACGCGCCCACTAGTTTACTACACAAACTGTCGCGGGGGTAACATACGTGTATGTGCAGCGGGATTGGGGTCCAAAATAAATCAGGGGGCTACGTTTCTTAGTGCGGAATTGACCATTTTGTCACGGGAGTGGAAATGTACCGGCATTGATATACGCGTAAATATTATGTCTTCGCAGACAAGAAAACTTGTGGGTTCTTAATTTTGTAAATTACATTTTCCAAGCTATATTATCGTGTTACAATAATTTTAATAAATTGAATTTTTCTGTATACGTTATTTAAGACGTGACTGAAGTCTAAGAACTCATTTATAATAAGCAGATCACCGAATCTTTAGCGTTAATACCTAACTTTAATAAACATGATTCGTAATACCACAACTAATAAAATTCCCTTCACAAAGAGCTTAAAAAGCTCCAATAGCGAAAGTCTGACTCTCATATCGCGATCACAAGATATCTCGCAAACTTACGGAGTTAGTTTAATGACGTGTCTCGCATCCATTACTCAGATCCTAGGCGAGCGTTTAAAGCTTGGCTGTGCAGCGCGCAGTAGAGTGGCTCTGCGGATGGCGGCACGATTAGCAATTCCGATGCACCAGTGTTTACTGCTCTTCAGTCGCACTCAGACATGGCTCCCTGTACTTCGTCTGGTGGCTTCAAGTTACAGCGTCATTGCTTGAGATATGCAGCTGCAACATCTGCGTATGCAATGCAACAAACAATATGTTACACTAACTTGGGGTTAATGAGCTATATTGGCTTGGATGCCGAAGTATTGGATGTCATTCTTTGTCAATGTTTCTTTTACTTGTGTTTCTAGTAGGCTAAGTACTACTTAGCCTACTTTGTACGTAAGAGTGTGTTCAAGTTTTGTTCGTCCATGGAACGTGGTGTGTAGATTTGAATGCGCCTGCATTAGATTTTCACTGCGAATCCAGTTTGAGGACTAAAGTCTCGTTTTCCGGTGAAATGTGCAGATTCAGCATGTTTCTAATTAGTCTCGTAATTATAACGCATGTGTCGGTTCGGTTCCCTTTGCAGAGTAATTGGAGCTCAAAATCTTTTGAAAAGTTGTGAGATGAGAAACATCAGAATTGAATAAATGCGGTTGCAATGTAGTAGGTTTCATTGTAGATAGCTGTATATTTTGTACAGGGTGGACTGATTTTTCAGTCAAGTCTCGCTAGTTCCGCGAAGGGCTTTTAATTAAACTTATAAAGTGTGACGCGGGATAGCACATTAATTTTGAAATAAAAGTATGTGTAGTTTGCAACATGTATCTGTACAATTTGGATACAATAATACGACAATACTCGTAGATGAAAATACTAACAAAAAAAAACTGGCAATTCTAGTGAATAAGAGTATTTTGAAACTATCACATAAATATTAACATCGAATTTAAATAACGATGGTCTAGAAGACGGATGTTATAAGAGCAGTTTAAAAAAAGTTTAGTTTAGTTTTGGTTTTGGTTCCGACTCACTGGAACCCAGCTGGCACTGTGAAGCATCTCAAGATATAAGACTCAGCCCATTATCGACCTCCGGTCTCCGGTGGGGAGTGATCTGCATCGCCGCATGCGAACTACACATCAAAGACCTGACGTCACATAATATCATCATCATCTGCATCGTGCAATTCAAGTTTACCGCGTGAACGACTTATAAAATTAGATTATCCAACATCAATCGTCGGGCAGTTGCCTGCCAGATACGATACAATCGCTTAGTATACGATTGTGATACAATCACTTAGTATGTTTGACCACCGACAACTAAACACGATTGAAAATAGAAATATTGGCAAATGCCAAAAATAATAAACGAGTTTAGATAATAGAAGTTGCAATAATAAAAAACAAATGATACCAAAGCTTTTTATAACATTTGCTTTTTTCAAACAAATTAAATAGTAGTAGTGATGAGCCGGTTTTGCCGATCTTTGACTAACTATAGGTAGTGACTAAACTATTACATATTTATTATTGTATGCAGACTGGAAACGTCATTCTTTGCATTTATATTCGACCTATACATGTTGCTGATCAAAATGGTTTGTTAATTAAATTATGTTCTGACGGCCTTCCCGAACAATGCTTAACCTCAAATGAAAAATTAAACAACATTAACATTGATTTATTAAATGAGCATACCTATATTGTATCGTGGACCTTCACGGATAGGCAGTTTCCAAAACTCTGCACATTATAGATAGTTGCTTAGTTTTCGGGATGAAAGTACGTGTTACAGAATTTTGAAATGAAATGAAATTGTTTATTCTGTAAATAGGATGTCGGAATCACTTTTACACGTCATATAAAAAAATATTAAAAATAAGCTAGGTGAGGTCGGTGTTTTCTATCTGACTACTCTGAGAAGAAAGGCCGAAACAAACTCAGAGGTCACAGTCTCTTTTAAAGTCCAAACATAATCTCGGTCAAGCCATGTGAGGACCATGTAGATTAGTGTCTGAAATGGTCTTTTGAGGAAAGAACCACACAGATTTGAGTGGAACTGTCCAGTCAGTGCAAGCATTTGTCAGTAATCGTGGAGCTCAACTCAGAACTTAAGGAGCTCAACTCGACGAACAATACCAAGGAAAGGATATTTGGGTAATGGTAAGGATAATGATGAGTAATAATTATGTATGTAGTAGTAGTATGTATCTACTGGCACTTACATGCTACTTATTACTACTACTATGTACGAAAACAATTTACTGAAAATTCTTGTGAAAAATTAATACCGTAATTAACATATTAAGATATTCCGCTATTCAAAAGATTTTGTTTAAGAAAATTATGCAGTCGTTCTAAACCTATGCTTGAAGTAAAGCCACGTTATTAGTAGATTCCAGGCGCACAGCGTACATATTAGATGGTATGTACTCTTGCATGCGATTCTGTTTGATCTGCGGCCGCTACTCCGATTGATTGATTCATTAGTATCTGCATAGAGCGGGCACTAATCAGAGCTCGCTAGCACTGAAATCGAAAGCGAAATTAATTACGTGCTATTTCATATTTTATACGTGTTCTTTATTGAATCTTGTTTCAATTTAGACCATCCTGTAGTGCAATATTATTTTTTACTTATTATACACCTTATAAAGAGACTTTCATAGAACGACATTTCTTATTTTTTTGAAAATAAAGCATGAAGAACTTAGTTAAAATTGTATCCTCCAGTCTCTCCCGTAGTAGCAGCCCGATATTTTTAGTTGTTTTATTTTGTGGAAATCTTTCTATAATTTTTTTCTCGTTGAGTAGTCAATAGTCATAGTCTATGTAAAACTACTTGTTAATGAGTAAACTTCTTATTACTTAGAAAACAGGTCTGTAAACATACCACTAAAACAACGTCTATCATAAACTACAAAACATTATAGTTATCATGCCGCACAAAGCCTGCCAAATAACCAACATTTTTTACAGCCGGCCGTCCAATGAGGAGCTGGTAAGCGTCCTTGCTATTGTTGTACGAGCCCAGTTCGCAATGTATCGCGTGCCAGACTGCTCTGTTACAAAATTGATGCGACCTCAGAGCGAGGGCTGGCGCGTGCAAGTTTCATGTCGATGACAGATGAATTATGCATCGCCACAAATGAGATGTTTTTCGAGGATGGTCTAGTGACCGAGTGTTGTGCCAAACCTACAGGGTGAGTGATTGTATGCTAACTAGTGCCTGTGGACCAATGAATTAATGTCATTGTAAGTGCTGTACCTACCGATAAGGAGACGTGATACGAGTATGTAGGTGTTAATTTATAATGATGTAAGTAAGTATACAATAATAAAGGATTATTAATCTCGGAAATGACAAGTCACAGTAGAAATATTGTGGCTAGCCACTGTTTACAGAAATATTGCAAGTCTTGTAAAAACCTTTGAAAAACTACGACTAAATACATTTTTAACCACAAATTTTAAAACATATTTGCGCACCTCGCATACAAAATTACTCAATTACTCGCTAAGCCACACATTTCCCCGCGATGGCGTCGACAAACAAGCGATGTATTAAAGTGAAGTATGCAGGTGTATTTTGTACTGTATGGGCGCCCAGCCCCCGCTGGCGCCTTGCGCCCGGCACCCGGTGCTCGGTGGGGCCAGACCACGCGCCCGGAAAGCAATTAGAACAACTGAGACGTGTAATGAGTGACGCGACGCCGCCGCCTCGCTGCGTCTGCGCTGCGTTAACGCTGCGTGACGCTGCGAGAAGCTGCGATGGGTAATGCACCCGGAAAGTATACCCTCCTTTCTATAATGTACCTAAATAGCTAATGATGGTTGATTCTGTGAAAATATGTAAAACTAAGTTATGGAAAAATCATGAATGAATTGAAGTTGAAGTCAAGTTTATTTTACATTATCGTATTATCCTACAAGAATAAAATGGGTACAAAGATTCTTAAACTTTTTCCATCAGTCAAATCATAGTTATACTTCGGTGTTACCCCTGACCCCTGCCTCACCCAGGGGAGATAGGAAGCGTGTTGATTTTGCAATAAATTTTCCCAAAAAAAGCCGGCGGAGGTCAAGTATGGATATAGCCCGGGCTCGGTAGTTGACATCTTCCACTGTGAGATGGTATAATCTACCTCTTTACTCTAGAGTTCACACTCTATTAATTAAGATTAATATTTGCTCTCACCAGCTATTTGCTTTTACTTTGTATCCGCATTTTTTAACTCGATCATCTTTTCTTGTGTTTCTACGTTATTATAATGGATTTATTAAGTGGTTACCTAGGATGGTCTTCATAAAACACTGAATTAAAATACCCATTTTACCAACAAAGGGTGTTATATAGCTAAATACTCACAGTACCTACTAACGAGTTTGTTAAACCCACTCATTATAATAATAGGTATAATATGCAGCGCGTGGCTGCATAGTATTCCCCCCACAATTGAAATTACACACGATATTATCAAAACCAAACCACTCCAGAGAGGTTTTAACAAAGCTCCAAATTGCTGCATAAACTATTTGAGTGTGGTCGCCCAAAACCTTTGCAAAACTACGAATAGTTCAGCACAACATAAAGTTTCAATTTATTCGAAATATCACGTTCATTATAACACTTGCAATTAACATAGCGTAATGATATATTTCTGAAGTTGATCCGCTTTGAAGAGAAAGGTTGTTTGCGCTGCAATTTTAAATTTTCAGGGCGGGAGTGGAGACCAGAATTAACATGTAAACTGGAAATATTGTTGATGAATCTCCAGGATTAAAAATAATGAGTGGAGAATTCAGTCTCAACGCGAACAGTATTGCACTGAAAAACAGCCTACATATTTTCACAACGTAAGTTATATAAAATTGTAGCTGCAGTTTTAAAACTGAAAGTTTGCGTTTAAAACTTAACATGCAAACCAAGAAAATAAACTTAGTAAAGTCAAAAGTCGCAAGGGAACATCAGGCTCTCTCTAACAAGAGCCATGTCGAGAAGTCGCAAGGGAAGATCAGTCTCTCTCTAATAAGAGCCATGTCGAAAAGTCGCAAGGGAAGATCAGTCTCTCTCTAACAAGAGCCATATCGAAAAGACGCAAGGGAAGATCAGTCTCTCTCTAACAAGAGCCATGTCGAAAAGTCGCAAGGGACGATCAGTCTCTCTCTAACAAGAGCCATGTCGAAAAGTCGCAAGGGAAGATCAGTCTCTCTCTAACAAGAGCCACGTCGAAAAGTCGCAAGAGAAGATCAGTCTCTTTCTAACAAGAGCCATGTCGAAAAGTCGCAAGAGAAGATCAGTCTCTCTCTAATAAGAGCCATGTCGAAAAGTCGCAAGGGAAGATCAGTCTCTCTCTAACAACAGCCATATCAAAAAGTCGCAAGGGAAGATCAGTCTCTCTCTAACAAGAGCCATGTCAAAAAGTCGCAAGGGAAGATCAGTCTCTCTCTAACAAGAGCCATGTCAAAAAGTCGCAAGGGAAGATCAGTCTCTCTCTAACAAGAGCCATGTTGAAAAGTCGCAAGGGAACATCAGGCTCTCTCTAACAAGAGCCATGTCGAAAAGTCGCAAGGGAAGATCAGTCTCTCTCTAACAAGAGCCATGTCGAAAAGTCACAAGGGAAGATCAGTCTCTCTCTAACAAGAGCCATGTCGAAAAGTCGCAAGGGAAGATCAGTCTCTCTCTAACAAGAGCCATGTCGAAAAGTCGCAAGGGACGATCAGTCTCTCTCTAACAAGAGCCATGTCGAAAAGTCGCAAGGGAAGATCAGTCTCTCTCTAACAAGAGCCACGTCGAAAAGTCGCAAGAGAAGATCAGTCTCTTTCTAACAAGAGCCATGTCGAAAAGTCGCAAGAGAAGATCAGTCTCTCTCTAATAAGAGCCATGTCGAAAAGTCGCAAAGGAAGATCAGTCTCTCTCTAACAAGAGCCATATCAAAAAGTCGCAAGGGAAGATCAGTCTCTCTCTAACAAGAGCCATGTCAAAAAGTCGCAAGGGAAGATCAGTCTCTCTCTAACAAGAGCCATGTCGAAAAGTCGCAAGAGAAGATCAGTCTCTTTCTAACAAGAGCCATGTCGAAAAGTCGCAAGAGAAGATCAGTCTCTCTCTAATAAGAGCCATGTCAAAAAGTCGCAAGGGAAGATCAGTCTCTCTCTAACAAGAGCCATATCAAAAAGTCGCAAGGGAAGATCAGTCTCTCTCTAACAATAGCCATGTCAAAAAGTCGCAAGGGAAGATCAGTCTCTCTCTAACAAGAGCCATGTTGAAAAGTCGCAAGGGAACATCAGGCTCTTTCTAACAAGAGCCATGTCGAAAAGTCGCAAGGGAAGATCAGTCTCTCTCTAACAAGAGCCATGTCGAAAAGTCACAAGGGAAGATCAGTCTCTCTCTAACAAGAGCCATGTTCAAAAGTGACAAGGGAACATCAGGCTCTCTCTAACAAGAGCCATGTCGAAAAGTCGCAAGGGAAGATCAGTCTCTCTCTAACAAGAGCCATGTCGAAAAGTCGCAAGGGAAGATCAGTCTCTCTCTAACAAGAGCCATATCGAAAAGTAAAAATGAACAAGCATAATGCTGACAGGGTGGACTGCTGCATTGTGAGTCGTTGCTCCAGTATCTCTGCTGGAATGCTGGAGCAGTGATTATTTTGTTGTGTTTGTGTAATTGTATCACTAACATAGTTGTAAGTAAATATAATAAAAATCAACCATATTGGGCTTTGTGTATTGTATTGTTAATATAAGTATTGTTTGTTGTATGTGTCATGTATTGAATGTCATCTATGAGGCGTTGTAACTTGTTTAATAAATTAATAATAATAATAATCAGCCTTTAGTGTTCCCAGTACTGGGACACAGGCCCCCTCTCTGTGAGGGGGGGGGGGGGAGGGGGGCGCAAGCCGCCAAGCTGGCCCAGTGCGGGTAAGTGGATGTCACATATCGATGGTCAAAATAGCCAAGAAGACAGATGTTCAGTTTTGGTGATTTTTCAGGAGAGCAGCTAGCATTTAAAAAAAGCTGAACCACACTAATTCTAGTCCTATAATTGTGTCTTTCACCTCTTTTACTTATATGTATATTGACAAGGCACCGTCATGATGTTCCTTAGAGAGTCGCGTCTGCGAAGTTTATGGAAAAGTGTTGTTTACTATTTATTTTTATTTTTTGTTTATTCTATTCAGTTTTGCATATATTTTCATTTTCTTATTACTAAATTTATAACTACTCGTATTATAGTTCTGTTTCAACAAGGAATCTTCAGTAAGGTCAACAGTTATTATGGAATGAGGGTTACAATTACATAATTTATCATGTCATTGTTTGTGAAGAGAAAATAAATTATATGAATTTAATCCATCCGTGGCCGCCCTCAGTGGATTGCGTTCATCACATTTAGATATACCTAACTGATATAGGTCTACTAGCTCCCGTTTATAGCTTGCGTTTTTGTTGAAATCGGCACTTAGCATCTGTCTTCGAATTTTTGATTCTACGCTGATTAAATAATTTATACAAAGTAAAGTGCCTCCCTGGGTTCGAGCCTACAACCTACAATTCGTAAGTCGCAGCCGTTACCGCTGGGCCACCACTGCTGCGAAAATATAGGTATGATGCGCAACAAAGCAGAATGCTGGCTACTTGTGAACTAGCCGATTTTCCTGGGAACTCTCAATAGTTTGGTACAAGTCAAACACTGAAGCGGTTCATTTGAACTCCAAGCCGATGAGCAATAAAATGGCTCGACTTTGACGGAAAGTCTGTAGAGAACATTCAATCCTGGTAACAACTATAGCAGTAGCTGAGATCAGTATATATCTGTCTTTGCTCGTTTGCTCAATTAGAAATAAGATGATCAGTTGTAACGATCGTTAAAATCTGACGAGTTTTGTTTGCAACGAACTAACTAAAAATAAATTATGTTGTTACATTTAAATAACTTCAAGATCATATCCTTCTTTTATACATAGATCCACTTCTTCTTTTTTTTTCTATGATATTTATAACAGCCTGCAGCCTTCACTTGAGCGATTTTGTTCATAATTATAATCAAGCAAACAATAAGCCGCAACATTTTCAATCTACCAGTACCAACAAAGAAAGTTAACGTAAATTCTGAAAAACGGAAACTATTATAAACAAAGACTCTTCTAAGTACTTGTTAGTGGAGAATCCCAACGGCATGGCACAAATTGCCCACTCCACACGAACCATTACATTTTTGAGTGGCTTTAATTACTCTCCAAGAGTGCTAGTGACGCAATTACAACACTGCTACTTTAGACTGCACACAACTGCAGCACAATAATAAATAATCAATGAATTTAATGTATTGCTATAAATGAATGCTACGCCGTAATAACAATCTCTTTACTCAGTTTATTTTTAAACGTAGAACAAAGTGCATTTGTTGTTCCGTTTTTTTTCTATTAGTGTTCTTAAAAGTTAGTTTGTTGTATGGAAGTTTTGAAATCGTTTGCCTTCATTAACTTCATAAATTATACAAGATATAGCATTGTAAGTTCATTATGGGGGCCGAAAGGTTCTGGTGGGCTGACTTTGACCACTAGACCAAGAAGACGTCTTTTGTCTGAATATAATAATCCGTCACTGTTCCACTGTGAGGCAGATGCGTCTTCCCATACATAGAAGAAGCAATCAAACAATTCTAACTTCGCTCAGTTACTGTTCCAAATAGACAAGCATTTCTTAATATGTTAAACAATATAAACACAAACATTAACAAACTAACGCACACTTTACAAAAAAAACATAAACAATAACAACAAGTAACAGTAAACGTTTCGCTCATAACTGCCTGGTACAAGTCTCGGGCTGCAGCGGTTTCCGTTGCACCCCGCGTTGTGGCCATTATACGTTTGAGTGGCTGTAATTGCTTTTCAAGAGGCTCCGAGGCTAGGAGCGTTAGTTGCACGTTCGTTCACTCGCTAGATACTGGTGAAATTACTCATTTAGAAAGCGCTGTTTATGTATCATTTGCGTTGATAGATGACGGTGATCATCATTGTGTGCTTTTAAGTGTATTGAGAGTGTGTATATACTTAATATTAACTGTTTGTACTTACTTACTTACTTTCTTTTGGTGCATGGATAATGTTTTCGTGAAAATTTGTCATCAAAATAAATATTTTAGAGTAATACAATGTGCACTTGAATTACAAGTAGTTCTACTCTTGACATAAATATCTAATTGGTTCTATATCTAATCGGCTTAGTACATAGAGATTCCGTCTAATAAAGTACTCACTAGTAATTTACCCTAGTCTGTACAAACCCATTTGCTTTAATCATAACAGATAGATGAAATAGTTTAGACACGTATCACCTAATATTAGCGATTTAAGACGACACCTTATGGTAATCGGTGTCTCTGTTATCAGAGACACGATGAACACGTCACCACAATTACATCGCGCGGGAACGTTCCGCTTGATTAACAACGAAAGTTAAGTTGCCGCCATTTGCAAATATTCGTACACACGCGATAATGTATGCATGACTCGACGTTGTAACAATAATCTCGTTTTGGGTATCTTTGCAATGCTGATAGATAGTTTCAATAAATAGTGTCAGTTCATTAAGTGAATGGATGTATCTGCATTACGTTGTTTGAGTTATTATTATTGTATTCGACAATAATTTAGCACTGGGTTATATTCTGTATACAACAAGAATCTTCTGTTGAATAGTTGCAATTATAAGTTTAAATTTATAAAAGTTAAGTAAAAAAACTATGAAGGTTCCGTGTTGTGTCACAGGGCTACAAAACACAACATAATGGACGGCGTCCCGCCGTAACATTATCATGCAAACAGGCTTCATAAGGCCAGTTAACAACATTGCACTTTAAAGGCAGCAATAGTGCGTAAGTAATAGGCATTAGCTAGGCCATCGCCCACACTACTGCTGACCTACTTCCTATATTTTTTACAGGATAATGAAGTACTGATGAAATATCAGGCTAAAAATAGCCAAAGACGTCGTGACGTCTATTTTCGCAAGTACTTGTAGAGGATCAAGGAGGTATTATAACTCAAGATTTTATTACGTCAGGATAAAAATTACATTGTTGTAACTTATATAAAAATATACAAGGAGCTCAAAGTTTCGCTTTATTGAATAAAACTAGGAATTTTCGATTTTTATCTCACGAGAACAATGTAACTTTGAAAGATATTTATAGGTATGCTGTTGGATATTTTTAATCTATAATTAAAATCTGAGTTCCAAGTCGCAATGAAGTCAAATCAATTAATTATTTTTATAATAATAATTTAGTGCTAATTTTCTCTCCAACATCATTCGGTGCTTTAAAACTCCTCAAGTTGCACCATTCCCCTCCTACTTCCCAGCTGCTACAACACTACCTCCATCTAAGCACTACTGCTTAGATGGAGGTAGTTAGGTTAGGTTAGTAGCTAATGGCTACCCAATAGCTCAAGTATTCAAAGAAAGTCGCTATAAGCGTCGCTAACGCGGTAACAACACTAACCACGCTGTAACAGGCCATTTCAACCAATAACAGAACGTCTGCCGTACTAATAAAGGTAAAACGTCCCATGGAATCAGCGGCGGACTGAGTGAGGAGCGGTAGCGGGAGATAATACAATTTGAAAAAGTATACAAATAAAGACAATAACAACAACAATTTTTCCGAGTTTTTTTATGTTTTCTGGATATATTTTACCTTTTTTGAGACAAATTGGTATTAGAAACAAAATAAGTTTATTTGCGCCTAATATGACAAACATAAAACAATCATGGGGAAAATAATAATTATGCGTCACATCCGCAATACGGCCAGCATAATGATACGATCCATGTGTGAAACAGAGCCACAACGCTGGTTCTCGGCGGCAACCGTCGTTTACTTGATGACGTTGACCGTTGTTTGCATAAAAAGTACAAAGGCACAACTTTCATAATGTCATAGAGTAGAGACTTTTTGGCGCTTATTTATTAAATAATGGCAGTGTATATATAGATATAGAGTGCCGCAAGCGGCATTGTATCACTATTGGTTATAGTGCCGCCAGCTTGCGGCATACCAGGCCATCATTTTAAAAAGCCGCACTCGGTATTACTGTGCGTTTGCACTGGCGAAACATTCACATAAAAACATGTTGAAATCTATTTTCTGTCAATGTTCGAAACAATGTTAGATACAATGTTTGACAGAAAATAGAGACAAAAATATTTTCTGTCATAGACAAAATCTCTATTTTTTGTCATAGACAAAATCTCTATTTTCGTAAATAGATTTCAACATGTTTTTATGTGAATGTTTCGCCAGTGCAAACGCATAGTAATTGTACGGCGTAGCCGACGGAGCCCCGTTTGACGGGGCTCCTATTTCAGAATGGTTAAAAATGAAATATACGTAAAACTTTATATTTTATTTTGTACTTTTTAGCATTAGGATTTGTTTAAATATCACTAGATTTTTAACAAGCTCAACACTCTTTTTAATTCCACAGTTTATAAATCAAATCCAGTTTTTAGAACGTATTATCAAGACAAATCTGAGGTAACTAAATATGACAGGGTTATCTGGTTTACTTGAGGAGTACCCGTGACCACCTTCCGGCTCCATCACCTAGTGTAATAGCACTTGTCAATCCATATCCAATGAGACAAAACACGATGGTGCTATCTTGTTTGATTGAGGAGTTCTTATGACCACCTTCCGTGTCCATTATCGGAGCCTAGACACCACTTAGTGTAATAGCACTTGTTAATACATAACCAATGAGTCCCAACATGGTGGTGCAGTCTTGTTTGATTGAGGAGTTCCTATGGCTACCTTCCGGCTCCATCATCAGACCCTGAACACCACCTAATGTCAAAGCACTTGTTTTTATATGACCAATGAGTCCAAATACGGTGGTGCTATGTTCTTTTATTGAGGGGTCTCTATGGCCAGCTTTCGGCTCCATCATCAGACCAGCTCCATCATCAGACCAGCTCCATCATCAGACCAGCTCCATCATCAGACCAGCTCCATGGTACCATTTTTTCAAAATGTCTTGGTAGCTATTTTGTTATGCCAAGTTTCAGCTCAATCGGATGCCAGGAAGTGCTTGTAAAATTGATGACAATTGGAGTAACCGGAAACACATACGAACAGGGCAAGTTAATATAAAGCTTGTAAAAATAGCATTATATTATACGACGCTAGAAAGGCAAATTGTATTAACGACCATTCAAAGTCAAAGTCAAACAATTTATTTCAATTAGGCACATAAAAGGCACTTATGAACGTCAAATTTACAAAAAAATTGAATTGATTCTAGTCGCCCCTTCCAAAAGGTAGTTTTCGTATGGAGAAGAATGGGCAAGAAACTCCACCGTTACTTTTTTAAAATGTTTTTACAATATTTTGTATACATTAATTATATAATTATATGTGAAGACGATGCATCTAGAATAAGATTACTATACCACGATAGGTAAAAAAAAAAATGAATTGAATGAACATTGCATAAATTGTTCAATAAATTGATTTGAAGTTCTACTTTTCACAAAAAAAATCATAGTAAATTAACTACTGGAGTATTCTTGATGAAACTCAGAATAGTTATTATTTAATATGTTTATTTAAGTCACAATTTCAACATTAGAGGTCCTGTAAAAAATGTTTTAACGATCGAATAGCTGCATACAACCTACAACTAAAGTATCTTACGTTCTATTTGGTAAACTTTAATATTCCAATAAAATGTTTTATCAAACCGAGCATATTCAACCGATGAAAACCAAAAAATCTAATCTCACTCATTAAACTTAGTTCCATCTAGGATCAAGGTATTATATCCCAATATTATTATATTTTTTAGCGATAGTTAAAAAATAAAATACAAAATAAAGAAGTATAAAATTGTTTATTATACAAAAGCACACTTCACAAACTTATACAGTTGATAAGTGACAACATAAACGTAAAACAACTTCTTTATAATTAAAAAAAAACTAAATCAACTTTGAGATCACTGTCAGTCACATGAAAATTCAATCTTTTGTTACATGTTATTTACAACAAAACAAAATAAAAAACAACTTATACATTTATAATTAAACAAGAAAACTACTTAAATTTGAGATCAATCAGTCACATCAATCAGTCACAAAAAAAGGAGTTTTGACGCCTACTGAACTGTTCTTTTGAACGTTTTCTTTAAGTGTCTTCAAGTTGACTATTAGAAACAAGCCAATCGCGTTTCCTTTCTGCAGTCAAACTGTGAAAAAATTGAATAAACTTTGTCTTCTTTCATCGTTGATTTGATCACAAGATCTGCCACATTTTTTGTTGAGACATGGATGAGGTTTCATTACCTTAGCCCTAATAATAGAACCATCTTTTTTTGTGTATTCTTGTCCCTCGTTACGTAGCCGTTTTCTTTCTTTTCTGTTATTAATTTTCTTCTTCTTCTTAAATCCATTGTCACCCACTTTTCCGTCTTCTAAATTGCATGTCTTCTGTTTTTTACGAGATCTCTCTTCTTCACTATGCTATTCGTTTGAAGATGCAACCCAAGATGAAGATGACCATTGAAAGTCACCATCGTCAGACAAATAATCAATGTAACTTTTTTTTACAATATTTTTGGTACGTGCTTTTTTTGCAGGTGTGTCTTTCTGAAAATAAAGTTCTATGAGCACAACATGCTTTCATGATCTGATACAGTAACATACATAACATACACTGCTACACATAATATTCATAAGCTATAAAATGCTTAAAATTGAATCAAAATGTTACATACCTCTGCATTTCCTGGTTCATCCACCTGTGTCACAATGTTTTCAGCCACTCCTGGTTTATCCACCTGTGTAACAATGTTTTCAGCCACTCCTGGTTCATCCACCTGTGTCATAATGTTTTCAGCCTCAAAGTTTGTAGCCTCATCGAAAGCCTGATAAGTTATAATTGAACAAATAAATATAAAAATAAATGACAACCTATTTTCATTAATCACTTCTAAATAAAAGTACTTCTTACCTGAACAGTTACTGCATCTATCAGATCAATATTTATTTGGCTGCTAATTTCAATATTATTGAAAGTTTCGTAAGTTTTTTCTGTATCAGAGTTTTCAATGTAATCACAATCCTGAAAATAAGTTGTAAATAAGTTCATTAAATTCTATTCTATTTAATACGGTTTATGAAACAATTGACGAAAATGGTTGGATTTAAAACAAAATTAAATACGAAAATGACTGAAATCACCGTTGTATTAACGACCACAAAAGTGCTCGGATTTAACTGGAACCTAGACCATTTGAAAGAGAAAAATCTGCCGATTCCAACAGTGTAAATAACTCAATTTTGACCAAAGTGGTCGTTAATACAATATGCCTTTCTAGCGTCGAATTATGTAGGTACACAAACAGGTTTCTATGGCTACGTTTTGGGCTTGTATAAATTGGCAAGACGCACCAGTGCTTGTGAGTTTGTGTTAGAAAAAAATTTTGATCTATTTATTTCAGGGGAAAATTAAAAGAATAAGTAAATCGATAAATAATTTATCTCACATAAGTCCCATTTTTAACTCAAAAAATGAAAAAAAGAAATATAAATCAAGAGCTACGTTTAGTAAACAGTCGACACACGTCACCCAGTTATTAAACCAAAGTTGTTAACGTGGAGTTTTCAACATACTTACATTTACCATAGTCAGTTCGTATTTTAGACACGAAATCTGTGAAAATACAAGAAGATTTTCGTCTTCGCTTTTCTTTAACACTTTAGGAAAGAATTTATTAGGTCCTAAAAGTTGAAGCACGAACTTCCACTATTAAGACCGTCATTTATATAATTGGGATCATTTATCGCTCTCTCCTGCCTCTTGGCCCGCCCCACAACCCCTTTATACCGTAGTGATAGAAATTGAGTAGTGTTTCGTAATTAGTGCTCGCTGTAATTACAGCCGTGGGCTACGGCTAAATATTATACGTTCAGTTCGCAGTACGCACTACGAGTATAGTGCATCGGCAGAATATATCCCCTGGCTAAGTTTGCACTGTGCACCCTTACCAACTGTATTTAAGTACTTCAATATGGTCGATATTGCTTTTTAGGGTTCTGTACTCGAAGGGTGCCAAATTGAATCTTATTACTAAGTGTCCGCTAACTGTCCGTCTTTCAGTCTCATGAACCGTAATAGTTAGACAGTTGAAATTTACTCAGATTGTGTATTTCTATTGCCGAGTTCTCTGGACCGAACAGGAAATATAAATGATATTTGCCATCGACACGCTAAGAAGAAGATTGCCGCTATAACAGAAATAAAATAAAGTTAATAATTTAAAAAAGTTAACAAACAAGAAAAGAAACTTGTTGTTAAAACATTATTTTCACTTTTTATTTTGTGTTTCACGAACCGTGTCCAAAAAAAATATTCTTTCCTTTTTTTTGGCGATTTTCGCTTGATTTTAATGCGGTACGAAATAATAACAATTTGCCATAGGCATTATGCAAAACCACCAGCGTTTGAAAACGGACGGCGCCGTTTATTTAATGACGAATCATACGAGTACAATCTGCCTGCGCCATATACAAAGCGGAAGCAAGGATAAAACTATAGAAATATAAATCTTTGACCTGTTACAAAATACTTCTACAAAGTTTGAGTTGGTAAGTCGACATAAAGACAACACAAAGTTTTAATATAGATGGATAGTTTATAAACATAAATTCTCTTTGACTTTAAACCACTTTCACGTGAAGTCGTACACCAAATAGTGCGCAATCATACTTTTCTCTTTTAAGGGTGCACTAGTCGACGGCTCGAACTCGTTGGTGGGCGTGACTAATATGCATGCTAATTAGTCAAATTATTAATTTATTTAGTATTTATTTACCTTTTTTATTAAAAAAAATCTAAATATTACTAATCCTGCAACTACTATTAAAACTGACACTAATACTACGATTTCTTAGTAATTAGACACTATATAATACCTAGGATTTATTATTTTCCTACCAAAAAGGAAAAACAGGTTGGGAAAGAAGAAAAACTGAAAAACAATTTATATCAAAAGTAAGACATGGACAGGCTTGACTTCATGAGCTCGGTGGCTTACATTTGCCACTTAAAAAAATAAAACAACGTTATAATTTGATGATTACCTAATGATTATTATTTTATGTTTGGATTATTAGAGGAGTTCTCATGGCATTAAATAGGGTTATTTAACGCCATGAGAACTCCACTCCTACACATAGAATCTACCGAAAAGGTTCAAAAACCTTTTCGGTAGATTAGTACCTTAATTTGGTGCGAAAATCGTAACGTAAATGGTTTTTTCAATATTAAACAATTTTCCCTTCATTTCTGCTTTATTATCTTCCTTTTCACCAAATTTTATGTTTCTAAATCTACGGGGAGAACGTACATATCTTAAAAGTGTTTGATTTCCTCGATTATGTATAAAATAATATGTGACGAAATTTTTTTTTTTAATAATTTGATTTCAATTATTAAACTATATAATACTCGTAATTAAAACTCATTTAAAAGAGCAGTCCATCGATTAATAAATATTCGATGAATCGTTCAGTCGAAGTAGCGTTTGGCGATAAAAGGTTGTTTAGCAATAAATTCCTTTCGAACAATCGTTCAGTCGACTTTCCATTAATCGAACATATGACTCTCGAAGTTAAGTTACGGACTCAAAGAACACAGCCCGATGTTAAGTTTAGAGCAGCCGAAATTAAAGTTCTCTTTTCATAAATATAGCACAGCGACCAGCCCAACCGATAGCACATACAGCAGAAGACGAATGTATCTGTGACTCTCAAGAAAATTTATATGGTTAAAGAAAAACGCTATAGTGAAAACAAGATCTTTGTACCACACGCAAAACTGTCAATGTTTCTTGATGATGGTTTATGGTCGGACGACTTTCAATTTCGGAAATTTATCTATTTTAATAGAAAAACTTATGACAAGAATAAAGAAAATAGGATCATACGCAATGACGAGAAACTCAATGACGATGGATAGAAATATCAATAGAAGCAACATGACCAATAACAATACAAAACTTGTTAGTTTCAGCTGTAGGTCGATCACTCGTTCAGTCGCATGCGTGAGAGGTTTATGCAGATAAGCTGACATCATAGTTTTACAAGAGATTTGGTTGCTACCGAAAGATATCCCTTTCTTGGGCACTATTGACGCATTGCATTTCGCATGAATTTCGAGTTTACAGGAAAATCAGTGATAGATATCGGTAGTTGGTGAGTTGCGTGGAAAACCATACGGTGGTGTCGCCTTACTTTGGCGGAAAACTATCATTGAAGCGGTAACTGTCATACAGTCTACAAGTGCGGGTATATCAGCGATAAAAGTGATTTTATGTGAAAGTACGGTATTAGTGTTCTCAGTTTACATGCCGACTCTTGCCGAGTTCATGTCTGGGTGAGATTGCGGCTATTGTTGACGAATATAGTGTAGACTCTGTGTTTTTATTAGGTGACTATAATGCGCAGCCTAGCGGGTGGTTTGTAGTTGTAATTCTGGACTTTTGTGTTGAGCAGCAATGGCATTGTGCCGATATTGAAATATATATTTTCGGACACATACGTACACATCGTACGTAAGTGACATTTATGGTTCTCAGAGTTGGTAAGACCACTGTGTAGTATCTGAAGCAGCAGCGTGGCGGTCTGTCGTCGATGCAAAAATATTACACAATGTTTATTGTCTGACCATATAGGTACCATTACAAATAACGTGTAACTTAAACGTACTTCGAATGAAGTCAAAAAGCATTATTAGTAAACGCAATAAGGTCACGTGGGGTGGAAAAGACTTGCAAAAAACTGCCTTATATAAGAGTTTATGTACGACGAGACTAAGATAGGTTGATTTTCCTTCCGAATTTAGAAAATGTACTGATAAATTGTGTATGAATGTAGAACATAGACCCATTATTAATAGAAGGTACTATGAAATTGTTGACATATTGAGCGAAGCGGCATGTGTTTGTTACTGTAGGCCGGATCAAAACAAAAGAAAACCAGTGATAGGTTGTAACTCAGAGTAATTACTCTGAGGGTTGTAACAAACATGTTAAACAAGCGCACTCGGGGGCCGCCTTGCTTTTCAGAATTGGGTGATATCCCCTCGTCTGTTGAGACACCACAGTGGTGAACCGAAAGTGGGTTCTGTGTTCGATACCATGAGAGAAACAAAACGGGTTTTTAAAAGTAAAGTAAAGTGGTGTCAGGAAAACAGAGAACAAATAAATAAATAAAAATTACCGACTAGCGTACCCTTAAGTCACTGCAATACAATCAGGAACAACTCTGTGGAGCAGACTTACATGACACCACAGACACACTTGCCTCTTTTGCACAAACTAAATAGCTTCCTTTGACCTCAACGTAGATCGGGTAAGCACATCGTTGTGAGCAGTAATCTCTTTGCCCGGGTGACCTCCGGTGTCCCGCGCCACACAATAACATCAAAAATCCAATTATTCCTTAATAATTCTGTGGAGATTTAAAGATTTCTGCTGTCTTTTTATTCATGAACGTTAGGCATTTCCAATAATTATTGTCAACTTCGGTATGAGAGTGAATTAAATTCCTATAAAAGGCATGAATACACACCATTCACATAAAATATTATAATAAAAAACATTATTAATAACTATAAAAACTTATGAAAACATAAAATACAATTAGAAAACAAAATTCTAAATTAGTGGATATTTGCATTGTAATAAATAAAATGTTATCACGAAAGGTAGAAGGTGACCTACATAAGAGTATAAGTGTGAGTGATATCTAAGATTTAATATGAACATGAAATTACAAAACATATTTATTAATGGGTTAGTTCATGCACTCCCGTACCTCAGAAACTAATCTTCTAAACTTGTTAAGTGATACATCGTGTAAGTCGGTTTCTATCGGTTTAAAAAACCTGTTGTAATTTCTGCACATTCGGAGCAAGGCACGGTGGTTTCGCGCCCATAGAAGAGCGGTCATAACCTCCTAAAACTGTTTTTAGTGATTATTTCTTGTTGTGAACGATGTAAAATATTAATAAGAGACGTACTTGATTAAATATAAACTAATGTATTAAAATACAAATTATTATTAATGGTGTACAACAAGCATCAGAAAAACTCGAAAAAAAAAAAAAATTGTATGCAGTTTTGTTGTAACAATTTGGTACCGAAATACAATTAACTGTTGTTAAATAAATACATTCTTAATAACTAAAGCTAAATACATAATCCTCACTAGTAAAAATATTATTATAGCTTATAATTAAACATGAAATTGTGCTATGATCTGACAATACTAAACAAAGGAAATTATACTAACAGCTTAAAAGCACAATAAAAATCTAAAATGCAGCTTTAAACTTTGATAGTTCTATAACTTTCTTAGGTATAAGGCTGTTTTTCTTTCGAGAAAGTTTTCTAAGACCAGATATAAAGGGGTCTGGACTATGAAAAAGTCTTTGTAACTTCGCGTGATATTTTTCGGGTAAAATCTCGTCTGAACAGTTTTAAATGTTTGTTAATAGATTCAGCTGCTTCGTCAGAAAGTTCCCCAATGGATAAAAGAGCATATTCTGATACATCAACACCATGTATGTGAACTTTGTGGACGGAAGTAAGGAGATTGTACCACGGATATTCTGCGTTTTTACCAAATTTTAACTAATTGACGCGCGCTTTCCAAGGAATATTCTGTAAAGTTATTACAATCAATGACCGCCTACTAAGATCGGAAAAGTCTTTCCTGGGCCGCCCGCCTACTACGGCGCGGGACGGTCCCGGTTGCTTCTGCTGTAAATGGCATTGTTCAACACTTCTTGTCAGTTCTACACACTCATTTTCGTCAAACCAATTAGAATAGTTATTTAAAAATCTATCTTTAGTACGTGCTGACTTAACCCAAAAATAAAGGTGTTATTTCTACATTTTAGGCATTCTTATGAGGCGCAAAAACGCGGTTTTTGCGAACACCACAGCTCAAATAAATGCCCCCTCGAAAAGGAATATTTGATTTTAGTACTTGAAATAAAAATATAAAATTAATATCAAGTTTCGTAGCATCTACGAGTATTGCTACGCCGCGTCTACGGCGCTATGAGGCGCTGCTACGTCGTAGCAGACATACGAGTATTGTGGACGCACGGGGAAATTAGGGCAGCTAGAATGATGTTGTGCGATATTTAAGTATTTTTATCTTTGACACCGTATCAAGATCTGTATCTGTGCTGCCGGTATTCAGCAAGATGTTCGAAAAGGTAATGCTCAATCAAATGCTTAATCATTTTAACACCAACCAAATCTTACACGATCAGCAATATGGGTTCTCCAAAGGACGTTATATGACTAACGCCGGTGAGGGCGCATAAAGCCAGCAAAAAATCAAATTTCACCCGCGCAACCCTTACCTACCCCTCTCATCAAACACGACGAAAACAAAACACAATCCATTCCCGCCGGCAGAAACTTTTCGCCCGGCGTTTATCTAGCTAGGTATAGAATCCGAATTTGAATTTTCTGTACTAAGTATATGCAAAATAATCAGATGAAACGGCCTATTCAATTTACCTAAGTACGAGTTTGATCGCTGTATACAAGTAGGTATATTATTCCAGATATTACATTATTGTATATTCGTGAATCTGTTATCGATGCTGGTGGGCTACTATTTTAAACGTTTTTATTTACCTCTGAACATAATTGTTATCTTATAATTATATATCCGATGTTTATTAGTGAGTTATAGGCATTGATTAGAAAACAGCGCAAATGCGAGCGGATCATCATCAAAGTATTATACTACGTACTACATTATCAGTCATGATGAAAATAAACTCAATAAACTTGCTTTTTTGACGATATGGAAGCAAATACTATCTAACTAATCGTATCACTTACCTTCCCTTTTTTACTTTGAGGAAAACAAGCCTTTTTAGAATGATAACATCATAAGGGTCATAATTATTAAGGACGAACATGATTGAACAAAAATATCAATAAACTTAGAATATTTGTTGGACCGCAGTGATCAGCAACCCTATTCGTCGAAATGGTTTTTCAATTACAATATTTAACGAAATATGATCGTTGCCCACTCCCTTTATTTTCAATGCAATTCTTCAATAGGTAAAACTAAAAACATCTGTTTCTTTTGCATATACTATACGCTAAGCTTGAATTCAGAATCTTAGATCAAATGCAAGTTTTGGAACTAGAAACTCTATATTGACGTGACAAGGTTCAAATTCAAATGTAACCAAATTTTATTTAGGACCTTGTACAATTTGTACCTCACGTCTTCGTGAAAAACTGTGATACCCAAGTAAAAAAATATAATGCTATATCGTGGATTTTGCACTTAGCAACAGTGTTACCCAAGTTAGAAAAAATATTGGTATAGTGGATTTTGCACCGTATTGTGCAAAGACACATAGCATGTGTCATGAAAACCTTTCCTGCGCGAAGCGCGAGTAGAAACAATCCCCACCGAAAACCTTTGTGAACAAAAAAAAAAAAAAAAAACCGACTACGTACAAAGTGAACTTAAAGTGGAATTAAGATGACCTATTTCTGTCTTAAAAAAAATAACTTTTTTTATTTTACGCTTTTTAGTTAGGATTTCTCATTCCAAATTACATTTTAACAAATAATTTGTATATTTTTTTGTAATCACCTTTTAAAACCACTTGATAGGTTTGGGAGATTTTTTCGCCAAATATCCGCCATTTAGTTTTTTTTTAATACGAGTATACCCAGTGTCAATAAACCCCATCATTTTGATAGGTCTCAAATTATTATTTTTAAACATACCTTTTGGCCCAAAAAAACAGCCAATTCGATTTTTATTTAAATAATATTCCCGGTGACACTGGCGTAATAAAACCCTTTATTTTGTTACCCCAATCGATAGATTTGCGAGTTTTTATCGATCGCTTCAGTAAGGACACCATTTCCAGTGAAATTGTTTAAGTATCTGCGTGTGTATATGATAGAAGTAATAAAACTACGTTCATGAAATGGGTACAAAATACGAAGAATTAAATTACTAGCGTGGCGATTCTAAATGAAAATGTGGGCCGAGGCGAAACCGAGGCACACATACGTGAGTCCATCAGTATAATACTTTTCTCAAACAATGCGCGGTAATTAAAACTAAGTGAATTAATTATAAATTCCAGAATCAATGACGAACAACGATAATGTTACTCGCGCCAATTATGTTCATTTATTTCTTCTTTACTTTAAACACCTCTATCTGCAAGCCAAAACGAAATTTAAATAAAATCTTTGATAAGTTGCCTCCTTGGTTGCCATGGAGCAACCAACCAACAAAAGTGTGTTCCATTTTTACAGATTCGACACCAGCAATTTACACTACGCTAACTTGAATTTTGGACAATTTCCGTTTTGAATGCAAAATTATTTATGGTATGGACTTTCAATTAGTACCAAAACAATTATATAGAAATTCCAAAAAATAACGAAGTTACAAATTTTCCATAACGCTTAGTGAATGTAATTTTTGCAATCGCGCGACATACATTACGCTATTTCTAGTTAGCCTAGTGTATTCCGTTCGTGAATGTTCGTAACAAAAAAGGCAAGACTTAGCTGAGAGTTAGCACACTCTTACCTGTACTATTTATTACACGGCGGTTTAAGCTATTAGTATTATTTTTTTGTAATTAATAATGTTGTAAAGAATTTATGTTTTTTATTTTAGGTGTAGTTTGACAATTCATATAATTTAATGTAATATTTTAGCATTCTCACCTTTTGACATTCCATTTAAATGTACGCTACGCTAACTATGAGTTGGTGTAATTTATTGCATATTCATTTATCGTTTTTTTTGTGTATTACTACTACTAACTCGGGTTAATTTCAAAACTAACAATTAATAAAGAAATTAAATAACGACATTCTTTGTATTGTCAAGAGAATTGACAACACAAAAAAAAAACAATTAATTATCTTTATTAATAAAAAAGTTACTTATCACATTTTTTCTTTGAAATGCCTCTGGTGTAAAATCGACTTTTTCAAGTTAGCGTTGTATTCATTGCTGGTGTCGAGATATGACTTTTCATAGTAATTTATTTAGCCACTAAACACGCAAGATATTGCCGGCGCTTGAATGAATGTTCGAATTTCCATGTTTGAGAAAATGCTATTTTTACTGTAGACATAATGTCAAGCTTATCTCTTTTTCTGTCAAATTTTTGTTTAGATTTTTTAAGCTGTTTGTGTTTTTGAAAAATAATCCGATAGTCGTAACGGCCAATGACATAATTGCTAAGAGCCTTGACCGTTGGTCAAGGCACCTCAGGAGGCTCTCGTTAGGCTGTTGGATCAAGGGCTTGATCCAGAAAGGGCTTCAATGACTTCTGGACTCAACGTGTATCGTTAGGAGGTTCCTCTCTCAGGAGCATAGATAAAACACGAGCCCTGACCACCGGTAGCTTGGACCCTGCTCCCGATACCTGGTGGGCTATTATTTTTATGTTTTTATAAAAATATTTAAAAATGTAAATGATATGTAGATGAAATAAAGGATATAATAATATACCAATAACCTATTATGCTTTTCGGGTTTCAACCTCATTTAGGGGACGGTCAAAAGTCGCTCGAAATGGTTCGTCTAAGCGTTACCTTATAAGAAGTTTGTCAAAAAAGTGGGGTAAACGAATTTAGATCTTGCGCTTATCGTAATAAGATTTAAAATTTCCAGCGCAAACTTTCAAATAAACGTGGAATTGCCTAGTTGGCTATGTTGTAAATTTTCTCCGCAAGAAAATTGACCGAAATACAGGACAATGGCGCTAGTTGTACTTTAAGAGTCATAAATCTGTCAAATAAAATGTATGTCATCTTGAGTTTTCAATTATCAACATTGAATTTTATATTTTTATTTAGCCTCGGTATTTATTTAGATTATCAATTCTTAAAGCTTTTAATAATCGTTTCGGAAGTGGTTTTAGTGTTTTTTTCATGTTTTCTATTTCACAGTTTCTTTTCTAGAATGTGATAAATTACGAAAATATTATTTACGCAAATAAATTATATCACAGCGAAGCCAAAAATTTGAGCGCAGTCCTCTCGTCTCAACAGAGCGACGGCGACTGATTTGTGAAACAAAAATATGCTTGAAGTTCCCGCAACGTGCGATGGAAGACGACTTCTTCCACGAACTAAGAACGTCGTAAGTGCTAAAAGCTTGTACTCGTAATAAAACCAAAAATAAAAGGAATAAAAAAAAAAAGCATACACAAATTTTTTCGCCTTTTAGTAATACAAATAATCATCTAATTTGTATCCAATTAATTATTACCATATTAAGTACAAATCGAAAATACGGGAAAATTAGAGGTAACTTCCTGATGTTTTTTTATCGAGAAAATTTTAATATTTTGTGTTTCTGTTACACAAAAAGTTTGGAAATATCATGTAGTTACTCGTGTTATTTTTATTTTATACCTAAGTCTTATCAACTTCCTGATAAATCTAATTGAAGATAGGCAATTTTGGTTACTACCCCCTCTTAAAACACATATTTACGGCGCGGGAGGAGGCCTAAGATGCCTTAGGAATTTTTATGCATATGCTATTACATTGATTTAGACTTGATCATCTCTGCACACCTAGATTACGTACAATCGTCGTGTTCTACTATACTTCACCACAAACCAAATAAAACTATTAAACGTATAGTAAAAAATGAATTTTAGGTAGGGTGAGGTTTGGTATTCAACATTCAATCGAAAGAGGTCAAGACTGAACATTTTAGCATTAAAAACTGGGTTAAGCGAATAATAATATCGCCACCATGTCAGTGATGATGAACAATTTAGTATAATAATCAAGTTTTACGAGTAGTATCAAAAAAAAAATATGGTTTGCTTGAAAATTTTAAGCTATGTGTAGGTACGCTGGATGTCACAACGAGCTCTTTATGCAATTAGTGACAATGGTACGTAGGTAATGGCCTATATGGTCCAATGCGCGATTTGGCACCGAGCCAGCCGGCCGACAGCGAACGGTACGACACTACGATAGTACCAACGTGTAACAATGCCCAGAAGGAACAGTGATTAGTCAATGAATTCTACGAAATTTGCTACAATTACAGGTTCACTAGAGTCACTGGGGTCTCTGACACCTGGTAAGTCACTAACCACACGAAGAAGAAGAAGATTAAGAAGATTATAGATTAATGACTTGGACCAAGACAACATGGAATCTGGACAAACTTATGTAATTGTCAGCCTTGACCAGCTATGGGGTGTTAGTGAACATCTGCCCCTAAATCGGTGCATTATACGCATAGGTTCCTGTGATGTCGTCAGCAGCTGACTATGATAGGTTTATGCTAAAAAAATAACCACTTTAAATAAAGATGAACTCTCTGCATTATTTTTTATTTTTACAGGGCACCTTTCATTTGACCTCTGAGGAGGTCGTAGGTGCTTAACCGGACTTTCCTGTGGTTGCCTTAAGATACTAACTTAAAACCTCAAATATAACTTATAAACTAGGCGAACGCTCGCTAAGGGCACCCCCTTTGGGATTACGAACCTCGGCTTAGGGCGTCGCTGGAGGGAGGCAGCAGTCTTGCTATCCCATCTGGGACAGGCTGGATCAAACATGGATAATTATTTACAGGGGAATTTAAAGCTACTGGTTCAGCTTCGACGCGGGCTGGCACATCGTCGAGCAAGAGTCGGGGGGGAGTAATATTTACTTGGGAGGATCGCGATCGCGGTGGACCTAGGCGGTGATGATAATTGAAATAAATAGTTCTCATATTTATACTCCTAGGTAGGTACGGTCGTAGTGATGAATGACATCGTGCTATATGAATTGTTCATATTCACCAATGAGTAATAGGGGGTTTTGACCTATGGGCTGACCACCGTGCAAGGGTGCTCCAACCAGACGGGTGTTGTGTCTGGTGTGCAACTGCCCGACGATTGATGTCGGGACGTTGTATATATACTCATCACGCGGTAAACCCTGCTTGCGCGACGCAGGATTTTGCGTGACACCACCGTTGTAGATACCGCCACAGATCACTATATTTTACAAATCTGTTTGCAACTTTGTAGAGGAAAATTTGATCAGCGAAAGGCGACGGCCTCAGAGTGTCTCATATTGGCAAAGTGTAAGCACTGCTCATACGGACAGCGATGGCTAATTATCCTGGATAAAAAGGCTTAGTGATTGCTTTTATTTGTATTCTCGTCGTTGTATTCTCTCAACCCTTTGCGAATGAAGTTCACAGAACGGATTCCAGGCAACACACTAGTGTATTCCAACCGAATTCACACCGGGTTTGAAAATGTCCTAAATGGCTTCGAGAAAAGTATGGTACGGCTGTGTCTTTGTTTGTTGGTTTTTGCTAGACTTGGCCCGGGCACTGCCGTGCTCTCAGTTAGTGGCCACATCAATTTCACGTCAACGCGGCAACGAGACGACACGACACCATTCGTTAATTGTTAATTCCGCGACGAAAATCTCTAATTTATATTTTGTTAACAATCTGCCAGACGCGACCTTTGTTGCTCCACACTCTCTGATTTCCAAATAAACCGTCAATGTTTGTAAATATCTATTTTCGGATATAATAATTACCTAGAAGGTGAGGACAGCGAGAAATTCGAACATAGGTACTCACGATATTTTTTATCCTTGCCCAAATATTCTAATAATATGTTTTTAAAGATTTTCTCAAGTAGTAGTAGTTTTGTTTGTCAGCAGTTAACAAACAAATTAAAATATCCATAACTATCATCTGCGTTAAATAAATGACTTCCACTGAAAACTATCCAGACAATAAGAACACAGCAGCAACCAAACATTATAATCACATAATTAGCACTAACTCGTCCAAGTCAAAAAGTCAAACACTGGATCAAGATACACGGTGTTAAGATGACGTCACAACTTGCCGCGCCGAAGCGGAGGCGAGTTCCCAAACTAATTAAAATTATAAACACGGCCGTGTAATCTCGCCGCCCGTGATTTGATTACGTCATAATTCCGCTAAGAAAGGGCTGGATGAATTTAGTAGAGTACAAGTTTGGACGAGGCGAGGAGTTCGCTGTATCAGTGGGTTGATGTGTTGTAGGAAGTCCTTCAACAAGGGATACAAGTTTTAAGACAGTTACGGTTCTTAGTATTCTTCGCTGTTGGATTTGGTAATCTGTTGGCTGGAAATGTGTTTAGTTGCTAATGTTTGCTTTTTTTTTCCTATATTTTTTTGTATGTCACGTCGTGTAATCAATATTTGACTGCAGTCAGCCTCTATAAGTCCCACAATGGATCGGGATCCTGCAAACAGAGGCTAATTTTTTTCACATTCAGTCTTATTCCGATCAAAGTAGAGTAGAAAATTCCAGACCAATTCGTTTTGAGTGTCCATTATTCTGTCTCGTATAGCAGGAAATGTTCCCAAATGCCCGGGATGCGCCAACACGTCAGCTGGCCTTATATATTTGTTTTATTAACAAAACAATTTTTCCCGGAATCTGTCCGAATTTTTGTTAAAAATTAATTTTGTAAAGAGATGATTTTTTTCTACGGGAAAGCTCTCGGATATAACAAACTAAATCACTATTAAATTGAAGAATGTGCAATTTTCAATTCGTTTATTAAACAACCATGAAAACGTTTGGATTGCCATTCCGATGCATAGAGTTCTTAAAATGTTACTGACCTAAATAAATTATGTTCCAATATTTAATTTATTTTACAAATCTATCACCCAAATTTTTTAACCATTAGAACTTCACCATCTCATAGCAAACCATACAAGAACATTCCCACCCTCGGGTCACAGCTACAGCACCGTGTCTTCGCTAGTCGTCATTGTCACGGCGACCATTACTCTTCGTCGCACGATGGACTGACGGGACATCGGACATCGGACCCCTTGTAAATCCTTATTATAATTTAGATTTCGTCGTGGCGTTATAAATCGAAGTTTATAAGTCGTCTAAAATTCCACGTGTAATGCGGTTGGAGGTAAATACATGTATTTTTTTTTAAAGATAAACGGAATGAATGGATTGTTTTCACGCATATTTAAACATTACGGGGGTTTATGAACAATGGTTGACGATTCTAACAGCTCCCCATAGACTTGAATTTGGGTCGATTTTAACTATAAGACGAATTGGGTATACTCTCAAAATCCCCTATCTCATTGCGAGATTGTTTTACCTTGATACGTACCTACAGTTGGTATTACGAGTATGTTCACCAAAGTAACTGTAATAAAAAAGGTCATAACGTGATACCAACGTGTTACCAAACGACTTTCAGAATAACATTCTAGTCTGAAAACCTGAAAATTTGTCACGACCGATGTTCTACAATCCAAAACTACATTGTGATTAATGGAAACTAACTCGAGGAATTTAATTAATTTAAAATAATTTAATGTTGACAGAGGCTTTCCATTGATATAGGTCGCGGGGCCGAACAAAACAGCTGAAATAATTGAAATAGTTGGTAGGAATTAATAGAACAGGCGCGGGAGCTCATTAACGTTTATGAGTAAATACGCGCATGTGATATCCATTTTTGTGGTAGATAAATAAACACAAACATTATTAAAAATGTGAAATATAATTTCGTTAATACGAAGGTATTAACGAAATTATATTTCACATTTTATTTTAACCAACAAGCCCTCAAAACGAAGGTTTTGAGGGCTTGTTGGTTTAGTTTAACCAGCGGGTAATTCAATGGGGTACCTACCTACTCAAGGTGTTGAAACTAGAAGACGACTTTGGTTTCTATTAGAACTGTTGCAATACTTTAAAGTTTATAAATTTAAATATTCCTGGATACAAAGTAAATAACAAAAACATTTTGTCTTAGATTATAACACCTTGGCATCCAAGGGAAAACCCAAGCACATCAATATGCGAAATTATTTCAATTCATACATATACTCCCGAGGGCGCAGCCCTTTTATAGAAACGTATCAAAACATTCACATTCATACTCGTAATGTGAAATATTGAAAAGCAAACGAAAAATCTCTCGTCGAATCGTGAATGTAACCATCAAATGTAGCCTATTAACAATTTATCGTCAAATGTAGCATATTAAGAATATACATCAAATCTCTCGCATACTTGGCCCGCCCAAAACCGACCGCGTTGCCGTCTAGACCTATCATTCCATTCCGCCCAAAATTCCACTTAAAATTCTAATATATCGCACAATGGCCGTCTAGGATTCCACGAAAACAATTTAAAGTTAAACAGAACCAGTAATATTATATGAGGCCAGGGCGGAGTGTCGGCGGCGCGCGGCTGGCGGAGCGGTGCGGGGACTCTTCTCAACACTTCATTTTAATTTAGGGGAAGCTAATTACTTTGAACATTTTGTGTTTTTTGTTAATTTGTTACTTAATTAGGTACAATAAAATTTAAATTACTTCTTTATGAAGTGTCCTGAAAAGTTAATTGAGATTTAATAGGTAATAGAAAAAACTAATAATTATATTATGTAGGTTGTAGAAAATACTGTTAACAAATTCAGTGGCCTAACTAAGTACAATACTATTTTTGTATGAGTGTAAGTGTGTAACTTGAAGCACGTTGAACTAAATAGGCTATCATTCGGTGTTCAAACATGGTATCTATGGTATCTGGAAATAGTATCTAGCTAAGCTTAAAACTTTGTAACAGATATACACATCCCTGCGAACATCAATGTAGAAATATAGAGGATAGAAATACAATCCGACATTGAGCTCAAAACGTCGGCCAATCTGCGGTTACAGCGATACAGGCGATTTATAGTGCCGAGTGATGGCGGCGTACGGAACAAAACAATGCTTGCCAAATAGACTGTTAAAAAAAAAACAACTGCATTGTACGCTAGCACTGAAGCCTATGCGGAAGGTAGGCAGGAATGCGGTCCGCCAGCGTTTCACCAACGTTGGGGTAATCTGCGGGTGCAACGCGCTTGATTAATGACGCCAAACAATTTGTGTAAAAACTTCTGTGTCCCGAACTCACGACACAATATTCTCAAGGTGGATTGCGACATACAGACCAACCAATTATTATTGCAGAAAGAAATACTCACTCTCAAACAACTTGAAGCAAAAAACTATTTGGACTTAATTAAAATTTTGGTCGAGCTAGATGAGAAATAACAAAGTCGAGCTCTTTTAAAATTCTGGTTTCAAAACTTTTAATAAAGGGAAAGTTCTTTTATCTAGCTGGAAGTAGGTACTAACTAATTCACAGATAGCGACAATCTAGTCGCAGATATTTCATGTTTGTAGAGAAGCACCATGTGCTCACACTATATTGAGTTGAATGGCAAGTGGGCAGCGTAATGATCGTGTGCCGATAGATAGATGGCAAGACAAAATATCTCTGGCCCATTTTTTTTAATGAGTCGTAAATACCTGTTGCTCTGTATTAATATTTCTTCCTCGCTTTATCACCAACAGGATAAAGTCGTTTTTAAGACGATACAAAATCTAACGCATTTTATCATCGGATCAGCATTAAGGCTCGTGCAGACTGGCGCGACTTGTCGCGCGACACGACACCGGTTATTGTTATACCGCGAAGTTTTCTTAGAAATCGTATTGTTCGAGTTGCGTCGCGCTGTCGCGTCGCGCCGTCGCGTCGCGCTGGTCTGCACGAGCCTTTATTCGATATCTCGAAATATCATTAGTAACGCGAGTGCCTAGTCTAGTGCCTACACAATGCTTAATAAGGAGAATCGTTGTAAAAGTGTTATACTAGTCGGTAAAGCAGACTATTCCGTTTGATCACTCAGACTTTCCATTGGACCAACTCGTTCAGAATACCCTACACAAGAGGTTTTTCCCATTACCTACAGCCATTTACACTTTGCGAGCAATTGGCTTGCTGTATCCAGTAAGACGAGGACTGATGTCCGTGACCCGGTCAAAATATTTTGAGACATGTGCAACACTTTATGCTATTCACGTTTTAGATTGTTTTTCTGAGGGATATACAACCGCTGTCAGCCATCGTTCATACTCTTGTTGAGTAATATCAGTCCGCCGTCAGTGCATCTACTGCGTCACTGTTCTGAGTACGGCGATCCGGCGAGCCGCCGAGCCGACACGCTGCCAGACGAGCACAGCCGGAGTCGAGCACAACGCCACTCACCTGTGACGCGAAGTGATGCGGCGCGCGTGACGGACGATATTGTGCTGCAAAGTAGCCGGATTTATCCAAATGCCTCGGTCGGCTGCTTTACTTATTTAAATTACCTCACGGCTAAATTAAATGCCACTTTCACAGAGGTGTGTTTACTCGGATTATAGAATTAAAAGCTGCTGAAATGTAATTTACCGAAACGAAGAGCTGCTGGAGTTTACCTTTAATAACATAACACATAACATCACGCCTGTATTCCCTGAAGGGTTGGGCAGAGGTGTACATACCTATAGTACACCCACATTTCGCTAGTTATGTTTAAGTCCCAATAGAGATAATAGCCATCGACCGGGCACAAATTCAGACTCCGGGCTGCTACTGAGAAATTCTTAAAGAAAAACCTTCTTTACCCTTTTTATCTTTAATAAAGATATTAAATTACTGTTTTCTTTTAAATTAAGTTTTACCATAACCATTTAGTATTTGCAGCCGTACCTAAGTATTTTCACTTACAGTTTCCATTGAAGGCCCAGGTATTTCAATAAGAGAATACCTGAAAAAGTAATAAAACAACCCATCATGTCGCACAAAGCGTACATCAACATAAAAGCAAGCAAAAACGTTTTCCAAAACAACATTTGTAACAGGCGTGCTCCACGTCGACAATGCTACAATGGCTTGTAATCTGGCACCCAGTTACACAGTGTTGTATTGTGTTTGCACTTTGGAACGGTTCGCTGTTCGCAGTGAATTTAATAAAGGAGTAAATCCGACAGACATCGTTAATGTCGGAATGGGAGTCTTGGAAGAGGATTAGAGGTCCATTCACTGCTCTAATTTGACTCCTTGTTATAGATGATTGAAGTGGGACCTGGGATTGGCTCGTCGGCTAAAATTATCAGACTTCCGAAGGGTTTTATTCCCGCGTTGGTAATTTTCCTTCAAACTGATCACTCGGATTAGATTTTTTTATTTTCCTTATATATTTTATAGTTTAAGATGCAACAAACAACAAAAACGTAATGACTATGAAACCTCTTCCTTATTTTAAACTCAGACACATATTATGATATTAAAGATCCAGTGAAAAGAAAATCGAATTTAAATTAAAATGAACAAAGTCGTAAAAATCTCGAACATTCATACCTATGGATGAGTACTGAAGGAGGAGCTCGTGGCTAAGTAATAACAGCCGCATGGGTCGATCCATCAGGTAACGCTTGCCGGGGTTGGTCCGTGGTCATTCGTGGATCTTTTACAGTCGTTACGAGTCGTCGTAAGTCTGACAACCAGTTTTACCAAGGGTTATCGTATTACCCAGTTTCTGGGTTGTGAAGGTCAGATAGGCAGACAGTCACTCCATGTAAAATACTGGTATTCAGCTGCATCCGGTTAGACTGGAAGCCCACCCCAACATAGTTGGAAAAAGGCTCGGCAGATTGATTTCGATGAGTACTGAACCTCGACCACATATGTATTTTCAAATGAAGAATATTTTAAACACAATTCTTATAGATTTTGTGTGAACTTCACAAGAACACTTTGATAACGGAAAATTCTCAAAAAAAAAAAAACGCTCTCTCGGGATTTTTCCTCTTTTGACATACGCCTCTTGACCTATTTCTCACAAGGTAAACGAAATCAATTTGACTTCAAGGTGTACACTCGTAAAGCTTTTTGAATTTCCTTATTATTACATTTGCGACTCACGTGTGTACGAGAGGCTTGCGAGCGTTGCCGATGGGCTCGACGCTCCACGAGACGATTATTGGGAATCTCGGAAGTGCTCGGCCAGGATCGGTTTTCGTTACATTTTTAATTTGATATCCTTTTAGGCTATGCACTGGGCACGTACGGTATTCATTGTGATCAGAAGATTATTTTGGGAATTCAATGGTATTCGAGTAATAGAACTCTCTCCTAGCGATTTGGTACTTATTATTTTCATAATAATAAACTTAATTCATTACAACATCACGACCTATCTAAAATTCCTATCGAGATTTTTAAACTTTTCAAAAACTTCAACTCACTCAGAAAACAAAATCTAATAAAATACACGTTTCGACAGTACTCGTATTAATAAGATTTATCACATCATTCGTAATTACATTTCATCTCAGAACCTTTCCTTTCCGGTCCCACGTTGTTCCATATTAAAGTGTGGCGGTGGCATGCCGAGCGCCGAGAGCATTAATGAAGCCCTACCTATCTTCGGTAATAAAGTAAGATTACAGTCATTGTAAAGCCGCTTTGCTGGGATCTGTACTAAGTTAATATCGAGCCTCTCGAGCGCTTATATGGGCTACGGAAATCGATGTAATATGATAGAAGGTATTATTATATTCATGAACTTTTATGGGCTCGTAATCGTACTTAGTAAGATATTTCTCAAAATTATTTTTAGGGAAATCAAGATATTTCTTGGTACCTATAATTTTGAACAGGAACTGAATCGTAATATTTTTTTTTGCGTTATCATGAGTGCTAATACACGTAAGACATTTCGGTTCCTGAAAGATGAGCTATATTTTTTTTGGAATTTGGTATCATTAATCGAGCTCTAGAGTAGAGAAGCAATGAGACATATATGACTCCATTTCAATCCAATAAATAATATACTAGGTCCGTTAAACTACAGTGAAAATTTCAATATGATGCAACGTTGAAACAGTTATGAAAGAACGTTTCTACGTAGCGAAACGCAGCAAAATAAATGTGAAATATTTAATAAAATTCGGCGTATCATGTTTGATATTCGATACGAATGAAAAATACCGGCCATTTTTTCCGGTGACTTCGCCAACGTGTGACAAGGACGGCGTATTGTCACTAAATAGATAAAGAAGTTTAACTTGTAACAATTTCTGTAACCAAACTCGCACTCGCACTCACTTAGTAGTTAGCATAAAACTATCATAGTCAGCTGCTGACGAACTTAAACCTATGCGTATAATGCACCGATTTAGGGGAAGATGTTGACTAACACCCCATAACTGGTCAAGGCTGACAATTACATAAGTTTGTCCACATTCCATGTTGTCTTGGTCCAAGTCATTAATCTATAATCTTCTTAAACTTTAATCTTCTACTTTTTCGTGTGGTTAGTGACTAACCAGGTGTCAGAGACCCCAGTGACTCTGGTGAACCTGTAATTGTACCAAATTTCGTAGAAAAAGAAAGGTTTAACCTTTCTTTTTCTACTAAATTTGTTAATTCATTGACTAATCACTGTCCCTTCTGTGCATTGTTACACGTTGGTACTATCGTAGTGTCGTACCGTTCGCTGTCGGCCACTGGCTCGGTGCCAAATCGCGCATTGGCCCATATAGGCCATTACCTACGTACCATTGTAACTAATTCCCTATAGAGCTCGTTGTGACATCCATCGTACACATAGCTTAAAATTTTCAAGCAAACCATTAATTTTATTTTGATACTAAAATTTGATTAATATACTTAATTGTTCATCATCACTGAAATGGTGGCGATATTATTATTCGCATAACCCAGTTTTTAAAGCTAAAATGTTCAGTCTTGACCTCTTTTGATTGAATGTTGAATACCAAACTGCAGCCGCGCTAGTGCATTATGTTAAAGCAGTTGGTGAGCTCAACAGATTCCATTTGTCGTTTGTGACGATGTCCCAGATTTGGCACCGAACACAACTAGCAACGTACCCTGACTACCTACTTCACGTTTAATATAATGAATTCTGTGACAAAAAAGTTCAATGTATGCAAATCCTAAATAAAGTCTATTAAAATCTAAAGTACCTATTTGTTGCTTATAAGTCACATTCTTTGTGTTTGTAGTTCTTGTCAACTGGTGTTAGAAGGGGTGTAATTAGTGTACCTACGCTTCTTTAGTAAAAACGCATACCTACATACAGCAGATATGAATTCGGTATCATAACAAAGTTGAAACTGGCTTCAACGGACATACATACATGCATACCACATGGAATAAACCAATGAAGTACTAATTCAAACTCGTGACAGCAAGAATCGACAAACTTTAGAAAAAGCACGCGAGAGTTTTCAACAATACTTTCAAACAGGTGCTCCTTAGGCCGCAAGTTGTGAGAGTCAGCTGAAGGCAGTGAGCTGGTGTCTAGTGGCTTGGAGGCGCGCCAACACAGTTTAGTGATAGTGCCCGAGCTAGTAGACTTGCTCGCAAAGAACCACGTGAAGAGGGCATAGCGTTGTGATCGATGCATGGATTGTGTGCGCACTATTTTTAACTGACTTCCAAAAAGGAGGAGGTTATATGTTCGAGGCGTATGTATGTTTTTTTATGTTTGTCCGTCGTATTCTCCGTCAATTGTGATTTGCGATTTTGAAAATTCTTTTTTGTTTGAAAGTGTATGCTCCCGTATAAATTTTATTAACTTTGCTAGGATAGTTTTTGAGTAAGCTTCAATAATACCTATTTTTCCCACTTAGGATATGTGGATGATATGATGATAACTTCCTGTGACTGTTATTTACATAGCAGGTAGTGGTATTCGACTTTGTATGGGGTAGGTACTACAACTATAAAGTGAAAAATAAAAACTTTTTATATTATTAATAATATATTATAACCCAGAGGAAGTAGCGGACTTTATGGTAAAGCAATTCGAGCACAAGTACATCATGCCTAGCATTGGGGGTCAAGATGCTGTCGTTTTTCTTCAACAATGCACAGGAAGAGTGAAAAACGACATAGATATCTCGCTAAGTAATCCGAATGAAATTTCAAAAATCGTGAATAGTATGCAGAATAAGAAGTCTTGTGGCTATGATGAAATTCCAATATCATTAAAGACAATTAGCTAAGATCGCTCCAATTCATAAGAAGGGCACCAAAACTGATCCGAAAAACTATAGGCCTATTTTCTTGTTGCCCACTTTGGCAAAAGTTTTCGAAAAAGTTTTAAAGAACCGCTTATGTAGACATCTTCATTTGAATAAAGTAATTAATCTAAGACAATTTGGATATCAGAAGAATGTTGATACAGGAGATGCTATATATACGCTATAAATGATGTAGTTAATAAATTAAATTGTAAAATGTGGGTAGCTGGTATTTACTTGGATTTAAGCGCGGCTTTTGACACTATTGACCATACACTACTGATCACAAAAATGGAGCACTATGGAGTAAGAGTTAAGCTTTACAACTCTACTCTTCATATCTCAAAAACAGAAAAATGTTTGTCGAACTTAATTCTACACAGCCAAACGGGTATAAAAACAACTACAGGTCATCTATGTTAAACATTACAACTGGTGTGCCTCAAGAATCTATTTTAGGCCCTTTATTGTACATATTATTTACTAATGATCTCATCAATTTCATTTATAAACTTTTCCCGGACATGCAATTTGTGGTCTTTGCGGATGACACAAATGCCATAGTTGCAGGTAACGACACTCAAGACCTTACTGTTAAGGTGAATGCAGCTCTAGAGGCTTACCATTCTTGGTTTAATGCGAATATGCTGATAATAAATACCACTAAAACTAACATTATGCTATTTAAAACTACTGCGCGAAACAAAGATGATATGCATATTGAGTTGGATAATATTAAAATCGAGCTTGTCCGGGAAGTCAAGTTTTTAGGAGTATGAATGATTAAATTGGAAGAAAGAATTAGCAGCATTGGATTCATCCATATCATCTGCTTGCTATGCCTTAAGAACTCTTAGGGATGAACTAAGCATATTACACTTAAAAATGGTATACTATGCTCTGATAGAGTCCAAATTGAACTATAGCATACAGTTTTGGGGAAACAGCTACCATTACAACTGGCATAGGGCTTTCATTCTCCAATAAAGAGCGATACGAACCATTGTTCACATTGCTCAACGAGACACTTGTCGACCATATTTTAAAGAACTTAGTATTCTCACAGTACCTAGCCTTTATGTGGTCGTACTATTAAACAATTTCAAAAAATATATGAAACAAACGAGGACAGACTGGTAAGGGAAAAAACGCAAAGAAAAGATTTTGGAAGTACTCGTAAAATCATCCCCGCTTTTGGAATAGTTAAACATAGTTCACGATATCAGGCAGTTAAAATATTTAATAAATTCCTACTTGATTTTATTTTTTAATTTTATTCAGACATTTTGGCACACGATATGACATCAGTTTATTTTGGCAACTACTAAAGAAAAAGCAAAAGATCTACTTGTCATATACAAAAGAGGTTTCAATCACAACACTACCCCTTAAACTATTGTCTTATAAAAACACTAATGTAACTAATTAATTATTACTAAAATATTATGAGAAATATTACATTACATAGTAATAATTAGAATAACAGTATTACACTGATAAAAGAGACAAACAAAACTTAACATGTTTCTCTTTAGTCAACGGTTTAGTGAGCAAGTCAGCTACCATGTCACCTGTAGGCATATAACAGACATCAATTAATTGATTAATTACAATATCCCTTATAAAATGGTGTCTAATGTCTATATGCTTGGTACGAGCATGAAACATTGAGTTAGAGCATAGTTTTTGTGCCGACTGATTGTCATTGTATAAATTTACCTTACAATGAACTTGAAGACATTCATTCAAGAAAGTACGTAAAAACAACGCTTCTTTGCAAGCATCTGAAATAGCCATGTACTCTGCTTCAGTACTCGAGAGAGCCACAGTACTCTGCTTACGGCTTTCCCAAGATATAATAGAATCACCTAATTTAAATACATACCCTGTATATGAACGACGGTCAACCTCATTGGATGCCCAATCAGCATCCGTGTAGCCATTTATGACCAATCCGCTCTTAACATACTTAAGAAAGTAATGACTTGTACCTTTGAGGTATCGCAGGACCCTTTTCGCAGCTTTCCAATGTGTTTCATCGAAACATTCGTTAAATTGGCTCAGAACACCTATTGCATGCGAGATATCTGGTCTGGAACAAACTGAAATATACATTAAGCAACCTATGAGATTTCTGTAGTCGAAACGAGTATCCTTGACTTCACTTTTCTTCAGTTTCGATCCTACTTCCATAGGGGTTGGAAACGGTTTGCATTCAGTCATATTAAATTTACTTAGAATAGTTTCAATATAATGTGACTGATCTAAAGTAATTGATTCCTTATTCTTGCATACTCTCATGCCTAATATTTGATGAGCAGGTCCCAAATCCTTCATCTCAAACTCTGACATGAGTTTTTCTTTCACTATATCTCTTTCTTTGGATATTGGTGAAGAAAATAACATAATGTCGTCGACATAAAGAGCAATTATAACCATTTCCCCCTTTTGTCCTTTATAATAGACACATGGTTCTGAAGGCATCCTATTGAAATGGAGTTTGTTTATTAATACTCCATAAATTTTTTCATACCATGACTTTGCAGCCTGTTTTAATCCATAAACGGCTTTCTCCAACTTATACACCTTATGTTCTTGTCCTTTCTTTACAAAACCTTCTGGTTGTTCCATTAGCACATGCTCTTTAAGATCACCATTCAAAAATGCTGTTTTGACGTCTAGGTGATTTATTTCCAGATCATATTCTGCAGCTAGCGCTAACAACAAACGGATAGTAGAGTAACGGACGACAGGTGAAAAAGTTTCATCATAGTCTATGCCATACCTTTGAGTGAATCCCTTAGCCACCAGCCGTGCCTTGTATTTGAGGAGACTGCCATAAGCTAAATTCCTCTTTTTCTTAAAGATCCATTTGCATTTTATTGCTTTATGATCTTTAGGTAGATCCACAAGGCGCCAGACTTTATTGGTAATAAACGATTTATACTCATCTTCCATGGCTTCCTTCCATTCTTTAGCTTCATTGCCAACAAGTGCTTCCTTAACAGTCTCCGGGTCGCCAAGGTCCCTGTACTGTTGAGCTACCAGTTGTGCATAAAGATCTTCATTTACAGCATCAGTGAAGTCTGTAGACGTCGAGTCTTCACTTGAACTCCCTGGAATATAGGTTTCATCCGACGAGTTATCTGCTTCAGATGAAATACTACTGTCATTGATACTAAATACTGTGTCCCTGTTCCTATTTCTGTCATCAGAAGGACAATTTTCAGACACACCCTGTGAACTTTCATCATCCCCAGTGTTTTCGTCTGACCTACATGTCTGTTCTGTATGTGAAACAACATGAACGACTTGGTTAGCATCATTATCTGACAGATCCTTTTTCAAGAAACGATCTTCTAAGAACCTCACATGGCGTGCTCTAATGCAATGCTCAGGGTTCTCTGGATCAATGAGCCTGTAACCCTTTGTATCGTTGCAGTAACCTACAAATATATATTCCTTTGCCTTCGAATCCAGTTTCTTGTGATTTGAAGTCAAAGCATAAGCCAAACAACCAAATGTACGAAGATGACTTACGTTTGTCTTTGTGTTAGTCCATTTCTCCAGTGGTGTCATGCCCATGACAGCTTTTGTGGGTGAGCGGTTCTTCAAATATACTGAAGTGTTAACGGCCTCTGCCCAAAAACGTTTGTCAAGACCAGCATCTTCCAGCATGCAGCGAGCTTTGTCCATGATGGTACGGTTTACTCTTTCTGCCACACCATTCTGTTGACTACAATGCGAGACAGTCGTTTGGTGACGGATTCCTTGCTGTTGCAGAAACTGCTGAAATTTTTTATTAATATATTCACCACCGTTGTCGCTGCGAATACATTTTATTTTCTTATCAGTTTCATTTTCAACAAGCTTTTTGAATATTTTAAACTTTTCAAAAACTTCACTCTTTGTTTTCAAAAAATAAACAAATGTTTTTCTTGAACAGTCATCAATGAAAGTAAGAAAATAACAAGCACCACCAAATGACTTCTTTTGCATTGGACCACATAAATCTGTATGTATTAAGCCTAAAATCTCTTTAGACCTACTATGAGACACTTTTGGAAAAGCTAATTTTGTAAGTTTTCCTTTAATACAGGCAATACATGATTGAAAACGAGTACTATCATATTTAATACCAAAGACCATACCTTGTCTCATGACATTCATGCTCCTAGCGTTGAGGTGCCCCAGCCTGCGATGCCATACTTCCTGTGACACCAAGCTGCTCTGCTCTTGCTCTGACACATCACAGTCCAGTAGTGTTTTACTGCTGCTGTCAGACACCATGCATTGAAGCTGCACTCCAACATCAGCTCTGCTGCTATTCCTTATAGAATCTAATTGAAAAATACCATTCACATAACTAGCAGTAGCTATGGTTTCATGCCCGTCCATTATTCTACAGGTTTTAGAATTAAAATTGACTTTATAACCTTTTCTTGTTAACTCACTCACTGATAAAAGGTTAGTTGACAGTTGAGGAACCAAATAAACATTCGTTATTGTTCTAAAAACGCTGTCTAACTTAATTCTAACTTTACCTAATCCTGCAGTACATAATTGATCACCATTTGCAATGTTCACAGAGAGGTCCTTAGTTGATTTAAAATCAAACATAACACTCTTGTCTTTGCACATATGGTTGGTTGCACCAGAGTCCACGTACCAGACATCTTTCTTGAGATTTACCGACAATGCTGACAATAACACCTTCTTGTCCTTGACATTACTCACTGGAGTCGTAGAAGCAGCATTCTTCGGGCAATTCTTCTTTGTGTGTCCTGGTTTCTTACATCGGTAACATTTGATCTTCTTAATGGTAGTCAAAGCCGATGCAGTCTCTGTCTTATCATCTCGTCTGTAAAACTCCTGTAATAATTTCGTTTTTACAGTTTCACTTATAAGCTTGTCACTGGAATTCTCCAACGCCATAATGAGCGGGTCGTAACCGGATGTGAGTCCGCTCAACATGATGACTGCTATGAAGTCATCGTCTAGTGGAGAACCTATGTCATTCAATTGTTGTGCAATTTCCGTTATTTTCGTAATGTAAGTTTCCATGTTACAAGCATTCTCTTCGAGCTTAGTTCCAAAAAGCAATCGCAGTAATCCTAAGCGTCTGCACAGACCCTTGTCCTCATAAGCCTTTTGTAAACTTGTCCATGCTTCATAAGCTGATTTTGCGTTACGCACAAGCGAAAAAGCATTGGGATGCACAGATAGACAAATTTTAGCAAGCGCGCGCTGATTCTTTCTAATATCTTTGCTTCCGTCGGTGGACTCGATACATTCGAGTAGGTCCTCGTGCATCAGGAGCATCTTCATGGAAAATTTCCAGTTATTATAATTGTCCATGCCCTGCAGCTTTTCGATTGGAATTCCTGTCGAAGTATGTGCTTCGCTGGTCATTTTTAATTAGTTTAAACCAGATAGAAAAACTCATGGAAAAGAAAAAAAAAATGTGCCGATTTGCCGATCGCTTTTTTTTTTTTTTTTACTAAAAATAACGTTTGTCTCGAAATGAATAAAAAAAAACTTTACTTGAGTAGGTCTGCTGTGCCCATAACCTGTTATTAAAGGGTGTTCAGTAGATACAAGTGGTACAGTAAGTAATTAATTTTATTCAGACATTTTGGCACACGATATGACATCAGTTTATTTTGGCAACTACTAAAGAAAAAGCAAAAGATCTACTTGTCATATACAAAAGAGGTTTCAATCACAACAGTCCCGACCTACACTTGACGCGGGGGACGCACGCCACTCAACTACCTACTGTTGCTTCTACCCGCTTACTGTTTATGGTTAAAGTAATTTGTATTCCGATAAAGTGTATCCCACCGAAACAGTTCATGTAAAGTAGGTTGCCAAGACACATGACGCGTTCACTGTTAAAAAGTTTTCAGATCTAATGCAGAACCAAGCCCCTTACTCTACAAGGCCTAACTCTATAAACCTTTAACGATGATCTCGTCAAAATGTATGGCTTGGCCATTTCGTGGCCGTCGCACTGTTTTATGGAGATAGCAGCATGGTAACATTCATGGCAACAGTAAATCTATCGATCTTCCTTCAAATTGGTTTCTTTGCTAGTTTTATTTGGTTTGTGGTGAAGTATAGAACACGATGATTATACGTAATCCAGGTGTGCAGAGATTGGGCACGCCACAATTGTGGCGATAAGTCCCGTCTTTGAGGAGTGGCTAGAGAGGCGCCATCTTCACCGTCCGCCTGACGCAGGTCCTCACCGGACATGGTTGTTGCGGGAGGTTCCTGTTTGTTCCGCATAAGGCGGGAGGAAACGCCCGGGTGTCACCACTGTGTGGATCGCCCGGAGGACACGGTGGAGCATACGGTGGAGGTCTGTCCAGCTTGGGCGGAGTACCGCCGTGTCCTCACGGAGGCGATCGGTGGCGGCAATCTCTCGCGTCTGGCCCTGGTTCAGGCCATGGTCCCGAGCGAGAGCGCATGGTAGGCCGTCACTTCCTTCTGCGAAGTAGTAATGCTCGCGAAGGAGGAGGCGGAGCGCGCGAGGGAGAGGCAAGATTTGCACCCTCGCACCCCTAGTCACCGCAGGAGACGCCCCGGGCGTCAGGAGTCGCGAGCCGACTTCGTCCGATAAGGACCAGGCCCGGGTCGACGGCGCGTTGTGTTCCATGCGCGCCCCAAAGAGATGCCAGCACCAACTGACGGGGTCCGTAAGGGCCAATGCCTGCCAGGGTTGCGAGTTTGTCTGAAAGAGATATCGCGGCCCCGGCACACAGGCAACGGAAGGAACACGGGTGGGTTTTAGTCAGTAAAAGTCTGACACACCCTCCCGCTCCGCCCAGAGCGGGAGAAGTTATTTGATAATTTCCCAGACTCCAAAAAAAACAAAAAAAAAAACGTTTGCAGAGATGATCAAGTCTAAATCAATGCAATAGGTTACAGTTGATGCGAATATGTGTGATGAGCATCGTATGGTGATGCCGACGACAAAGGCATGGGATGACGCCCGCGCCGATTACTTAGTTTTTCGACGATCTTCGGAGTTCTTCTAAGATTAAAATGTTATATTACATAAATGCTTTATTCAACTACCAAGTAAATGTTTTGTTTTTGCTTAATCCATATTAGCTTGGAATAAGCCGACCAAGATAATAAGATAACATGATGCAATGTGTGGCCTCCCCACCCTGAATACCTTCATAAAATGACACGAAGTACTTATAATATTGTTATTATTATTTGGAATCCAAATGATGCAGTGCATTCAGACATATTGGAACTCATTCGCTCAGTCAAAGTATTTAACGAAATTGTTAAGAATAAACATCCCTCAATTGATTTGTTTGCAATTCAATTCAATTTATTTTTCATTAACAATCTACATCGTGTTCGAAATTATCCAACATGAAGCAATTATATACATATATTACAAAATAACGATATACAAAAATTATAATTTAAAAAACATGCAACACGACATATTATTTAGATAAATAAATAAAAATAAAACACAACATTGTAAAATACCATGCAAACATAAATTATAAAACAATAAGTCATTAAAAAAAAATAAAAAGTCAGATGCAAAATAAACGCAAACAATAATAAAAAATTTAAACAATAAAACCAACAGAAAAATAATGACACAAGAGAATAGGACTATAAATCATAAATCATCTAATGTATATAGGCATTTTTCCAACAGGAATGCCTTGAGCCTTGCCTTGAATGAGCTTGTGTACAGTATACTTTTTAACTCAAGTAGGAATTTATTAAATATTTTAACTGCCTGATATCGTGAACTATGTTTAACTATTCCAAAAGCGGGGATGATTTTACGAGTACTTCCAAAATCTTTTCTTTGCGTTTTTTCCCTTACCAGTCTGTCCTCGTTTGTTTCATATATTTTTTGAAATTGTTTAATAGTACGACCACATAAAGGCTAGGTACTGTGAGAATACTAAGTTCTTTAAAATATGGTCGACAAGTGTCTCGTTGAGAAATGCGAACAATGGTTCGTATCGCTCTTTATTGGAGAATGAAAGCCCTATGCCAGTTGTAATGGTAGCTGTTTCCCCAAAACTGTATGCTATAGTTCAATTTGGACTCTATCAGAGCATAGTATACCATTTTTAAGTGTAATATGCTTAGTTCATCCCTAAGAGTTCTTAAGGCATAGCAAGCAGATGATATGGATGAATCCAATGCTGCTAATTCTTTCTTCCAATTTAATCATTCATACTCCTAAAAACTTGACTTCCCGGACAAGCTCGATTTTAATATTATCCAACTCAATATGCATATCATCTTTGTTTCGCGCAGTAGTTTTAAATAGCATAATGTTAGTTTTAGTGGTATTTATTATCAGCATATTCGCATTAAACCAAGAATGGTAAGCCTCTAGAGCTGCATTCACCTTAACAGTAAGGTCTTGAGTGTCGTTACCTGCAACTATGGCATTTGTGTCATCCGCAAAGACCACAAATTGCATGTCCGGGAAAAGTTTATAAATGAAATTGATGAGATCATTAGTAAATAATATGTACAATAAAGGGCCTAAAATAGATTCTTGAGGCACACCAGTTGTAATGTTTAACATAGATGACCTGTAGTTGTTTTTATACCCGTTTGGCTGTGTAGAATTAAGTTCGACAAACATTTTTCTGTTTTTGAGATATGAAGAGTAGAGTTGTAAAGCTTAACTCTTACTCCATAGTGCTCCATTTTTGTGATCAGTAGTGTATGGTCAATAGTGTCAAAAGCCGCGCTTAAATCCAAGTAAATACCAGCTACCCTCATTTTACAATTTAATTTATTAACTACATCATTTATAGCGTATATATAGCATCTCCTGTATCAACATTCTTCTGATATCCAAATTGTCTTAGATTAATTACTTTATTCAAATGAAGATGTCTACATAAGCGGTTCTTTAAAACTTTTTCGAAAACTTTTGCCAAAGTGGGCAACAAGAAAATAGGCCTATAGTTTTTCGGATCAGTTTTGGTGCCCTTCTTATGAATTGGAGCGATCTTAGCTAATTGTCTTTAATGATATTGGAATTTCATCATAGCCACAAGACTTCTTATTCTGCATACTATTCACGATTTTTGAAATTTCATTCGGATTACTTAGCGAGATATCTATGTCGTTTTTCACTCTTCCTGTGCATTGTTGAAGAAAAACGACAGCATCTTGACCCCCAATGCTAGGCATGATGTACTTGTGCTCGAATTGCTTTACCATAAAGTCCGCTACTTCCTCTGGGTTATAATATATTTTTTGGTTATTTATTTTAAGGCGAATTTCTGCCCGCGTTGCTTTAACCTTGTTTCTACTCTTATTTATAACTTTCCAAATTTCCCTACTTGAATTTTTTGATTGATTAATTTTTTGACTGACTGTAAGTTTTTTAGCATTCGAAATTACTCTTCTATAAATTTTAACATAGTTATGTTTGTAGTTAAGGACACTGGCGTCGAGTTTATTGCCACTAGAGCATAAAAGTCGTTTCATTTTACTCGATGTTTTCACACCTCTTGTGATCCACCTTAATTGGAAATTACGTCTCAATTTAATCTTTTGTTTACGTTTTCTAAAACTGTCCCGAAATACCCAACCAAAAGTCTTCAAAAAAGTGTTCATTCCCATAGCACTCCAGTTATGTTCAAGTATTCTATGCCCAAAATTTACACCATTCTTATAATTAAAAACTCTCTTTTTTATATATAGTATGATTGTTATTATCAAAGTTATCAATAACATTTTCCAAAGCGAATTCACCCAGTAGAGCTCCGTATCCATCTGCCAACCCATTGTGGTCAACTACACATCCGTCCACACAGTCATCAGGCAAGTTAGTTAAGATGTTATCTATGCAGGAATAAGATTTATTACGCATGAACGAATGAGTATTAATGAGATATCTAAAATTATAGCATGTCAACAGGCTCGTGAACTCAGTGCGTTTTTTACTCTCTGTGAGCAGGTCAATATTAAAATCTCCACAAATTACACACTTCTTATTGTATAAATGCTCCAGCAGTTTTTCCAAGCTTTTCATAAAGTTATCGAAATTCTTATCATTAGGATTACGATAACAACAACACAGATAGAAACCTGTATTAATATCCTTTATACAACAAATTTCAAAGCTCTCTACCCTATACAGTTTATTTATTATATCTACGACTTCAACTTTTCTGTCTGTGTTTGCTAAGATTAAGGTTCCCCCCCTTATCTTTTTATTTCTAGTATTGTAAGATACAAGATTGCAATTTTCTATATTAAATAAATTTACAGTTTTATCGTTCAAGAAATGTTCACTTATGCATACAAAGTCTACCCTTCTTTTAAGCGTTTCTAAATAAATGGATAATTAATTTTTCTTATTGGTAATTCCACACACATTCTAATGACATATACACATTTTAAACTGGAGATTTGATGAAACTAAATTTGCACTTTTATGTGATGCCATAGTAGTATCTACATCAGTCACGAAAAAATTCTGACTGTTGTGGGACTAGATCAGTTTGCGACTCGGAGTTTACAAATTTAGTTTGTGTGAGGATACTGTTATCAATAGATGAGTCATTACAATCAGTTTGGGTAGAAGCATTTTTAAAATACTTTACTCTACTTTGTTTTTCATAATCAGCCATTTTAGTCATGTAATTTTGATAATTAATTTTGTAATTTTTATGCAAAATTTCTCTATGAATCAGTTCACATGCTTGCAATTTGTTAAAAATTTTCGGCTGTCTATCATAATAATTAGTATCTAAAGAAATGAAAATTGAATTTTCACAGTTATTACACACAAGCTTTACTGAATTGTTTAATGCATTTGTGTTTACGAAGTCATTATTATAAATTTTTCCCACCAATACATTTGTGGACTTTAATTGGCACAGGTTGTAGTGCAAGTATGTCTGAACTAACAACGGATTGTTATCATTTGAACCTGCCAGTATCAGTATAAAATTGATTGAATCAGATTTGGTGTAATCAATACACATAGATACACAAGACTTCAGTACTTCGTCCACTGTAGCATACGGTTTCATAATTGAAGTAACGGAAAAGGAGTCTCCTAAGTAATACTGAAGTATTTGTCTTACACCACATCCGGTTTGGTCTGCAAAAATCACAACTCTATGCTTCCTTCTGCTGTTGCTCTTAAAATCCTCTTCTAACCTCTTAACATCATTATTTTGAGAAACTTGCTGCTGGGTTTTGTGCTCGGATGTCTCATTGAAGGCCCCATCTTTCGAGATGTTAGCGCTGTTTCCAGTTCCCTCACCTCGTTCAGGGCTTATAAATGCAAGCAGCTTAGCATCCATTTCTACTGTTTTATCTAAACACTATATTATTGTTGCTGATGTATTGTAATAGCGGTTGCGCATGCTTCTTTGCCTATAGTAGGTACTTAATTTAATACGAGTAGTTAATAAAAAAATATACTTAGTGTTATATCCTACATAGTGTTATAGTTTACGAATTGTTAATCAATTTGAAAATTTGTACAACAATAGTCTATTGCTAACTGTGGAGGCTAGTAAATGGTTTGTCGTCAATTACCTCACTGTTACTTCTGTATTGATAGCTGTTAGCCACCCAAATATAATAAAATAAATTATTGCCTTCACAATTCTTAAATTCTTCATTCGCCTTTGAATCTTACTTACATCATTTATAAAATATTAGGTATTTGTAATATTAAAAATATTTATGACAGTCGTCTCATTTAAGTGCACTATCAAGTATTGTCAGTGATAAAGCCTTGTATTCACTGATCAAATGTCCCGCGACCTTATCGCTTCCTTATAGAAAGCGATTGTCGCGTTCGTATGTCAGTCTTTGTTTGGAAAACCGGACGGCTCCCTTTGTGATTTGTTCCATATGATCTCTAGATTACAGTGGTAGTAAAGATAAAGATATTTTATTTTGCAAATATGGGTACAATACACGGTGTTATAAGGAATAGGTTCAGCCATATTTCACCAGTAGGCATGCAAAAGTTACAGCAATTATGAACTAAATCCACTAAACTAATCTACAAAATTTTAACAAACAAGTAGTAAGTAACCAAGTAGTAGTTTGTAGTAATATTTATACTTCGTATATCGGGAATACTGATGAATACGATAATAACCTAAAAATTCACTAAAAGAGCTATCGTTTAGTGAGTAGGTTGGCCTCATTGGTATTATACACTGTTCAGAAATAAATAGAAGTATTATAAGGTGTTTTGAACGGTTCATGAAATAAAAAATGACATAATTATGTAACAAAGCATTTTTATTACTGTATACCTATTTCAATGTCAGACGACTTAGAAGTATGTAGATAGTATTTCATTAAAAAAAATGCAGGTCTCAGGGCGCTGCACTTCTCATCTTGATACGGTGTCCAAGATAAAAATACCTAAATATCGCACGCTCAACATTGCATGTCGTCAACAGTCAACAGCACCAACGTCTGCCCACCAAACAGTTGCAACAGTATCCAGCAAGAGCAGCTCTAGTGTGAGAAATTGATGTTCTAGGTAAGTAAGTATCTAAATATAGCACCAAAAAAGATAGAAGTGTGTTTATCTCTGTATAACTGTGCTTTGGAACGTATTATAAGCTAGCTACTATATTTTCTTACTTGAACTACCTACCTTTTCATCGCCCCGAGTCACCCCTGTTAGGAAATACCATCAACAAGAAAGTAGAATTTACAATATTTAAATGTAAAATATGTTTTTTCTTACCTAATGTGTTATTACAAAACGCGTTATCGTGAGATGATAACGCGTTTTGTAATAACACATTAAATAAAACGATAAAAAACAGCTTCGTTCCCAACACACAATTAAACCCATTGGCAATTAGGATCGCTCGTGCACAAAAACAAATTAATTTCCTTTATTTACACAATCAATTCAGGGCGTGTTTCAAATAAGTTAAATCAACATTTTGGGGTGTCCCCGTACCCTCCCAGTCACCAGGCGGCGGCGGCAGGTCGCAGGAGGCGTGCGTGCACGGAGCATCACAATGAACCGACACGTCCCCGCTTTCATTAACTGGAAACTGGTGTTTTTTCATACGACACGCCAGGGATTTATTGCTGGAACAAATTAAAACTTCCAATATTTCGATTGATGCCTTCCTGCGCAGAACGTTGTTAAATCGAGTTTTCGGAAACGGATCACTCGTACTGTCGTACATTTTATAGCGGTAATTAAGCGTGGAATTCCGATAATTACAGCTGCATATTTTTGTACGGCGGCCGAATTATATTACAGTACAACTGCATGCAATTATCTTATACACAACCAACGTTCATTCTGTCCATATTTGTACAGAAATCGCATTAAAAAAATAAGCTCAAACTAGGGCAAACGTTTATAAAAACAGACGTAAATGGGTTAACCGAATCACCGGACAATACGCGAATACGCAAAGCTCGAGTGCAGTGAAGTGCGGTCGTAAAGCGGAATGGTACGACACTACGATACTGCTACTGTGTGACAGGAATAACAGAAGACTCACTGTGTAGGGTATGGATGCGGTTGGCACAAAGATACGAAACCACCTTTGAAACGCTAGTTTTTTTTTATTGGAGAAAATGCCTGTGCTCATAATCCACCCGGGGAAAAAGTGCCATGCCACCTAATAAAAACTCCTCCGGGTGTACCTACATCCGCTTTTACGAGTATATACTTCCAATTTCCATCAATTGTTGCATTCGTAGATTGCGCTGTTCTCCTTGTTATTTCTGACGGACGTCTACATAGACGCCCGTTAGAAATATCAAAATTATACGATAATAGAAGATTGCCTGTTGCCCGTGACTTCGTCTGCGATCCACGAAAAGTAGCCTATGTCCTTCTCCAGGTCCCAGGCTTCCTATCTGTCGAACACTCACATGCGCTCAGCCGTTTTGCGTAAAAAACAAACAAATTCACTTTCGCATTTATAATTATTAGTTACGATTGTATAATTATGTCTAATCCAGTACTTTTATGCAAGTTTAAACAAACCCTGTCCTAATTAGATTCTTACGCAATCACTTACTAAATGGAATTAGTTACACATTAAACTGTATTTTGATGGTTTTAACTTTTATTTAATTACTTAAAAAAACAATGTTTTAATGACATTATTAAAATGGAGTTTAAGTATAAAAATACTTATCTCAAAACCTTGGTCAAATTCTAGTCAATCAATCAGCCTTCCTTTTCCCAACTATATTGGGGTCGGCTTCCAGTCTAACGGGATGCAGCTGAATACCAGTATTTTACATGTAGCGACTGCATATCTGACCTCCACAACCCAGTAACTGGGTAATACGATACCCCTTGGTAAGACTGGTTGTTAGACTTTCGGGCAACTGACGAACCGTAACGACTGTCAAAGATCCACGAATGACAGCCGGGACCAACGGCTTAACGTGCTTTCCGAGGCACGGACGAGTCTTGGTATGTAAAGGTGGTCACCCATCCACAGACCAAAGCAGAAGTAAACCAGATTTTGTAAGGTGTGTGTAAAATGTCACGTTCCTAGTCCCAGTAGTTTCGCCTTGCGTTGATATGTTAGTCAATCAGTTTCTCCTTTTATAATATTTATAGATACCGACCTCAAAAAAAACTGTACTATTAAACTGTAATTTGTTTCGTACCTACTTTTGATTCGTTTTGTTGGTTAATTTCGTGTACTTAAAAAAACAATATTTCATCATTTTGAGTTAATTTCTGTCGAAGTCATTTTTTTTTTATTTCTTTTTTAACTCATCAAATTATTTTGGAACGGAGTATGTATTTGTCACCGTATAATTATGAACTTCGTTAGTCTATCGGTATTATTTCCTTTTGATTATAAAATGCCGAAAATTTTTGAACTGCAACAAACCATTTACAATTTAACGCATTATTTTTCGATAGCGAAAAATAATAGGGCGACGTCCTCGGGGTAGTTAAAATGGACGTGCCTCAAGGTTAAATTCTTGGCCCTTTCTTATTTCTTGTTTATATAAATGATCTTCCTTACATGATGTCTAACTTAACAGATATAATTCTATTTGCTGACGACACTTCTCTTATTTTTTAAATAGATAGAAAAGATACAGATGTCTTTCATGTCAACGACAGCCTGGCTGTTCTTTCGAAATGGTTCGCAACTAATAATCTTTTACTTAATGCGAACAAAACTAAATGTATTAGGTTCTCATTACCAAATGTACCTCAAGTGGGTCTAAATCTAAAACTTGATGGCAAAAAACTAGATGCAATAACGGAAACTATATTTTTAGGAATTACTTTAGATTCGAAATTGCAATGGGGCGCCCACATTAGAACTCTTTCAGGTAGATTAAGCTCAGCTGCATATGCAGTAAGAAAAATAAGGCAGTTGACTGATATAGCCACAGCTAGGTTAGTATACTTTGCTTATTTCCACAGTATTATGTCTTATGGTGTTCTGCTGTGTGGATCGGCAGCTGACGTAGATTCAATTTTCATTTTACAAAAGAGGGCAATCCGCGCTATTTATAAAATGGGTCCTCGCGAGTCCCTTAGAAACAAATTCAAAGAAATTGATATACTGACTTTGCCTTCTCTTTATATCTTAGAAAGTATTATGTACTCATATGTCCGCAAAAACTTAGGACTTCAAAATAAGAAGCGATTTCCATAATAAAAATACACGTAGTAGACATGAAATTGTGATACCCAAATTTAGATTAACTAAAACAAGCCAGATTAACTAAAGCAAGTCATTTCTTATAAACAGTATCCGCTTTTATAACAAGTTGCCAAAGTCGGTTACAGAACTTACCGATGGGAAGTTCAAAACCCACATCAAACGTGTCCTTATCAAGAAAGCAATCAATCTGCCTAGCCTTTTCCCAACTATGTTGGGGTCGGCTTCCAGTCTAACCGGATGCAGCTGAATACCAGTATTTTACATGGAGCGGCTGCCTATCTGACCTCCACAACCCAGTAACTGGGTAATACGATACCCCTTGGTAAGACTGGTGTCAGACTTTCGGGCTTCTGACGACTCGTAACGACTGTCAAAGATCCACGAATGACAGCCGGGACCAACGGCTTAACGTGCTTTCCGAGGCACGGAGGATTCTCGGTATGTAAACATGGTCAGCCATCCACTGACCAACCCCGGCAAGCGTAGCTTAACCTGATGGATCGACCAGTGCGGCTGTTGTTACTTAGCCACGAGCTCCTTATCAAGAAAGCATTTATAAAATTAAAGACTACATTGAAGACAAGGAAGTTTGGCAATAATTCCTTCTGCACATGTGGCTTCCCTGGTACATCATTAACGGCACATTATGTAAGAGTCTATTAACTGCTCCCAAATTACCATCTTTATTTTTTTACATTCTTCCTTGACATAATCATCCTAATATTTGACATTATAAACCTACAATTAAATTTCAACACTTTATTAGTGGCTTTTGTGTACATGATAATTATTCAGATTTGTTACAGTTGTAATAGCAATCATGTCATTTCGTTTAAAATAGGTTTTTATTTTTATTAATTTATTCATATTTTATATACTTAGATTATTTTTTTCTATTTTGTGAATGTGAGAACACTGTAGGTTTACTGGACTGTAGATTTATTGACCATCTTCTATCTTGTTAAGTACCTGGTTCAGTGGGGCCCACATTTATCGAGCCTAGCGGGAAGGCTCAGTTCAGCCGCCTACGCCGTCAGGAAAGTAAGACAATACACTGACGTCGATACAGCTCGGTTAGTCTATTTTAGTTATTTTCATAGCGTTATGTCCTACGGTCTTCTGCTGTGGGGCAAAGCTGCTGATATTCAAAATATATTTGTTCTTCAAAAACGAGCTGTTCGCGCTATTTACCAGCTTGGTGCCAGAGTTTCTCTGAGAGATTTTTTCAAAGATATTGGTATCCTCACGGTGGCATCTCAATTCATCTTCGCCAATATCTTATATATTAGGCAAAATATACACTTATACACTAAAAACAGTGATTTTCACAATGTTAACACTAGAAATAAGGACAAACTACGAGCTCCCTTTCACCGGCTTCATAAGGTTCATAACTCATTTGTTGGGCTTGGTATAACCTTTTATAACAAGCTACCCTCTTCTTTGCTAGATTTGCCTTTTAATGCGTTTAAAACGAAAGTAAAATCCAATCTTTGTTCAAAGGCATACTATTCTATCAACGACTACCTAAATGATAAGAATAGTTGGTCGCTGTGATTAACTCAAGACAATGTTTATGTTCTTTCTCCAGCTTACGTACTGACAAGTTATATGAGTTTATATAATTGTTTATTTTATTTGACTTTTTAAGTCAAGTTATTTTAATTTAACTTCAATTTATTTTTGACAATATCTACTCATCACACTGTTTTTTTATGAGTTGTATTGCAATATGTGGTTAGCTAGTGACCTCGACAATTGATCATATTATTTACTGTTATTAGTAATTAACTCTTTGTTTATTTATTTTACATCGATGGTCCTAGTTTATCATTTATAACTTCCAGTTACAACTATATGTAAGCGGGCACGCCCTTTATGCCTGGAGGCTTTTTTATTTAGATATTAATTCTGTTTACGTTTAGTTTTTTTTATTTCGGCCTGAGTATCGATGATTGATTGGTTGAGTTATCGATGATTTTGTTTGGTATATTGGCGTGTGCTAGCTAACATATGGCTAATAATTTGAATTATGTTTTGTGTTGCGTAATGTAAATTATTTTGAATACTATTATATAGAATCTTTTTTTTTTGTTCTTCTAACTGAACAGACAGCTGTGCTGCTGGGGAGTTTGTTGCGCCACTTCTTCTTCCCAGCTAATGCACTAGGAAGTGGTGAAGGGTGGGCGTTTTGGGGGACTGTCTTATGTAATTTTGACGTTCGAAAAGTGCTGATTCTCAGCCTAGTTTGAATAAATGACTTTTGAATTTGAATTTGAATTTTGAATTTGAATTTGAATTTGAATTTGGTACTTGTTGAAAGACCTACACTGTCCTCCCATACCTATTAATACCTACTGTTATTTAAAAATATTGTAAAACACAATTATTTTTAAAAGAGTAACCGTGGAGTTTCTTGCCGGCTCTTCTCCATAGGAAACGACCAATTGGAACCGTGCACCTAGCTTCTGACGTTTCATAAGTGCCCATGTAGGTTTATGTGAAATAAAATATTTTGATTTTGATAGTTTATAATCTATCCATGGAAAACCGACAAATTGTGAACTGGTATCGAAGTTGCTTGCGATGTAACGCACCTTGCGCTAATATTAAAATAGCCTGCCATTGCCGTGGCAGCGGCACCGCTCTTTTCACTTGCTTGGCTCGCGCGCGGTTGGTGACAGTTCTAACCTAACCCATTTCACAATTTTTTGTCAGTTTATAATCGTTAGATTACTATACACTAACATAATTATATGGTAACATATGTATATTTTAAGGACCTAAACTTCTGCACCTATCAGTCCTGTGGTACGACAGAGTCCGGCCGCATCAAAGGGTTTATGCGCGGTCCGGTCGGACGGCGTTATTGCCGGACGGTTTATGACGTCAGAGCGGTACAAACGTTTGCTCGTTTATCTTTGATACTTGAGGTTCCTCATAAAGCGTGACGTCATTATTAGCAGTGCACTGAACTGCGAATGATAATTCTCTTTGAGTCAGTTTGTACACAATTATTTTGTAAAGCAACGATCGAGTAAGGAGGTATGTTAATTTCTTAGAAACGCAATATAAATTTAAATATTGAAGATAGTTTAAAGTTTTAACTAAAACTCTTTAATATGCTTTATAACCTTAAATAATAATGTATTTCTGGGGGTAAAGTATTGTTTACACCTCATAGTTGGTTGCAAGTTCTGCTGGCAAATTGTAGACAAAAAAAAAACCGGCCAAGTGCGTGTCGGACCACGCACAATGAAGGGGTCCATAGAGGATGAATTTATTCCAAGAACAAACATAACATTGTAGTTGATGAATGATTTTTGCACACCCACAATATTTTTCAACGACCTTTCCCCCACTATGGGCCAGACGAGAAAAAAAATAAACATCCCCACTTTACGTGTAGGGGACAGACAGACAGACGGACATGGCAAAACTATAAGGGTTCCTTGTTTCCTACGGAACCCTAAAAACACGTAAAATGTTGTTTTAAATTGATTCCGGTAACGATGAATCAGTCTCTTTCCCTCATTCAAAAGAAACGTCGAAGGCTTCTCAGAAACATCTGCATTACAAAATCACTGTCCGTTTCAAGGTTGCCTGGAAGAGACCGCAGAAAGCGATAAGGCCGCCCATTGCATGTAGTGTTAAATTATTATTAAGTTTTTTATGTATTTTCTGGTGTAAAATAATATATATCCTATACTTTATTAAACGAGCAGTCGCTCCATGTAAAATACTGGTATTCAGCTGCATCCGGTTAGACTGGAAGCCGACCCCAACATAGTTGGGAAAAGGCTAGGCAGATTGATTTTGACTTTATTAAACAAGCAATGTTTGTATATATATTTATAATCACGTTCTCGAAAACGGCTCAAACGATTTCGATGAAAGTTACAATATCGGGGAATATTACGGGGCTAAAAATCGATCTAGCTTGGTCGTTCGTTTTCTCTATTTTTACAGCCTCGGGAATGTGCTACAACGTTAGTATACCAGGACGATTACGTTTATCTATTTTCACCCGAGCAGAGCTCACCGACCCAGATACTATAAATAAATAAATTACTTACAAACTGTAAGTTTAATCTCCTTTTGCCTCACTTTTACGAAGCGAAGAGATTGCATCGTCGCTGTCGCAGCGTGTAGTAAACGATTTGTAAACAATCTGTGTCTCGCAGAGCAGAGGTGAGAATGTCTCGATACATAACAACAGCAGTCGGTCGAGGTGCCTTGAGCCCGTCCCCACGCCTCTCTGTGTTCTTAGCTTCAATAGCAATTATCTTTTTGTTTTGATTTTAAACACGATACATTTTTCTTGTTAGCTTGTTGATGGCAATATAGTTGTGTCAGCTCAGATAGCTTAACTATCAGTTTGGAAATTATCTGAATTGTACCTTAGTAACAGGCCTTAACGAACCTATAACGTGCAGGTTATTGGTGCATTTGAACCATCCTTTGGAAAAAGATACGAATGAATGAAAGACTGTGACTCTAAACAGCTCAGGATTAAATGAAAACAACTCATCGATCAGAAGTCACAATCCGCAGTAATGAGGACACAACTTAAAGGATTAACCGTCAACGTTTCCCTATTTCTTCGCATCGCTCGCCGTTAGCTGTGAGCCGATTGCATCGTCCAAACAATCTGTAAACAATCTCCCACGCCGCGCCGTAGAGGCGCAATCCTATCGATACCAGCTAACAGCAAGAGATCAACTCTATCGACTTCGTTATTAAGCTTTATTGGAAATTGTGCACATTGTCTCGACGTCAAGAAAGAATCCCATTTTTTTTTGGAAAAGTGTTTTTGAGGATAAACGTCTTTCATTTCGGCCAGGAGGGGGTCACTTGCCAAAACCATATTATAATAATATAGTGAAATATGTTATGGCAAGATAGCTTATTACTTTGAATGTGTTACCGCACCTACTGGCATTATTTTACTACCTTAATTTAGAGGATAGAAGCCATTACTCGGTAGTGCATATTATGTCACTGGCGTAAATGGCACTGTAATCACACGCAGCACGACGCATTCGCAACAAACGTGCAAGAGCTCGGATAGCAAAAGAGAGAGAGGTTCTGGCCTTCAACGAACCGCTTTAACCTCGGCGAAACGTGTTCGTCTCCGCAGGGAACGCGTTAGATTGAACCAAGCGCAGGAACCACAGCCATCTACGAGTGCGGCGAGTTCAAGCGGCCCAGTCTCGAGTACCGCTATTCGATGTAACTGTGGTTGCAATAGTGGCAGAGAATGAGACCAGCTCATCGACATCCACCAAAAGGTGCCATCCGGCAGTAACAGTGCAAGGCCACAGTAACGCGGATTACGCGTGCCCGTGATTACCGTTGGCGCTGGAATTTGCCTACAGCCCGTCAAGTCCGTGTTTATCGAGAACGAGTTTGGACACAAGTGTGATGTATATGACCGGTTGTGGTTCAAGAGAGATTTGAAATCAGCAACTGCAGCCGTATCACGATTTCTAGAGGAAGCGTTTCCAGGAGGGAATACAGCGAACTTAAAACTCTGCCGCAACTGCTTGAACGCATGTAAACATCGATGGATGACAGCCATGAGCAGGAGTAATGGATATAATATAGATATTATATCCCTACCTATTTAACCGCCTCTGTGGTCAGTGTGGTTAGACCACCTGTCAAAGATCCAGAGGTCGGGGTTAGATTCCGAGTGAGAGCAAAATTTTTACTAGGTTTAGTTGGTGGTAAAGCTTGTTCTTAGTCCGCCTGGCTAGCTACTACCATCTTATCTAAGTCTGTCGCCATAACAACAATGTTAACAGCATTTTTGTGTTTCGGCAGTTGGAGATAAGATAGCCAGTTCCTCTGTGGTTGAGAATTCCGGGTGAAGCTCGCTTCTACCTTCGGCTTGCATCACTTACCACCAGGTTAGATGCAGGCCAAGAGCTTCCGAGATGCGGTAAAAAAAAAAACTACCAAAGTTAGAGCCGATCGAGGAGAAGCTCGTCTAACCAAGGTTGTCGTACATGCAGATACGACGGTTGCGATATGCAGGACAATACGGCATTGTGGGACAAATAAATCATATTCCAGTTTACGTAAACAACATGGTGCAAACCCTACTTCGTCAGACGACTACTATCTGATAAATGTTAATAATATACGGTCACTCATTTACAAGTCAGCGCACTATACCGGGTCTATACACAAATGAAAAGTTAGTGAAAACGTGGCTGCAAAATCTCACCAACAAACTTTTACATCAACACTCTTAGCTGAGGTGGAAGAGGCAGCCATCGAACTACATGCATGCATGCGAGCACCAGAGATCAGCAATATTCAACAGCGTAGGATGGTGTGGAATGAGTTGAAATGTCATAACGCTCCGAAACAGTATGTGAGCCATGCACTTAACATCAGCTATGATCGTCACGCTAAAGAATGAAGTGTCTTTACCATATATATCTTGGCGAAGCAAGGCAAATGGCTGAGGCCGTGAGGGATACCCCGTACACCATGTACGTCAGAGATTAGACACAGTAACCGGCCAGCATAGCTTTTTTTTTTTTTTGGGTGGGAAATCATCAAATGACTCCTCCCGCTCTGGGCGGAGCGAGAGGGAGTGTCAGACTTTTACTGACTAAAACCCACCCGTGTTCCTTCCGTTGCCTGTGTGCCGGGGCCGCGATATCCCTTTCGGACAACCAGGACGTTAAGGACCTAGTTTATGTAAACTATAATGTTACATTTTTAATAAAATATGTAAATAATAGTATATTATGATACGAGTGTGCTGTATTGGTCATTGATCAATGCACACGCGTTTCATACGACGTTTTTCAACAAACTTGCGAGGATAAAACAGACTTGCGAGGAAAAAACAGACTTGCGAGGAAAAAACAGACTTGTTGTAAGAACTTACATTATGCTGGAATAACGTAACTATAGAGGTGATAATTTAGATTTATAAAGTTCAAACTGACCTTTGTTGCCAGGTACTGTCAATCAGAGCTTCTTTTAAAAACTGTTGTACGACGGTTGGTGTCAATACTTTAGATTTTCATATTTTTTATAACAACAAAACAAAAACGATAACAAATATTTACGGAAAATGGCGACTTGGTTTTTTTTTTCTGCTAGCGTTGCGCGCGCATTTGTAAATAAAGGCACAGGCAAAACCGCTGAACAGCCTATATAAAAATATAAAAAACACTAAATAATATTTTAAGATTAATATGTAGTGAAAAATATGTAATTTGATGACATATTATGTTAATGTATCACATTTTATTTATTTACACAGTAGGCATAAAAAAGGCAAGAAGTAGTAGGTACTTCTTGCCTTTTTTATGCCTACCTGAACAGGAACCTCCCGAAACAACCGTGTCCGGTGAGGACCTGCGTCAGGCGGAAGGTGAGGACGCCGTGACGCCTCTCTAGCCACTCCTCAAAGAGGGGACTTATAGCCGCAATTGTGGCGTGCCCAGCGCTGGGTTGCGGCAATCGCACTCTCCATGCCGCCATGAGATCCCGCCGGAGCTCTGTCCGCTGTGCCATGATTTCTCGCGGCAGCGGAGTTTCACCTCGGCGTTTCGCCTCCTCGCGCAACTCCCACATGTGCGCGAGGACTTTTGCCTCCAGATCCCATGGTGGTAGTCCGGCAAGGAGGCTCGCCGTCTCACGGAAGACCGTGCGGTATCCTCTGACCAGCCTAATGGCCATGACCCTTTGGGACGCGTTCAATCGCTGGGCTGGTCGCAGCCTTAATGAACGCGCCCACACCGGTGCCCCGTAAAGGGCCATGGACCGCACGATCCCCGCGTAGAGCCTCCGGCAGGAGGCGTTTGGACCCCCTAGATTGGGCAGAAGCCGCTTCAAAGCAGCCCCAGCCCTCTGCAGTTTGGGAGCCAAACGTCGGAAGTGCTCCACGAAGTTCCACCGGCTGTCGAGGACGAGTCCCAGGTACTCCATCGTCGACTCGACACCGATGTGAACCCCTCCCGCCGTTATCTGGGAACCCGACAGTGGCGCGTTCCGAGGACCATAAAAACACATGGCCTCGGACTTGTGCAAAGCCACCTCGAGTCCCAGTTGCCGGATCCTATCGACGATTGTCGCAACCCAACGTGTCGCTAGTTCGGCCGCCGCCACATGCGACCTCCCCTGCACCAGGTCCAGCGTGTCGTCAGCATAGCAGACTACGCTGACGCCGCTAGGGAGGTCGCGGAAGGAAACGCTCGGGTGTCACCATTGTATGGATCGCCCGGAAGACACGGTGGAGCATATGGTGGAAGTCTGCCCGGCTTGGGCGGGGCACCGCCGTGTCCTCACGGAGGTGATCGGCGGCTGCGATCTCTCGCGTCCGGCCCTGGTTCAGGCCATGGTCCCGAGTGAGAGTGCATGGGAGGCCGTCACCTCCGTCTGCGAAGCAGTAATGCTCGCGAAGGAGGAGGCGGAGCGCGCGAGGGAGATGCAAGCTGCACGCTCTCGCGCCCCTAGTCGCCGCAGGAGACGCCCCTGGCGTCGGGAGTCACGAGCCGACTTCCGGCCACCGTAGGGGTGGGCCTGCGGACGGTGAGCGATGGGCAGCTCGCCGTCCGATAAGGACCAGGCCCGGGTCGACGGCGCGTTGTGTTCCACGCGCGCCTCAAAGAGATGTTAGCACCAACTGACGGGGTCCGTAAGGACCAATGCCTGCTGGGGTTGCGGGTTTGTCCGAAAGGGATATCGCGGCCCCGGCACACAGGCAACGGAAGGAACACGGGTGGGTTTTAGTCAGTAAAAGTCTGACACTCCCTCTCGCTCCGCCCAGAGCGGGAGGAGTCATTTGATGACTTCCCAAAAAAAAAAATACAAAAAAAACAAAAAAAAAAAAAGCAGGTCCCCATAATACATATAGACCTACAACATTTTTTAATGTCGTAGGTCAGTAATAAAGGAAATAGGACGGCATCTTTAAACGCGGCCTAGCTCCAATAGCATCTTGAAAATCCTAGCCGAAAAACACGTTTGTTGTCTTTATAATAATTATAAATACATTAATTAAATAGTTTTTTTTTTTTTTCAATTAAGGAGTAATAAAATACTCCTTGAACAAATAGTCGATATTTATTATGTCAATCACTAACTTTTCAATGACAAGATACATTTTGACCAGTTAAAAAGGATGTCGGTTGTTTATGGTCGGTTGTTTGACGTTTGTAAAAAATCAAAATTTATTCTAGTTTTCGCTTTTATTGTTAATTAAAAGATAAGAAACACGCATAAGATGTTAAAGTGGATGTGATAATACTTGTATCCTATTTAGTGCGTATTTAATCAGTGACACGTAGATATCGCGTTAAATTCCCAGGCAAGTCAAATGTTATTGTTTTTAGCGAGTCACAACCAAATCCTGATTAGTTATCTGTGGCATTACAGCACTAGTCCGATAATATAAAAAAGCACGCGTTTTTAATACACTGAATTATGAACCTAAGAACGGTTCAATAAGAGCTACTTTACGAGCAAGTATGTTGAAAAAAAATGTTACTTGTGTATATTAATATGTATTTATTTGATTTTCTAGGTATATCGGGGAATGTACTATACAGTAAAAGCACTAGTGCTTATTTATTACACACTCTCTAGCACGCACACGACGTTTCACGTAATCTACTGGGCTGCGTCCCTGCTACAAGTGCTACACCCTACCCGTTGTTTTTTCTTTCTAAGATATTGTAATGTCAGGCAATTTTGTTTTAACACTTTTTACACCTACCCAGTATCGTCGCAGGAATTGTGATTGCAGAACCTAAGGTTTTTAGTTACTGTTTTCTTACGGAATTTAACCGGTAGTAGTCGAACAAAATGAAAGGTTATATGGTGTTTGGTTTACCTTATCGATACACGCGGCGCCTACCTATACCTTTATCAGTACAGACTTGTCTAGTTAACGTGATTGAAGTCTCTGAAATGATAGAAGATCTTCTGATCTTCTATCATTTCAGAGACTTCAATTGTATTAGAAATTTGGGAAGCTTCCACGGGCCCAGAAGGTAACGTATCATATTTGGTGTTATCCTACTCTGGAGTGAAAGTCTGAAGTCCATAATATTAGGTGAAACAACACGTGTTCATATTTAACCCTTTATTCTAAGACTTTTCTTTAAAAACAAGGTCCTGCATCGCTTTAACAATTTGTAAACAATCTTTTCCCAGGCGCCACCGGCTAGAGATGCGACCGTGTTGATGCTGTCGATATCGATAGGTAATAACGTGTTGATCCGCATCGCCGCGTAATGCCCGTCTTTGTTGAGGTTTGCATTACCGACTCGCGCCTGCACGGGACGTTCCGGAAAATACCTGACTTTTTATCTAATATAAGGTTTACGAGAAGTGATTGTCATGTGACAGGAATCTAATGAAATTCCAACCACCGTGTTACGACGTATTCCATTATCAGAAGTATGTGTTATAGCGATCACCTCGTGTAACACTCAATCACATTACAACTTAACGTTACTAGCATTACTTAATCAATGATATTTGTTTGAACAATAATTCTGACACGAGAACAAATAATTGACCGATGCATGTAATTATCGCCGTTAATTACAATTAAAATTGATAATCGTCTTAGCGGTTAGGTGATGCTAAAGTGTAATAATACCCCCTCAGAGTGTTCATAACACTCAATATCACGCCGGTATTCCCCGAAGGGTTAGACAGGGGTGTACTCATAGAAGGTACACCCTAAATAAGTTAGTTTACTTGACCGAAAATTATCCTTAAAATAAATACCGGGCCTTGTTTTTCATGTACTTAGTAATTAATAAAAACTAAAAATAGGCAGGTCACTGGGACCGCCGAGAGAAGTGAAAACTTAAAACTGGTATTAGCGTTATCTATATTCTTTAGTACAGCACTACGGAGCGAGTATGTTAGTGACGCGAATCCATAAGTTTGTCCCCTACCAGAAATCGCTCAACGCGCCTAAAACATTTTTTTACTTCAAAAATTAGATTGAATGAGAGTCGTGGCATCAAAGGCAAAATGATAAATGAGTATTAGATTTTTGTCGTGCTGATTCTAACAGTGTTTCCAAATTCATCCCACTCTAAAATTGAAAAGATTCAGCTTTTACGAATGTGTTATACATGGTATAACACATTCGTAAAAGCTGAATCTTTTCAAACTAACGAACTGTATTTGTAGTTACGTAGCAAGATTTATGTATCAATGTTAGTCATTCAGGATGTGATAACATTTATTTCTTTCCTCGTTAGTTGCTTCAAAACATTGCACTGACATACCTAACTCTATCCTATTAATTCTAATGTAATTTGATAGGTAGTGAATTTCCAGTAAATCTTTGTACAAACTGTAACCCTGTCAGCGCCGGGAAACGGTTTGAATGACATTAAACGGCGAGGCGCCCCTTCGGACAGGTAATAATGGGCGCCTTGAGCCCGGTCCGGCGACCTGCACGTCGCACGTCGGCCTGCGCAGGGTTGCGATGTGACTTATATTGTAACTTTGTTCTAGTTGACTGACGATTTGTTAGAAATGAAGTCTGTAATGCCAGATTTTTCTCATGAAATAAAATAACGATTAATTCAGCTTTTAAACTGATACCAGATACTTTATGAAGAATTACTTTATCTCTCGACACGGGGTAATAGTTGTGCTTTTTGAAAGTCAATTAAAAGTTAGAATGTGCTTTGGTCTCCTTCTTCGGTTAAGACTAGTTGACTCTAGGCTGAAATTAGATTAAAACATGACCCTTTTAGAACGACAATAGACCAAGAAACCCTATTTCTCTAGATCTCTAGGTTCAAGTTAATTGCAATCATAAGAATGAACATTCAAAAAGTTCCTCAAGATCAGGACACTGTGTAACAAGATATTTGGGTTACCTATCAAGTTCGAAAAAGATTTGACCGAATTTCATTTTACCTAAATCTTTTCAACTATTATCGTTTCGTGTTTTTTTACTTCATCGAAGTCACGTCTGCCACTGTTTCAGTTGACCTATTATCAATTCGATTTATTTCGTTACTCCGATGTTTTATTTGGTCGAAAAACTTTTTACCGAAGTTAAACTTAGCCGAAATAACATTTGTTCGAAGTATTATATTTCCGAACATTTATTATACCACGAGGTATGGATGGGTGAAGGAAGGATGCTTGCTTCAAGCATGCAGCATGCAAGCAGGCATGCAGCGTGCAAGCAAGCATGCAGCATGCAAGCAGGCATCCAGCATGCAAGCAGGCATCCAGCATGCAAGCAAGCATGCAGCGTGCACGCAGGCGTGCATCATGCAGCGAGCATTGTTTATGTCACGGCTCCGGCGCTGCGGGGTTTGGGCGGCCCCACGCGAGCTTATCGTTGCAGACGGTTTGAAGGCCCGCCACCGCGGCTGAGGCTGGCTGGCCAAACCTGCCAGCAAGCCGAAGTTGCAGTAAGCTTGCGTGGGGCCGCCCAAACCCCGCAGCGCCTGCTCCTCAGCTCGTCCTCCGCGCCTACGCGGGCTTAAATTACACTCTAGGGGTAGGGCATACAAGACTACGTGGAGTCGGTTTTGCAGCGATTCAATTCTGATCAAAATTTTGTAGCACAACATATTGACTTTTTATGACACTATTTTAATTTAATATTGAAAAAAAATTGTTATACACGGTATTATTTTTGGGTTTTAACGTTTGCCAAGTTTAAACGTGTGGAAGATAAAAGAGGTTACGAATTTCAGTAGGCACTTATTTATAATAATAAAAGCTCCAACAAAAATTTTCTAACAATAAATAATTATAAATCTCGGGAAATCATTGCAAGAAACACAACAGATTCTTTTTCTGCAGATGTGAAATACAATGCCAATACTTTTGATATGTAGAAAATTTTTATCGTTCTTATAGATGGTCTTTGAATCTATTCCGTCTGATTGATCGCAATTCGGTTTTATTTGGCGCCTCACCTCGCCACCCGGTCCGGAACGGTCCGGAACAAACAATAGCTAAAATCCAATCAACAGACAAAAGGACACTTTTTCTCGGCAGAATTGTATCCGGCGGCATCCGCAGGGTTGCTAAGAGATCGTTTGCTGTTTTATTTCGAACAATGTGTTTTTTAGTTTCATTTCAATTCACTGTAGTGTACGGCTACACAGACACGCGGCTACTTTTAATCGGCTATCTAAAAGTTATTACCTAAATCTGTATGGATGTGTATATAACAAGCTAATTTCTCCAAAATCGTTAGGATGAAGTGAAAGAGAAAAAATGCATTGAAGTATTCCTAACACAACAATTACGAAACAGGATCTGATGATGCACGGCAAAAATCTTAAAAGAGTAACACTCTAACATAATAATATTATGTTAGAGTGTTACTATTTTAAGCTTTTTGTTTCTTTTAAAGCTGGTAACCCTATAATCTCGATCAAGCCAGGGTCGCGGTGGCAATTCGTCAGAGAACATCGAGCGCCGCGTCAGCGAGACCATTTGAATTGCAGCAGTGGCTGAACATCACCCTCAAGATATTGACACACTTGACTCGCAGAGACAAGTCGTCTTATAACGTTCGGGGTTCGTTCACGGGCATAAATTTGGTTTAAATATTGTAGGATACGTTGTTGGATTGTTTGTGACCTCATCACGTATGGATTGTGCTGTATCAGGCAGTTTGGAGTTACGTTTTTCCAATTACAGTCTACATTAGGATGATGGTTTCTCAATTAAAATGAAGATGTTTAACAAATATCATCACTGAATAAAAAAATATAAAAAAACCCAGTTTGTTAGATTATGATTGCCTGTTGATCCGTTTTGAATGAGGTAAGACATCTAGCAAGCACGACTAACACATAACTTAGCCGATTTGGCATAAAACTTAAAGTTACTATCTCTAGAGAACAGTGTGAACTATCTCTAAGCCCCGCGCATTACATTCAATACTCCACGAGCCCATTGTCTGCAACTTTGCAACTAAACAATTTGCAAGCCAGCAGAAGGCGCTGATACCAATGCTGAATGCTGAACACGTAGAAGGACCAGCGTCCGTGGTCCTAAGAGTCGCATTCAAATGGAGTCACAATACGTTCGCAGTATCTATTGTACGGCGCTTCAATGTGCAGTCAAATTGCGGACGTCCTGACTGCGTCCTTCTTGTTGCCGCTTTGTGAGCATTTAATATCGTTTAGGTGTGAATACGGAATTTGAAAATGTTTTGAACGGATTCTGGTTGAACCTGCCAATATATTTTTCATAAGAATATTTAATTTTAAATGGGAAATGTTTATATTCATTCGGTTCCTCATGTGGTACGTTAAGTCGATAGCTGGTTTGCGATACCTTAGATACACGACTCTATCTTGCACTTAATCCGCCTTTCGTATCATTGAAGTTTCATATTGTAACCTCAGCTTGTGATATTAGACTAACATACACACTAATGCATACCCACCCCGTTTGAACACCGATCCGCACGTATATAACATAGCTTCGTAATACAGATATATCGCTTTGGTCAGTGCATAATAATAACCATTATACGAGTGGGCATCGCATTAAACACAGCACTCGTGTTCGAATGGAGTGGGCTTATTGATTTAGATTAATTACCGCGCTCTCCCAGCGACCGAGCTTTGAGCCATCCGCGATCCTTTAAATTTATTCGATATTTTGATTAAACCTAACCCGGTATGTAATTGTTGGGGATTTTCACGTTATGTACCTACACCTATATGGGTCATGATATGTTTAGACGTCTGTCAGGTGTGGCTACTGCTTGGCGTTCCGTGAATAGTTGTAATGCAGCGTGAGCAGTGTATAGGTGTAGGGATTACCTGTCTTTTGGGGTATTAATGCACAACGGAATTCTGCTGCCCTAGACGTCTTAGATTAGAACGTCCTAGTGAGCAGTCCTTCTGTATAGTTATAAGATAACATGGCATGACGATTGCTTGTAGCGGTATATCATTTATAGTGTTACTTATCTAAAAAATCTACGAACTTAAAATAAACTGTATAGACCAAAACAGTATTTAAAATTTCTTTACTTTAATTATCACAATATTTACCGGGCCAGTAAAGTGTCCCCTGCTTGAAGCGTAAATATTATTTTACAAACAAAATAATGTAATTGCATTTCGTTAGAAAGGTTTTCTAACAGTTCAGAAACACAAGGCCCGAGGTAATTACAAACCAATCTATTGCAGACTTATCGCAATACATAATAATTGAACAGACAAACAGTTATTTGCCGCAAACGTAAACAAGCTGATACCTCGTTTAATTTCGTTATTAAATAATTTATATGCGGGCCGCCGCAAACCATATCGCTACGAACGAATTTATTTGTATAATTGTTAATCCGAGCTCAATAAAAATATCGGATGGAGTCGGGGGTCCATAGGTTTTCACGTTTCATTCCACTTCTAATGAGAACAAATAATTGTTCTCATTAGTAGTGGAATGAAACGTGAAATTCTCTTATTCCAATAGTATCACGCAAAATAGTAAGTAGGTAGGTCTACTATTTTGCGCGATGCTATTGGAATAAAACCGTAAGGTATGACATTCACAATCGACGTAAAACCATTAGTCAGTCATTGATTTATACCTTACCGTACCGAGATATGAGTGACATATTCTTACCTCGGTAAGGTAAGGTATAAACCAGAATGATTGCCAAGAGTTTTATTGAACTCAGGGTAATCATTCGAATTTATACTTTAAAACCGGCCAAGTGCGAGTCGGACCACGCTCTGAAGGGTTCCGTAGTTGGAATGAATTTATCCCAAGAACAAACTTAACTTTGTAGTTGAAAAACATGTTCTTTCATACGGAATGTATGGGAGATCATGTTTTTCAAACTGCAAGTTTAAGTTGGTCGATCATTACTCTTTATCCTGTACAGCCTACCTAACCTGAATTAATAACGAAAATACAGAACCTTATACATAGTTGAAACCGTGATATAGTCATATCCTTAGGGATATAGTTATGAATCGCTTTCATATATAACTATATTACGGTATATTTTGGTACTTAGTATAAAATATTTTCGTTTTTGCCACCGACTTCCGAAATTAAAGTTATTTTTCACTTTTAAGTGTATTTTTGTGGAATTCGGTGGTTTTTGTTTTGTAAAAAAGGTATATTAGTGTTTTTTTTGGAAGTCGGTTGTTTTATTTGTAAATAAGTTTTTATTTTTCACTTTTTTGTTGTGGTACACACGGCTACACATCAAGCTATACATTTCCAGTTTATGCTGATCTCGCATTGTATAGGATTTCGGTACAATGTGAGGTCAGCTTATACTGGAAATGTATAGCTTGATGTGTAGCCGTGCGTACCTGCCCCATACAAATTAGTATACCATTCGAATAATACAAACAAACCAAAAGATTTTTTTTAAATTACACCTAGTGGGGTTACAACTAGTGGGGCAAGTAATCCATCAAGATTTTAGACTAGTGGTATCTGCCCCACCAAATCGAACTAGTGGGGCAGATTCCACTGAAAATTTTAGGCATTCCACTTTGGACCAGAGGGGCGAAGGGGAAAGATTTAAATTAAACCCTTTGTGGGTGAACAGTGGGATACATTTTGTATGAAAGATCTTATTCATTTGGTTTAGAAAACGCGGTATAAACTTATCTAGGTAATAATAAAGATTTAATCATACATTTTTCAAAACTGGCTTAAAAGTGTAGAAAGGGCGTAATTTTTTTTTTTTGCAACTTATTGACATCTATTGGCCCAATATGGTACTAATGAATGCATAGTCTACATACAATTTAGCAGATATAACATTTTTGAAATTTAATTACAGTCCTATTAAAATTGTTATTGTCATTTAGTTTTTGTTTCATTGCAATCGTCTCATCCAATAAAAAGATATGCTAATTTATAGTTTTCAAAGTGATACCCATAACACCAACAAGCACTACGTTCCAGGCGGCAACAAGGGGTTACGGAGATGTGGAGCGTCGTATGCTACCTCTAATATTAAGCTGGGCGGTCGCAGTCCATAAATTATAGGGTACCATCCTTGAAAGATCTGTGATCTACCTTGGTAAAAAAAAATGCAAAAGGGCAAATATACAGTGGGTTGCCAAATTAATAGGGACAGTCACATTTTTTATCAATTTCTTACTTTGGGCGCACTTGACTGCAGTTTTAAGTGGTACAAGCGTTCCAGAAATGTATTATTTATATTCGTTGTGTCTCTGTAACTCAAATTTTAAGTGGTTGTTGATATTTAAAGTGTATATTTATTTACTACAATTTTTTAAGTTACGTGAGAGCCGTAGTGAACTTTATAAGCTAATCAGTGAAATATGAATTTGAATATTATAACAAAGTTAATTTTATATTTATGCTAGAAAATTTTGATAAAATGTAAGTATTGTCATTATGTTATTATAAAATTTAATGATTTATTAAATGATGGTAAAAATAATATTTATTTTTATTTTTTTTGCTTTCAGTATGAATCGGGTGCGAAAAGATAAAAAAATATTTAAAAAAATGCAATAAAATCCTATTCCAGCATACCAATCATTACCAAACGGAAATAGCAGACATTGCTAGTGTTTCTAATTCGGCAGACAATAAAATAAAAATTAAATTGGACTTAAATCTGCCAATTTCGCCTAAGAAAAAAGGCAATGGCGACCGAAAACGCAGCCATACCCCACGTTCAGATTGGATAATTAGAGATATCTGTTTTCAAAGCAGAAATAAAAGTGCTTTACTGTTAACTCAGTTAGTCCAGGTGTCTGGAATACTAGTGTCCAAGAGAACTATGCAGCGCAGATTGGCAGAAGAAGGCTTGACAGGTCATCGTCCTGTGAAAAAACCATGGTTGACTGATGCAATAAAGAAGAAACGCCTAGCATGGGCTCGGGAACACCGCCAAAAGACGGTTGAGGATTGGAATAAGGTCAGTTTGCATTATTACTGGTATTTTACACCACTTAAAATAATAATTTTCAAAATAATAAACAAAAATATATTTTTTTCAGGTATTTGTCTCGGATGAGTTAAAGTTTGACATTCTAGCTGACAAGTGCAGCTTTGTCAGGGGACGTCCAGGAGAAAAATACCATCCCAACTGAATCGTGAAGAGGGTAAAACACCCTGTTGAAATAATGGTGTGGTCTGTGATAAGAGCCAAGGGGGTTGAGCGCCTGTACATTGTCCAGGGAACCATGAAACAAGACCAGTACAGACAAGTTTTACAAACTCGCCTGGTACCGACACTTGAAGAATGGCTCCCTGATGGTGAGGAATTTATGTTTATGCATGGTTCAGCACCATGCCATAAAGTCAGAAGCATTACCAAGTTCTTGGCAGACCACAACATTCCAGTTTTTACATTGACCTTGTAATTCTCCTGACATGAACCCCATAGAAAATGTATGGGAGATTACCAAAGCCGAAATGATAACCACCAAGGTCAGGCTGATAGAAAAGCTCATTAATGTTTGGCATCACAACCCTAAGATAAAAGAAAGTGCCAAACAGTTCATAGAAAGCATGCCCAGGGGTAGAGAAGCACTAATTGAGGCGAAAGTAAATGTCACTAAGTACTGATCACTACTAAGTAACATTTATTTTCGCCTATTTATGTACTTAATTATTATTATTTATTTTTATTTTGTTATTATTTTACTTCCGTATTAACTGTTGTGTATAATTAAAGCTTTTATCATTCAAAAAATGTGTTTTCCTAATTAATTTAAGACTCATACTTCACAAATACAAAAAAATTGTGACTGTCCCTAATAATATGGCAACCCACTGTACGTCGTGCTCAGTCGTGTCAGAAGTTTGAAAGGCATAGTTTTAGCAGATTTGGACGCGAACAAATTACTCGTATTAAAGCGACCACACGACGACAGGATCATTGACGGAAATAACGAGGCTACGAAATCTGTCTTCTGACAATCAAGGCCACACATAGCAGACGACTCAAGTAGCACAATTTGATGCCAGTATACTACCATTAAGCATTTATAGGCAGAGTGCACCTCATGGCAATTCCAATAAGCCCAAACACGGCTAGGATACATTGTAATATGACGGAGTTCCGGTGCGTTCCTTCCGGCTTCATCTTCAGATCAGTTCAATGGTACCGTTTTCATCAGAATGTGCTTCATAGTCGCTTAACTATTTAAATCGAAATATTTTATTTTATTTTTATTTTATTGTATTTGGGTGGCTTACAGCTATCAATACAAAAGTAACAGTGAGGTAATTGACGACAAGCCATTTACAAGCCTCCACAGTTAGCAATAGACTATTGTTGTACAAATGTTCAAATTGAATACCAATTCAAAAACTATAACACTATGTATATAACACTAACACTAAGTATACTTTTAAAACTAACTATTAAATTAAGTAAGTACTGGATAGGCAAAGATGCATGCGCAACCGCTATTACAATACATCAGTAACATTAATATAGTGTTTAGATAAAATAGTAGAAATGGATGCTAAGCTGCTTGCAAACAAATCGATTGAGGGGTGTTTATTCTTAATAATTTCGTTAAATACTTTGACTGAGCGAATTATATAAGAATTAGTACGGTAAACTGTGCGAGCGTAAGGAGCATGAAGGAGATTTCTCAAACGAGAATGACGAGGTGGAACATTCAGAGACAGCTTAGAAAGAAGTTCAGGACATTCAATCCTTGATTGTGCTATTTTCACTAGGAACCGTAAGTCAGATATGTTTGTCCGAGCTACGAGCGGGAGTAAGTGGAATCGAGCGCATCGTTCATTGTAACTCAGATGATGGATTTTGAATTTGTAGCCTAAGTATCTCGTGAATTTCCGTTGTATTCGTTCCAATCTGTCTGAATGCACTGCATAATTTGGATTCCAAATTTGACTCCCATATTCGAGATGACTGCGGACATAGGCACAATACAAAATTTTCAATGTTTTCATTTTATTGAACGAACTGGTATTACGGATAATGAATCCCAGGGCTTTGGATGCTTTTTTGGCGATATGGTCGACATGACACTCGAAGGTGAGCTTACTATCAAGCAGGATACCAAGATCTCTGGTGACATGAGTTCGAGATAAAGGCTGATCTGCAATTGAGTAGTCAAATATGATTGATAGCTTCTTCCGGGTAAAGGTGATAACTAAGCATTTCGATATGTTAAGATCTAATTTATTTATTCTACAATAGCTTACCAGTCTAGATATGTCCGCCTGTAAAAGTCTAGCGTCATTCAAACTCTTAACTGATGTATACATTTTCATGTCATCCGCAAACATTAGGTATTTAGAATGTTTGATACACTCGCCGATATCATTAATGAAGAGTACAAATAATAACGGCCCCAGTAGGGAGCCCTGTGGTACACCAGAGGGGATGATTGACCAGGAGGACATAAAGCCACTAAGGACCACTGCTTGTGTCCGATTTAGCACATAAGACGAAAACCATCTGAATAGGTCTCCCCTAATGCCCAAGTCGAAAAGTTTCCTCAGTAGAATGTCATGGTCGATTCTATCGAAAGCCTTGCTATAATCAGTATAAATAGCGTCCACCTGCGACCCATTATCCATGTGCTCAGTAATATAATCTGTGAAAAGAACCAGGTTAGAGACTGTAGACCTCCCCTTCAGAAATCCGTGTTGATGAGGACTCAAGCTAGAAACCACGCTGCTATACAACTGATTATAGACTATGCGTTCCAATACTTTGGCTAGCAGGCAGAGTTTTGAAATTGGCCTATAATTTTCAATTTTGTCTTTAGCACCCTTCTTATGGATGGGCGATATGAAAGCAGATTTCCATAGAGAAGGCACAATACCGGCAGATCTTTGAAACAAAAGTGATACAGGTAGAGCTAGTTCCTCAGCGCACTTAACTATGAACACAGCAGGTAGGGCATCGGGGCCGGCAGATTTGGTTAAGTCAAGGGATTTCAAATGTCTATGAACAACCACTACGTCAATTTCAATTGTACTCAAATCACAGTTGGATACACAGCTGGTCGAACCACAGTTGTGACTTGCAGAGGAAGCATCCAGAAAGGTTGTGCGAAAGTAATCAGAAAAAAGCTCACAAATTCCCCCCCCTGAGTCACTTTTATTTTCACCATATGACATACTCGATGGGAAATTACTATTCATGCGTTTACTTTTCACATATGACCAGAACAGCTTTGGGTTAGTACCTATTGAGGACTCAATTTTAGTCATGTAAGACTTATAACAAAGCTGCTCAACATCATTGGCTCTGTCGCGAAGTAATTGATATGATAAGCGATCAGAAATATTACCGTAGACTTTAAATTTCCTATAGTATTTGAATTTTTCTTTAAGTATCTTAATGAGCGCCGAGTTATACCAAGATGGATACTTAAAGAGTTTACACAAACGCTGAGGAACGTGCTTATCTCTGATATCGAACAACGTTGAATAAAAATTCTCTACAGCTTCCTCAACAGTGCCTTTCAATATTATGTCGTCCCAGTCAATGCCCCGCAGGTCAGATCGAATACATTCGTAGTTGCCTTTGTTATATTGATACTCCATGCGTGCACTGACGCTAAGTGACTGAGGTTGTACAGTTACAAGCTGAATTAACAACGCAGGGTGATATGCGTCCTCGATAGTTAAGGGTTCTAAACATGCTGACACGGTGACGGGAGTATTTGCGAGGATTAGATCTAGAATTTTGCCGTGCCTGTTATTAATAAGGTTAAATTGCTGCAGACTACAAAAATCAATGGTGTCAACAAAATGAGTGAACATGCTAGTTTGAGGCGCGATCGGTCTAATTCCATCATATGAAGTAGTCCAAGTAATGGAGCTCATATTAAAGTCTCCAAGAACAATAAATTTGTCTGTAGGGTGGTTATTTATTAAGTCCGAAAGATTGTCTAAATAAGCATGTAACTGATTAGCGAAGCTATTACCCGAATTCTGTTCACATAAACATAAAGTACATATATTAAGGCGGTAGGTGTGTTTATCACAGCTGGTTCTTAATTGAATCGAAATCCAAATGTCTTCCGCACTGGACTGCCAGTCAACATTCTCAACTACAGCAAGTTCACGGCGGACCGCCAACAGTACGCCGCCACCACGCGACTGCGCTGTGGTCGCGAAGTCACGGTCGCGCCGCCACACTAGGTACCTATCGTCAAAAAGTTCACTGTCCAAAATCCCATCAACGAGCCAGGTCTCTGTTAAAGTGATTATATCATAGTTACATTTAGCTAAATTCCTGCAAAAGTTAATTGACTTCGTCCGCAGCCCTCGAACATTCTGGTGATAAATGTTTAGTTCATACACTATAGAACGTGACATCTACAAATAAGTAGTTAATTAAAAAAGTATGTAAATAATGTGTGATAAACCCGACCAAGAATATAGGCCTCCGTTTATCAGCATTAAAAAAAAAGTATAAGCTCCATCGACAGCTCACAAAACAACATTTTGTTTTATGTAAACTATTCGTATAGGCGTAAGTATTAGTTATTACGGGTAGGCCAGAAAAAAACTTTAAATGCATGTTCCTAATATTAAAACCAAGGTAGTTAATATTTATATCTATACTCAATACACAACGCTTGAAAAAAAGCATTTCTAACAAGAAAAACAGCTCAACATCCATCAATACATATTTGTTAGCAAGCCAATGAATATACTCGTATCTATAAAAGTAGTAAATAACACATTTCGGTAAAAAAGCAATCCGAACGTAAACACAGCGAGTATGGTCAAGCGGACTTTGGACTGAGATAAGCGAGTAGGCGCGTTCCGTGTTTCTCAACCTGCTAATTAACGACACTTTCAATAATCGTTTTAGTTTTAGCGCAGTACTTTTAAGGCATAGCAAAGATGAGATGAATTTTAGTTTATGAACTATACCAGCAACGTTGAAATTAGGTGTTATATAAAAATAGTTTAGTGTATTTTTTGCAGGTCCCGTTCCGTTGCAACTATGAAAGTCTTGGAGGTGGCATCCCGTTTTACAAAAATCTTCATATGCTCCACCCACACAAACAGGAAATTTCGTTCCTTGGCAAGGGATTTAGTTTGTGAGAGTAACATTTTGTTCTTGATAGTAAGATGATCATTGACGAAGATCCTGCCCAAGCCAGTGATTCCAATGTGTTCGGGGAGTAGAGGATCCTTGGGGGAACGGGCAGCAGCGATGAAATCCTCTTTCGCATATCTATTCATAAAAGATACAATAATATTCTTATTGGTAGATCCGTTTGTCGGTACTCTGTGTACAAAATTAATTTGAGTCTTCTTAATAGGATAAGAAACTTTATCACCGATTTTACGAACTATATCAAATAGGTTCTCTCTATCCTTCATCGGTACTCCCTTAATTTCCACATTATTGCTGCGGAGCCACTGATCAATGTCCCGATGCCCGTCCTCAAGTTTGACAATCTCTGACGTAGTGTGTGTTACGTCTAACTGCACCGCTTCTACTTTGGTTAGTCTATCGTCCAACGCTAGGACCTTACCAGGAAGTTCATTGAGACTGGATAGCTCCTGCCGTAACAGTAGCACTTCAGATGCCAAACTAGAGAGAGGAATGAGTTCCTGACGGATGCTGGACAATTCACGCATTATTGTTTCCAGGGTAACTGGTACAGGAACAATTGGCGAAGCTGTGCTTGATAGTGATGATTGGGTACTTGCTTGACCCGCATTCTTGCAGTTGGCACATCTCCAAGTAGCTTGGCGCTCCCCGAGTTTGCGGTAACCCTTCTCAGTGATTCCAGAACAAGGGAAGTCGAAATGGTTGCGACATGCCGAGCACTGGATTGCTTCCGTGACTTCGTCACCACACCTTCCACAGATAACCATATTTCACAGTTAGATAGCACTGAACAACAACGTTAATAATTATTATCGCGAACGACAGCTGACGACAAATGGCAGACGCACGATGCGATCTCGCTTGGACGTCTTATCAGAGCAGCGTACGCTCGGGGACTGAATATCTTATCGCCACCCGTAAAATACTTATCATTGATTAGTTCCGGTGGCCATCTGCGGTCTTCTTCATCAGTTCCACTTCACCAAATCATACTTTATGAAAGCAAATGCTTAACTCGTTGCTGAAAATTTCAAAATCGCTATGTGTATGCCTACAATATTTGAGGAGTTCCCTCAATTCCTCATGGATTCCATCATCAAAACTGAATGTTGATAAAAGTGGGACCAATCGGGGAGTATATCCTTTCAAATAAAAAATATTTTTTCAAATCGGTTCATAAATGACGGAGTAATTTTAGAGTTAATGAGGTAACAAACATTGAAAAAAAAAAAAAAACATGCTACCGAATTGATAACCTCCTCCTTTTTGGGAAGTCGGTTAAAAACAGAAAAACAAGCATTATAATTTAAAGAATTTTGGTATTGCAGGCGGGCACAACAAAAGTTACACCATATTTCAGGTTTGTCGGCCGGCAGAACCAATTTTTTTTATAGAACTCGTATCTTTATAAACTGCATGGTTAAGTTAATTAATGTATATAGCTTCGTTTAATATCTCATAGCTTGCCACTTCAAACTCTACTTATTTTCCGAGGGCAAAACGCAGGTAAAACATAAGTGAACGCTATATTTTGTGAATTGTATAAATGTACCTACTGACTTTTAGTTCAAAATTATCAGTCAGAGCGTTTGCTAGGAGAGTATTTTGATAATTTATAAATGAATGACGGTCAATGTGTGTGATCTAATTAGTTTCGAGCAATGATAGCCTAGTGATGTGACCGTCAGACTGCCAAGTCATAGGTCTCGGTTCGAACCTAAGGCACGCACCTCTGACTTTACGGATTTATGTGCGTATTGTATAATTATCACTTGCATAAAAAATGGTGAAGGAAAACATCGTGAGGAAACCGCCATGCTTGAGAGATATTGCTCGACGGCATGTGAAGCCAAGTCAGAGGCCCTTGAGTGGCTTATCATTCTGACACCAGGTTAGTCCCTAACCACACGAAAAGAACGGCAACAAAGCCGAATATTTCAGTAACAGGAAATTTCAATAGGGAATTTCAGGAATAGTTCAAAGTTGTCCGCGGGCAGCAGTAAGACGAAAATACTGGTTCTTAGTTTTCATTAGGGGTCGCTGCGCTCGGACGTGGTCAGCGTGGTGTGGCGAACAGAAGCGGGCGATGCAATGTTGAGGTCAATGATGTTGATGGGCTAGTCTTGTTTTAATGTAAACTTAATTTCGTAAACACGCGATCCATGCTAAGCCGCTAATTTCACAACACATTATTTTCTGGCAATCATAAACTATGCTTATAATTGTGCTATCAATGCTCATGCCTTCTCTATATGAGAAAAGGCCTCTGCACTGCAGTGGAACAGTAACAGGTTCGTTTTTGTTTTTTACGCTGTTTACCGACTTTATTCAAACATCGATCTTAAAATTATTTAGTACACAATATTTAAACATGTTGGTACTTCAAGAAACTAATAGCCCGCCGATACCTTTTTTGCTCTTAAATTAGAATTCTATTTAACCCACGAACACACATTTGCGTCCGCAATGCACACTGAAAATGGTACCGCGTGCAGGCCCGGTACACTTCGGCTAAGGCATTGTATACACGAGCGAGTGCGCGCTCCGAACTGTCATTGTTGCCGCGTACCATTGTCCTTGCGAGCATAGTTATTTTGGGCAAGGTTTGCACTCTGCCTGTATGCCTAAAAAGCATAAAACTCGTGGGCTTATATGGCGTAGTCAAAGATTGGTAGCTACATGGTTTCTTGATTAATTTTCTGAATGGAGAAATTGTTTCATGTAGTCAGTTACGACTAAGCAAACTTGAAAATATACATAAAATATTTCGTACTAAATTATTCCTGGAAGTAGGACCTCAATAGTTTATTACAAAATGCGTGAAATGATTACAGAAATAGAATATTATTGTTCCACTTATCAGTCTATTTCTTTTATTCAAATAACTGTGGAATACATATCTCTGGTAGGTAACTAGAATCAATGTAGATGGTCGTCGTGCAGTCACAATGCAAGTTGGGTTGAACTAGAGTGAGCACTTTTGTCAGCGCAGTGTAATCCGGGTTTGATTGCGGCGGGATCGTTCCATCGCCTCATTAATATTGGCGGGCCAGCGTTTTTATTGCAGGGCTTCCGTCAATATGGAGCAGTGAGGAGGCTAGTGTATGGAACATTATGGTTACGTTTAGATGTTCGGTTTTGAGTTTTTAGTCCTGTAAGTATAAGGGAAAGTAGGTAGTGACTAGACTAAAATACTATGCTGAAGAAGGAGTTTCTTCATTTGTTTTCACTTTAGACACTGTTAGGCCGTTTTTCCACTGCCACGTCAACGGTACGTCAACGAGACACGAGATTAATTGAACGGAACGTGACGTCTTGGTGACGGTGACCGTTTGTCCACATCAACCGAACTCGGCGGTTCAGTACGTTATGAATTTATGATAGACAAAACAAAATCCGGGCGAACGGTGCCGGTGCGACGGCAGTGTGTGTACAAGATTAAGAATGCAGAGCGAGGCAGCGGAGCGGAGCGAGGGGGTAATACGAAGCAGAGTTGCAGGCTAGGTCTGGCCATTGATGCGGAGCGAGGTAGTGCGGAGCGCAGTTGCGGACTGTGCGGATCTAGGACGAGTTCACGCGACGAGTAAATTGAGTGGGCTGTAATATCCCGCAGGCGGGTTTTGCCGCTTCCCCGCTCCGCCCCGCTCCACTTTCCCGCTCCGCTTCCTCGCTCCGCTTCCCGGTTTTGTATAAATTTTTAAACTAGTTCGCAAATTCCTGTCCACTGAAGCGGAGCGAAGATTTTATGATGATTTTATGCAATTCCATTGGTTAATATTAGCACAGCTCCGCTCCGCTCCTCTCCTGAGCGCTCCTCGGCTCACTGTCCACTGGAGCGGAGAGCTCCAGTGGACAGGAATTTGTCGAACTAGTTTAAAAACTGATACAAAACCGGGAGGCGGAGCGAGGAAGCGGAGCGAGGAAGCGGAGCGGAAAAGTGGAGCGGCGCGGAGCGGGGAAGCCCCTGCCTAAACGTGGTATGTATTGCCGGCACATCATCGGCCCGTCACAATCTTGTATCAAATATTTTTCGTGAGCTGTAATAGATGCAAACTCCCGCGCTATAATGTCTAAAATATCAAAATTCTATATTGTGTAGTCTGAAAACTAACACTGTGTACAAAAAATTTTGATGTTTTTTTATGCTGTCCCTAACCGAAAACCAGTAGCGTATTTCCTCATTTAACCAAACTTTTTGCCCTACTCAAAGCAATACTAGCAGATCTACTATACTCGTGTGTATTGGAACGAATATTGATGTAAGAAGGGATTACCCTCAATTGCTTACACTGTTTATTAAACCAAATATTCTGAACAGCAATACAATGTGTTTTACTGAATTTGATGTAAAGTTTTGCCTGTTCTACTGTACCTGCAAGATAATTAATTGACTCAGGCGTAATTTTGCGGAAATCTATTATAAAATACAATAGACGACGTATATTTATTACAAAGTAAATTTTTGTCGGGCGATGTGGCTCACACTGCGCTCGGCGCTTGACGTAGTTACACGTCGTGCCCTGGTTCGCAACAAGTCAATCGTCATCTTGAGGATGCCTCATTGAGAGGTGAAACACGTGTCGATTTCTTACAGGGTTTTTTATGACTCTTTAAGAACAATTAAGCGGATTAGGTTACTAAATAAACGTCATCTAGTGTATTTTATCATGGATTTCCGCAAAGTCACGCCTGATTCAATTAACTATCATAAGTATAGAAGCAAACTTGTTCTTTAAATAAAATATCTTGAGATACATAGTGAAGGTAGCAACAGCAAATAGAGCAGCAATTGTTCATCAATTATTCGCCTCCAGCCTCTAAAACAGCAATATTAATGTTGGCAGTGTTGCCAGCCGTACAACCACAAATTGTATAAACACTAGATGTTAGTACTGCGTAGGCTCTGTTTACCTACACAACAATTACACAACAACGCCATTTACATACATACACACACGAGCAATTCATTTACCCTAAAATAACATTAATTATGTTTTATACTTTCAGACGATAATCCATTCAACATACTGTCAAAGGCACCAGGGTACATGCAATGACTGACGCGCTTGCGTAGATCCTACCTCTTTGTTCTAATACTTAATCAATTGACCACGAAAAAACCTATATCATCTTTGACAGCAACTTAATTCGTTCAGTCAATATTCATTGTCGTAGGTCTAATTTTAATTGCTTTCAAAACCTATTGTCGTTATATCCAAAGGCGTACTTAACTATACAGTCACAATCCACATAACACCCCTGTACCCAATGAATACCCAACTCTCAATTATCAACATCACAACTTCAACCCTAACGCGCTATCTGCGCCATAACCCGTGCGTTGCGCAACTTTACCCGCACTCCCAATAAGACAACTATCTCAGATCGAAGAGGTACTAATGCACGAATCGCTCCGTACGGCACTCCCGAGGCCAGATATTGTAAAGTTCCCATCAAACTGTTCTTGGTATCAGCAAGTCAAATATAAGGGAAGACCCACAGTGGCCGGAGCGAGCTGCTTTACATAAAGTTAATGTTCTTTGTGCTGTGGGACTTTTATATGAATTTATTTACAGTTACGGTGTATTTGGTTTAGATAATATAAATTAAATTAAATTAAATCGTTTTATTGGGAACAAAAACAAATACATACAAGACAAAAATGTTAAACGATGACAGCTGCAATAGTTAAAACTGTGGCGCAGCTACCAACGCCCGACTCCTACTGAGAGGGTAGGTTGTTCCAAGACGAATACATAACAAAGGTAACATTTTAACAAATATTTAAAGAAAAGAAATAATAAAAAATACATTTTGAGAAAAGTGTGTGTGAGTACCTAATGTTGAGTAAGAGAGGGTGAGGGTGTGGTGCGTTGTGTGTCGTGTGTGTGTGTTTTCTTAGGCACCGACTTACGAGTTGTAGGTCGTGAGTTCAAACCCAGGCTGGCACTTTACTTTGTGTATTTAATTTCACCACTGCTCTCAAAATGAAAACATCGTGAGGAAACCTGTCCTAGAACCAAGAAATCGAAGACGTGATGTGATATCGACTAACCCGCAAAGGCCCGCGAGGTGGATTATAGACCAGTACCTCTCATAAGAGCAGACCTGTATCCCAGCAGTGGGGACATTAGGCATAGGTTTATTATGCTTGCTAAGGAGTTTATTATGCTTGCTAAGGATAAGGACGTTTAGTTTATTATGCTTGCTAAGGATAAGGACGTTTAGTTTATTATGCTTGCTAAGGATAAGAACGTTTAGTTTCATATTTGTTATCACTACTAAACGTTAACCAGCAATTTGACTTAAGGGTGCACTAGTCGACGACTCGAACTCGTTGGTGACTAAGTGGGTGGCGTGACTAATACGCATGTTAATTAGTCTAATTATTTATATTTTTTTATTTATTTGGTGTTTATTTATAAATTTATTAATTTATTTATTAGACATGCAAGGTATTGAATTAATAGATGTTGTGTGCGTCCATGTTTTGCCAATAATGGCGTACAAATTTTGTAGGTATAGAAAATTACATTTAATTACATAAAGTCATTCTTAATTTCATTACAAAATACAAAACATATAAATAATAATTGATGTCAAGATATTAGTTATAGGTATAATAAAGTCAAAATAGATTAAATTATGTCCAGAATATTTATGCAGTCAAATAGAATAATTCAAAATTGATTTAAGATTCACATTATTCAATTGTTACAATTGTTCAATTCTTATATGTTTATTAGAAGACGGAATAGAAAAGTCCTTTTCATTTAAAAAATCTATATCATTGTAATACACTTTACTAACTAAAAAAATTCTCAGCTTATTGTGACAAGGGCAGTTCTCTTCAACTTTTAGGTAATTTATTAAATATGGCAGGTGCCATACAAAAGACACTTTTGCGCATGAGGGTTGTTCTCGTAGTATGAGAGCATATCCTGCTATTGTCACGCCAATTACGTGGGACTACTTCATCTAATCGTTTAAAACGGTGCGGATTTGTTTTGACAAAAACAGCTACTTCTAAAATATACAGACATGGCAAAGTAAGAAATTTATATTTTTTGAAGTAAGGCACGCAACTATCAGTAGGTTTAATTTTAAATATTTAACGAATGCATCTCTTTTGAGCTATGAACACCGTGTCTTTTTCTGTTGAGTTGCCCCAAAAAATGACACCATAGCGTAGATGAGATTCTGTTAAACCATAGTAAGCTTTAAGTAATGCCTCCACACTTATTATAGACGACAATTTGTGCAGGGCATAGGCAGATTTACTGATTTTCTTGCACAAGATTTCGATATGGGTTTTCCAATTCAGTTTTTTGTCTACTCGTATGTGGAGCCCTAAAAATTTTGTTGTTTCTACCTCTTCTATAGGCTGGTCATCGTAGTGTATATTTAAGTTACTCTTGCTATTGATCCGTTGACTAAAATGTATTAATTTAGTTTTTGTCAGGTAAATTTTTAAGTTATTGTCTTCTAGCCACTTTACCATTCGATTTATAGAATCATTTATGTCACTTTCATAAGTATCAACACTTTTACAAGGTATCATTATGGTGCTATCATCGGCAAATAGTGTCAGAGGTTGAGGGATGCCTTTCGGTAGATCATTAATGTATAACATAAAGGAGGTCCTAGAACACTCCCCTGTGGCACACCAAACGAAACTATACGTTCTGAGGATTGAAATACAATTTCATGTTTACTTTTCATATTAATGTGGTTTATATTTGTTATTTGAGTTCTGTTATGTAAGAAAGATTTAATTAAATTGTTGACATTTCCTCTAATTCCATATGTTTCCTTTTAATATCGTCTGGTATACTAGGGGCCATAAATATAGTTTTGTTATTGAAATCTAATGTACACGCCCCAGGTCTACAGTCGAAGTCCAGTTTTGGCTGTATTTTATCAATAAAAAAATCATTAAATTCTTCTGCAATAGTCTTGTGTTGAGATATGACACAGCCTCCCATTTTCATTTTATTTATGTTAGATTTTAGGTACGTTATACTTTGCACGATTTATAATTTGCCACGCAGTTTTTGATTTGTTTTTAGATGTTCTTATACTGTAATTGTTTTGTGCTTTTTGTGTTATGTTATTATGGAAAAACTACTGGATTTTTATAAAATTATTTGTACTTTTGAATAAATTATATATTTATCCCTGTACGGTTTCTATTTTTTTACTACATAAGTTATATATTTACGCTCAAAGGCGAGTTAAAATTTGTGTTGAAATAGGGAAGTTTCGACGCATAACTTCCAAACCAATTTTTTTTTCCAATTCTGCTTCCATACTGGGCTAGATGATGACAAGAAAAATTGATGTAAATTTTCAATCACCTCATAATACGTTTGTACGGAAGAATGACCGACTAGCGTACCCTTAAGCATTAAATCTAGGCATAATATTCATGTCTCTCACATCTCAGGTATCTAAAATATCTGTAGCTCTATGCTGAAACTTCTTATTTTCACAGCGCTCTTAGCGAATAAAGACATTTCGCGAATCAAACTACGACCTCCTAAATCCTTTGCAGTTCCGCTCCCGCCTCTCAGCATGCTCCAGAGTGTTATCACGGGTGGTCCTCAGGGACGCATCATCGTTACACTTGCCAGAATAATTTCCATTGTAAAAGCAAACAGAGAGCGGCGGGAATACGCCCGCCTGCCCGCCTGCCCGCCTGCCCGCCTGCCCGCCTGCCTGCTTAGCTGAGGATATCTAATGTAAGCATGTACGGAACACTGACTGATGGGCTTTTTGGATGATGTAATATAAAAAGGGATTGTAAGGTTTCGATGCCGATTAGCATGAATTGTGAAGTAGGTAAGTAACATTTTTGTTCATCATAATCATTAATTGTCACAATATGGTACATTATATGGTCTTAACCGATATAGCCCCACCCTTTTGTATCGTTTACCGTACAAACCCCGCGTTTTGATATTGGCTCGCGGCATTCGTCACTTTCTTCTTTGAAAATAATTATATTTATAAGTTGAATAGTTCTATTCACAGGCTGACATGTTGTCATAGTGACAATTTATTGTATTTTGCCAGTAACAAGTTTGTTAGTGGTTTTAAGTTATCTCAGTTAACTTTATCTCTGTCTTGGGAATGTAGACATATGATTGCTATATTGATAGCATTGAATATTAATGAAGTTAATATTACAGATTGTAGGATTAGTGACGAGTCTGTGTTGTCTAGTTATAATAACAACATAGTGATTAAATATGAATTATAGAAACCGTTAGGAAAAAACAGCGTAATACTGAATTTAATTTAGAGAATGCACGCCATGTTCTTTAAATTAAATTCCCATCAGCTCAGATGTAGAAATAGCTTAGGAATTTGAAAACATTTTTGCTAATATTCCCATATAACCCATAAAACTACTGAAGCTTTAAATTTCTCACCCGCACTTTCTGCTGCCTTATTTAAAAATTATGTAAAGCCATGCCCTTTGGAGTTTAGTTTTCAGCATACAAACCCCCAGGCTGTTACAAAAGCTTTTAAAGATTTTAAAAACCATCACCAACAGAAGATCTATGAGGAATGTCTGTAAAAGTCTGTAGATCTATCATCGAAACCATTGCGCTCTATTTAGCTTTCACATTTAACACTCGTGTAGACCAAAGAGTCTTTCCGTATCTCATGAAATACAGTTAAGTAGTTCTTTACTTAACAAAATACCTTGATGGGTTCTTTACTAAGAACCCATCAATTATAGGCCAGTGTCAATCCTACCTGTTCTCAGTAAGGTGTTTGCAAAGTTGATGCTCAATCAATTTTTACGTCACTTTTATAAAAATTCCATCTTTCGTACTACTGACGCGTATCACACTAATAAAAAACCTTTTTAACGCCTGGGAAGAAGCACAAGATGCCATTGGAATCTTTTGCGAGCTCTCGAAGGCGTTCGATTGCGTAGACCATGAGACACTTCTGCTGAAACTAGACCACTATGGGACTAATCCCATAGTGGTCTAGTTTCAGCAGAAGTGTCTCATGGTCTACGCAATCGAACGCCTTTTGATTATGATTGATTATTCCTAAGAATATAGCTCTTGATTTACTAAGATAATAATAACATACCTGAAAGATAGAAAGGTTAAAGTTCAAGTAAACAGCATAAACTCATTAGGGTCTGAAATAGCAATGGGCGTTCCTCAAGGTTTGATATTGGGTCCATTCCTCTTTTTAGTTTACATTCTGATTTACCTCAATTACTTTCAAATCAACCGAAGATGGTTTTATTTGCAGATGACGGATCATTGATCTTTAAAATAAACCGACGGTCATAAAATATTGACGATGTGAATAGCTCTATTCTTCAAGTCCAAGATTGTGTACCGGTAAAAATTTGATACTACATAAAATAAAAAGCAAATGCATTACATTTAAATTACTTAATGTTAGAAGCAGTGAATGTGACATCATATTGGAGAAAAACTGAATTTATTAATCAAACGGTTTTCCTAGGAATCACGCTAGACGAGAAATTACAATGGGGACCTCATATAACACCTCTTGCGGGGCAGCTAAGTTTGGCCGTATATGCTCTTAGAAAGATAAAACAGTTAACAGACGTAGGCACCACGCGTTTGGTCTATTTTAGCTACTTTTACAGCATTATGTCGTATGACATTTTACTGTGGGGTCGAGCAGCTGACACTGAATCCATCTTTATTTTGCAAAAGAGAGCTGTCAGAGCCATTCATAATTTACGTCGTCGCGAATCTCTCAGGAAACTATTTAAAAAGACTAATATAATGACGGTACCTTTTTTTTTTTTTTTTTTTTTGGGTGGGAAATCATCAAATGACTCCTCCCGCTCTGGGCGGAGCGAGAGGGAGTGTCAGACTTTTACTGACTAAAACCCACCCGTGTTCCTTCCGTTGCCTGTGTGCCGGGGCCGCGATATCCCTTTCGGACCAACTCGCAACCCTGGCAGGCATTGGCCCTTACGGACCCCGTCAGTTGGTGCTGACATCTCTTTGAGGCGCGCGTGGAACACAACGCGCCGTCGACCCGGGCCTGGTCCTAATCGGACGGCGAGCTACCCATTGCCCACCGTCCGCAAGCCCGCGCCTACGGTGGCCGGAAGTCGGCTCGCGACTCCCGACGCCCGGGGCGTCTCCTGCGGCGACTAGGGGCGCGAGGGCGCGCATCTTGCATTTCCCTCGCGCGCTCCGCCTCCTCCTTCGCGAGCATTACTGCTTCGCAGAAGGAAGTGACGGCTTCCCATGCACTCTCGCTCCGGACCATGGCCTGAACCAGGGCCGGACGCGAGAGATCGCCGCTGCCGATCGCCTCCGTGAGGACACGGCGGTGCCCCGCCCAAGCCGGGCAGACCTCCACCGTATGCTCCACCGTGTCCTCCGGGCGATCCACACAATGGTAACACCCGGGCGTTTCCTCCCGCTTTATCCTGAACAGGAAACTCCCGAAACAACCGTGTCCGGTGAGGACCTGCGTCAGGCGGAAGGTGAGGACGCCGTGGCGCCTCTCTAGCCACTCCTCAAAGAGGGGCCTTACCGCCGCAATTGTGGCGTGCCCAAATGACGGTACCTTGCCAATTCATTTATGAAAATATTATGTACGTAAGAAACAATCTACATCTTTTTAATAAAATAAGTGATACACATAATTTTAATACTAGAAATAAAGATAAAATAGATTAACAATTTTTCAGATTATGGAAGTACATTAAATTATTACATCTTATGGGGTACTGTGTTAAATGTTACAACAAAATACCTTGTGATATATTACAATTAAATGAATTAAAATTTAAAACTCATATATAAAGTACACTTTGTAAACAAGCATATTACAAATTAGAGGATTATACCCAAGATAAGAATGCTTGAAAATATGCTGGTTCTGCTCCATAGGACTATTTAGAGTCTAGACAAAATCGAACTGGTTACACGGTAAAAATTAAAATTTTTGAAGTAAGACGTAGTTTATGGAGCCTCCGACGAAGTCGCTTCCGGCGTATAAAATACGTAATACCTTTTTCTCAGATTAACTTATTACCTATGTACTTACTTTAGTTTAGTTAATACCTATTGCTTACTTAATTTGTATTACTTTGTTTGTTTATTTTAATGCTACAGCTTTTACTGACTGTTTCTGTTTTTGTTACTGTTACTGACTATTACTTAGCATTATTTTTATACTTTTATAGGCCACCTGCTACCTGTAGGTACACCTATTTCCCTATTGTGTAAGCAGTGTTTGTACGCCTTGCAAGGCAGCATAAATACCACAATATGTTCATTTTATAACATCATGTACCAACATTATAGATAAGTAAGCAAAAAATGTATTTGAATTTGAATTAAATTGTGAACTGCCCTGACATCAAGCAATGGACAACATTGTCAAACTTTAAAAGTTTAAGGTTGAATACGAGGCTGTTGGATATTTTATATATTTTTGTGTGTATTTTATATATTTTTTTGTAATGTGCGTCTTTTTGGTGCACAATATAAGTAGTACATTACTGTCGCGGCCTGCAACAATGGCATTGATGGCAATGGACGAGCTTGAAAATGTGGGCCGAGGCGAAGCCGAGGCACACATACGTGAGTCCAACAATGTCAGGTTGCAGCCAAGGCTTGTATAGTACTTTTCTCAAATAATGCGCGCAAATTCAAACTAAGTAAACCAATTATAAAAACCAGAATCAATGACGACCAATGATAATTTTTTACGCACCATTATGTTCGTTTGTTTCTTCTTTACTTTAAACACCTAGAGGTGTGTTTGCAAACCAAATCGAAATAGAAATAAAATCATCATTCGATAAGTCATCAATCATTTGATAAGTCACCTCCTTGGTTGCCATGTTGAAGTACAAAGTTAGTTCTATTTAGATATGAGTTTTCATAGTAATTTATTTGGCCGCTAAACACGACAGATATGGATTTTCATGCAAACATCGCCGGCCGGGCGCTCGCATGTTTTCGGCCAGTACAGCAATTTTGATTAATCTCGAAGAAGTTTGTCAAAATAGTACTCGAGTTTCGAAGCATGTTTGTCCTTTCGGTTCTTTCTCTCTTCTTTCTTTCGTCATATCGGAAAGTGTGAGCTTCAAAAAGATCTTTACAAAATCCAAAGCTAGGAAAAAAGGCGGAAAGTGAGGAAATCAAGTTGTGAGTTAAGTTCCATACATAGATTTTAAGGTAATTAACAATATTCCTAAGAAGCATTTAATAGTTCATTAGACCAAGCTCACATCGCTTCAGGCGAATGAGACTGTAAGCCCAGATCTAGCCTTTGTATGTTATTATTTCGTAGCACCAGTCTTCGTTAAGCCTAAGTAAAGAAAGAGAAATCAGAGGCTACTAATCCTTCCCACACCTAACGAAGCAAAATATCTTTCTTGGCACCAAGGGAAGTCGAAACTTGGCGACAGCCAATCAAAATTAATAACATTATCAAACAGCAAAAGTGCGTCGCAGTCAACATGATAATCCGGGAGTGGCCGCCGGTCCCCCGAGTATCAGCCGGCCCAGTGCCGGCTCCGGCGCCCAAAGCCGGCTGCTCGCAGTCCGGGCACGTGGCTAGCTGAATATCTAATTAATCCACTGATACTAAGGATTCTGCTTAGTCTTCGTTTATCTTCGCGTGCATATAAAAGATTTTGGAATTGTTGGTCAATGGTGTCATCTTCTGCATCGTTCTCGACTTCATTGTTGAAAGTATTAAAGAAATTTAATGTTCTGATTCTGCGCAGGTTCTTTGTACATATTTTAAGATAAGACACCAACCCACCCACTTTTTACAGAATCAACATGACATTTTGTTAGACAATTAATCCAGCAGCGTCCTTTCAGACGTTTCTCTATAAGATAAATAGATATGTAAGAAATATATTCCAAAACCTGAAATTATTATTCTGCGGTCATATTTTAGCCTTTGTTGATGTATAGAAATCATAACTTATGTCGTGATATAGTGACGTCACGACATGCCGTCGATACCTGAGTGTAAACAAGAGAGACTAGACAATATCGCCAAATCTGATAGCTCAACAGTCGTTTAGCTAGACATTACTCATGAATTTAACTTTGGCTATATAACCAATTTTATCCAGTCTTTAAGAAACAATCTAATGACCGTGTAATGAGATCACAAAAACTATTGATCATCAGTCTTTTATTAGTCACCAGCGTGGAAACGCCTTCGTATCTGCCAAAATTCGTTGCCTGACGGCCTCATTATTATAACGTTGCTTTTCCTAATGTCACCCAACCTTATGTCCAAATAGTGAAGTGCCTACATAGTGTCGATGTCATCGATCACTGTAGCCATCACCGGGACTGTGTCGCAGTGTCTAGAACCGTCCTGCCTGGCTATTCATCATTAACGCTTGGCTTATCTTACTTGCGTTATGGCGCGTTCTGTTCATATTTTTGCGGATTCATATTACTATGTATTAATCAAATTCGGTAAAGTGCTAAGTAATTTGCAATGTTAACATAAATTATTAAATAGTTGTTGCCTTGGATCTCTTGAATCTCTTAGCGTACTAAATACCGCAGGGGCGTGGAGTGAAGATACAAAAAAATCAGTTGACTTAACGTGGCGGCAACAGAATCGAATCTCGTGCGACATCTAACATCGTTGCAGAAATGAGGTTCAGCGAAAATAGCATCGGAGCGCCCGCGCCAGTTCGTTAAATCCGTCACGAAAGACACGCTATGTGTCGATGGAGGGACAATGCTTCATGTAATATCCAGCGTCCAATTCTAGTTTGTGGATTGCAACTGAAATGCAATATTACCTTTATGCACGATTAAATTCAAACATTCTGCAATATATCACAATGCATTCGATAAAAGATACGAAACAGTCTGACGCGATCCACGCCGTGTTTGTGAATATACGATATTATGCTATATTCACAGGTTTTTGGAACGACCTGCGGTAAGAGTGGACTGGTAGAAATCACGTAAGGAAAAAGCGTTATGCCCCCTCCATGCGACTTTCTCCCTCTCTCTGTCTCTTTCTATTATATCCGATTGTGTGTGTGCGTGCGAGTATCGCGTAAGGAACTTCGTTGTTAACGGGAGTCTTCCGACCGCACACGTTTTTTTTCTTAGCTTACGTTTCTCTCGCATTCTATATAATTGTAATCAATTAACATCGATTTAGAGTGGAAAAGTATAAAACTTTTCGTAAAGCGTATCGCTCTTAAACTATGTCATCAATCACGCTTTGTCAGTAGACACTACCGTGACTCGTGGAATCCTTTACGCCATTGGTCTTTACTAATATTTGTTCAGTTTTCAAAGTAACTAGCCATTGGCAAGATAATTACGTTGAGAATGTTATGAGAAAAGGTTGCTGTGTTTTAACGTGATTTTATTATAATTTTGTTATTTTGTTAATCATAATACTTTTAACCCTTAAATCATAATGTCAATAATGCGGTCATTACATAAATCATGGCGAGTCAGTGGTCGTGGCGCGCTTCTCGGCGCAGATCCATCACGCCGGTGACCCTTCGAATATTTGCTCCAATTGATTGAATATGACGAGCTATCCGATTATATGGGAGATTAGGTGACCGTTGAAGCTGGACACTGGGAGTTTTGGTCATTATAGCAGTGAGCGTAGTAAATCTGCAGGGTTTATCTTTTATTAGGTATAGCTACGGAAGAATTATACCCATTAAACCGAAATGCTAACATGGATGAGATGAAAATTCTGGAACCTTTACCAAACGACAAAAAGTAGGAGACCGAAGAAGACTAATTTTGTATGATATATAACGAACTCCTATATATATGATATAGGAGTACGTCACAACATTGTATTGCAATGACAATTATAATATCAACATTCTGAAGAAGGATAAGAATTGGGTAACAAGTAACTTGCTAACACAGATGAGGTTGCAGATGATCCCTAATAGTACAAAATACAACAAGAGATTAGGTATCAGCTACTCGGCATCGATCAGTCCACGCCAACCGCGTGACGTGACCGTGTCTCGCCTCTGTGCTCCTGATCTATTACGCTGATCCAAGCTAATATTTGTGCACATAGATTGGATATAACTGGTCAAGGAATTGCTTCAGACAATCTTAAAGGGGACATTGCGGATGTTGGTCTACACGTCAAAATTCACATCCAAATGAATATTGGTGTATCTTCTATTTAAGCAAAAGTAGCGTTTTTATTTTCTGAACTATAATATTGTTTTATGAATCTCACACCAAGTTAGTCATTAACCACATGAAAAGAAGAGGATGAATGCGTATCAGCCGGCCAAAGTTATATCAGTAAGTAGTGAGTTACGCATACAAGTAAATATTTGGCTTTCATAATAGACGTCTAACTTTAGTGTTTAGTGTCGGAATGGTTTACCTATTCCAGCATAGTTGAAATAACTTAAATTCCCAAACACGACGTTTGGGAATTTCAGCAATTAAGTTTGTTTATTCCAGTATCTATGTATGTATGTATTTTTTATTATACTACATACGCATGTTATGTATGGGAATTATGAGCATCCTTTTTGCTTGGTCGTGTGAAAAGGGTCACGTTCTTGTTGCGGCAATATCTGAGTTTTAGCGGAACGCTAGCGGGTTCCGCTAAAACTTGTAAGTACATTCGATTCTATTGCACCAAATGACGCTACATCACTATAAAAATAAAGTAGGTAGATACATATCTACAAAGTAATTTTCTTATTTATGATGGTTGTAAATCTTCTCTAAATTAAGTTCTATACTGAATGTAGAGATATCTACTCGTAATTCAGTCATATTAAAACTAACTCAAAAACAAAACTTTACCTACGATGAGTTTTAGACAACAAAATAAGCCTTTACTACTGTAATTGGATTTTGTTCAACAATAAATAGACCACTGCATTTTCCAAAAATCTGTATTTCGATTTGAATCCTCATCCCATTGTATTTGTATTAAACGCCAATATGGCGTCCAGATATATGGCGCGAACGGCGGCAGCGGCCATGATGGGTGTCCGTGCGAGTGGGTCATTTAAACTGACAGCACAGGGACGAGGACGATTACGTCACCGTATCACCTGGGTAACATTGTGTTTAAACGAGGTTAAGGCATTATAACGATTTACTAAAGAATACAAATCATTACATCCAAAGTTTTATTAACACAGTACCTACCAAATTTAATATGAAGTTTTTCTCACAAGCGTTGATATTATTTTTATTTTTTTTGTAAACTTGTCTCTCAGAAATTACTGCCAGTGGTACAGCTTTTATATTGATGTAAAGGTTTTAATTTGGTTCCCAGAATAACCAAATTCAATTCCAAATAAAACAATTATAAAACATTTTAAAATATTTCCAAACGAAACAAAGAAATGAATACAATGTTTAAAGCATAAAACCTCAAAATCCTTTTTAAAATTGCAGTCGGGCGGTATGATGCATGTAATTAAAAAGTGGAGCAATGTAATATACGTGTACCAGTGTTGATGGAGCTCCGGTTGCGGTCGTGTAAGACGAAAGAAGCGTCCTTTTTACTGTGGAAATGTGGAAATAGGGGATGCAGGGTGGTGGGGTTTCCGTCGATGAAACCGCGAAGCTTTGATATTCGCGGCTGCCCGGGATAGATACGAGTATGTTGATGCACGGACGGAATGTCGGAATTAAAATTTATATTTTTAAAATCACATACATTTTTTCAATGAGAGAAAGATCATTCATTAGTGGTTTTCAACATATCCTCCGACGATTGGTACCTATTAGGTACGTAAAATTTACTCGATAGTACTTACATGGGAGGTAATGCGGCAGTACGGGGTGATTACACCAGACCGGAATATGTAGCTGAATGAAGTGATGCATGATTGCACACGGGGTTTTCATCAAGAGGAGCCTTCGGTTCTGGATTTGTAATTAAAAGTACTTTCTAGTATCCTAGCTTCCATTAGGCCCAGTAAACAGTGATAATAATAATAATACAATAATTAAAAAAATATTTCGGAACAATAACACAAAACTAAAAGTACAGCAAGTAAAATCAAGTGATGTTAATCAAGTGTCAGTAAATGGTAGTAACTTGCAATGGTAGTTAAGATGCACCTGCAGCAGCTACTGCATTGGTGACGGTTCATGGCACATGATGCACATTTTGAATATTTCCTTCAACGTTTTAATCACTCAGAGAATTAATTGAAAAAAGTATAATATTTAGTTATACAATTTTAACAGCTGGGTTTCCCAGATAAAGTTTAATTGGTTCATTAAACTGCCATTAGGACATGTCCTCATTTTGTTTACTTTCATTAGAAAGCCACTTTGTATTCTAGTAAACGAAACCTGGGCAGGAGTTATTACTATGTGTTCAAACGTTATGATTCGAGGAACTGCTCACTTTGAACAATAAGGCGCTTCGGAGGTCGCTCAAATGTGTGTAAGAATAATAATTAGTAGTGTCTCTGTTTCGCTATAACTTCATTAGGAATTATCTTTCTAACGTGATCGAATTACATTGGCTGGAAATAGATATCGGATTTAAACTGCTGGCAACTTTGTGTAGTATTTAGAATCAAATAAACTGGCTCTAGTAGAAAGTACACGTTTTCTGTAAATAACGGTTCGGTGAACGGTTTCTGTACGTGTACTTTCTATTCATCAATGCGCTTACAAAGTGAAGTTCTTGACTTTGCTTTGGCGTTTTTGCGACTAGTGGATGAAGATTACGTTCTTAAACGATCTTCATGCGTACTAGTAAGTATACATAGCCATAAACAAGGAAAATAAAAATTTCTAAGTTAAGCCACATAACAAAACGATGAGTTAAAGTTGCAGTGGAGAAAAGCCCTCCCCATGTGATGGTCTTTGGATAATTGTTTACATGCCATTAACTTTAGTGCTTCCCACAAAGAAACGTTAATATCTGGTTGCTAACGATAAGTAGTTAACTATTAGGTATAAATGGAATGAAAAGTTTTATTAAATATACCTTTTATATGAAACCCATACTTTGTACGACCGAAAAACGACGGAAAACAAAAGTCTGAAGCAACTTATGACAACGTCTAGGTACGTATGTGAATTGTAACGTGATACCCATCAATTTAGTTTCACTTGGAAGCTGTCTTAATCCTTGGAATAAATCCATTATTTTCAACTTCAAACAGAACAGCGCATCTCCGCAGCTTTGAGTAACAAGCGTACGTAACACCCTTGATTCAACAAACGCTTTAAACTAAATACGACCATGTACTCACAAAACGACTAAATATTGAGAAGTTCCACTGCAAATTGTTTCGTCATCATCCGCCCGTGGAGGCTTTTTTCAATCTATGTTGTAATCGGCTTCCAGTCTAACTGAATACCAGTATTTTACATGGTCTATCTATCCAGTTACACGATACCCCCTGGCACATTATGGCATTTTGGTTGGACTACCATCATAGTGGTGCAGAGGAAATGCGTGAATTCGCCGTCGACCTTTTGGTAAGTGTGGGGTCTATCCAAACAAGAGACAAATATTTGTAGGGGCCTACAGAATATTTACTCTGAGTCTGAATGTTTGTTCGTGTGTTTTTAGTTCCTTTCGGCCCTCGCTTCGTGACGAATATAGAAAACTGTTGATTGTTGGTCTAGTGGTCGCTATCGGAAGTGTTGCGATTTCTTGGGTTCGATACCTAGATAGAGCAAAGTGTTGTCGATCAGGATTTTCTTAGCAGCAGCTCGAAGTCTTGATTCTAGCGCTTTTGGTGGCAGAAGAGTTGCCCCCTATTACATATTATGGGACTTAAACATAACTGCAACATGTGGGTGTAAACACCAACACCTTTGCACCTTTTTTTACTAAACACCTTTGCTTACCACTTCGGGTAATACAGGCGTGATGTTAAGTTGTATTGGTTTGTTTGTGCTATCTTGTCACGTATCGTTCAGTGGTCCTTCTGTACGGATCTCCGTATTAAGTGCATGTAGAGCATTCCGTTCACCGGAGAACAATCCGAGCGCCTCGGAGGCGGATATAAGCCTTTAATATTAAAACCAATCTCTCTTGCGACACGTTCAAACTACACGATTGTGACATGGGTTTAGAAGTATTCCTGGATGCTATGAGCGATGGGCGATAACATAATGAAACCTCAAACGACAAAGTCTTTGGTAAATTAATAGGCATATCGTACTTGATAAGTTTTAAAGTGTATCTGGCACCGATAGACAAAATTACTTTAGTTCTTAGATATCAAAAAAAAAAAAAATTGTGTAACGCCATAAGTTAATTTATTTAAGTACACAAATATTATCCTCCCATTAATTGTACCTAACCTAACTAACCAATCTACGAACTACCTGCTAACTCATTACTTACACCAACCCTGAAACGTATACCTCGAACTATCTACAGTCTCCCGTTCCCGCTTCCGCCTAAACTCCGGGCCACTCCCACACTATCACGCACTCGCCATGAGTCTCGCGACGCCGACACCTACTTTATATACTAATGCACATGCAGATTGTCCCCGCGGCTTGTAATGCCAATATTTATTACCGCCACATCTTTTATTCACGTATCCACGATTCTGTACTGATGTACACGGAATTATGTATGATATCCAATGTCGATTTGCTCTATGACTTTCTACTCATAATCGAAAGTTATTGCGAAATTTTTTGAAGACTTATTTGAAATATCTTTTTCTTTGATATGTTTTGGTTGAAGATATTAAAGATTATAAAGGGTGGACTTTTGAGACGGGGCAGTAATGGTTGGAGTAGCTCATTTCCTACAAAATGTATAGGAAAAGTTTTTTTGCGAAATCTGAGATTTTTAGTACTCAAACCTCACTAGAGTTTTTTGATCCTTTTCAGAAACAGGATCGATTGGCATCAACAAAAGTTTTTGTGAAAACTGCCCGTTCTTGCAGACTGTATTTTTTTTTTTGCAAACTTTGTGAATGCACACCCAAATATCTAAAAATTTAAGGACATTCTCCAATGGCCATTTTCTTGTAGCGACAACGGTTAAGGTACCTGCCCACGCCCTATCTCAAAAATAAACCCTGTATATACTACACCTACCCACCTTCACGATTTCTATATCAAAGTGGTTGCTATTTTTGAGCGTCCTTGGTTAAAATACGGTTGGTTTAGATAATTGATTTAGACTATCTGACATAATGGATTAATAACTAACCAACATAATAAGTAATTTATTTATTACAAGGCAACTACAACTCTACCTGAGTTGTAGTTGCCTTGTAATAAATAAATCAATCACAGTATATCACTAGATTCACATTATAGGCTTCGACCTGATTATTACCCAAAGCGTAATCGCATAACATGACTAGCAACAATAATAATAAAGAAGACAATTGCAGTAAAAAAGCTAAGTTTGTAGGAGACCAAACACGCCAGGTAAAGTACATACATAATTGACACAAAGTTACATTATATAAAAAGGTAAGTTTGTAGGAGACCAAACACGCCAGGTAAAGTACATACATAATTGACACAAAGTTACATTATATAAAAAGGTAAGTTTGTAGGAGACCAAACACGCCAGGTAAAGTACATACATAATTGACACAAAGTTACATTATATAAAAAGGTAAGTTTGTAGGAGACCAAACACGCCAGGTAAAGTACATACATAATTGACACAAAGTTACATTATATAAAAAGGTAAGTTTGTAGGAGACCAAACACGCCAGGTAAAGTACATACATAATTGACACAAAGTTACATTATATAAAAAGGTAAGTTTGTAGGAGACCAAACACGCCAGGTAAAGTACATACATAATTGACACAAAGTTACATTATATAAAAAGGTAAGTTTGTAGGAGACCAAACACGCCAGGTAAAGTACATACATAATTGACACAAAGTTACATTATATAAAAAGGTAAGTTTGTAGGAGACCAAACACGCCAGGTAAAGTACATACATAATTGACACAAAGTTACATTATATAAAAAGGTAAGTTTGTAGGAGACCAAACACGCCAGGTAAAGTACATACATAATTGACACAAAGTTACATTATATAAAAAGGTAAGTTTGTAGGAGACCAAACACGCCAGGTAAAGTACATACATAATTGACACAAAGTTACATTATATAAAAAGGTAAGTTTGTAGGAGACCAAACACGCCAGGTAAAGTACATACATAATTGACACAAAGTTACATTATATAAAAAGGTAAGTTTGTAGGAGACCAAACACGCCAGGTAAAGTACATACATAATTGACACAAAGTTACATTATATAAAAAGGTAAGTTTGTAGGAGACCAAACACGCCAGGTAAAGTACATACATAATTGACACAAAGTTACATTATATAAAAAGGTAAGTTTGTAGGAGACCAAACACGCCAGGTAAAGTACATACATAATTGACACAAAGTTACATTATATAAAAAGGTAAGTTTGTAGGAGACCAAACACGCCAGGTAAAGTACATACATAATTGACACAAAGTTACATTATATAAAAAGGTAAGTTTGTAGGAGACCAAACACGCCAGGTAAAGTACATACATAATTGACACAAAGTTACATTATATAAAAAGGTAAGTTTGTAGGAGACCAAACACGCCAGGTAAAGTACATACATAATTGACACAAAGTTACATTATATAAAAACCAGTATTTAAAATGTTTTAATTGAATTAAATTAATGTTTTTTAAATGTTTTGTGTTTCGATTCCGTTTCATTACACAACATTTATGTTGTGTAATGAAACGTTGTAATCGATTTTGAAATAAGCGAGTTATAAAAACAAGATTTAAGGTTGACTGGGGTCGTTTAGCACTCAAAATATAGTCTTACGATACGCCTGGAGTATTACAGTTAAACAGAACTTGGTTTAAAGCCTTAAAAATAATTTCACGGCACCTAACTACTTTTATTTTTAAGTATCTACGTATTAATCGTTTCGTTACAAATCTCATAGACACGAACTGAAGCAGCACTCAAACTTTAACATCTACTGTAATGTAATTTACATTACATTTACAGGATGACCTCATCATTGTGATAGCGATTACAAAAGGTTATGTAAATCGCTTCGTTGACAATATTCCGGCTAACACCGCGTCCATTACTAACTGAATTATCAAAAACAATTCCAAGTTATTACAATATGAATACGCTGCTTTAATGGCCGCAATAACACCTTGACACTGCAAATCGAACCTTAACGATATACCCGTAAAGGTCTTACTTCTTTGTCATGATACAGCAAACTCTTTTCATGCCATCGCATTCGTTTTTATTGCTTGTCATTAAGGTTGATTACCGTTTCGATCGGACTGGCAACACTGCCCGAGTGACATGTCAAATTTCTGTTCCGTATTTTAAATTATTTTTAATTTGTAATTAAGTAAAATTACGGTGTAATTTTATGTGTAAACGTAATATAATTGCATAAATACTCAGGATTATTGTTTTCCTGTAAATATAAGAAGTTAAACAGTGTTTGGTTACACACCGGTAAGCTAAAATCAACAGCTGACGATCGGACTACGGATTTAAACGGGGAGTATTGCTTTACTTTTTACTTTATAATAGCACACAATCGTCACTTTAACTATTTTACGCGTCCTCGTTAAGTCTTAACATATAGTAGTAGTATAATAGTTCGCTGACTTAGCATTCTGCATTCTGTATAAATCGCATTGTTTACATAGCAGAAAACGTAACTTAGCGTAGATTCTGTTAATCTCAATCTGATCTAATAAACAATATTAAAAAACGTTCATGTTCGTTATCTTTGCATTGTCGTTATACTATAATATTAACTATAAATCTAGGCAACCTACCCACATATAGAAAAGTAAAATCATATAAGGCAATTAAAGCATCATAAATCTACTTTCAATTTGATAATATAGCTTTGATAAATATAAATATAGAATAGTTCTTTAAGTCAATTCAGTAGCTTACCTCATTTCTCCACTAAATAACGCTAACTTCTCCCATTTTTCCCTTTCATCTCCATCTTTACTAATTTATTTGTCTGTTCTACTTGTTCTCACCGTTTCTTTATTCTAATTTCAGTAACAAATCCTGAAACCATGCCTGTGATGACCCGAAAGGCTACTGCTCAGGATATGGAGCTCAAATTGAGAACGGCCCTCCAAAACCTTGAAGCATCAAAACTCCAATGTACACAATTGTTACAAGAGAATGACGAAAGTGAGGAGGAAATCAAGAAGATAGTTAACAAAAACTCAAGCCTTAAACGGGAGCTAGTAGACCTACATCAGCAATATCTGAATGTTGTTGATGAACGCGATCAATTGAAGGTGGTCACAGATGGTTTCAGCAACTGTAGTTACTTGTATGAGGAGGCTTTAAGCAAAGTTAGGGACCTAGAAGATGAATTAATTCATGCTAATAGTCATATTATCCGGTTAGAGAAAGAAAAAGAATGTACACAGGTTAAAGAAACTAACCACTTATACAATGAATTATTAAATACTAATTGTAACCCTCATTCCATAATAACTATTGACCTTACTGAAGATTCCTTACTGAAACAAAATCATAGTTATAAAGTTAGTCATAAGAAAATGAATAAATATGCAAAACTGAATAGAATAATTAAAAAATGTAATCAAATTAGGAAACAACAAAAACACTTTTCCAAAAATATTCCACGGAGAAAAGAACGTATTGATCTACTCAATAAATTAAACAATTATCAAATAAAATTAGAAGACAGCAAAAAAATCTATGAAATTGATACACAGCGCTTACAGTGTGACATACAAGTACTTGAGGGCAGACTTAGTTCCCTTTACATTAAATATATGAGCTCTCAGAACCAAATAAAAGAACATATTCTTGCTGCTAATGAGTTAGTTATGTGTCAGTGTACTTGCCAGGTTTCAAACCCTGGTGCTGTCCAGCCTGAGGCAACGGAGGACCCGTCCCAGACTGAGAGTTTGTCTCAAGACTGTATCCTCAACCAAGATATACCTGATATTGTGGAAGAATTATCTCAAGTGGTACAGTCAGTAGCTAGTAGTATTTCCTCTTGTAGTAGTCAAGTTTGCTATCAGTCAGTTATTTTTTCAGATAGTATAGGAAGAGGGTTAGGGAAATTAGTTAGTAACAACTTGAGTTTTTCTACTCAAAACTATTGTTTACCTGGGATATCCTTCAAAGAAATAATGACGTCAATAATTACAAGAAATCAATATGATTCTAATACCAACATAACTGTATTTGTAGGAAATAGTTCCCAAGTCAGAAAAGAAGATATCACTGACAGTGTAACTGAGATTTTAAAGTTAAATTGTAATAAAGTTATCTTGTGTGCTTTTCCATATTTTGAGAGGTTATCAAATAGAAAAAACAATTATATACATATGCTTAATAAGCATATCCAGTTCCTAGTAAGTCACTACAGTGACAAACTTATATTTTTTGACACCAACAATTTTGTTGATAGATTGAAATCGACAAGGAATACAGTGTATCTGCCCATTAGGTTTAGACTTAAAATAGCTAGGCTATTAGCATATATTAACTCAGACATAAGTAGTATGTCGAAGTGTAGTACTATAATTAACACCTCAATTATTAGTAATAATTCTAATGTACAGGTGGCCACCAGTAACTGTAGCACAAGTGCTATACACATTTACAATAATTGTACGAAGGAGGATCCATGTGTCACTATGGCAAATTCCTGTCATAATGTGGGGTTCACAAGTAGTAGGATCTCATTGCCTGGTGATGGCATGGGAGTCTCGGGACTCACTCTGGATGTTAATTTAAACTAGATAGTAAGACAACAGAAGATACCAGTAACACTATAGTTATACCTACCAAGAACAAGGTGTCTTCTTGCTCTCAAATTGTTAATTGTAAAAAAAAGTCTAAGCAGAATACCTTGAAATTATTTCATCAAAATATTCAAGGTTTTTCTTCAAAACAATTAGAAATTGAATTATTTTTAGAAAAAACCATGTTTGAAATTATTTGTTTAACTGAACATTGGTTGAAAGATTATGAGATGCTAATTAATTATAAAAATTATAGTGTGGGCAGTTGTTTCAACCGAAAGTCTATGCAACGTGGGGGTTCACTAATCTTAGTTAAAAATTCTATTAAATCTAAGACTCGTAAAGACATAGTTGATCTGTCGGTTGAACATAACATTGAATTGTCCTGTGTTGAGCTGGATAAGTATGTTATAGTGTGCGTTTACAGACCCCCTAATTATCAAAACTACTCCACATTTGAGTCAGTAATGGAAGATGTTCTAGCAAAACTTGCAACGGGTAAAAAATCAGTGATTATCTGTGGTGACTTTAATATTAATATCTTAGAAAATAGCTCAAATAGCAGTCGATTATTAAGTCTCTTTAAATCATTCAATTTGTCAAATGTGTTTTCAGAACCAACCCGTATAACTATAAATACTTCTACATGTATTGATAATGTTTTTTGTTGCTGCAACTACTTAGACAAAGCCATTGTAAATTATCTCCCTTCTGATCACAGCGGTCAAACCGTTGCTTTCAAGTCCAACACACCATTACAAAGAATTCAGATACAATCTAGACAAATAACTACCAGCAATCTAAGTAGATTTAATAATAACTTAATTAGTAAATTAAGTATACCGGGTCATATTATAAAAAATGTAAATGAATTATATGAGGAATTCTTTTCGGTAGTGCGCACCGAGTTCAATAATACTTTAAAAAAGAAAACTAAAACGATTTGCCCAAATTTTTTGTTCAGTGACTGGGCAACTAAAGGTATTAGGAAAAGTAGGGAAAAATTGTTTGAGCTGTATGGCCTTAAGCCTTATATTAACTCTGAAACTTTTAATAAATACGTTGCTACTTACTCTAAAACTTTCAAAAATACCTGCAAGGTAGCTAAAGCCTTGTACATTAGCAACAAGATCAAATCAGCCGAAAATAAAATAAAGACGGTTTGGAAAATTATCAATGACGAAACAAACAGAAATAAAAGACATAATAATGATTTCACTCTAGAAACTTCACGGGGTCTCATAAGCACTAACAAAGAAGTTGCTCAAGAATTTGTAAATTTCTTTACCAGTATCCCACTTAAAACTACTGAAACTTTACATTCCTCTCCCTCGCGTTCAATTGATTTATTAAGAGCAAACGTTTCATCCTGCCCGATTGAATTTAAATTCAAGCATATAAACCCCTTAACAGTAATAAAAGCCTTTAGGCAAATCAAGATCAAATTAACCGAAGATCTATGGGGAATGTCAATCAAAGTGTGTACCTCCATTATTGAGACTATAGCGCCGTACTTAGCCTTAATATTTAATTTGTGTGTGGATCAAGGAGTCTTCCCTGATCTAATGAAATATAGTAAGGTAATACCACTTTTCAAATCCGGGGACAGTAAAGACACTAATAATTATAGACCCGTATCCGTGTTGCCAGTTTTAAGCAAGGTGTTTGAAAAGGTAATGCTTAATCAAATGCTCAATCATTTTAACACGAATAAAATCTTACACGATCAACAGTATGGTTTCACCAAGGGACGTTGTACGACCGACGCCGGTGTCACCTTATTAAAGCACATATTTACGGCGTGGGAAGAGGCCCAAGACGCCATAGGAATTTTTTGTGACCTCTCGAAGGCATTTGACTGCGTCGACCACGAAACCTTAATCTTGAAACTTGAGCATTACGGGCTTGGAAAACTTGCGCTCAGTTTAGTAAAATCATATTTAAATGATAGAGAACAGCAAGTTCAAATAAATGGTGTCAATTCAATCGGTTTAAAAGTAAAAATGGGTGTACCACAAGGATCAATATTAGGTCCTTTCCTTTTTTTAGTTTATATTAATGATCTACCCCATTTGTTAAAAACTCAACCACAAATGGTGTTATTTGCTGACGATACTTCCTTAATTTTTAAAATTAATAGACGTGTATCAAATCTTGACGACGTAAATAACGCCCTACAGCAGGTTCAAAATTGGTTCACTGCTAATAATTTGGTATTAAATGGGGAAAAAACGAAGTGCATAAGATTTTCTTTACCAAATGTAAAAAGTAGTAGTTGTGAGATAATATTGAATCAAGAGAAACTAGAATTCGTCGATAAAACAGTTTTCCTAGGGATCACGCTCGACTCAAGGCTTCAATGGGGTCCTCATTTAACATCCCTTTCAGGACGGTTAAGTTCAGCAGCATATGCTGTGAGAAAAATCCGTCAATTTACTGACGTAGGTACCGCGAGACTAGTCTATTTTAGTTACTTTCATAGTATTATGTCGTACGGTATTCTACTATGGGGACGGGCTGCAGATATCGAGTCTATTTTTATTCTGCAGAAAAGAGCCATAAGAGCCATATATGGCCTCCGCAGGCGCGACTCTCTAAGGGAACTGTTTAAAGATATTAACATCATGACGGTACCTTGTCAATATATCTATGAAAACATTATGTACGTAAGGAAAAATCTACATCTTTTTAGTAAAAGAGGTGCAAAACACAATTACATCACTAGGAATAGGGACCAATTAGTGCAACCGGGTTTCAGGCTGGCTAAAGTGGACTCGTCTTTCATGGGGTACTGTTTAAAATGCTACAATAAAATACCTCCCAACATACTTCAACTGAATGAAACGAAATTTAAATCTTATATTAAACGCACACTATGCAGCCAAGCATATTATAAGTTGGGAGATTATATCGCTGATAAAAATGCTTGGCTCAACACTGGTCTTGCTCCACAAGGGCGCTTAAACTAATTGATTAGCATTTGAAAATACTGTTGGAGCTGCTGAAGATTTTAAAAACTATCTTTGCATTGTATAAATTCAATCTCTTAACATTATATAATTGCATAGCACATGTTGAGTACTATGTACCGACTATAAAGCTACCATTTAGGTACTGGGTATGTCTTTCATTGACTTGAATGTGCCTTGGCGGCTGAGAGTATGTCATGCTCACTCTAATGTCTCGCTGACGGTGGCGCGTGTGTTGGATCATTTAGCTCCCTTCAAAATGGTTGAGCTGAATGGTGCTAATCCATGCGTCATGTTCGTGAACGGGCGCCGTCAGTAGGGACTGGTCATCTCTTTGCTACCACGGCTTATTTTAATTTAATTTAATTTCATTTTAAATTTTTATTTTTATTACGGACGCTTTTAACGTTTTGCATCGTTCTCACATGTATAACTTCAACATGAATGATGTAACCAATATTTTGTAACCATAATTATGATTTAAAAGAGTGTCCGTGGAGTTTCTTGCCCGTTCTTCTCCATAGGTACCTACTACGCTTTGGAATGGGCATCTAGCTTCATCTTTCTGACTGACCGACCCCTTGACAATTCAAAAGTGCCTGTAATTGGTTTATTTGAAATAAATGCTTTGAGTTTGAGTTTGAGTTTGAGTTTGCGGCAGTTTTGTAGAAGTTTGTTTAGTAAAGCGTGTCCAACTATAAATCAGGATTGATGAATGAATTCGTTGGATGCAACGGAAATGTGATTTTACGTGTTTGTGACCACTTCAGGAGAATGGACGTTGAAAGCTTGATAGCGAAATGTTAGGATGTTAAACCGATTAACGTAGCGTATACAATATTTTATGATTCGATTTTCAGTGTAGAATTGTTAAAGTTATAAATTAATGGAAGTTATTTCGTCAAGAAATAAGATTGTTTAATATTACTAAACTTTTAAAGGTTTCAGTAGGTACAAAGAACATTTATCAAGTAACAGATTAAGATTATGAAATGGATAATAATGAATGTTATTCAGCAGATTAGCTGTAAATTATGTAACCTATTTTTGTGTATACACTAATATATTTATCTTTAAGAATACCATGGTAATATGTAGTTACATACATAGGAGGTGGGCACGCTCCACAGCCTCACAACGTACACAAGTGTTTGCTTAACAAAATTTTAGCTCCGCACTTAATTGCCGTCCCCTGATGAACTAATCAATTAAACTCAAAATACCACTAGCTGCACACGCTCTCGACTGGTCCGCTGCCCACACGGCCTATCTTGATCACATTTAGTAATTGTGTGGAGACAGCCGTCGACGCCTGTGACTCGTGCCAGCAGGTAACTAGCCCACTCGGACCGAAGGACCAAATGATGGCCTTAAGGTGCATTTAGGGAAATAATGTGTCATAGTTATCATGGAAAAGTTCTGAAATTATGATGGTATTTTCATTCCATAAGGAAAGTATTGCTTACATTTCCAGTGGTAGTCACAGTTTGAAAATCTTTTGCTCTTCATAATTTAGTTCCTAACAATTTTGTATTCCACGAAAATTAATTGTAGTTAAATTACCTGCAATGGAGACTGAACTGACTTTCGATCATTTATTTCCATTATTTCCTACAATATTAAGATACGAGTAAATACGCCGTCAATGATAATTACATTAATGAAGAGAGTCGAACAACCTGTAATGAAATGAGACTCATTTTGTATCGACTTACCGGCCACGACGATCAGAAGCAACACGGGGACCTTGTTGGACCACATAATGGTAGAATGTGTTGTGAACGTTGAGCCAACCTGCCAACAAATTATATCAACATAAGTTTACTAGATTAATGCAATTATCCAACATGTTCGATGTCTCCGGCTGCAGGTGAAACTTGTGTTCGTTGCCACACGTCGAATCATTGTCATCCCAACATGTCAGTTTCTAAGTTGTAGCTTCAAAATGAGCCCAATCTGGCAGAATATTATTAAAGGTAAGCTTACTTCTAGTAGCAAAATATAAATAACAGAATTTAACGGAACCCTGTAATCCAGAGAAATATTTAAGCAGATTGAAATATTTCCGATAAAAAACGACTAAAATCATTCGACCTTCGATGTTAGTAAGACGAATACTGTGTGATCCTGTATTTATTAATAGATTTGCTGCTGTCTTTGTACTGAAGCTTTTTGATTTTTTCGGAAGCTAAGACAGGTGTCGGAAAATTTTGATAAAGTCTGACGGTTAGAAGCAGTAAGATTCATAATGCACACACAGAGTTACATAGCGTTGAGTAATGGATGATGCTTTCTTAATTCGGTTTTAAATACTTGGTGAACATTTGAGACTTTAAATTGAGTTTTGACCTTTTTAATTAGGCAAGAAGGCATTTGAAGTGTCTTTGGGTCGATTTAGCAGCTTTATCAATCTGTACCCTAATTGCACATGATCAATCAGAATCTGAATCGTTTCGAAACAGATTGCTAATCCATTGTTTCATAAATTCGAAAAAAGCTTTTGCTCAACAATGTAAATAACGCATTGAATGTTCTTGAACTATCAAAATGAAACAGATTAATCGTAATCGTTTAAGAAAATATTATTATGTTGCGTAATTAGATATCTGTTTGTCATTAGATAATTTATTATAGGTTGAACAGTATACGAGTATATCCTCTGAAGAACATAAAACTGTCTAGATTGCCGAAATTACTCGTCACCAAAGTGTGAAAATAAACAATCTCGTAATTAGTTTAAGTTAAACATAAACGTCTCCAACCTAACACAAGTCTTATCCACTTCAATTAATGTCTCGTTAAGTTCAAACTGACGCGTATTCATAGTCAAGGCTAGAACAATGTCATATGTCAAGTGTCATGTCACGTGACACGATACGAATTGTTTCTGTTGTGCCGTTTTCTATCGTTTCAGTACAGTTCGTTGATTGATATGTATAGTTTCGGCTTTCCGAAAAACTAGCGCGTGAAATTGCTATAGGTAGTTTGTTAGCTGTGTCCAATATGATGTGTCCAATATGATGTGTCCATTTGTAAATTCAATATTTCATTGCAAATAAGTTAATTATACAAAGTTGCGGTTTTTACATTTCATATTGAATTTATCGAATAGATGCTCGTTCCGTGCCTGATAAGTAAAAAACGGAACCCTTAAGGGATCACTTCGTTGTCCGTCTGTCTTTCTGTCTGTCAGTCTTTCAAGACCCTTTTTCTCAGGAACGCGTGGAGGTATCAAGTTGAAATTTATATCAAATACCTAAGTTAGCTTCTAAGTCAACGCAATAAAGAAATACGCATTTATTTATTATATGTACAGTTGGAGATTGACCGTGACGTATACGGATGTATGGGACAACATGACATGGGGATAAATTCATTCCAACTACCGAACAGTTCATTGTGCATGGTCCGATACGCACTGGGCCGGTTTTTTTTCTTGTTTTTACCGTTTGCCGGTAAATGCCTGCTCATAATATAATATGTTTGATCTACAAAAGACCAAACTTTCAAAGTTAAAACTTAACAATTTCAAAGCAATTATGACTTTAACATACTAAACATAATATTCGAATATTCCAGCAGCTTAACAACTGCCTAAAATATCAATAGCATCCTTAATATTATAAATGTGAAACTGAGTTTGTTTGTTACGCTTTCACACTTAAACGGTTAAACGGATTTGAATGAAATTTGGTAGATAGGTACCCTAGGGCCTGGAGATGGACATAGGCTACTTTTCATCCTGCATCGGCGATGAAGTCGCGGGTAGAAATAAATAAACGAATCATCATCTAAACTTCTTCGCAATCAATCGATAGAAATGTAACTTTCTCCTATAAATCAAGTGTTTCCCGGTTCCTCCACATTATAAAGCAACAACAATAAAGCGCGGCAAGTGACGGCCGCCGCACTTACATTTGGTCTTTTGTTCCGCGCAACTCGGAAATGGACGCGTTAACTCTTCTCTACTTAAATACTAAAGTACTTTGTACACCAAAGACTTTGCACTTCATGTTTGGTTTTTAATTGTGGATAATAGTGGACATGTTGCGTCAGCCCTAAATAAATTGGGATAAGGGCAGGAGAATAATGAATTGTGGATACTAGTGTTTGTATTCTTTTTCAGGAAGTTGATAAAGGAAAGTAGGTGTTATTTTAGGTTTTGGTTCTTTTAAAAACGCACGGTTTGAATAAAGTTTCCACGAGGGGCAATAATAATAGAGATCAGCCAAAGTTCTGAAATAAAGTGAATAAAAGACTAAGAAATTATATTTCAGTCGCTTCTTTGTTATTGTTTTTATAACAATTATTGTATAGTATTTTCCAATAAAAGGAAATACCCACAAAATCTTTTTTCTTATATTTTTGTTAAGTAAAGAGGACAGGACAGTGGTCAGATGTCAGATCAAAACATAACAATACACTTACGGGTAACGTGTTGATGTCGGCGCCGCTAACGCAATGTTCAAGTTCCTTGAGCTAACATCCCGTAGCACTCAGTCATAATCAACTATTCAACACAAAAGTTCACCCGCGAAATACTTTCCGATGGCGTAGCCGTAGCGCCTCTACGCCGTAGCGGAGGACCGCGCGCCAACACAACGAACTCGCGAATGGCGGGAGATGCCATAAACCGCTCCGCTACGCGACACAGACTAGAATATTCACACCACAGATATTCCGATAAACCAGTGGGCCAATTGATTCTCTGCTGCTCAATGTTCGCGTTAAACTTTTATAGGCACACTCGTATAGGTAAGCGCCTCATTTCGTATTCGCTTGTTTCGGACGTAATTGAATATGAGACCGTGTTTTGCACAGATTAACGTGGCTTTGTTTCATTCCTATTGTGCGAATTTCGATTAATAATTAAATTAGGCAGCCGAGTTGTAGGTGCTTATAAATGTTTGAAATTAGTTTTCGGTCGTTTCAGGAATATCGTTGCTGAAGATTTTTGATTAGCAGTTTTTAGGATTATAAACCTTAGCGCATTGCGATAAGAGCAATAATTAATTGCATGAATAAAACTACCGCTATAATGAGAACGGTAGTGTTTTGATAGTGGTACTTTTATTGAAACGGTTTATATTTTATAAACGCGCTGTTTGCTAATTGAATTCCGTGTTTTTATACCATTGTCTCATCTCGCTAATTGGAACTGGAAGCTTAGTAATACCTTTCTAAGTCTCATAGTTTGCACATGATATTTTAAATGCAAATATTTTCTTTTACTTTCATCCCTACTCTCTACAAAATGTTTAATGGTTACATGGTTGAGGGTGGATTTAAATTATATTTCTGCCATTAGGGTAAGATATCATTTAATTTCTCAAAAAATAACAGTTGTTAACCCGTTACACTAGATAACCCGTCCAAGAATTACTTCTGATTATTGATCGGAACTTGGAGTATTTTCAGTTATTATCTCCATACTCAAACAAAAGCGTAGTAGGTACCATTTAAAACTCAATTTAAAACACAACGTCGTGTCTTTTAAATAAATTAAAATGCAAATCCATGGAGTCGTCGCCGACGATAACTTATAATCCAATAGAATCATAATCGTTGTGAACTGGATCAAACTGGGAAATAGAATTCGGAGCTTTACAAAGGAATGCGCTTCAAATTTCATGAATTTTATTCACTAGCGATCGTCAGCGAATTTGTGTGGAACAATATTTTATATTTTATGGGTATGATCTAATTTTGTAATGTCAGTTTGTAGAGTTATTTATTGGGTTCAAGGTACTTCTCGGATTAAATTTAACGCGTAGGGTAGGTCTACCGTATTGTAGGTATGACTTAATTTGCTAGTTAACTAATACACACATGCAAATCAACGTTTGTAAAACCACTTTCTCCTATATTGTTTCATGAGTACTCCAAGTACTTCCGCGGGCAGCACAGAAGCGCTATGAACCAGTTGGAGGGGTCGGCACAAGCAGTCGGCGCGGTAATTCGGTGCCATTCTTATTCATTTCAATATTGAATCGAAACACTGTGTAACTCTTAATCTTTAAGCAGGTAAAAACACGTCAGTTTTCTGTCGAATCAAAACCCAAGGAACTCTTACGTGCCAATGTTATTTAAAGTAATATCACAAACACAATAAAACTTTCTTTATTCCGGTAATAGTTGGTAACTTGTTATACAAAGTTACAATACGCAATAAAATGATAATCGTCGATCGCAGCGACATCTGACTAACGGTCGCGTAAACTTGCCGTTTCCCGCGGGTACTACCAAGTATTCATGTACCTACTACCCACAGAGTTACAGAAAACTTTAACCCAGACTCGACAAAATGTTCCCCTTAACTTTAACGATCTTTTAACAATGTATATTATTCGGAAGTTGGACTCTTTTTGTATTTGTAAATATTAATTTTATATGAACAGTAAGCTTTGTCAAAGCCCAACGAATGTAATCCTCTTATAGGCTTATAAAGGTTAATTTAATATTTTATTAATATACATATATTTATTTCATGGCTGGTTGTGTTCTTTTGTGAATAATAAACTTGTGTACAATATACTTTTATCACATTTATTCAAAAAGAGCTAGTTTATTCCTCGTAAACAGGGACCAAAATACCTTTTTAATCCCTAGGGACTAAAAGTGATTTGAATTTGGAATGTGGATATTGTTAGTAAAAGTTGCAATCACCAAAGAGATAAATCACGAACATTGTATGAACAAGTAACAGGCTGGCAAGAAAGAGAAAGTGTGGAATTGGTCAAAATGTAAATCCAAGATGGCAGCTCTCGGACGGTGAGCGGTGGGCAGCTCGCCGTCCGATAAGGACCAGGCCCGGGTCGACGGCGCGTTGTGTTCCACGCGCGCCTCAAAGGGATGTCAGCACCAACTGAAGGGGTCCGGAAGGACCAATGCCTGCTGGGGTTGCGGGTTTGTCTAAAAGGGATATCGCGGCCCCAGCACACAGGTAACGGAAGGAACACGAAAAAAAAAAAAAAGATGGAAGCTCTGAAAATTTTCAAATTTATCATCATGGGTATCATTTCCATGTTTTCCAAGGGCGCTAAAGCCGATAGTGGTGAGGTCAAAATGTAAATCCAAGATGACAACTGCGAAAAAAATTATCAAATTTTTCATGGGTGTCGTTTTCATAGATTTTGAGGGTGCTAAAGCCGATAGTGAGGTCGAAATGTAAATCCAAGATGGCGGCTGCGGAAATTTTATTCTTTTTGCCATGGGTGTCGTTTTCATAGTTTTCGAGGGTGCTCAAGCCGATATTGAGGTCAAAATGAAAATCCAAGATGGCGGCTGCAAACATTTTTTTTTTTGTATTTGTTTTAAATCATAGAAGAGAAGGAACCGGTCGGACCACACGTTTCTCTTAGAGGATGATTAAAAGTGCACGGGAGCAAAACTAATTATATTCAGCGACAAGCTACCAGGATTCAGAAAGAAAATCACGCTATCCTTGCCAAGTTATTCGTAATTTCAATGTTTATTTGAATTTTAATTTCATAGTTTTTTTTGTTTTGGTTGTTACTAGTCTTATTTACGTTAGTCAATTTTAGTTTATTTTATTTTAGGTTTAGTTTAGTTTTAGTTTAGTATACTAAATTGCAAGGCAACAAGATATTGTTACCAATGCTATGTACGCCGTAATTGTCATGTACATTAGTCCTTTAGTTATTAAGATTATTTCTAGCTTAAGTAAGTTTAATGAATGTGAATGTGTGCTGTGCTCTTTTTAAAATAAATAAATAAAACAATTTTAAACTCGAGTGAGGTACTTTGAATACCTCGCTGCGCTCAGGATTCAATGAAACACTGTCGCCTTAAAAATTGTTTCTTGCTCCCTAGGCAAACAATCTAATATTAATCATAGGCAGTGTTTTTCGCCTACAATTACACCCCTTTTTTATATACTTATAAATAAAGTACGTCCTTAGTTCCGAAATAATGTAATTAATAAATTAAAATATTTGTAAATTTTGTAACGAAATTCCTTATCGCTCTATATACTCTGCTCACTTGGCGAATGAGAACTAGACCGAAAAAAGTGTAACATTTTGACCGTCACTTACGTAACAAAAGTGTCATGCAGAAGTGAAAGGAACTTCATTCTAACCGGCTGCCTGCACGATACCTCTCGACTGTTTTATTTTTTAATTTTAATATATGAAATTACTGTATACGTGAGTTCTATACTACCAACTTAACTTTCTACAGCCTCACAGAAGCTTGAACACAAAATCCAGTAAACTCAGAGCAAGCTTAACTCGCGCCGTCTACTGGTTGACTAGTGAGTCTCTCAGTTTTAACACAAAACTTATAGAAACAGAAGACCCACTCCACTTCATACGCGAGAACAAGCTCACACATTTGTATAATGGTAAAATTTACAATTTTGGATAAAACATACGCAATTTACAACACCAAAGGTTCGAAAACGTTTTGATCTAACTAAACCGTATTGCCTATTAATGTACAAGTTCTTCGTTTGAATGGGTCTTCTGTATTTTTTTGTGCGGTGCTTTTTATCAGAGTCTGACAGTGCCTGCCGGCCGCAGATACCGCGCCAACCGAGCGGATTCAAAGATATTTCAACTTTCAACACTTATTTTATACACTGAAGGATTTGCGCGCTCATTCTAACTGACGACCCGGTAAAGGGATTAACTGCATCCATTATGAGGAGTTTAAAAAAATGGCTGACGTTCTGAAATCTTTTGAGAAGTACTTTGTGTTTTTAAGATAGAAAGTAAGGAGGATTTACAATACTTTGTTAAGGATTAAATATAGGTAGGTACTGTGAGATTGTGGGTGCTTCTAATACTTGAAAATTTTCTTTTGAATCATAAGTCAATAATCAGCCAATAGAACTTATCGTTGTTTATCGTGTATATCTCGGCTCTCAATCAGTGCCACATCGACCGGCCGGATGGCGGTGCGCGGCTCGGCATTCGGCGGCTTAGCGCGAATTATGTTTAATTTAAAGTTTCGTGCGATTCAGCCCCCTGCCTCGTGCCTCCCCACCGCTCGGATACCGACTCTAATGCAGCTAATCGTATTTTTGTAACAAATCCCTGTAATTGCGATTTTCATACAGTAGAGGAGTGTTTGTACGAATGTAAGTATGTTTCCTGCCATTTTAAAATAATGTGTTTACGTTAGCCTATGTATGTTAGTTAGTGATACTAAAATAAATTGTAGGCTATAGTAAATTCATTATTTTAAAGTTCGCCCTTCTAAAACTATGGTTGACCTTTTCGTATGCAAGGTCCAATTGGCATGACCAATGGAACAATATTATTATTAGATATAGATACAAAATTATACATATATAAAGGTAGGAATGTATTTAAAATTCTTGTTTAAAAAAAAAAAAAGACCAATAAAGCTATCAGATCCCCTTTGATATTGAAGGCGAGAATTAGATACCTACCAAACTCACACGCATTTTCTACTTGAACCAAATCACATCACTACGTGTCGGTAAATACGTAAATAAAATGCTGTAGGCTTGAGGTCTAAGCCGCAATCGGGAAAGTGCCTACATTCAAATTTACTTATACGGGCACTCCATGTAAGGTTGTGCACACATTGTAGACCTCGGGTTGGTATTCAGGCTACGGACGGCATCACGGCACTTTTGCGCCTACTTACCCATCTACTCTTGACCTTCTATTTCTGTTCTACTAAGCATATACATAATTATCTCTTCGTGATATCTCTGCGAATGCTCATCTTCTTTATTTATTATGGCTAACACGAGCCTTTCATTTCTTTTTTTCATGACATATCTTTCCAAGCCAACAAATATTCTGAGAGAAAGAGAATTTGGTCTTCTTACCATGAATCCCTCTCGTGACAGTTAGCACATAGACGTTAGAGTATATTCTCGCGCCTACTTCCTTGTCCAGCTGCTGGTACATGCGGCGACTCGTATTTGTCTAATGTTATTGTGAGTCGCGTATTGTTAGAGCACACAGCGTCGCGCCGCGCTGAGTAAATGCTGAATATTTATGTTTTTTGGCTACGCCGCTAGGTGCCGTGATGGTGACAGCGGGGATATCTGAGAAACCATGACCCTTCTCAGTAAGTCTTGAAGTTATAATCAAGTGTTATATTTTTTGTTTATGGAGCCCCAACAGTAACGTAGATAACAAGGAGTCACGTGGTTAATCACATATCACAATACTAGTAACAAAACGCTAAAATTCCACTTTTACATTCTTTTTATCACTTAACCGGAATTAAGTGACCGCAGCACAATTCCAGTACCTAGTTAGTACTATAACTAGGTACTGGAATTGTTGACCAGAATATACAGAAATCAAATGTTAAATCATATGTAATTAATAATCCACAGTCCGCTATCACTGACGCCCCACTCACGTCGGTCGGTAGGAGTTTGAATAATAGAGGGAGCGGTTGTAATCCGCGGCGATTCGTGTCGCGGGATTGAATCTAACCGATATTCGATCCAAGCTGATCTGATCCGCAGTGATTGGACCACTGGACAACCGTGCTAATCACTATTGTCCCGTTGTTGGGATCAAACGCACACAAAACATATTAAATAACAAATTGAAATGGTCGGAACACTGACCGCTTCCACGATTTATTACGAACCAGTAATGTTTCAGGTCAAAAGTATTTATATTTTTTACAATATTTGGGTTCCAGCTAAATAATACTTTAATTAATCAGTAATAATGTAAAAGAACTGTGACTGTGAAGCGTACTCATTCTGATTAATTTGGATCGGGGCACATGCGCGAAAACCATTTCCACAAAAGACACTTGCGCGAACCCACTTGCGCGAATACTTCTACCGAATACGCGCGAATACTTCTATAGTACGAGTACTTCTACCGAAATATACACTACATTTCCAACCTAAAAATTTTGCTACTGAAAAAAATAAGGGTATTGAAATATTTTGGTAACTCTTATTTAACGGTATGACGTCATACTGAAATTTAAAATCTTACCCTTAACCTTAATTTTTGGGTAATTCAGTCCCTGCGGAGGAGTCTCGGTATGTAAATATAGTCACTCATCCACGGATCAACCCCGGCAAGCTTAAGGTTAAGCTACCTTAACCTGATGGATCGACCCGTGCGGCTGTTATTACTTAACCACGATCATCTTTTGCGCAAAAGTCCATTTGCGGAAATATCTTATCGCACAAGTGTTCCTTCGCGCAAAAGTCCGTCACTGCAAAAGTCCATTTGCGGAAATGGGGTCTCCTTGTTTCATCGAAAATAAATTGCCAAATTATCACTTCCCAAACAATTTTCCGCATAATTTCATTTGCCAAATTATTACTTAGCAAAAAATCTCTTCCCAAATAATTGTAACGTAAACCTAATGTTTTGCAAGTGAACGTTTAAACAATAACTTGTTTACCAACTAGTACTTTTACAAATTTTTATTTAGTCAAATATTTCAGTTGGAATAACTCATTTTACGCAAAATAAAGATGTTTTATTACAGGGGTGTTTTTTCCACTTGAGACAAATTCTAAACAGGTAAATATATAGGTATTTTTTTTTTTTTTTGTTAGCATTTTTTAAATAATTAATCTCGTCTAACTAGTTCAGTTTCGGGTAGCCTGTTTTTTTTTCATATATTTTTAAAATATAATCTTGTCGTTTCTGGAGTCATAGGAGGTCACAGTTTTAACCTAACCTAACCTAACAATTTTTTTTTAATAATTAACCTACTCTAACTAGTTCCATAGCTAACTGACCAAACGTTTATTGTCTAAAGATTGTTTGCTGTAATAAATCATTTGATTAAAGACCAAATGGCTAAATGACATTATCCTTGATAATATTCTGCCAAGTAAAAATTTGATCAAATGAAAATGTGCGTACTAAAATCATTCCAATCATTGCATTGGTATAAAAAAAGGTTGCCAAAATTTGTTTGTTGTTGTGTGTTCCTTCACGCAAAAGTCCGTTACCGCAAAAGTCCATTCGCGGAAATACCTTTTCGCGTAGGTTCGTGCAATTGTCTTTCGCGCAAGTGTCCTGCCACCGATTCATTTCACAGAAAACGTAATAATAACTAACAAAAATGTGCGAGTGCGATATTTGTAAAAATATAACCAACATTTCACCGGGGTTAGAGTGCAGTAGGTGCGAGCGGATAGTACACCTGAATCCAAAATGTACGGGGTTAACTAACAAACAGATCGCTGCATTGAAAGCCGCACCCAGTCTGGAGTGGACATGCCACGAATGCCACCAGGAATCCCCGAAACGTAACTCATCCATCATTACACCCGAAGATGACGATGAAGAGGAGGATACACCAGTGCAAATAAATGCAAAAACTTTGGTAAGAAATATCAATCAAGAAGTTGAAAAAGCCATTAAAAGTGAAAAAGCACAACTAAGCGATTCTTTACAGTTCCATAGCGACGATGAAGCAATGAAGCGATGAAGCAATGTAGTCCATGGAAGCTTTTAAGCAGACTATAAATTCCCTCGAACGTAAGAATGCGGAACTAATTAATAAAATATAATAACATGGAAACCCGTGTGCCCGTGTGCCTTAGAACAACGGCTGCATGAAATTGAACAAGAGAAGCTTGCAAGATACGTGGAAATCGCAAATGTGCTAACTCAAAACAATGAAGATGTCAGACTTCTAGTGGATAACATTGCACTTAAACTGAGCCAGCTGAAATAAGAGATCAAAAGCGCATGGATGGAAAAAAACAGTCGGCCAACATACAGGAGCCCAAAGACGAAAAAGTCCAAGAAAACCGGATTACTGCCGCCAAAAGTATCAAGCCAACTGTTTCCGGTGTACTTCCTAGCGAACAAAATAACAAAACCGTCGTATATTTGAGAGAAGCCATGACAAAATATCACAAGCAACTGCCAAGTAGGAGCTGAAAGTCAATCAAAACTTCCAGTACGTGTGATTCATAAGGGGACTGGTCAAAGCTCGCAAGGAAGACGGTGAAAAAGTGCATATCGTACGCACCATGAATGATATACGCGGATTAGCTATCAACAAGGAGTAAGAAGGCACGACATCGCAAGTAATTAATAAATAAATCAAATCATTATACGAATGTCATAAATAACCAACAATGGCGAATTCTTTTTGTGATATTAATGAGATGAATGACTGTATAAATGTAAATGATTTCATAAATTGTACCCCTAACAATCAACTTAACCTATTGTGCATGCATATTAATATTTGCTCAATAATGAAAAACTTCTCCGCATTAGAACAAATGATTCGTATCTCAAAAAAATGTATTGATTTCATTATTCTAGTAATATATCAGAAAACAATAGTGTTCTGTATCAAATAAGCGGGTAGCAAATGTACATAGTCTTGCGAAAGTCTCGAAGGGGTGGTGGCATTATTGTATATGTGAATAATAAATGTAACATAATTATTATACAAACTATACATTTCGAAAGTGTATTCTGCACAGTCACCACCCCATTCGAACTATACTGCGAACCTGTGTGCGGTATACCGACCACCAAGTTCTAGTAAAATTCTATTTATTGGTGAACTACAAACTATGCTAAAAAATAATCACTAAAAACACGAAACTATACTTGTTGGGAGACACTAGCATAGATTTAAAAACGGATAATCCTGACGCATCCAGGGAAGTGAGTTTCAATTAGGACGCATCTAGTTTTATCAGGTGACGACGTGAGTGTGTTATCAGGTTTGCGGAGGGTGGCGGTCCCAGGAGTATGCTGTTGCGCCAGTACTTTCCTTACCCTGTTTGCTTGCTGACAAGATTCAATGCTACCACAGAATTTGAATCTGAAGCATTTTTAGATTTTCTGATCCTTCCAATCGGGTCGCTGTGTCGTGTTGGTCTCTACAGCCGGCCTCTCAGGAGCACCGGTTGGTGGATGACTGGGCGCTGGTCGGCTAGTCCGGCCTCTACCTGCAACCGCTCCGCGCTTCCAGAGGAGAAGTTAAGCTGGGCGCTTGTCCGTTTGTCCGAGCAGGTGGCTGGTTTATTTCCGGAGCCCTTACCAGCCATAACGCGAGGCTGGCGTCGCTTCTGGCGTCGCTCCTTCCTCGTCACTCTGTCTCTCTTTTTGCCTTACTCTGAGGCAGCTGGTGGACCTGAAGGGTCAGCGCAAGGTCAACGGGCTTTTTCAGTACATTTACACTTGCTCTTGCGTTTCTTTACTGATGCTGCCGGTGGACCTGAAGGGTCGGTGCAGGGGCAACGGGCTTGGTGAGTGCCTTTACCCTTGCCCTTGCGTTTCTGCAGCACTTGCCAGGCGCGTGAGAACACGTCGTCGATGCAGCCGGCCGTCGCCGTATGATGGCTGGCGGCCGTCTGATGGGAGGAGGCTAGAGGAGCCACAGGAGTGGGAGGGTGTCTGGTACGATCCCCGGTACCGGTGTTATCTGTGTGGAGAATTAATAATAGTTAAAAGCATGCAATTATTATTTGACGATACCAATAAAATAAGAAAACCTTTAAAGAGGACTAATTTTGATTAAATTACGAATTCAGCTGGAGAATTCAATGCTTGTGTTAATCAGAGATGCATGCAGCCGACGCTCTGCGTATTGTTTAAAGCCAGAACATTTAACCACCATTGCGATTGTGAAGCTGCTAGGGCTGGCACGCGGGTTACATACCCTAATTTAACAGTTTAACCACAAAGGAACAGTCAATCAAACCAATATGCATTTAACATCCAAGCGTTTTTTTCATACTGTGTTTGTGGCTCATAAATTTCCTGGCAGGTAAAGTGATGTTGTGCAAATAAGCATAACCATCGGTTCAATGTGTCGCGGTAGACCAAACAACCTGCAATATACATGATTACGTACAAATATGTAAAGAAACAATTTTATTGCAAGTCGTGAACATCCTCTGCTAGCACCCCTAGTGCGGCAAGCAGGCGTCATTATTTCACGCGTGCTATAAATCGCGCTCAATAATGAGCAACAGAGTCTGCTTAATGCTGGAATGTACATATAATATCGTTGTTTCATTGATTACGTAGTGCGGTAGGTGCGGGTCGTCCACTTCCAAGATTGCTGCTTTTACTTCGACCTTACTCCAGTTCTTGTTGCTGTTTCCATTTTTCACGAAATTATTTCGTGACATCTTGCGTATTGGTGTAAAAATTGTACTTGTAATGGCCCCGAGGTTTATGAATCGGCTTCTTTTCCAGGCTGCAAGTTGTTAATTGTGACTTTATCAGTGTCTCTTACTCTATAAGTTTTAATGATTAGTCTTAAATAACGCAAGTTTGCCATAATCACCCTACTTGGCAGATTAATGATAGGTAATGGTAGCTAGTACGTACAGGCAACCACACATCAGTGGTAACAATTTGTTATTGAAAACGACTTTATTTTATGTCGTAAGAGTAATGGCGATTTTCGTATTGCAAGAGTTACCTACTACTGATATGCGATTAATGAAAAGAAGAATTCACATTGGCTGCCTAATCTATCTTTCTTTCTTTACTATAGCTAGGCGACAATTTCTCCGGGTTGTCCTGTCCTTTCCTCTACCGGGATCAACGCGGCGAAAACTAGTCGTTTAAGTGCAACTTTCAAGTTTTGTTTCAACCATAATATGGGTAGTTTGATGGTTTAGGTGGAGTTAGGTTTATGTTAGCGGAGTGGGTGGACCACATCAACATAATGGATATTGAATACTCACTTTATAAGTAGGTATTATGGCATAATATTGGCAGAATGTACCGTTATTACTCGGCAGTAGTAACAAACCATGTGGCAGTGGCAAAGTAAAAACTGAATTTGGTAAACGAAGTAATAGGTATTGACAGCGCCTCCATGAAGTTTCTAGTATTCTCGTTTGTAAAATTCAAAATAACATTTTTATTTAACTGGTTGCCGCTCCAATTAGCAGGTAATAGCTATTTAAAACATATGCTCCTAACTGAAACAAACCGCTAAGAAGTTCATTTTAATTCTATTTATTCTATCTCAACACAAACTTGTAACAATCTTCTGGAATAATCGCTTCGCTATACAGTTATAGTAAGAATTTTAACCGAAACCCTGCTGCACCTGTTTAAGGTGTGACGTAATAGAAAAGGCGGGAAGAGCCGAAGTTTGCCGAACAAACAGCGCTGTTATGAGGTGAAAAGCAACGCAAACAGTCGCGAGACTTGCCAATATCGAGTTAGCGTCCTTTGTAAGGCTATGTCTTCGCTGAAGAGTGGGTTGGGTTAGAGTCCATTGTAAGGCTATGTTTACGCTAACTCAACCCGGTAACTCGATATTAGCGAGTCTCGACATTAAATGATGACATTACAGAACATGAAAAGGAAAATAAATTTAACAACTTCTCATACACGACACTCCTAAATATTATAGAATTTATGAAATGGTACCACGGGGATCCTTAGCTGCTAGAATAGACTAAAGTGGCCAAAGGCGTAATGGATATGACTTTGCGTTGGTAAGCTAGTGATATTTTATCTACATCAGAAATGAAAATACACCGGTGAAAACACTTTGTAAAGCGATGCGAAGCGCTGCCCGCCTGGGACACACGGCTGTTGAACTGTAGGTGCTGCAACTTGCGCCGTGGAGACCTAAGCCGATGCTCTGAACAGAGTAATTGAAGTAATTTTTGTACAGGATAGCTAGGCTTTTCTGTTTTTGTTAAGTGTTCAACATAACTGGCTTTATATTGCGATGTTTTCTTCCGAGAGTGTGAGATAATTTTGTTTTTCCGTCATATATACAAATTAATAAAATTGAAGTGTTTGTAGTGTCAAAATAACAGTTTTAAATGCACAATGTGAAACTTTATACGGTACGTATACCATAAACAATTTAAAAAAAAATTGTCTGTCAGTCTGTTTGTTCTCGCTAATCTCCGAAACAACAGCACAGATTTTGTTGAACCTGCCAGATAGCTGTTATTACAAGGAGTAACTTAGGCTTACTTTTATTTTAGAAAATAATTAGAGTCCCCGCGGGCGAAGCCGTAGGCAGCCGCTAGTAATGAATATATTCTCCGTATCGGAACACATTATATTATTTTTAATTAAATCCACAGTACCAATCATTTAATGTATTATAACTCACACCATAACTTATTTACGTAAACCTTATGTATTTGCTTTATTTGTAAATGAATGGGCATTGAATGCGCATTAAATCCTCAATTGAACCCGTATAGAGCTTTGTGGAACACGGCTTTAATTCCTTTGTCTGTCGGATACGCAATAATACCGACCTGTGTACGTCACTATCGGTGTGCTGTGAATAGGTAGGTACATAACGCGAGTTCAGTAATCCTCTTATGACTAATTAAATGATAAGCTGCCAGCTTGTTGTTCATTTCGTTTTATAATAATTGTCACACAACTATAGTTATTACATAATTATCTATATTATCTATTGTTTGATTGCATTTAATATCAAAATTTTGCCTTTTTAGGGTTCCGTAGTAAAAAAGGAACCCTGAGAGTTTCGCCATGTCCGTCTGTCTGTCCGCGGCTTAGCTCAGAGACTTTTTCTACTAGGAAGCTATAATTTGGCCCGGGTATACATATAAATCACGCCGACAAAGAGGTAAAAAAAAAACCCATGAAAAAATTACACGTACTTAAAGTGGGAATGTCTTTTTTTCTCATGTTCAAAAATACTGTGAGTTTGTGAGAACCATTTTTGGATTCTCATTTGCGAAATATTAAGCTTTAAAGTGCAAATTTTTGTTACAGTCTAGTGTCTCCCCCCCTGCCAGCTAAATGGTTGGGTTTGGATATGTGAAAAAATTCCCGGCTGTAGCACATCAAAATTAAAAGGAAACTATCACAGCTAAGTAGGTTTTACAAGTAAACGAGTAATAATCGACAAACTTAAATTTTTGGTTGCAAAAACTTGTTCCCCCATACATTCCGTATGGGAGAACATGTTTTTCAACTACAAAGTTAAGTTTGTTCTTGCGATAAATTCATCGTAACTACGGAACTCTTCATTGTGCGTGGTCCGCCACGGCCGGTTTTTTTTTTTGCTTTCATTCACCACAGATCTTTACGTCTGGTTGTCAATTAAATGTGGGTACCTCTAGGTATAAGGTGAGTTTTCACCGAACGGAGCTGAGCGTACGTGCAAAAATCGTCTAACCAGAGACGAGACGAGCGACTTCCCTCCGATTCGACACTATAGGTACAGTAAGGGAAATTTATTGTTAAGCAAATTGACTGCCAACTTAAATTGTCCATACTAATAAATATTCAAATCACATCTGTCATTATTTGACAGTTTTATGTAATGTGTTAATTTGCTTAACAAATAATTTCCCAGTCAGGGAAATTATTTGTGTTACATAAAGACGTAGAAAAATGCAATAAAACTCTACCCTGAAAACAAACATTCTGAAAATAGATTTTAGAACTTGCATTGTCCTTTATGTCGTAGTTTATTCAACATACGTTAGAGCAGCTAGCTGTCCAATCCACGCCGTTTGCGTTTAATCCGCTCTGTCTGTGCACGCCATACCTAATGTCGGATTAGCGCGCTAAATAAACGAGTGTCTAATGAGAATTAACGCGATGTTAACAGTTGACATAGTCTTTTGTTGAATGTACATAGTTCTAATAGTTTCAGAAAACTGAAATTTTCACATTTATAGGTACATCATCTTGTCGTTTAGTTCTCATATTGTGACTTTATTGAGTAGGTAAGCGAAAAGAAAGGTTGAGGAACAGTTTACATCTAAACGTAAAACTGGGTAGTATACAAAACTCTGGTAGTTTTTAATAATACTACGGAAACACAGTGTTTTTAATGCGCTTAGATATTGAAGCTCGTTGCATATTACAATGTTTGCAGTTACGATCTCTTTAGCGCGTTAGTGCCCCTCAGGATCGACTGAAACCGAGCCATTAACATAATGTTCGCACCGTTTGAATTGCAACATTTGCTTTAGAGAAAACAGCATTCAGTTATTTGCAGAACGTTGTGCAATGATCCCTAATGTGTGATCATAATTGTAAGCAATAACGTGTTTGCGAATTCTAAAGGGATAACTTAGGGTAGTCAAATTCAGCAAACGTAATAAGGAGTCTTTTTTGCCAAAAACCTGTAGAATGTGGACACTCTACCAGTCACCCCGCTTGACATGCCTCCATATTGTAGTACAAGTATGTTGTTATTTTACCACAGCACGGTTTATTCTCATACACATAATATCTACACATATAATAAAACCGTAGCCAAGACAAAACTTTACAATGAATATTTTTGAAAAAAATAATTGCTAAGTCAAAGAGTTTATTTCAAATATGCACATAAGGCTGCCTGTCCACTGAAGCAGAGTAGCGGTGTGCCAATATTAACCAATGGAATTGTATAAAACCTCCGCTCCGCTTCAGTGGACAGGGATTTGCGAACTAGTTTAAAAATTCATACAAAACCGGGAAGCGGAGCGGGGAAACGGAGCGGAGAAGCGGAGAGGGGAAGCGGAGCGGGGAAACAGAGCGGAGAAGTGGAGCGGGGAACCGGAACGGGGAATTATTACTCGTCGCCTGAACTCGGTCTAGTTCCGCACAGTCCACAACACCTCTCCGCTACCTTGCTCCGCATTAATGGACAGACACTGTCTGCAACTCTGCTCCACTACGCTGCCATTCTCCTCTCCACTGCCTCGCTCCGCTTCAATGGACAGGCAGCCTTAAAGGCACTTTTGAACGTCAAAAAAGAACAAGAAAATAGATTGATTGTACGAGTAGTTGCCTTTTCCAAAAGGTAGCTCCATATGTAGAAGAATGAGCAAGAAACTCTACCGTTACTCTTTTAAAATGTTTTACAATATTTTGTATAAATTAATTATACAGGGTGTTCGGCAGAAGGTTGAACATACGAAAATGGCGGATCCGTGGGGCCGTCTACTACGTTTTAGGCCCAATAACAAGACCCAGGCCACAAGGATTTTTTTTATGATTTTTTTAAATATTTTTTTTCGGAATTTTTCGTTGCTAAAACTTCAAACGTCAATAATTTCATTTAAAAACAACAAAACTGGCAACATTTTATTTTTATTTTCATCTAAAGTAACTGTAGAATCTTATAAAATTTGTATTTGACGCAGATGATTGCTAGAAAAGTAAATACGAGACAACAAACAACTAGAACAATTCGCCAATTTTAACTGCCTGAGACTTTTTTCACCGAAAGAATTGCTAAGGAAATAAGCGAAAACTGAAATTAATTAATGATAATGCATTTATTTCAGACAATTAAAATTGTCCATATAATGTTAGTAACAAAGGTCTTAAAAATAATGTTAGTATGCACGCTCGAGTAAATTCACAAAATAAAATACAATAAAAATATCCAATAATGTCAAAAATCAAACAGACAAAAACAAAAATAACACATTACATCATCTCGTCACGTGAAGTCGAATAAGCCTCCCCAGCACTGCAGACTCTGGCCTATCTGATATCATCTTCAGAATTCCGTTGGGGCTCCCCCGGATCCTACACATCAAAGATGCTGCTTTTTTACGCATTATGGCATAAAAATCGTCGACCCTTGCGTCAGCAAACATGCCTGAAGCGCTACAGAAACGTGGGAGCCCCACCAAATTTCTGAAGGCATTGTTATATTGTACGCGAAGAGCGTTGTAGGCCCGTTGCGTATAGCTGGTCCATAGAGCGCTGGTGTAAAAGCTTTGGTAGTAGGCCCGGAACAGTGTCACTTTTACGTCTACTGTACACCTTGCAAATCACTATGTGTCCTAGGTACTTAAACTGAGAGACACGTTCCAGAGGTATTCCGTTCAAAAAGACAGGGAGTACATGCTCCGGTGACTTATTCTTACCTCTAATAACCATATACTCACTTTTTTTCTCGTTGTACTTCAGACCATGAACTTCCGCATATGACTCACAGATACCGACCAGTTTTCTCAAACCACTGAGCGACGGACTCAGCAACACCATGTCGTCAGCGTAACTGATGTTGTTAACGCAGATGTCATCTATATGACAACCAACGTAGCTGATACTGAGCCCCTCGATCAGCTGATTAACATACAAGTTAAAAAGTCTTGGAGAGGACAGGCCTCCTTCTCTGACACCACATTCAAGTGCATACTCATCCGAAAACACATTCCCCCACTTTACACAGTTTTTCTGATTGATGCACCAGAAGGACAAGATGTTAATAAGTTCCCTGGGAGCCCCTACCTCTCCAAGTTTGGTCCAGAGCCTGTTGTAATCCACCAGGTCAAAAGCCTTCGACAAGTCCAGGAAACAAGCATAGACAGGTGTTTTTCTATTAACATAGTAGTTGACGGTATGTTTCAGTGTCAAGATAGCACATTCGGTCGACAGGTTCTCACGAAAGCCAAACTGCGCATTGTGAAGCCGAATATGCTTGCTGAGTTGTGAATCCAATAGACTGTCAAAGACTTTTGCGATCACAGTCGCAAGAGATATCGGCCTGTAGTTGTTTTTATCCGTGACGTCACCAGTTACATTTTTCACAATCGGTACTACAATCGTTTTTGTCAGCTTTATAGGTAGGTAAGAGTGTCGCACACAAAAGGTAAACAGCATGGCCAGGACCCTAAAAAGATGCTTGCCTGCATACTGCAGATGCTCAATACTGAGCCCATCATTGCCTGGAGACTTGCCTCGTACCATATTTTTGATAACGTTTTCCACGTCTTTGCTGGAAAAGCCTATCAAATTTTCCGACTGGGAGACATTCGCAACGGGAGCTGCAGCACCAGGGGACAGTGGTGAGACAACCTTAAAGTGATCCCTGAATAGGCTGGCTATACCCTGAGCATCGCTACAACCCCCAACACAAGCAGGCAAGCTAACCTTACCCTTCATGTTTTTCGTGTCCTTCCAGAATGCCCGGAAGTTTTTCCCGGAAACTTTTCCTGCTAAAATGTCCATCCCAAGCTGTTTATCGTGATTTTGACAAAACTTTAGCCTGGACTTAAATACTTTACGTGTTGTATACATGTCGTCATACAAAGGCCCATTATCTGATTTGCCACTCGACACATACCTACTATACGCCTGCCTAGCCTCATTGTGAGCCACCCTTACATGCTTGTTCCACCCTACCACACTCTTACCTTTCCTATGTATCCGAACAGGTTTGCTTTGTACAGAAGCATTACATAATATGTCTATAACATCATTATATAATTGGTCAATAACAAGTCTGTGTTTTAAGATATCACACATCTTATCTGCACACGTACCAAGTTCAACAGGGAAATGAATGTCTTTTAATTTACTATTACTTATGTCAAAATACTTTACAGTTTCGTCTTTAGATCTTTCTCCCCAATTAATATAATTACAAAACCAATTGTCAACAGTACATTTTTTCCTAATTATGTCAAAGTCACATTCTATAATTAAAGGACAAAGTCAACTTTTACATGAACTATCGTTTACCAAGCTGATTTTGTAACTAAACAATGGTCTAGCCAACGTTTACATCTGTGAGCTTCACTAAAGAATGTATATGTATCAGATGACAAGCCTAACTTATCTATGTCCGCACATAACCAATTGTTATCCGAACAAAAATTCAGTAGCTCGTCACAAAAAGCAGCAGACGGGTGCGCATTAAAATCACCTAGGATATAAACTGTTTCTATGTTATTATTTTGAACAATGGCACTAACCTCGCCCATAGCGTTCGAAAACATTGGCAGATTGACTGGCTGGTCCGTTGGCATGTATACACATATAATCAGTACCTCTCGCTGGTTTACCGTACACGCTTTGATTGCCACGAGTCGATCACTTTCACACTTCACGATTGAAACATTGGTAAACACACTTTTTCGCCACAAGATTGCTACACCACCAAAAGGTCGGCCCCGTCTCACACCAGCCGACAGGTCCATTGCAGATTTCCCGGCGAAGCTAAAGTCGTCATCAATGCTGTCGAGGAAAGGTAGGTCCTGTGGGACCAGCCATGTTTCCTGAAGGGCTATCACATCAGCTACCCTGCACAGTGATCTAACACACTCCACACTCCGTTTCACATTTTTACAATAAAAGCTCACGAGCCTCATCTTTTGATTGAGATGGTCTATTAAAATGTTGTTAATTAAGTAGTTAATTAATATACGGACCAATTTTTTTTGTTACATATTAGGTTCTACAATAATTCTAGTTTTTTTTTTTTTGTTTCTTCATCGCGGCAATCTGTTGGACACAACAATAAGCCACTGCTCTGTCTGATACTTGTATCTGTTTAGGCTTTTTAGCTTGGTGAGACACTTCTCAGGTACGTGTCTCATTCCTTTCTGATGAATCTATCTTGTAGGGTTGAGACACTATGTCTCTTTAATCTTCTATGTTGAAGGTCCTGATCTCCACCCAGTCTGAGGGCAAGTTCATTTTTTTGATTTGAGTCTTTTCTGATATTTGATGCTATATTTCGCTATCTCCTGTTTGACGATTGGTATATTTAAGTCAAGATATACTATATGTTCTTATTACTGATGTATTGAGGGATGTTAAAAATGGTCCTCAGTGTTTTGGTTTGAAATCTTTCCAGTATCTCTATATTGCTGTTGCTGGCCGTACCCCAAAGCTATATGCCATAGGTCCATATTGGTTTCAAGATGGCTTTATAGACTGTCAACTTGCTGTGTGTACTCATTTATGAGTGGCGTCCTATTAACCAGTACATATTGCGTAGTTTTAAATCTAGTTGCTTCCGCTTTGTCCATATATGTTTTTGCCATGTCAGCCTTCGATCCAAGTGCATGCCCAGGTACTTTGCATTGTCATCTTGCGGGATTTCTACATTGTTAAGCATAACCGGCGGACACGCGTCGTGTCTCTCTTGAGAGTAAAGGTCACATGTGTTGATTTATTTTGATTTGCGTGAATTCGCCAGATTTTAAGCCATTCTTCAATTTTGTCAATGTGTTTTTGTAGGTGTTCTGATGCGATTGCTGGATTCGTGTATGTAGATAGTAAAGCTGTATCATCTGCATATGTTGCAACCGTAGTCTTGCCAGTTATTGGTAGGTCAGCAGTATATATGGTGTAGAGAACCGGTCCTAGTACACTTCCCTGTGGTACTCCTGATTTGATCTCATGCAAATCGGAAAGTTCATCATCAAACTTCACTTCAAAACATCTCTTGCTGAGATAAGACTTTATTATGTAGTAAAACGAGTGTGGTAGCATCTTTTTGACTTTGTATAATAGGCCTTCATGCCACACTTTGTCAAAGGCCTGGCTAATATCCAAAAAGACTACTGAACAATGTTTCTTTTCTTCCAGGGATCTGCTTATAACATCGACGATGCGGTGAACTTGCTCGATCGTCCCGTGGTTCTCCCGGAAACCAAATTGATGATTTAGAGTGATGTTACTTAGGTGTGCCTTCATTCTTTTCAGTAGGATTTTTTCCAGGAGTTTCCCTATTATGGGTAAAAGACTTATAGGTCGGTACGACGCTACTTCATTCGGTGTTTTACCGGGTTTAGGTAACATTTTTACTTGGGCTATCTTCCATTGTCCTGGGAAGTGGCTAAGTCTTAGGCAAGCATTAAATATGTTGACAATTGCTACTATACCTTTCTTTGGCAGATTTTTTAGAAGAACGCTGTCAATTTGGTCGTATCCTGGTGCTTTGCCATCCTTGAGGTGTTTTATTTCACCAGCTACTTCGGTAGGGCTCGTATATTTTAATGGGAGACACATTTGCTGTGCACTTTCCAGATAACCTTTTATTTCGCCGTCATGCTCTGGTCTCAATTCAGGAAATGGTTGAAACACATTACTAAGGTGTTCAGCAAAGGTTGTCGCCTTCTCAGTGTCAGATCTGGCCCAATTCCCGTTACTTTTTCTGATGGGAGGGATCTGATAATTGAGACGCTTTAATTTTTGTGTTGCCTTCCATAATGAGTAGTTTGTGTCTAAACTTGGGGTCAAATTAGAAAGGAACGTTTGGAGGTTTATGTCGGTAAAACTTTTAATGAGAATTTTTAGTTCATTCGAAGATCTGTTGAAAGCGGTTTTGTCTGCAGGATATCTAGATTCGTGCCATACCTTTCTTAGATTACGATGTTCTAATATTTTGTCTTTGATCGTTTTCGGATATTCGTTAAGCGTTAGCGGTAATTTTTTTTTTAAGTCGGGCTTTTGGTATTTATTTTTTATTTGTTTGTACTTTAAGGGCTCGTATTTACTTTTCTAGCAATTATCTGCATCAAATACAAATTTTATAAGATTCTAGAGTTACTTTAGATGAAAATAAAAATAAAATGTTGCCAGTTATGTTGTTTTTAAATGAAATTATTGACGTTTGAAGTTTTGGCAACGACAAATTCCGAAAACAAAATAAAAAAAATCATTGTGGCCCGGGTCTTGTTTTTGGGCCTAAAAACGTAGTAGTCGGCCCCACGGATCCGCCATTTTCGTATGTTGATCCTTCTGCTGAACACCCTGTATATTTTCATTGTGAAGGCGATACACCTATAATAAAATTACTTTATCACATTATGTAAAAATAATGAAAAATGAAGCAATGACAGATAAGTTAATTAATAATAAAAGGTCCCAGTTCATTTCTGCTTTCTTGGTAGTTTTGATAAATAAACAATTAGGACAGTTGGATTTAAAACGTCTATCGATATTATTTATTAAATCCTTCATGCTCTTCTCTAGGTTTTGCGTTCGTGCGTTGGTGCGTTTCGAGGAATAACATTTTAATATTTTTAATTTGATTTTGTTAGTTCGATTCCCAACTAATGAAAATTTCTGTGATTCTTTTTTACTTTTTGTTGTAATATTATAGTTCGTAGAACGTAGGTACACAGAAAAACATAAACTTTAGGCTTCTTCTTCTTCTTCTTCTTCTTCGTCATATTATATGGTTACAATAAAAATAAATATCTAGTGTAGTAGTTAGGTGACTGTACCTAATGAGAAATCCCGTGTTTTTATTATGTAATGTTATGTTATTTTAGTGGCAGCCGTTCGTCAGGAATAATCGATCTGTAAGAATGCATCAGTCAGTGTACCAGTGTTGTGTCATTGGGTAGTAAAATACAAAGAGAAGTTTTATAAAAATTTGGCTGATAATTTAGATGTGGTGTCTTACGATATCCGCACGAACGAACTCTCGGGCAGAAAATAGTAATTTTATAAAGCTCGTGTATCTTAAACATCCCTAGTCCTAAACCTTTCAAAATTCAGAATGTTTGATATTGCTAGACCAAAACATGCCAAGACCAAGAGAATCTCAAACGTTTTGTAATACAGACATTCCATTCAATATACTTTTATACATACATCAATCTCCGTAGCCTTTTCCCAACTATGTTGGGGTCGGCTTCCAGTCTAACCGGATGCAGCTGAATACCAGTATTTTACATGGAGTGACTGCCTATCTGACCTCCACAACCCAGTTACTGGGTAAAACGATACCCCTTGGTAAGACTGATTGTCAAACTTTCGGGCTTCTGACGACAGCTGGGACCAACGGTTTAGCGTGCTTTCAGAGGCACGGAGGAGTCTCGGTATGTAAAGATGGTCACCTATCCACGGACCAACCTCGGCAAGCGTAGCTTAACCTGATGAATCTACCCGTGCGGCTGATATTAATTAGCCACGAGCTCCTCGCACGTTTATAAATACATACGGTAGGTAAAGGCGCAGTCACGGTAGGTAAAGAGATCAGTTTGCAGAGGTCGCGGCAACAGTCGCGATCTCTGCCATTTATACAATTGACTTATTACGATAAATCGTTTTGGAAGATTTAAGTTAACGTATGTTTACGTATCCAAACGACTATACTATTATAGTCGTTTGTTAGGATAAACTTTTGTGACAGCTGGGCTGCGCTCGCTAAAATGTCTCTCGATCAACTTATGAAAATTTGAATTATTTTCCCTGTAATAGGTAATTTTCGGTAATAATACTTATTATGATCGTACTTAAAAAAAATATTTTAGTGGCAAGAAATACGCTGTAATGCTCTGTAAAACTTCAAATAATATAATTATGTATGTACCTACGTATGCAGTCTTACAATCGTTCCAACTAGTACCTGTCTAAACTCTAGGTCTGTGCCGGTAGATTTTACTTTGCCGAAACAGGTCTAGGATGAGGATGTAGACCAAGAGAGATACAGAAACCCGCAGAGCAGCATGAGCATGCTGTTGGGCAGTAGCGACCCCACGGACCCTATCTCCCAGGAGAAATCTTGTTCCTCATCTCTGGCTTGCCTTTATTGGCCGGCTGGAGTGAACACTGATGATAAACTGAACTCCCACCTCATTCTTGCCATAATTTAATTGGCCGGCTTGAGTGGAGATTCACAAGAGCAGACGTGCTCGGAGGAAGGAAGTATCCCAGTAAGTGCTCGTAGGGATCGTGACCATCTTCCGGGCTCTGGGATTGTTCTGAAAGCCGTGGAATACCTCTCCACTCCTCAAGCACCTCAGGACATGTTGCCCCCTTGTCGCTACGTCACTATGTACTAGCGACAGTTTTCACGGGCCCATTATTGAGTGTGCAAGTCACCCCTTGCTATTTTATCCGTATACATATAAAACATTGATCAGGCAGGGGCCATAGTCCTTCCATAGTTCCAGGTCACCCACCAGTCAACTTAAGACACCCAAACCCATAGTCCAATATCTTTATTTCCATATCCTGCAATAGTCGTACACCAACCGGGGATAGTCCTTGGGTGCACTTGCGTAGTGCATACAGGAATAATCGTCGGTTGGTGCCTCATTTCATTAAAAATGTCTAACGGGCCTCTGCGAGTTGGCTTTGGCCCCTCGAACGCCTTCTAAAGGTCCGGGACCCCAGGGTCCCGAGAAATGTCAAGAGAAGTAAAAATAATAATAATAATTCGTAAAGCCGATTTCAAACCGTGACCTCCCATAATTTCAGTCACTTTAAATCCGTCCATAAGTCGCAGCTCCCCGTAATCCTCACGACGCGACACATCTCTTCAAACAGGCCTTGTCTTATTAACAACTTGTTAATTCCGGCCAACTGCCACTCGATGAGTAAACAATCCCTCGCCTCCCCCCGCTCCCGCGGCCCATCTCCCCTCACGTATGTTAATTTAACCTAGTTTCACAAATTAGACCACTTTGGAAGCTCGGAGTATGCTGGAGCGTTCTTGCGATAGTATTTTCTGTGAAAACAGACAGACAGGCCGCAATCTGCAGTCTTAGTGGAATGATACGACGTAGCTTAGTGCAGCTGTGAGGAGACAAGTGTAATCGCTGTATGCTAATGACTTCAATGAGAACGCTTATGAGGCATAGCTGCATAGTGATGAGAGATTAATTGAAGAAAAGTTTGGGACTTGTGTAAGTGAAGTTGGCTGTGTGAAATAGAAGTGGAATTCTTCAACTGCAACTTTAAGGATTAATAAGTTATGCGTAATTGCAGTACGGCGAAAAACTTCTGTAGCGACAGTAACTGACAGAGCACAAACAAGTCTCCCAAGAGGTTCCCTTCAACAAAATGTGCTGATTCTGCCCCTCTGTCTTATCAACATACACACAAAATTGCTAGCATATACATACACCAGTCTTTGGTTTAATTTAGAAATATCTCATTTAAGAGTCATACGTTCCTCATTAACACGACACATGTGTGTCGCCAGGTGCTCATGAACTGGAGCAAGTACCAAATATTTGTGTTGCGAGTACATACATCTACAGGTACATCGATGTCACTCATGTCAAAGTTAATTCGCTCCAATTCTCACAATACGAGGATCATTCCAATTCCCAGGGCTACTTGCAAACGTTTCGGTAGAGGTAACTTAGATTGTATGGTGCTGGATAAGAATTCCAATATAAATAATAATTCCTTCTACAACGAATATCCTCGTTATTATTTAATGATTTACAATTTCGTTTACTTTTAAAGGTATTTCTCATTGAATAGATCTCAACCTGTGTTAATAAAATCATCAAGTTTAGAAGGAGGAATAATGATGGCATTCATTTAATTAGTTTATTCCGACCGATAAGAAACGCTGTTTTGAGATGAAGCACACAGTTACATTTTACTACAACCATCAAATCTAAAATTCTAATCCAGTCTAAACATAATCTTAGCTCCAGAGAAAGGGTGCGTTTTCACTGAAACGGAGACGACTGGATCTGAGTGGAGACGTGCCGGAATCATGCAATCACAGATTAGTCGATTTGTACAGGTTTCCGCTTAGCGCCGCTCGTCTCCGCTTCAGTGGAAACGCATCCTAAACTTCTTTAAATAACATAAGTGTTCCGCGAGCGCTCGACCGCTTGGTGTGCGAGAGCAGAGGGGGTGATGGGGTGAAGAGCAAGAGCGGGTGTCTACAAATGTGTCGGCCATAGTGCTGCCTCACACATCCGGGTTATTGCATCTTGAGCAAGACTCGTGTGCTGTCCATCTGGGAATGTAATATAGTGGGCAGTAGCAGTGGCTTAGGAGTTGTGAATATCATAAAAAAATTAAATTAGAATTGACGGTACCGAGTGTGAGTTTGTTCCTCCATTTGAAAAAAAATAAAAAAAAAATATTTTATATATTTTTAAACAATTAAGTATAATATGTATTTACATATTATACTTAATTGTTTTATCACTGGTTTTACTAACTCCACCGAGTAAATCTTCAACACCGTGTAGGTGCTACTTTACTTCATACCTACTTTTTTTGTCAAGGCTATAACTCATCACAAAACAAACAAAAAACAAATGTTTACTTCCTACTCTCACGTTCGCGTTATGAGCGGTGTCATGTCGTACGACACCACATTTCGTTATTCCACGAGCACCGTAAAATACTTAACCTTACTAGTAACAAGGCTCCTTTTTGATCTCCTATATACTATCTACACTGCTCCAAGGCTGGTCTAGGCCTATTATAATCTTTCGTAAATTGGTTCGTGTGCGGCGAGTCTGTCCGCGGATCTGAGGTGTCTCACTAGCCCAACATACAACTGTGTCTGATAGTAAACATCATCATACTCTCTATCAGAACAATGGCTTCTCTGCTAAGGGTTGAAGAATATCACCTCATGGAAATGAGGTCCAAACATTTACGAAATGCCCTTTTGTTTAGGTATCTTGTTATAGTGGCGAGTCGGGAAATAGCCGTCTTACAATTCAATTTAAAAACATGGTTGCTTGATAGCTTTACCATAATTTACCCATTTGTTTTCCATTTTATCCCTAATATAGTACAGCATTTTCAACGTATCGAACATAAATGATTTTTTTTAACGCATTATAAAATGTACAATGTTTTACTTTGTTCCACAATACATGAAATTGTTTTGAACACGTTATAAACGGTTGTGCGTTTTTGAAATCCTAATATCTACAATGTACTCGTACAAAATATGTAGATAAATGAAAAGCCTTATATGCAACTGAAAATTGGTGTATAAAACGCATAATGATGATTATAAAAAAAGTTTTTATTCTGAAGACCAAGCTCTACTAGTTTTCACGAAAAGTTAATAATTTTTTGCATCATTGCAGCTGATACCGGTCTGAAGTCTACTATTGCCAATGTTCAGGTAATCCATTAAGTACAATTCTGGCAAAACATGTAAGATCTTTATTGTAAATTATTGTTACACCATGTATACCATGTTTTATGCAAATAAATACTTACTTACTTACTTAAAGTATTGGCCGGTAATAAAATAAGATCTTTCTTTTCATCTTTAAACTCAGTGCTTTAGGTTCTGTTAAACTTGTCCCATGTTCTAACAAATTGTTTTTTCACGTCTCCGTAGAAGCTGGGCGATGTAATTTGATCTGCGACAATATAATGAGGTTAGCGCTGCACACTCATGATACGAAGCAATCACTTGACTGTGATATTCTCCATAGAATTTATAGATTTGAGAGTGGTAAAACTTCGCAGATGTTTTCTTATTTTTGATTTTATCTCATTTTTGAAAGATTTGTTATTAAATACGACAAGTAAGAAGAAGTTCACCCATTTCGGCTGCAAAAGTCAATTTACACAATCTTACTAACTTAGTTACACCAAACTTAACCTAGCATAATTATGAAGACATGTTTAAAGTAATGAATCTATGGGTACACATCAATAACCATATCGTCAGTGCTATCGTATATGATGGTGGTGTAATCGTAACAAGGTTTGTATCCGGTCTCGCGAGCCCGCATCGCCGTCGTCGGCACTAAACCAATTTGGCCATTTTAATACGGTTTGCAACAGGACCAGTCTTTGAACGAATACACCTTCGGTTATTTTGTTACGGAACATCTAACAGTTTCCTGCGAAACATCTTGTTTGTGATAGCCTGAGGAAAATATTATTAGCAAAACGTTTGAGCTTAGGGACGGTAGAATTCTACCAGGAGTGTCTTAAAACATGCAAACGTTTTGTGCTGAACGGTAAATGAAGATAATTATCATAGTAAACATTGACCATAGGAACAGATTTGATGTGTGAAAATCTGTGAAATGTGGCGTCAAGCCACCAATAGTCTGAAATAGGTGATGGCCAATAAAAAACAAGGCATCAACATTATGATGAGTTATAGCCCCAAATTGCCAACATTTTTTATTGACAAATAGAATCAACTTCAGCACACTCACCGAATGATTCCAATCGCGTATGTTTGTTTGAACATTGAATATTGCCGGTAAAAAATACACAGGTATATTTAATGTATTTAGTCTAAACAAATAAATACACATTTGTGTGGAAGCCGGTATCGGCACGAAGCATTTATTCTGTATAACGTTATTTGCATTGGTCTGATAATAAGCGCCTGCGTTAATATTAATGTATCGAATTATAACGCGACTCACGAAACGTGGTAATACGATACCTACATATGTAAAACAATCTCAAAATACTGGCAAATGCAAAGGGAAACACATTTCCCGCGACGCTTGACTATCTAGTTAGATACTAGACTTATTTCCGTGTAAGATTCTCTACTTGAAATACATATATTACATTTTCATTACGAAGAAGTCGCTATCTGTACTGTGATTTAGTAGATTGCTTGTCAAGTGAGATGCTAATGGAAATGTCTCCACATACGCGTTTGTTGTAGCTGTTTCAGGATTACTATTGATGTTAAAGGGCAAGTAGTTAGCAACCAATGATCTACTTACAACTAGTGTATTTGTATGGAAATATACATACTATACAATAACTGTGAGGATTATGATTCCTCCACTGTTGTGCCGCGTGTGCTTATAGTATAAATCCCGCGGCGAACAAACTGCAGCCATGCCGCTGCAGGATAAATAATTATAAATCGCCGCGAAATAATAATAATTCCACTTTTCCATGATTGCTCGTTGTGTTTATTTACGTGTAGGTAGTATTGTTTATGTAAAATAGTTAAATAGGTGATAACTTAAGACCTTTTCCAGATTATGACGTAATAAAAAATTCAGTACAAAGCTTACGTTCCCTGTTGGCCAACACAGACACCTCAACTACCAAATATCATTAGAAACAAACAAACAATGGTCTGTGGCAAGTATCTCCGCCACTGCTACAGCGTCACGTCGTATCACTCCTCACCATCATCTCATTGGTACTTACATAGTAAGTAATTGAGAGATTATTTCTAAGAAACACGTGATACGTCTACCGGCAGGGACTGTCATAGATATTTGCATTATAGTTGGACACAAACAAATCCCCATAGGCGGGTGTCGATGTGTATGTAAAGGGTAAATATGAAATGATATTTTATGAAATTCTTGGTTACAGGCAAACGTTCAGTCATTTAAGGCCACAAAGCATATTACATAAGCACATAGCTTATCTTAGAGAACAAGCACTAATTAACTAGTGAATTAGATTAATGCGCTGTTCGTATGCAAACACGTCGTTACGTCACACGTACAGGGCTAGTATAACGGAAATAATTAATAGTCTTCCGACACAGATTTGCAATATTTAAGATGGATTAGTGACCCTGATTTAGCACTCTTGCCAATGATCAGCCTGGGTGGTCGGTCGGCACCTTAGTGAATGCAGCACGTAGAAATGTTTCCAAACACAATCCCTGTGCTCTTAAGTACACAGGCAGTGCAGTTAAAGTTTATTATCTTCGTCACGTTAACGAACATACAAGAAACGAAAGCGCTGCTATCTCCGCGAGGTGGCGCCCGCATCGAATCTTTATGTCACTCACACGACGCGCGCCGCGTAATCGACAACCTTTTGTTGTTCTGAAAAATAATTTATTTCAATGTTTTTCAGTTTTCAATAAAGTACTTACTATTATTTCAATTGTAATCATCAGTTCCATAAATATTGTGCATCATCTTTTTGAATATTCCAAATTGATGGATGCGTATGAATGCAAATTGCACTGCTTGCGTTCAGTTTGCTAAGTGACATAAACTATCTTATTATCGCCCAAAACGACGAAATGATATTAAGGCAAACTGCTTTACAGAATAAGTAGAGAAGGCTGACAAAAGCTCACGCACATAGATGCCTGACAAAAGAAACATACTGGGATACGTCTGTCAGTTCTTCACTTTTATCATGGCGAGTTTATAATTATAAATTAGTTTTACAAAATGGTACATATAGGTAATATATTTTTCTGGTAGACCTTCCCTTAGCACCGCTTGTACGAGATCAATTAGAGAAAATCATCAAAAATGCCTTGACCGTCATCAATTTGAGTCTGCTGTGCATTCATCTACGTATACAACACACGTCTCACGTACGGATGCGTGTGCGGGTGTGTGTGTGTGCGTGCGGAGGCTCACGTCATGTCGGCGTCATCGATCCACTCGCATCCAATTATTCATATATGTACATAGTTATGTGCAGTGCTATTGCCATGCGATTGCTCAGTGGGAGACTGGATTCAGGCTCTGAGAATTTTAGCTTCACTTAAATTTTGAAATGTTAATCCCGGTTGGTATTGCAAGAAGAATAAAATGTTGTATGTTGGACTCCCCAGGTGATTAGAAATGCATAACTAAGCAAACAAGCAAACTATGATAATGATGTTAGTACCTACTCATTAATTGCCAGAACAAGGTAAAATGGATAAGACAGAATCTTTGTTAGGAACTGCTCTTGAAATGACTTAAAATATTTGACTGTATTCTTACCGACTGAAAATGTACCTAACTACTGGTTTCAATAAATTTGTTTATGTAAGTACGAGTATTTTGATACCTTATTGGCTTCAATTTTCTCACTTGATAACTTACTTTGAAGTTCCAAGTCTTCCATAATTGTGAAAACTTATAAATAATCTTGCCAAAAATTGTGTAGTAAGAAAGGCCTAATAAAGAAAATGGTAAGATTGGATACATTGTGGAACAAAGCAAAGCTCTTTTCTTTTCCAGATAGTAGCGAGATAAACCGTACACATCAAAAATCTAAAAATGATTAGGTAGGATCTAGTAATAAATCTATAGTGTAGCTTCTTTTGTGCATACAAAAGAAGCTACACTATAGATTTATTTGAACACCAAGCATACACCTTATATTTTAATTAATTCAATTCTGCTGCATCATTTAATACGCAAACCTCTTACAAACATGGTCACCGTACATGCAGTTTGGGCGCACCATACCAACATAATGTACGTCGGTGGAACAATGTGCGACCTACACACTATCTTCAAGCCTGGTCCGAAGGAGCTGGGCTGTTGGCTCAGTGATGGCTTTGTTTGTGGGTTTCTCACTTTTAAGGGACATTTCCGTTTCACTACATTTCTTATTAGCCTTTTTGAGGGATTCGTTATGTGCACTAGTATGTGGGCATGTGTCTTCATAATCTTATTTAAATATTCTTGAAAATCACTGATAAATCAGGAACAAAGGGTAGAAAACCATTAGAAAAACTGTTAAAACGAAATTATTTTATTCGTTGTTTCATTTAAAGGAACGTGATGATATCTATGTCTTAGGTACTTAATTTCAAAACAATGACAATGGCTCAAAAGATACGATAATGAATCATCCTACTTCGCCTAGGTTCGTCGATCTTAGTATGGTCGAACATCTCATAACAAATCCAATCCCGTATCGACCGCGTCAGAACCGTTCGTAAGGCACATTGCAAATTACTAAAGACCATCCATCTATCCTTTGTCTGGTGGCACAGTTATGCTACGGGTAAATTTAAGTAAAAGGTACGTATAGTCGGCACATTTACCTATTATTTTGTCTATGCTATGGGTATGGTGATTATTACCATTAGAGTACAGTTTTCGGAAACGTTTCTTTTTAGCTAGTTGTCATCACGATCTACAGTCTTTTTTGCGCCTTACTCGTAGCAGGACATGTACGTCAGTCGTATATCAGTCTTGCGTACTTGCGTTGCACAATGTAACCTATGTAGGTAACCCGTGATTAACCTCTTTAAGCTTAATTCCTGTGATGGGCGTGGCTTGCCATCAATTCATAGAGCAAAAGACGGCGATTAAAATTCCCGACCTTTTGATAGCCGTTGATACCTTTAGTCCCCGCATTCTGTGTATGGAATTCCATTTACATATGTACAAGCACCACATATATATATACATTTACTAGGTAAATGTATGTAAATGTTAAATATTATGTACGTAGTTATATTTATTAGTGTGTAATTACATCGCGGCGGCTTTGACAAGCGAGACGCGTAATTGTTTGCCGCTCAGTGCGAATCATTCCGGATCATGTCCCCTGCAAATATTGGCCAGCACTCGTTTATGTTCGATATCTATGAAACCACTCGACCGATGTCGATGCCATTTCCTGTATGGGAGTGAAAGAAATATCTTTCATATTTCTTTTTTGTATGAGCTTAGATTTTCTCCAGATTTTTGTATTTACCTGTAACTATAAATCAGTATTATGTTTGCTCCAATTCCAGCGACCTTTGGCTTAGTAAAGCAAAACATTGAAACATGACGCGGCCTGTTTCTTCGTACATTTGGTTCTACTTCCGCCACATACGTCCGAACCTTCGTTACTCCAGGAGTTATGACGTCAGGAGGCCACACAATGCGAAAACCTGGGCGATAATAACGACTGCCTTGTGATTTGTAAAATTATGCTTCAATATCATATTTCAGTATTTACCATCGTGATCCTTTGATTATTATTTTAAATCTTTGATTTCGAGCAAAAGTAACCGATAAAGTTGAGTGGATACCGGTAATTAGCTAAATGCATTCATTATGGTTGATCATGTTATAATAATTATGTTATCTTGTTATGGTTAGTAGTAATAATTAAACAATATGGTAATTCAATTCAAAATATTTTATTTCACATAACTACTAGGCACTTATGAAACGTCAGAAGCTAGGTGCACGGTTCCAATTAGTCGTTTCTTATGGAGAAGAGCCGGCAAGAAACTCCACGGTTACTCTTTTAAAAATAATAGTTTTTTACAATATTTTCAAATAACAGTAGGTATTAATAGGTATGGGAGGACAGTGTAGGTCTTTCAACAAGTACCAGGTACTTAACAAGATAGAAGATGGTCAATAAATCTACAGTCCACTAAACCTACAGTGTTCTCACATTCACAAAAAAGAAAAAAATAATCTAAGTATATAAAATATGAATAATAATAATAAAACCAGCCTGTTACTGTCCCACTGCAGGGCAAAGGCCTCTTCTCATACAAAGAAGGCACGAGCATTGATCACCACAAATAAAAAAATAAAAAAAAACAAATACGAATAAATTAATAAAAATAAAAATCTATTTTAAACGAAATGACATGATTGCTATTACAACTGTAACAAATCAGAATAAAAAGAAATTAAATTGTAGGTATATAATGTCAAATATTATGATGATTATGTCAAGGAAGAATGTAAAAAAACAAAAAAAAACATGGTAATTTGGGAGCAGTTAATAGACTCTTACTTAACATGCCGTTAATGATGTACCAGGGAAGCCACATGTGCAGAAGGAATTATTGCCAAACTTCCTTGTCTTCAACGTAGTCTTTAATTTTATAATAATGCTTTCTTAATAAGGACACGTTTGATGTGGGTTTTGAACTTCCTATCGCTAAGTTATGTAGTATTACTTACTAGACAATACTTGCAACAATGCTACGTCCGTGGTAATATTTTTCATAAACATGTCATAATTGTAAAGAAATCACGAATTCGTAACGACAAAAAGTAGTTGCGTCCGTCCAAAATGAAATCACGTTTTCAGGATGTTCATCTCATTCAGTGAACAGACCGCTCGGTACTACGAGTAGTATCGAGCGATTTACCGTACAGATACCGATACAGGTACAGATACCTAGGTAGCTAGGATAAGCAGTCTAGGAAATTGTGCTTATAAATAAAAAAACAATGCCACACTGCTAAACAAACACAAAACAAGACGTTTCTATGTGTCTTGTTTTACCTTTACCGGTTTACATAACCCCAAAAAAAAATCAAATCCAATTTTCTTGTTCACAAATTCCGTTGGCATTCGTATTGAAATTACGTATTACGTTGTTTAATACAATTCAATAAGCGCGAACTTAATACCATCCTTGTATCAAAATAGGAAAAAGAAGGACAACTTACAAAGAAGACGAGAACGTGTACAGATTGACGCTGAACTAGCTGAATATTGAACGTGTGTACAGATTGACGCTGAACTAGCTGAATATTGAACGTGTATACAGATTGACGCTGAACTAGCTGAATATTGAACGTGTGTACAGATTGACGCTGAACTAGCTGAATATTGAACGTGTATACAGATTGACGCTGAACTAGCTGAATATTGAACGTGTATACAGATTGACGCTGAACTAGCTGAATATTGCAGTTGCAGTGCAGCTTCATTGTACAGCAATAGTTCAATGGCACAAGTCATTCGTGATGAGAGTATCTCTTGATAATATGTGATGACTATTCACATGATAATATCTTGAGATACTACTACCACTGTGATTAGGAAGTTTCCAATGAATGCATTAAACTTTTAAGACGGTTTTTTACTTCGATGACGGACAGTCAAACCAAATGTAGCTTTGCAATTTTCAAATTATAAGAGGGTCCTATATAATAACACTTTTATCGTTCAATTACCTGTCTGCAACTTCTGTATCTTCCTGTTCAGGTGTATCCTTCGTGTTGGTAATCTTCAAACGCACATAATGTAGCAAAATGTTTCTTTTTGATTATGTGACACAATCGCGCACTGAATACTAATCCGGGGCTCTCCGCTGATAGCTTTGACTGCGGGAGCGTACTTTGCGTACTCACTAACTTTATGTATGTAGATATACGAGTGAAATAAGGGTGGATGTCTTGAAAATACTTGTAGTATAAAGTTAGGTAAAAAATACACCGTTAAGGTACTTGTATTTTTTGTCTAAACAAATTGTTTGCGTCAAAGGAGTCCCGCCGGACCGCTTTATTGTGACAAAACTATCCAAACCAACATGTCTAATATTCTGAGGAGCTCGGAGGAATTTACACGAAAAAGGAATTATGAAAGTCTAGATTTATACTCATAAATGTTTAAATGTTGTGCCGGTTGAAACTTAAGTAAATAAACAGTACAAGATATACAGGTTTCATACTAGGTATTAAATTATATTCAAACGTGGTTATCTATCATACCGCTCAGCATCCCGTAGGTACCAGTTGTAAGGATACTTACCGCGGAGGGTAGAACCCAGTGAAGTACTAGTGAACTACTAGGACCCTTGAACTCAACATGTTGTACTGCATCACTTTGGGAGTATCTAACCTGCTCTGAGGTAAGGCATATTATGTGTAAGTGCAGTTGAGTGCCCAACAGAAGTTAGATGCATAACTAATAAAGTAAAATCATTCCTACAGTTCGTGTTGGTTCTTCTCAAACCAACACGAACGAACGCGTTGGTTCTTCTCGAACGTTTCGTACGAACTCTTTAGTGTTGTTTTAATATGATCGTAAATATAATTTCAATCCCTTTCACACGCTATGAACAACACTCATCATGCCAGTGTTCTTAAAAATCTGTTAAAGTTCTGTAAAATCTTTGAGAACCGAAGTAAAAGCGGCCTACCTCCATATAAAACCTGAGTTAGCTTTAGCGGCACGCCCGAATTATTCCAACGTGGCACTTGTAATCCATCTGCAAACCGTAATAATATTCAAATTGAAGTAAAAATATGTATTCCTAATGAATCTCATTTGCAAATTGGATATGAGTGTCGGAGTGTCGGTATCAAATCCTAACGTATTCACTAATTCTATCGGCGGTAGATCGCGGCTGCATCAAATAGTTAATTAGCTCCCGATCCCGATCTATTGGATATTCGTTGATGGAACTAATCATACACTTAGCATGGCGTGTAAGCTTGATTTTTTTTTCCAAAATTGCCACTGGAATGGCGAATTTCGTTAGTTGTTGACTATATCTTTAAAATACTAGTTAATTGATTCAAGCGTGACTTTGCGGAAATCCATTATGAAATACAATAGACGACGTATATTTAGTAACCTAATCCGCGTCCTAGCCGAGGTGGGCGGGGCAGTAATCCTATATAAGTGAGGTCGGCGGGAGAAGTGGCTACTCTCCGACCCAGATGACCCCATCACACTCCTACAGGAGAGCAATAGGGCCACGAGTACAGTGCACAAATACATCCGACACCCGCGATACAGACCTCGCCGTAGAGGTCCCCCGCGATCGCGACCCTCCCGAGTAAACGATACTCCCCCCCGACCCTTGCTCGTCGACGAAGCGCCAGCACGCGTTGCCGCTGAGCCTGTAGCTTTAAATTCCCCGATCAATAATCATGAAACCACCATTTTGATCCAGCCTGTCCCTCTTGCTGTCCTCCCCTCAGCGAATGCCCTAAGCCGAGGTTCGCACCCCACAGGGGGTGGCCCTTAGCGAGCATTCGCCTAGTTTTAATTAGAATAGTAAAATTGCCCTGGCTGGAGGCTTTGAGTGTAGAAGCTTAAGGCAGCCACAGGAAAGCCCGGTTAAGCAGTCACTACCTTAGTGGTAATCTGCGAGATGCCCTAGTTAGGAAAAAAAAAAAAAAAAAAAGAAGTGGCTCACACTGCTCTCGACGCTCGACGTGTCCACACGTCGGGTCCGGGTTCGCAACAAGTCAATCGCTGTCCTGAGGATGCCTCGTTGAGAGGTGAAACACGTGTCGATTTCTTACAGCGTTCTTTATGACTGAACAGTTGAAACGGATTAGTTTACTAAATATACGTTATCTATTGTACTTTTAAATACTCAAAACTCTGTACATTGTGTTGTTTTTGTTTAGGTTATATGAGTTGTACCAACAGTATTGTTAATAAAAAATATATTTATTTATTTAAAGTTCATGAAGTTATTTCTGGGGCCATGTACCTACGGGACCTGGATTGTTCCCTTTAAATAAGTAGCAGCAGCAAGTACTTATATTAAACAAATTAACATGGAATAATTTTATTTTAGTTTAATTTTGCATGAATATTGTACCGTTGGCACCCTTTGGGTACAGAACCCTAAAAAGCATACAGTTATTTTATTATAAGTAATTTGAAAATCTAATTGTATTAAAATAATACAAAAATAAATGACTAAAAAACATACAAAAATATAAAAATAGTTGGGGATCGAACTTTACAATCAACATCATGCAAGGCAGACGTCGAATCGCCCGGTTGAACGGTACGTACGTTTTACAGGTGAATAAAATAGCCTTTCTTATACCTACACGTAATAATATTAACGCTAACTTTAAAAAAACACACAGCACTTCGTATAAGTACGAGAGCCCATGACCAAAAATTTTCAATTCTATCTAAAATCATCCAGGAACTCTCCTTAACAATTGATTTAGAACTTAAGTCTCCAGGGTCACACAAGCTACATTGTATGACTTACCTTGGAATTGTAGTGCAAGGCTGATGGCTGCCCCGGATGTGAACCAGGCGAAGTTTGCAACCGAACCTGAGCAAACATCCCCTTGCTCAGACCCAACTACTTCACAATGCTGCTTTAAGACTAGTTTGTAATTGCGCTAAAGCTAACACAAATTACTGCGTCTAAGGCTCTAGACAGACGGACTGCATTCAAACTGCAAAGTAGTTGAAATGCAGTCCGTCTGTCTAGAGCCTAAGGGATGGTCAGGGTATCGGATGAGATAAAGTGTATTTTACATTCGAGTTACATGATATGTATAAATATTTACTAATAATCAGGACCGCAGCTTATGGTTTCAATAGATTGGTACGATGCATAGTGCTCTGCGCTGTGAGTAAATATGAAAAAATCCCAAAAATATTTTCTAGAGTTCTCTGAATACCGTTTAATCTTCAGCAATACCTATTCAAGACACGCTTGACCGACCAAAAATCTAGCTCAGGTCTCCACGAATCCTATTATATGTCCACGTCTAACATGGCTGTAGTAGTCACTCGGGACTCGGGGACATTGGACATCGGCCCGACTGTCACTGACAGAACACCGGACTCGGGCAGTCGGCACAGCCACCCGTGCGGTATAATGTGATGTTGACCTAAACATTTAATTATGGATTTAGTTCACGAAATTCGTTGAAAGGGAATAATTGAGATGTTAAAGTTTAATAAATTTCATATAGAATTATTTTAACTTTTATTACAAGAAAACTATTAATTGTTTTCTCGTTTCTCCATAATCTTGTTGTAAAACTTGAGCACATGAGAGTCCAAATACCTACAACGTGAAATACCTCACCAAGTTGCAAACCCGCTCCTGTGACCTTAATAAAGAAATAAGCAATTCAAAGAGCAGCACATGTACAGCTGAAAGTGTTGGGGAATGGAAAACAGAAGGTTTGAAACCTTCTGTTTTACACAAACACAAAACTGGAATGCTGACTGAATTCTAAGGCTGGAACAAAAGCGTCACTCGCGTTATATAGAACTGCAGAGCGATGCGAAACGACAACGGAATACAAGTTGACGTTCTGCACTAAACTGAATTATAAAACCAAAATCATTCCGGATTTGTAACTGGTAGATATTTCTCAAATGCATTTTATTTTTAACTTATATTATGATTTGATCAGGTTTCCATCCCACTTTTAAATAATAAGTACTTAAGTGAAACTTCAATAGCTGTTGTAAGGAACAGATACTGATGTTTTAATTATCACACTGCAATTAAACTCAAAAAAATATTTTGTACACTCTCTAAAACGTAGCAAAAAAATAGCTATTTGGTCTATAAGCAACAAAGTGGATTCAATTGAATTGCGTCACGAGCGTCCAGCGCCAAGCGCCTCGTTTGTCACCGTCGCTGTCAAACCGGACGCGCTTTAATTAAAATTTATTCATTTCACACCAGCATTTAACTTTACTTTTTCATATGACGCTTCGGAAGGCTTTATGTGACGCCATAGTGATAAAACTACTGAAGTTATGGAGAGTCTGCACCACACGTTTCAGTTATCTGAATTATAGAAGCGGAGGTGAAACGGTTAGCTCCTGCCCGCTAATAGATGGCTTTAAACTTTAACATAAAATTAGCTAATTAAGTTTTCTTTAAATTCCTTTAAATGCGTTTGCCAATAATTCTCAGAATTTGGGCAAACGTGTGTGCGAGCCATGTCCGTCCATTGCAGGGAGTATGCCGGCCACACGGCCCGGGCTGACACCGACCCGGCCGGCGCTGCCCCGGGCCATCCCACGCTATATATTATTTTACCTGAACACTGATCACATTGGTACAGCTCAAGTAGATGAATTCAAATATTCATTATCTACACACGCGCACTGAGACAGTGACCGATTTCATGAAAAGTAAAGGAAACTTGCGGGAATTGGACAGTCAGTCTATTAACAAACTGACCGTAAATTCAAAGCACGGCTGTCAGCCGCAGGAGATAGATTTAATATTTTCAAACAAATTCCTTTCCCTTAAAGCGGTTGCATATTATTATCACCTATTGGAACTGTCATTTTCATTTGAAAATATTAAATCGGAAAAATAATAAGTTTCAAGTAAAATATTAATCTTGACGCGCTTATCATTTATATTTGACTATAAATCAAGCTCTGTGCGCAATGAGCGTCGCGTCGTGTGTCTAAACAATCAATCAATCAATCTAAACTTCATATAAGTTTATGTATTGTATGCATGCAATCGATGACCCAAACAATATTCGACACAAAGGTTTTCATAACGAGAATCGACCATTCAATTCAACTATACCGGGCTTGTAACATTCCCGGTATAGCCTATTATTTATTTTGGAAACTCGACATGTTGATAGTAAAATGTTCCAAGAATTCGAGCTGTGCCAAGTGGAGCTTAAGTTCCACCGTTTACTGCCTGTATGGGTTATGTATCACTCGTACATAATCTGTTAATGTATATAATAAAGTACTTAATTTAATTAAACGGGCGGTGCCAACATCATCATCATTCTCCTCATCACCCTCCATCCGTGCGTCGCTTCAAGAAGGGACTGCCTCCTCCTAATGGAAATGCAGGTATGTGGATAAAAAAAATCTGTTTTGCCTCTCCCCCAGTTTGTTTTGATTGAATGTCCATAGTAATAAATTCTTTATGGTAAGTATATTTTTTACCATAAAGAATTTATTACCTTTTTCGTGCTTCAATAATTACCATAACGCCATCTAACGGTTGTTTATAAAGTTAGTGGAGGACAAGTCCTCCACGCCTCTCAGAATTGAATGTGAACGCATCAACAACAGCCCTCTGTCGAGGGGTAGTCAAATTCATTCCTAACCTAACTTAACCGTGGACCGTTTCATATTAAGTTTCAAGTATCTGTGCATAGATGGCGCTAGCAGCTTCAAAAGGATTTGGGAAGGCTTTGTGGAGAACTGTGTAAAGGAAAGCAACTCGTGGGGTACTAACAATCTAAATGTTCACATGAATTTTAAAAAGATGGAGTTTTTTTCGTTTTGGAGAAATTCTTTGCCTTGATTATCTGTAGCTTTTGTGGGTACCTGTATTGAAAAATAGTATCTAGATATTAGATTATTATTAGAATAATGTTCTACACGTTATTTTTATACACAACTAGCTTTTGCTCGCGGCTTCGCCCGCTCCCTCGTGGATGTCGGAATATCCCACGGGAACGTACTATTAAGGATGTAATCCCGGTAAAGGTCATTGACTCCTTCCACTGCGCCCGCGTTGCGGTCAACCATAATTATTTTGTTACACGTAATTTTAAATCTGTGATATCTTTTAAACTATTCATTTAAATGATGTGATGTTGGGCTGGTCATCTGTTAGCTGCCATGACTTATTTATTTTATTTAGAATCGTTCTTTGTTTTATCTTTTTATTACGGACGCTTCACGTGCACGGCTTTCTACATTTTTCGCACATGTATGATTTCAACGTGAATGATGTCCGTGTAGTTTCTTGTTCGTTCTTCTCCATAGGTACCTACTACGCTTTGGAATGGGCAACTAGCTTCATATATCTGACTGACCGAATCCTTGATAATTCAAAAGTGCCTGTAAATGGTTTAATTAAAATAAATGCTATGAGTTTGAGTGTCAAGGTATATTTTAATCTAAATTAAATGCCCATTTTAAATAACATATTTTATGTTATTTTATTGGATCTTCTTCTTATCGTGTCGATAGCAATCTAAACCGACTCGGCCCAAAATTCGGCCACGTTTTTGGCGCCATTACTAGCGTCCATCAGTTCCTGTAAAGTGCAGCTGACAGGACACGCAGGACAACGCAGTGTTTGCTGCTCCCGGCGTAAGCATACTATCCATCAAGTGCTCAAACGAGAACGGCATAGAAATCATCACCGTCGATGTTGGTACCCGCACCATCACTTCTGTTTATTTTATTGGATACAGATAATATTATAATACCGGTCAAAATGGGAGTGATATGAAGATTCGAATGACGATATTGCGACGAACGCTATTTTGAAAAAAATTAAGAGTGGTACGCCAGTTCGAAAACACATTAAGTCGAAAACCGCTATATCGAATGACGTTGTCGCGAACACGCTGATTCGAAAAACTATTTGAATGGTACGCTAGTACGAAAATCTTGGCATTTCAATGCCAAGATTTTCGTATTAGCACAATAAAATCAAATCAATGAACGTAAGGGAACGTTAATCGGAATGAAAATGGTTAGGAATCCAAAAAACTAATAAACTTGGGGGATAATTCAACAAAAGTATAAGAGTACTATTAGGTATTCTGTGGTATTTAAAATTAAAAATAAATTTAAGTCAACCTTCATTAATTGGTTTTTATTGTTGTGAATGCATTATAATAAATAGGTACTGTAGTATTTGTAATGTTATTAGCTTATCAAAACGGGAAGCATGCTAGGGATACATAGCTAAATTATAATAAGTACTAATATAAATCATTTATACTTACTATATATTATACTACGTAGTATAGACAACTAGCTCAGTGTCACTAAATTATAATAAGTACTAATATAAATCATTTATACTTACTATATATTATACTACGTAGTATAGACAACTAGCTCAGTGTCAGTTTTATCATCAAACTCAAACTCAAACTCAAAGCATTTATTTCAAATAAACCAATTACAGGCACTTTTGAATTGTCAAGGGGTCCGTCAGTCAGAAAGATGAAGCTAGATGCCCATTCCAAAGCGTAGTAGGTACCTATGGAGAAGAACGGGCAAGAAACTCCACGGACACTCTTTTAAATCATAATATGGTTACAAAAAATTGGTTACATCATTCATGTTGAAGTTATACATGTGAGAACGATGCAAAACGTTAAAAGCGTCCGTAGCAAAAATAAAAATTCAAAAATTAAATTAAATGAAAATAAGCCGTGGTAGCTAAGAGATGACCAGTCCCTACTGACGGCGCCCGTTCACGAACATGACGCATGGATTAGCACCATTCAGCTCAACTATTTTGAAGGGAGCTAAATGATCCAACACACGCGCCACCGTCAGCGAGACATTAGAGTGAGCATGACATACTCTCAGCCGCCAAGGCACATTCAAGTCAATGAAAGACATATCCAGTACCTAAATGGTAGCTTTATAGTCGGTACATAGTACTCAACATGTGCTATGCAATTATACAATGTTATGAGATTGAATTTATACAATGCAAAGATAGTTTTTTAAATCTTCAGCAGCTCCAACAGTATTTTCAAATGCTAATCTATTCGTTTATGCGCCCTTGTGGAGCAAGACCAGTGTTGAGCCAAGCATTTTTATCAGCGATATAATCTCCCAACTTATAATTTGCTTGGCTGCATAGTGTGCGTTTAATATAAGATTTAAATTTCGTTTCATTTAGTTGAAGTATGTTGGGAGGTATTTTATTGTAACATTTTAAACAGTACCCCATGAAAGATGAGTCCACTTTAGCCAGCCTGAAACCCGGTTGAACTAATTGGTCCCTATTCTTAGTGATGTAATTGTGTCTTGCACCTCTTTTACTAAAAAGATGCAGATTTTTCCTTACGTACATAATGTTTTCATAGATATATTGACAAGGTACCGTCATGATGTTAATATCTTTAAACAGTTCCCTTAGTGAGTCGCGCCTGCGGAGGCCATATATGGCTCTGATGGCTCTTTTCTGCAGAATAAAAATAGACTCGATATCTGCAGCCCGTCCCCATAGTAGAATACCGTACGACATAATACTATGAAAGTAACTAAAATAGACTAGCCTCGCGGTACCCACGTCAGTAAATTGACGGATTTTTCTCACAGCATATGCTGCTGAACTTAACCGTCCTGAAAGAGATGTTAAATGAGGACCCCATTGAAGCCTTGAGTCGAGCGTGATCCCTAGGAAAACTGTTTTATCGACGAATTCTAGTTTCTCTTGATTTCTCTCATCGTAGCGAAGGTAGTTCTTGGTAATCACTGGGTCGCGAATTATATCCCCAGACAAATTCAGATTGTAATATGCTATTCGCAACAGTGGATTTCAATGCCAAGACTTTCGTAATAGCATAACATTCAAACAGTTTTTCGAATCAGCGTGTTCGTGACAACGTCATTCGATATAGCGGTTTTCGATTGTTTTCGAACTGGCGTACCACTCTTAATTTTTTTCGAAATAGCGTGCGTCGCAATAACGTCATTCGAATCTTCATATCACTCCCGGTCAAAATAGCTTCGGAAATAACAATGAAATTTTTAATAAATTCTGAAAGATAAAAATGGTCTTGTGGGTCATCCTTTCATCCAAGAACTTTTTAAGATATACAATCCTGTAGAACATACATTTTATTTATCTCTCACGGTTTACGCGGCGCACGTGAATAAAGCTCCCAGTCTGCATCTTTTTTTCCGACATCTTCAACAATAATCATCACATTTCAGACAATTTATACCAAACCTTAATAAATTATATACCAAAACCTTCCTCATGAATCACTCCACATTAGTCCACATATAAAATCCGTTCGGTAGTTTTTGAGTTTATCGCGTTCAACCAGACAAACAGATGGGGCAGGGGACTTTGTTCTATTATATAAGGATTAATTTTGAAATGCACTCGTATTGAATTATACCTTCATTACTTTAGGTATAATCATTCTTTAACATAGTAATTACATTGTAGTGGTTAGCACTCTTGGTTTCCTTAAATAAAACGAATTGTAAACACTACACATGCACTCATAACCTCTTACGTAATAATTCTCGTTTGACATATCCATCTGTCACATTCACATTCCATTCAGGCACAACCATAGACATCAAATGAGAAATAATATCATTATCTATTGCTTAACACTACTAACAAAATATATTTACAACTACTACTTATTCACTATATTTACAACACAAATAATATCTATAAACATATTAAACAAATCTAACAACTATTTACACTCCACATCAGAAATACAATGTACATAGGTATGGAGGAATGGAACGTGCGCACGTATAGTAAAACGGAACACATTCATGATCTGCAGAATATCGTTCTCAGGGTTCAACGACACCAGTGCACCATCTGGCCTGAAGGTGATCGCACGCCCCATTCTGCTCCGAGATCTAGACTTCCTCAAAGCACTAGATCCCTCTAAATCAGTTTCTGTCTATTGTGTTATATCTGTTTCCTGTGTCTGTTGCATTGTATCGTACCATTATATGTTAAGGAAGTGCCGAGGTAGGCAGTAATACAAATCAGCTTAGGTTTAAAGAAACTTTATTCTCAATAAAAACATAACGTGTCGCTTACTTGAGAACAATACTATTACTTTTTTTTTTTTTTTTTTTTTTTTATTTACCATTAAAAATATAATAATTACAAAGTGTTTCAGCAGAATAGCATTTTTAAACCACTAAGCTAGCTGCCGCTAGCTTTTTTAAATACTAATTTAGGTTCGACTACATCAGTCACAGACTAATTAAAAAGTACTCGAAACTCGACCCACCCAACGCATTCATTTTTCGAGTAATGTCCGGTTTGCGATTAGATATAGGCTAAGTTGGGTTTTGAATGCATTGAATGAGTGCAGATTTATTATGCGTGAGGGTATTTTATTGTATAGCTGTGCTCCTTCAAATGTAAGCATTTTTTTGCCATAATTGGTTCTGGTTTTTGGTAAGACTAATAAACTTGCTCGTCGTGTGCTTCGTTGACTAACTTGGATATTGGATTGTGTGATATTTGTGTGAATGTTTTTGTTAAGAACTTTTTTGATAAAGATACATGTGTTATAGATGTAAAGTTGCTTTATGTTCATTATTTTTGTGTTTCTGTATATTTTAGTCGTCGATGTTAAGTACGGATAGTTGAAGAGCAATTTTATTAGTTTGTTTTGGGAAATTTGTAGTTGCAATAGTTTAGTTTTTGCAGCACTACCCCATATTTCGATCAAGTATAGTAGATGTGGCTTCACTAGGGAATTATAGATGGTGTATCGCAAACCCCGTGGAATGCACCTAACTACGTTGTGCAAAGCTCCGACTAGTGTCGAGAGCTTGTTCTTTACGTAGTCGATGTGAACGTTCCAGGTAAGGGAACTGTCTATTCTAAGCCCGAGATATTTTTCGCAAGTTTTTAGCTGTAGCTGATCATTGTTAATTGTAAGTGGGTTAAATGGGGGAATGTGTTGAGATGAGCTTACTTAAACAGTCGTTTAATTAAATTCTACCCCGTAACACTTCAACATCATCGTTAACTAAAAAGATATGCAAAAAAAATGCAATTTAAGTTTACATAAACAATTTAGAATGTAAATTATTACAATCATAAACCGTTTTTCTTCTGCTTTTAGAAACAATATACTCTAGAAAAATAACTCGTAAATATTTATGAGTTTGAATAAGTACCGCCTAAAGTGCAACAAACTCTTGTGTGTATTCCAATTTCACTTGAAAGTTTACATCGAGTGCTGTGTTCTACTATCGTACTATTAACTTCAATGCGGAATGTCGCGAATAAAATGGAGTATTCGTCGCGACTTGCTATAGCCGTACATACAGTGGGTTGCCATATTATTAGGGACAGTCACAATTTTTTTGTATTTGTGAAGTATGAGTCTTAAATTAATTAGGAAAACACATTTTTTGAATGATAAAAGCTTTAATTATACACAACAGTTAATACGGAAGTAAAATAATAACAAAATGAAAATAAATAATATGCGAAAATAAATGTTACTTAGTAGTGATCAGTACTTAGTGACATTAACTTTCGCCTCAATTAGTGCTTCTATACCCCTAGGCATGCTTTCTATGCACTGTTTGGCACTTTCTTTTATCTTAGGGTTGTGACGCCAAACATTAATGAGCTTTTCTATCAGCCTGACCTTGGTGGTTATCATTTCGGCCTTGGTAATCTCCCATACATTTTCTATGGTGTTCATGTCAGGAGAATTACCAGGTCAATGTAAAAACTGGAATGTTGTGGTCTGCCAAGAACTTGGTAATGCTTCTGACTTTATGGCATGGTGCTGAACCATGCATAAACATAAATTCCTCACCATCAGGGAGCCATTCTTCAAGTGTCGGTACCAGGCGAGTTTGTCAAACTTGTCTGTACTGGTCTTGTTTCATGGTTCCCTGGACAAGTACAGGCGCTCAACCCCCTTGGCTCTTATCACAGACCACACCATTATTTCAACAGGGTGTTTTACCCTCTTCACGATTCAGTTGGGATGGTATTTTTCTCCTGGACGTCCCCTGACGAAGCTGCACTTGTCGGCTAGAATGTCAAACTTTAACTCATCCGAGACACATACCTGAAAAAAAAAAATGTTGTTTATTATTTTGAAAATTATTATTTTAAGTGGTGTAAAATACCAGTAATAATGCAAACTGACCTTATTCTAATCCTCAACCGTCTTTTGGCGGTGTTCCCGAGCCCATGCTAGGCGTTTCTTCTTTATTGCATCAGTCAACCATGGTTTTTTCACAGGACGATGACCTGTCAAGCCTTCTTCTGCCAATCTGCGCTGCATAGTTCTCTTGGACACTAATATTCCAGACACCTGGACTAACTGAGTTAACAGTAAAGCACTTTTACTTCTGCTTTGAAAACAGATATCTCTAATTATCCAATCTGAACGTGGGACGTGGCTGCGTTTTCGGCCGCCATTGTCTTTTTTCTTAGGCGAAATTGGCAGATTTAAGTCCAATTTAATTTTTATTTTATTGACTGCTGAATTAGAAACACTAGCAATGTCTGCTATTTCCGTTTGGTAATGATTGGTATGCTGGACTAGGATTTTATTGCATTTTTTTAAATATTTTTTTATCATTTCGCACCCGATTCATACTGAAAGCAAAAAAAATAAAAATAAATATTATTTTTACCATCATTTAATAAATCATTAAATTTTATAATAACATAATGACAATACTTACATTTTATCAAAATTTTCTACCATAAATATAAAATTAACTTTGTTATAATACTCAAATTCATCTTTCACTGATTAGCTTATAAAGTTCACTACGGCTCTCACGTAACTTAAAAAATTGTAGTAAATAAATATACACTTTAAATATCAACAACCACTTAAAATTTGAGTTACAGAGACATGACGAATATAAATAATACATTTCGGGAACGCTTGTACCACTTAAAACTGCAGTCAAGTGCGCCCAAAGTAAGAAATTGATAAAAAATGTGACTGTCCCTATTAATTTCGCAACCCACTGTAAGTTATCACTCGCGATTTCGGCTGAGAACCATCTGTGTCGTCTGATGTCCAGTGAAGCGGCAGAAGCCATCGAAGACTGTTTGTGACTTCAAACAGATAGATATTTACTTGGTATATTAGTATATACCACTTCGGGCATTGTGTGTGCTTTATTCATATTAACAAGTGTGCGGCTAGAGACATTTGAGCCAGATTTCAAGAAAAAATATCTAAACAAAACCAAGTCATGTGTAATTGTGCCGTCAAGTCTAGCATTTCGTCAAGCTCGCGCGCTCAAGTGCGATTTGGACTCGGACGAGTCCGACTTGCATTTGCCCGCTCCGATCCGGTTTTTACCACCGAACAATATTTAACAGTACATATTTTTTTACGCGTTACTTGTATATTTTTTATAGCGGCCATAAAAATGTCCCAGATAAACTCAGAAAGTACGTATGAATTGAAAAATACACAATGTTACTACTACGCCCGGATTTAAACCCACCACCTCGTGCATGAGAGGAGAGGCCGGGCCATCACGACACTCAGTAATACATACTCTGTGAAAGTTTCAAGTGTCTACCTATTACGGTTCAAAAGATACAGCCCGCTGACAGACGAACGGACGGATGGACCGACACCGGAGCCTCAGTAATAAGGATCCTTGGCACGCTTCGGGTACGGAACCCTAAAAAGACGAAGAGTGAAACACCAGAGTTATTATATTACCAGTCAGATAGTCTGCAAATTAGTTTGGAACACTGAAATTCACTAACCATCGAAGTATTAAATGATTTAGATAGCTTATTTTAATGTCTCCCTTACATTTATATATATCTCGTCAAAAAGGCACGACGTTCACCCGCCTGAGATTTAACTTACAAAGCGTAGCGTAGTTTATGCAATAAATCGCCACATACATTATAGTAGTGAGGTTCGTACATTGTGTCTCCTATTTACTTGTATTAGGTTAGTGCGAGCACAGTCTCGACGCAAACTTAGTTAGATAATGAGAGCCGACACTGCACCGGCAGCGCTGCAGCACTACACCAGCGGCGGCGTTCATAGCAATTACTGCACTTTGCAGGGGTATAGTGCTTAAACTTAGTTATTGTCAGCTTTCTTTACTTATTAACTCTGTTACAACTAAACACAAGTTCTGGCGTCAAAGTATTATGCTCTGGCGGTTATATTTACGTTCTAAAGATGCGTATAAAGAGCTTTATCACGGTGTATTAGAGATGACGATCTTGACATAAAAAATCTCCTGTCTCTTCAAAGACTTATGAATTTTGTAGAGCGACCCAGAGTGGTTAGTAAAAATATCAATATACTTAAGTATTGAATTTTTAATGACAAAGCAAATCTCTGTGTGGGACCCCAGACACACTTGACAAATAGATAACAATGATAATCCCGAAATATATATCTTTTTCGTCAACGTGCCAGTTACTCAGTAGTGAAGTAAAATAAGTGACATGTAACGATCGACACAAGGTGGACGTCTGCCCAGCTTCATCTTGATACCATGAAATATTTTGTGCCCTTTGAGCTGAAATGTATGTTACTAAAACATTTATATATTCCTAGCTGTTTCATACTTTATTGTTTTAATAAATATTGCTCTTACAGTGTTGTAAAAAATATTAGTGTTTTGGTTCCTTAGGTTTTAATTTTATACACAAATAGCGACCCGCTCCTGCTTCGCACGGTTATTACTACTTGACAAAACATCAAGATTTTTTAGTAAATATAACTTTCATATTAACGTTATATACCTACAGATAAACCTTATGGAATAAATTCCCTAAACGATGGTGAAAACTTCATCAAAATCTGTTGCGTTTGAAGAACAACGCGGACATACAGACTAACACAAAAAGTGACTTTAATTTATGATATGTATAGATGATGCTAATCATCTAACAATAGGCATAAAAGTGATAATAGCTTCTATAAATATGTTAATGGCAAATATCTTTACAGCTTATCAACTCGATACAGGTTATTATTTATGATAGGAAACTTATTATTATAGTTAATGTACCTATGTAATTATACAGTGTTGTGATTCTCGTACAGGTAATGGTCATAATATTATAAGCTTACCTCCACAACATAATTACTAAGCGAACAATACAACAGTTGCTTACCTATAAAGTATAGTATGCGCAATATCGACGGAACGTGTCCTCAATGCGGGTATCGACATCGCCCGCGGCTATTCTACCTGACCGGCCACAGACGAAGGTATTTGGACACAAAGACCTGGCAGGGTCTAATGTTTCTCAGCTACTGTCTCACGTAGCAGTGTACAAAGTATTGGGAGTTTTGAAAACTGTAAACAGTAGTTTATGGTTTTCAAAACTTTGGGCAGTTCGAATTTTCTCTCTGGGGGCTGTACCTACTATTATTAGATTGAAAGATGTTGTGTACGAGAGCTTGATTTTTCTTGTGATGGGCTAACAGAAATAATAACAGCAATCAAATCAGTTTACTGCAGTTTGACAACCTGTCCGATTTTTTTGTTATTGATGCCTTTCCTAAAGGCTCGTGCAGACAAGCTTGACGCGACTCGAAAAATACAATTTCTAAGAAAACTTCACAATATAACAATAACCGGTGTCGCGTCGCGCTGTCACGTCGCGGTAGTCTGCACGAAGCTTTAACCAGGTGCTATGATTGCATAATAACACAAATTAGAAATTAGAACTTAAAATAATATGTAATCAAAATTGGCTCAGATTTTATACCTTCATAATGGAGGTTCCTACGTATCAGTAGGTAGTAAATATAGAAGGTATTGTATCGTACACTTTTCCGCTCACCGACATGAGACCGTTGGCGACCATCGTCCGAATATAGCCGATCACAGAGGACGGTTCACTTCGTTGGGGCACAGGACAGGGTTGTGTTTGAAGTTGCTGACTTACTGCCTACTGTTGTTGTTCACGAAGTACGTCCAGTTTTTAATGTCGTTCTTACTTTGAAAAGTTTCAGGACTCTGTGAATCTATAAGCAAGTAAAATGTAGTTATACTATGTCAGTAGCTATGTACCGGTTATTTAACTATAGGAATCTACTTGATAGACACGTCTTGTGTTAATATTGTGTCAGTAATGTAGCTGCGTGATTGTTATGCATATATGCAGGATGCACTGATGATTCATGTTCTAAGATACAAATAGTGGTTATGTGTATTACCTACTAGTTTTTGCCCGCGGCTTCGCCCGCGTGTTTATCGGAAAATATTCCACGGGAACGTACTTACTGCCGGTTTTTTTTCCCTTTATTAAATAGAACCAGGTTCTTAATCATTAATGACAATCTAGCCTATACGACTAATATGCAACTTTAATCTAACTTTACGTGATAATTATTTTAAAACTTAGAATACTGTTGATTGTAAGTACTTTACACAAGTCCTTTCCGCTTTCATAGAGTCTGTGGCGGCATCTACATCGCCACATGTGAACTACGCTTCAAAGACCTGACGTCACACAAATCCTGCATCGCGCAATTAGAGTTTACCGCGCGATGGACATTTATATACAAGCTCCCGACTTCAAACTCTGGGTAGTTGCCCGCCAGACACGAAACCCATCTGGTCGGAGGATCCTCCTTTTTCTATGATGGATGAGTGAACTTTACACCCTGTTCCTCACGCCACTAAAAGTCTGATAATAATAATATAAACACTTTGTTCATGCGTTATATGTATGTCATTGTCACGATGATGTCTACTACACTAACTCAAAAAGTTTTGTTCGTTTTAGTCTTCGCACTATTATTTGTTTGGTCTTACCGCTAAATTGCTTCGATGTTCACATGTCGGTGGAGTCTATAGATATCCGTAAATGCTGTATTTATGAGTGAGTCGGTGGCCATGGGCCTTAGCAAACTTTTGATTATGTTGGTGACGGGTTCCATCTTTAGGTCACGATAGAGGTCATTTCTTATAATAATCAGGGCGCATTAACATTACTTCTTTAAAATTCAAACGTCATCTATCAAACTAGGCTGAGAATCAGCACTTTTCGAATGTCAAAATTACAAAAGACTGTTCTCCAAAACGCCCACTCTTCACCACTTCCTAGTGATTTAGCTGGGAAGCAGAAGTGGCGCAACCAACTCCCCAGCAGCACAGCTGTCTATTCAGTAAAAAAAAAAAAGATTCTATGCAATAGGATGCAAAATAATTTACGTTACGCAACACAAAAAATAATTAAATTATTAGCCATAAATGTCAGCTAGGATACGCCAATATACCAACCAAAAACATCGAGAACTATACTCAAGCAGAAATTTAAAAATAGAAAATAAACGTAAACAGAACTTCTAAATAAAATCCTCAGAGTAATAACTAAAGTTAAAATCCCACTAACATATATATCTATGGTCCGCTAAAGTTTTTTAAACCTTACTTATATGAAACAGGATCGATTGGCATCAAAAAAAGTTTTTGTGATAATTGCCTATTTTCTGAGTGAATGCAGATCAAAATGTCTCTAAAAGTTAAGGACAGTCTTAAGAACGTTTTCCTATACTCTACAACGGTTAAGGTAGCAGTCCTTACTGTCCCATCTTATAAATCCACCTTATATGTAGCTGGGTGGTTCTACTCAGGAGGGACGAAAATTAAGTGATTTGTGGCACAACATTTTTTTGGCATCTAAGGTCAGATAAGTAGGCTGGACGTCTAGCTTAGGTCGTTATTTTACTGATCTCGAACGGGCCAGTCAAAAAAATAAAATATACCAAATTTATGACCATTTAAAAATAATATGGGCCCAGGAGACTGAGGCTATGAACAGGATACTGAGTATTGATACAAAAGAACTTATACTAAAATAGTTTAATGGCATAAAAATAGTGTCTTCCATGGAACACTTCATTTGTAAGACCTTGACTCACAAATAATCACAAAATTACACTAATTAGTACTTATTACAAAATTAGGAAAATTGAAAATACTTAAATCAAATAGTTTTTTTAGTATTCTCTATACAACAGACTTCTTTGTCAAAGTTTTCAAAATAGTTATTGAAAATTAAATCAACTTACATTTAGTACAAAACCTTTAAGGTTTCATCAGTTTTCAATAGTTTAATTAGGTATTTGTAACTTAACACTAATCTCACTATTCATTAATATCAATTACAGAGTTCAAAACTCAATAAACTTAAACTTAAAAGTGCTTAATCAGTCTTTATAAGACTAATCTTATAATGATGAGACTGATTAAGCACTTTTAAGTTTTAGTTTTTGCATAAAATTATGAAAAATAACAAGTTTTCTAAACAACTACAAAATGGCAACCTTCATATAATTTTTTATGTATTTAACCTGTATAGGAGAGTAAACAAAAATCAAATAAACCTCAATCTTATTAAAAAGAAAAACATCTTATTCTCTAGTTTATAGATAGTATTATTTGTAGTCACAGTCCGAAGAGCAATCGGGACATGTAAATGAGGTAGAGTCATTTTTGATGCAACCAACCCAATCGCTTCCCGTGGTATCTTCACTATATAAAGCACCACAGATAAGGCAAAAACAATCTTTCGATTCTTTGTCATTTGTTCTCTTTGCTTTTCCAGCTTTGGAATTTTTTAAGCTATTGCATAGCTTCTATCGCGGGCCTTGAGCGTGGAGACCGAATCCAGAAATTCCGTAACGAAAATAACCTAACATCCCCATAGAGTGAAATTTTAAGATGCGCGCGCATCACTGTGACACAAATTGCATAAGTTGATAAAAAATGCTATGCAATAGCTTTACCGCGGCAGTCTCCGAGTGCCACACGTCTTTTTTCTTGTTTTTTTCGGCCTCTCTTCCTTAGTAATATTTTTTGATTTTGCCATTTTTCTGTAAAAGAATGTAATGAAAAGTATACAGTTTTTTACGCATTCAAATATTACCTACACATATTTTACATTTTTATCTAAAAACCTATATAATATAATAATATAATAATAATAATATCAGCCTGTTACTGTCCCACTGCAGGGCAAAGGCCTCTTCTCATACAGAGAAGGCACGAGCATTGATCACCACGCTTGCTCAAGACGGGTTGGTGATTTCAGACTTATATTAACTATAAGTCCAGGTTTCCTCACGATGTTTTTCCTTCACCGATGTCAATAATGTCCAAGATAAACTCAGAAAGTACATATGAATTGAAAAAATCACATTGGTACTTGCCCGGATTTGAACCCACAACCTCGTGCATGAGAGGCGAGGCCTTAACCACTGGGCCATCACGACACTTCTATATAATATAAGATATAGCTATAAGCTATATAATATAAGATGAAAAATTAAAAAAAAAATGATAATAATAAAGTTTTAATGTTAGAAATCGGAGTTTTTGCTTCAGGAAATTCCCAGTTTATTATTTTTGATAAATAATATGTAACTAATCAAATAATACATATATGTACCAATAATTAATATATCAATCATGATAACTGGATTACTATTCGTGCGGCATCCTTGATGATTCAGTCTCCTGGTTCATCATCAGTCTCCTGGATATTATATTTCCAGGAGACTGATGACAGGATACTGAGATTATTTTAAGTTTTTAGCCAATAACTACGCCAATGCAACATTTAATATTAAAATTATGCAATTCTGTACTCTAATGTAACGAATTTACGACCTATGAATGCAAAGAAAGTATAGAGAAAACAATAGATTTTAAATAAATACGTACCAGGATACTGTTAAGCTGACTGGCCGCAGCACAACCTCACTCACACAACTCACCGTAGCGGCTAAGCCAACCGCGAGCCGAGACGGACGCGAGTGGCTGTAAGCTAAGTTCACTTCAATCTTTCACTCAGATCGCACAGCAACGCGCTAGACGCGTTAATTTAAACTGATTTTAACGTGTTTTGATGTAGCAGGAGACTGAGGTAAAAACCGAGAGACAAAATATAATGCACTTTTTTTTAAATAAGTTTCGCATTTAAGGTAAAATTAGACAAACACATTGAAACTATATCTATTATACATTTCTATTTTAGTGCAGATATTACTTACATACTCAAAATAAAGTTATGATGCAGCCTTTAAGCTTTCATTTCGTCCGAGAGACATGCCAGGAGACTGAGAATTTGGCACTTTAAAGTACAATTTTTGAAAGATATATATTTAGGAGTGAGCTAATTTTTAGTGTCATACTAGAAACCATTTAGTTGTACAGTTTGGATCGTAAATCAATATAATTTGCCTACAGAAACTATACAAAATAAGGTGAGCCGCGGAAAATTCCCTTGCGAGTAGAACCACCCAGCTGTAACTGGAAATTATAAATGATAAACAAGGACCATCGAAGTAAAATAAATAAACGGGTCAGTTTCAACATGTCGTAATTTTTTATCATTTCGGGGATTTTTTTATTTCAAGGTTTTATTATTTGATTTTAATTTTAAATTGTCCTTCAGTCTATTTTAAGTAATGTATGTTAGATGGGATCAAAATATTGTAAGAAACATACGAGATATTTGAGATTCATTTTAAATGCTACCGAAATGATAAAGCGGTTCACCGCAATTATACGAGTATATCTTACCGCCGAAATTAGATTTACGTGACCGAATATGTTGTTACCTCAGTTCATTTACGTACTTACGAATGGGATATTGTGCGAATAGGACAATTTTTGTGAATGAGATCGACTGCGAATAAAACCATTTGCGAAAGAGGGATTTCAGTGAATTTTCTCATAACGGTGGTGGTTTTAGCCCATCGAATCCACAGATATGAGAACACCGAAAGGAGAAAAAGACAATTTTTTTTTTTACAAATAATGAAAATGTTTAGAACATAATGAGCACTACTTTTGACTTCATTCACCGAAATGCGAAACTTACGTTTTTAGCGGAAACACTGTTGCTCTAAGACGAGCGCTCAGCGTTGACTGAATACAGCTAGGTGAGCGCGGGGGAGGGGCGGGCCCTACATGCCGTATGCCATGGTCTAATAAAACAAAGTCTGGCATTCCGGGACTAACACATGCTTACGTCACTATCCAGTTGCCACTTTATTGCAACAAAACACGATTAAAAGGAAAGATTTTCAGCCACCATTCTGTTAAAAATGTGTACAAAGCAATTAAATTGTTGTTTCGTGTGTCTAATCAAACGAAACAATTCAATTTAAACCAACAACATAAACCAACGTAATTGTTAATTAAAACCTCATTATTTTATCGGATTCGCACAGGTAATAAAAGTGGTTGGGGAGATATTATTATAAACTTCTGGTAACACAGATGTGATGACGTAGACTTGTGTTACCCACGTGACCACTGTGTTTTGGAATGCTATACCTGGCGAAGTATTAATATATACCATGCCGTATGCAAGCTATGCCTGTGTTTCTTTTGCTCACCGGGATGAGTGTATTTCGCGGGAAAAAATGTTTTCACTCAGTAACTTCACTGGGTAGGTACTCGTATAAGAATAATACCACGGTTAGTCAATACTATAACTACTAGCCTATTCAATAAAAGTAAACGTTTTTCTTGTACAAGGCAAATTGGTACCATCAGAATCGTATAGGATAGGGGACCACCGCGATGACAAAGTTTAACAATTTTTTTATATATTTACCAAAAATCCAAACTATGTAACATAATTTTTTCCTCCAAGTGGTTAGCAAAATATTTCGACTGTATTTTAACTTTCTGCAGTCAGTGCATTTTCATCCACGCCACGAAAATTTACTGTTTCGAAAATTCACCCAAACAGTTAATTACTAATTACAATAACAAAACCATGATCAGCACCCGTTATATCCGAGCATAATGCAAAGATCAGAGTAGGTACATATTCTGGAATGTTTGTGTAATTTTCATATTGGTGGGTTTAGTACAGCCCCACAGTTAAGATGCTATGTCCTTATTGGCATAAGAATATGCTTATATAATAAAATGTTGTTATGTATCGACAGGTAGGAGTCTAATCAACCAAAACATGTTTTTAAAACTCATGTCTAGTTCCTGTCCTTTCTTTTTGACGTGCGCTTTCCAGCTCAGTTTCGTGTCAAGCGTTATGCCAAGGTATTTGGCTGTATTTATATATAAGATTGGATGGTGTGAAGTGAATTCCAATAATTCAATTTGATACTTACACAGTCATGCACTTCATTTACAGCGATTTGTACCTTTTTGATTGCTTCCATATGGCATGACCTTACAGTTTTGATTTCGTTACTATTTTTTCTATATGAGCTATACAATGTATTATTCTATTTATAGATAACTAATTTGTCAGTATGTTTGCATTAATTGCTCGTTAGACATTAAAAGCTTTAATGTTCGATGTATTTAGTTATTTCGATACATTAAGTTAGGCCTAATTTTGAATAAGCAGGTTTTGTTTTACAGTTCCACACAACACCTACTTATCTAACACTACCTTCTTTCTGCCTGACTGTTCTGTCTGTGTGTTCTATCTGACTTTTTTGTTCGGCTCGTAAGGGTCATAGCGTGATGTCAAGTAGCCCATAAGCCTTCCTTAAGAATTGGGATATTAAATGGAGAAATCATTTTTCAAATCCGACTACGAGTTCCAGAGATTAGCGTGTTCAACACACAAACGAACTTGTTTAACAGTTTTATTATATTATAAGTACCAAACTGTTGAAAAAGCAATTGATACGCACAGAAGAAAAAGCTACTCCATATTAAATATTAATGTGCTCATTTGACGAAGTAGTCCTTTGTCAGAAAAATAAAGCAACAAAATATAGAATTATGTTTTCTAAACAAGCTCTTTGTGAAGGACCTCTCGAAAGATCTCGTCGACTTGTCCACGTAGCGCGCTTCGTCCGGACATCAAACGGAAATCGTTCGCAGCCATCGAGTCACTCACCCGTCATCCGACATCCTGTCCCCCTGTCCCCTTGCTCCCCCATCTGTCCTCAAACCTGGCCCCCTAAGTGTGCGTCTTATCAACAGAAAATAGAAGAGCCTAGTGCTGCTGATGATTATGTTACTAGGGTGCCATAGAAGGAAACTCAATAGAATTGCTTTAAAATAATATCAATGGTGAAAGCAGTTTGAGTTTTCTCTAACGGAAACACCTAATTAAATGCATAGGTAAGCACTTAATAACAGTAATGCTCAGGTTTAAGTAAACAAGTTAAAGAAAAAGGGAAACATCACGGTGGCGGATGGATGGACATAACGCAATTATCAGGGTCCCCTTGACTGCGGATCCCTTGAAACATGTCCATATTAAGAGCTCACAATCTGTTGTCAACAGCCCTCTATCCGTGAGGCTCGTATCGATAACAACTAGATCTACATGTAACGTACCACAAGGATATTAGTTTAGCAAACAGCCGTGAAATCAGGATCCTGCGGGAAGTATTTATGCAAACAGCAGTGAGCCGCGAGGAGGCCTCACTAAATTAATTTGTTCGCTCTAAAGCAATATTTGCGAAATGTATTCATGAAAAGGTATTATCCACGGTTGGTTTAACTATTCGCTGCGAAGTTTCAAATTCAAATTCAAATTCTTTATTGCGAACTAAGTGTACAGAATTTTGAAGATGTTAACAATACGAGGTAGGTTCTTAGAACTTAGTTGCCCGTTAAGGCATTGCAATTTACACGGTAATAACTAAAAAATTTAAAAAATATACCTATACATACTCAATATTACAGTTATACAGTTTACATTATATAACATTAATTATCATTATTCATACATTTTATATTATATCATACAATTCTTATAATTTATATCACATTATAATTAGTATCACAATCATTTTAATATTAGATAATTATTTTTCTTCAAGGAATTCTTGTACAGATATGGATATTTGTATTCTATATATTTCTATTCCTATATGCCTTTTTAAGCAGTAAGTATTTTAGCTTCCTTTTAAAAATACCAATTGGATGGAGGTTCTTAATGTCTATGGGTAACTTATTATATATTTTTATGTCCATACAAAAAATACTATTGCTATATACTGCAGTGTGTGAAGGTTTATTGCGTAATGTATTTTTAAGTCTACTGCTTGTTAATGTTTCATAGCTACTGAGGTTTGATTTTACTAAAATTGAGGCCGCGTAGGTGAATATCTTGAGGTTTATGAATTGAGGTTTACATGAATCTGTTTGGTACAGTATCCCACATATTGATCTAATACACTTTTTTTGTGCTTTGAATGCAATTTCTTTACCAGTTGAGTATCCCCAATAGAGTATCCCATAAGATAGAGTGGATCCCACATAGGCATGATAAGCACTAAGTAGTGTGGTTTGGTTAGATATCTTTTTGAGCATGTAGAGGGCATAAGAGAAATGATTTAATTTACTACATACACTATTTATATGTGTTTTTCATGACATATTAGAATCTATATAGATACCTAGAAATTTTGTACTTGTAACCTCAGATACAGATGCATTATTATACTCAATAGATAGTGGAATTTATTTTGCGTTTTTATTCTTGAAATTCATATAATGTGTTTTTGTAAGATTTATTTTTAGATTATTTATTTTAGCCAATTTATTAATTTAGATAGGGAATCATTTATTTCTAGTTCATTATTTTTATTTTTATTATTTGTGAAAAGAGCCGTACTGTCTATCTGCAAATAAAACCATAGGGTGCCGAATAGCGTTAGGTAAATCATTTATATAAATGAGAAATAGTAATGGTCCTAGTATGGATCCTTGAGGTATACTATATTTTATAGATCTTGGGCTCGATGTATATTTAATTTCTGTTTTTGAGAAAGGACATAATTGTGTTATTTCAGTGAACTGTATTCTATTACTGAGATAGGATTTGATTATTTCTAGTGCATTACCTCGAACTCCGTATATTTCTAGTTTATGTAGAAGTAGTCCATGGTCAACATAATCAAAAGCGAACGGCTTCCCCGTCTCATAGTTATTATGAGGAACCGTTTTATTTGATGAAATTATCTTTGATCCTACACAGCGGCACTCGAGCATTGGTATTCCCTGAAAGTAAACATTTCATTTTCCTTTTTCCTAACCCCTGATGTGGTAGATTCGAATAAGCTCCTTTTTCTGAGACATTATCTAGTTATGTTATTAGGGGAATAAGAAAGGCGTTGGCTTAGGGCCTATGCACACCACGTTTTTTAAACGCGCCGTCGACGCACGTTTGTAGCGATACAGACGCGATACCCACGCAAGTCAGGACCTTTGCACACCTGTCTGTAGGATAAAAGCGCGCCGCCGACTCGCGTGTCTAAAACGCGCGTCGACGGCGCGTTTAAAAAACGTGGTGTGCACAGGGCCAAGGTAAGGTTAAGGTTAAGGGTAAGGTTGCTAAAGGCACTAATTCACTTGCTTGTGATCAAGTCATTTCTGCCAAAACGATCAATAGTTTTCCAAAATCTGTTTGATGTGCGCACAGAACAGAAACTGTTTTTTCTGTTCTGTAGATGTGCGCATGACAGTTACTATCTATTAGTCCTTGCTATCAGCGCTGAAGTGCAGTATAATGCATTCGCGGGAAGTAGGCATTTGGTGAAGACATTACGCATGTCACTTGACGGCGCGGGCGGTGCGGCGTCTTGAGTCATGCTTCCGCTAAGGTCTGTCTCACGCGGTACGCAGCAGTCGCAAACTAAACCTTTAAATTGTAATTTAAAAAAATATTTAAAAAAAACACATAAACCTACATAGGCACTTATAAAACGTCAGAATCTAGGTGCACGGTTCCAATTGGTCGTTTCCTATGGAGAAGAGCTCGCAAGAAACACCACGGTTAAAGAAAGACCACCTCTTTTAAAAATAATTAGCCTTTACAATATTAATTTCAAATAAAAATATTAATAGATATGGGGGGACAGTGTAGGTATTTCAACAAGTACCAGGTACTTAACAAAATAGATGGTCAATAAATCTACAGTCCACTAAGCCTACAGCGTTCTCACATTCATAAAATAGAAAAGAATCTATATAAATTAATAAAAATAAAAACCTATGTTAAACGAAATGACATGATTGCTATTACAACTGTAACAAATCTGAATAATTATCATGTACACAAAAGCCACTAATAAAGTGTTGAAATTATATTGTAGGTTTATAATGTCAAATATTAGGATGATTATGTCAAGGAAGAATGTAAAAAAAGATCTTGGTAATTTGGGTCCAGTTAATAGACTCTTACTTAATATCGGGATGTACCTACCAGGGAAGCCACATGTGCAGAAGAAATTATTGCCAAACTTCCTTGTCTTCAACGTAGTCTTTAATTTTATAATATGCTTTCTTGATAAGGACACGTTTGATGTGGGTTTTGATTTTCCCATCGCTAAGTTCTATAACCGACTTTGGCAACTTGTTATAAAAGCGGATACTGTTTATAAGAAATGACTTGCTTCTTTTAGTTAATTTATTCAATGTTTCTTACAATAGAAGTGCTAAAAGAATATTTTAATTGTCAATGCCCAATTTTCCCAACTGGTACGCATGTTACAGCACGCTGTAACATGCGTACAAGCAGCACTTAGCAGCTTGCATATACGTGTGTAAGACTATGGGCTTGTAATACTAAAATTACGCTACAATAGTCATCGATGTAATCGCAAAATCGCCGATAATGCCAAAGGTATCACGTGTGCAATGTCCCTTACAGCACCCAAGCGGGATGTCGGCGACGGAATCCAATTATAATGTTCTCCAGCACGATATTACCCTTTGTACCGCGCCGGCGCCGCGCCGATGTCGTACTAATCCGGAGCCGATGCTGCGCCGATGTCGTTCCGATGCCGTGCCGCTGTTTATTGCGGAACTCGTTGAATGATTCGCGGCGACAATGAGCCGAGATTGGAAATGAAATGTTTTGTGCTTCTTGCTGCCTCCGGAGTCCGAAGCGAGCTCGCTGTAATGAGAGGCTGCTACTGGGACTTTATCACTTATTGTTGTACATTGTATTGCAATTTGTTATCAGTTAGTGGCACGGCTTTGTGTAGATATTTAATCATTTGCTACTTGCAGTGATGATGATTGGTACTATCTGTGATTAAAACACACTCTCATTGCATACCACGATGATGATGAATCCGTTTTTTAAGCATGATGATTTGGTGTTGGCAATTATTCCCGTTCTTTATATCAAGGTGGGGAAGGGTAAATGGCACGGGGGCAGTCAAGAGTAATGTCTTTTAATTAACAGACATAAATTCAAAACTCAAGAAAAACGAGAATGATTATTTTAATTTTTCGAAATTTACCGGTGGAGATAATTTCGACGTCATTTGCTATGCACATTTATTCATCACAAAATGTATTTACACACACACACATACACGTATAACTTGGTGAATAACCTGACAGCCACATTTCACACGTATACGTCTGAGTGAGGTATAACACAATGGTTTGAGGGGCGAGCGGTTGTAAAGTTCACTTTACTGCGCTCAATGTTATTTACTGCAGATGCTCTGTCTCGTAAAATAATACGGTTTTACGTTTTTCCTAACATTATTGTTTGTAACTTAAATCTTGAATCGTAAAATTCATGAGAAACACTGGCTGGTTCGCTCACTGAAATGAAATAGTCGCTTTTTATAGTCCAGTAGGATCAAATGCAAAATGTTTTATTTTAACTTGACTTTTAATTTAATACTTATTTAAGTTCTGTGCAATTTGATACTTCTTGGCTTAAAGTATCTGAATTCTTAAGTCAGGCTTTGCAACAAATATAATTCTTAAGTCAGGCTTTGCAACAAATATAAAAGTCTATAATTTTCCCACTGTTGGGTCACAGGTTTTCTCACTTCGAGAGGAGTGCCATTGCCATTGGTGGTGATTGATCCCTTAGATTACAGCCCAGGTTGGTAGATGTCACATGTGTTCGAAATGTTGGTTCTAGGACATGCCGGTTTCCTCACGATGTTTATCTTCACCGTTTTTGAGAGTAGTGGTGATGAAATTATTTACACAAAGTATAGCGCCTGCCTGGGTTCAAACCCACGATAAACAACTCGTTAGTCGGGGTTACCACTGGGCCACCACTGCTCTCTAACAAATATAACATCTGAAAAGAATAGGGTAAATGCAATTTAATTTAACTCAGTATTTTTGCTAAGAGTTACAATTAAAAGAAAACTTGGCTTTACGATAAAATTGAGATACGCTGAGATGAAAATACTGCTAGACATTCAAGAATAAGTCGTCTTAGTTTATTCGTTTAGGAATATCTCGGAGAAGCTCGCAGCATTCCTTAAAGCTGGTGCACATAACACTAAAATAGCGCAATCAAAAGACGCTGGCATTACAGCGCAGTATCATCCGGCTATTATCGTAAGCTAGGGCAAGCACACACTCACTGCAAGCACAGAACACAGAAGATCAAGTTTTATAATATACGATGTTCCAAAGAAAGGTAGCGAAAAGTTTTCCCACACTATAACTGTCTATTCAAGGTTCTACAACGTCATTAATCCCAAATCCCTAAGAATTTTGAAGCTGTTGTTTTGTTATTGTGCTTTGGTATACAGTTGAGTATATATTTAACAGCTGAAAGCCCTAAATTGTAGCCAGAAAGGGCGCAGACAAATCAGACGTTTTGCAGGTCCTAAGCAAAACTTTGAATGGGCAAGAACTGTTTCCTGTAAAGTTTGGAGTTATTAAGAGTGGTGTTTTTGTGTCTCGTCTATTGTAGCAAGACGTCGGATAGCAATACACGCTCGAAGACAAGGCCGGAGGCGCGGGGCGGTGAGCGCGGCAAGGGGGGGAGCGTGCTAGCGTGTGCCCCGCGTTGCATCCCGCTTTAATTGGATTCGTTGCAACTCCAAAATATGGCGCGTGGTATGAATAATAGAGGATAGCGGGTTCTAATAAAGAGTTGAAATTAGATTTAGATTATTTATTTTTTAGGTACAAAAAAAATTGTAGAAAAAAAGTAATTTTGGAGCAGTTAATAGATATTTACATAGTTATGCTTTTAATGAGGTACCAGGGAAGCCACATGTGCCGTGCATGTCATTGCAAAATTTCTGTCGTCATTTAGTTAATAAGTCTAAAGTCAACGAAGTTATGACTACCGGTTTACTAGTTAAGTAGCCACTAAAGAAATCCACTATCCATCTCCTGGTTCCATCATCAGATCAGCTCGGATCCCAAATTATAGTATTGCCATCTGAACTACATATACATACAAAGTTTCATCAAAACGAATCATATAAGCCTAAGCTCGAGGGGTTTACTAGTGCCACTGAAGAGTTCCACTATCTACCTCCTGGTTCCATCATCAGAGCCTCAACACCAAGTGCAATATATTGGACTCGTGAAACCGAATCATATGAGCCCAAACTCGATGGGTTTACTAATAACCACTGAAGAGTTCCACTATACACCTCCTGGCTCTATCATCAGGCACTCGACCCCATGTGCAATCAAAAGTCAAAGTAAAACAATTTATTTCAATTAGGCACATAAAAGGCACTTTAAAACGTCAAAATTTACAAAAAAAAATATTGATTCTTGTCGCCCCTTCCAAAAGGTAGTTTTCGTATCGAGAAGAATTGGCAAGAAACTCCACCGTTACACTTTTAAAATGTTTTCACTATATTTTGTATACATTTATTATATAATTATATGTGAAGACGATGCACCTAGAATAAGATTACTATACCGCAATAGGTAAAAAGAATGAACAATGAAGCAATGGCAGATAAATTAAATATGTGATAGATACATGGTGCTCACATAATTACAAACATTGTAAAATAATAAATTCCTAACATTTTAACAAGTAATACTAATAAGTCAGTGTGTAAGTTCAAGTTATAACAGAATGTAAAATCAGTATTATAAAATAGAAAAAATACAATTAAATTAAATTATAGCAGTCTGATTTTATCTAGACTATAAATTGTCCTATGGAGCAGGACCAGCATGTTTCCAAGCATTCTTATCTTGAATATAATCCTCTAATTTGTATTGTGCTTGTTTACAAAATGTACTTTTAATATGAGTTTAAAATTTTCTTTAATTTAATTGTATTAGACTAGCTTATGCCCGCGACTTCGTCCGCAAATCGAAAATGGTTCTAATTGGATTTTTTATTGGCTTTTTACGTTATTAATTTTGTTATAACATATAAATTATTATGTTAAAATGTTTGAATAATTATAAAATATAACAATCTTTATTATAGTGTAGGGATATAAAGGTTAAAAAACTGGAAAAAAAAAAAAAAAAAAATGAACACGAAGCTCGGCCTTTGATCTGGCGAAAGTTACACGGGTGTATTTCTTTGTAAGCAATATTTTTGTTTTTCCTTCGGGTGCTAGAATCACCAGGCTACTCTGTGCGCTTACTCTGGAGCATGCCACATACAACTGGCTGTGGGAGAAGCAGCTTTCCCTTAAGTCTACTCCCGCTACCTTAAGAGTTTGACCTTGAGCTTTGGTTATAGTCATAGCGAAGCATACTTTGATCGGAAACTGCACTCTCTTGAATTCGAAGGAGTAATATGATAGTGTTAGGGGAATCCTAGGAATAAATACCTCCGTGAAGCTTAGACCTCTGTAAAGCTTAGAAACCTTCAAATGCGGTACCTATTTTTAAAGAGTATTAGCTTTACCCGCCCCGACTTTGCACGGGTAGCTTTAAACCCTACCTACCCTACCTACCCTACCCTAATTTTCTCACCCTTTAAACCTTCCCTGGACTATGACAAACATTTCAAAACCAAAATCAGCTAAATCGGCCCAGCCGTTCTTGAATTATAAAATTACAACGAATAGTGGCATTGATTTTTATAGATATAGATTTGCATTGCAAACACCAACCCTTTATGTGAGTTCAACCCTAATTGAATAAAATCGGATTGACTTTTCAAACATGTGTCAAAATAAAATGTAATTTAAATCAAAAGCACTAAGGAGTATTGATATCAACTTCGAAGCAAATCACTCCTAAAATAACTTTCTACCCCTATTTAACCCCGTTAAGGGATGAATTTCAATAAAATACGAAACAGGTCTTCCATTAATTCTGTTAAAGAATGTTTATGCAAAATTTGAAGTAGATTGGACCAAGGAATCACGTTGTCCCATACAAACTTTGCCCACCTTTTTCACCCCCTTAGGGGTAGAATTTCGAAAAATCCTTTCTTATCGGATGCCTACGTCATACAAAGAACACACCCTCCAAGTTTCAGGTCTCTACGATCAGCGGTTTAGGCTGTGCGTTGATCCGTCAGTCAGTCATTCAGGACAAAGCATTTTATATTATATATAGATAGATAGATAAAATACAATAGACGACGTATATTTAGTAACCTAATCCGCTTAACCGTTCTTAAGGTGTCATAAAGAACCCTGTAAGAAATCTAATAATAATAATTGAATTGTATTTTATAATGGATTTCCGCAAAGTCACGCCTGAATCAATAATCTATCTTGTATCAGATCACAAGGTATTTTGTTGTAACATTTAACACAGTACCCCATAAAAGATGTATGTACTTTAGGTTATCTGAAAAATGGTTGATCTTTTTATCTTTATTTCTAGTATTAAAATCATGTCTTTCACTTATTTATATTAAAAAATGTAGATTTTTTCTTACATACATATTAAAATTTTCATGAATGAATTGGCAAGGTACTGTCATACCATTGTGTGGATCGCCCGGAGGACACGGTGGAGCATACGGTGGAGGTCTGCCCGGCTTGGGCGGGGCACCGCCGTGTCCTCACGGAGGCGATCGGCAGCGGCGATCTCTCGCGTCCGGCCCTGGTTCAGGCCATGGTCCGGAGCGAGAGTGCTTGGGAGGACGTCACCTCCTTCTGCGAAGCAGTTATGCTCGCGAAGGAGGAGGCGGAGCGCGCGAGGGAGATGCAAGCTGCACGCCCTCGCGCCCGTAGTCGCTGCAGGAGACGCCCCGGGCGTCGGGAGTCACGAGCCGACTTCCGGCCACCGTAGGTGCGGGCCTGCGGACGGTGAGCGATGGGCAGCTCGCCGTCCGATAGGGACCAGGCCCGGGTCGACGGCGCGTTGTGTTCCACGTGCGCCTCAAAGAGATGTCAGCACCAACTGACGGGGTCCGTAAGGACCAATGCCTGCTGGGGTTGCGGGTTTGTCCGTAAGGGATATCGCGGCCCCGGCACACAGGCAACGGAAGGAACACGGGTGGGTTTTAGTCAGTAAAAGTCTGACACTCCCTCTCGCTCTGCCCAGAGCGGGAGGAGTCATTTGATGATTTCTCACCCAAAAAAATAAAAAATAAAGGTACCGTCATAATATTTATCTTTTTATATAGTTCCCTGAGAGATTCGCAACGATGTAGATTATTATTATTATTATTATCCTTTATTACATTTCCATACATATAAATTACATTTTAAAATATTTTTATGAAAAAGAAATAAAAAAAACAATTTAAAATATAAAAAATAGTTGCCCATCGGCATCAGGAACAGGGTCCAAGCTGCCGGTGGTCAGGGCTCTAGAGAGAGGAACCTCCTCACGATGCGTGTCGTGTCTAGGAGTACTGCGATGAGTAAAAAAATGAAGGCCTTGACCCAGCCGCGCAAGGAGAGCCTCCTAAGGTGTTGGTCGAGGTTCTCCGCTATTAGGCATCGTAACGGTTAATAACCGTTACGATTATCGGTAATTAAATTTATGTGTAATTGCTTTATTTTTTCATTCTTTTTTACTTATCGTGGTATAGTAATCTTATTCTAGATGCATCCATTGTCTTCACATAATATATAATTATATAATATATGTATAAAAATATTGTAAAAACACTTTAAAAGAGTAACGGTGGAGTTTCTTGCCCATTCTCCATACAAAAACTACCTTTTGGAAGGGACGACTAGAATCAATTCTATTTTCTGTAAAATTGACGTTCATAAGTGCCTTTAAGTGCCTAATTGAAAAAAATTGTTTGACTTTGACTTTTTTTGACTTTGAATTTGGTACAATATTGCAGAGTCCGGGACGCTGCAATATTGTACCAAAGTCAAAGTCAAAAAAAGTCAAAGTCAAACAATTTTTTTGTCCACATCACATGTCCACATCTTCTTCAGATTTACACTACACAACAGTCAGTCACAAGTCACAACACAACACAACGACACTATACACTATTCATTTGCACCACTTTCTTGCCTTATCTTATATAATTCACCCATTGTTTTATTTCTATTAATACCTGTCGTTAAAGAGTAGTATATTCTTTGAACCATATAATTATATTATAATTTCTGAAAAATTTCAATAGTTCCTTCTTGTTATATTTATTGACAACTTTAGTTGACAGTCGTGCGCCCGCGTCCCTTCGCTTATCACCATAGACAATAAATAGTCTATACAAGTGATGTTGGAACGTCGGGCGTGTATAGATTAATTGATTTATTATTTAGTTTCAGTTTTTATTTGTACTATTTGTTTTAATTATTATTTTTGTTGCTTTTTATTTTATTATTATATGGTCTTAGATCCCATGGGATTTATCTAAGTCCGTAGATGTGTCCGTGACATCACAGTGGGCCCTATCAGAATACCAGCGCTGCGGTATTTATTTGTAAATATCGCCGCATTATGCTGAGATAGTGGCCTTTTTGGCCTCGCACAGGTCGTTACTATTATGTATTTTAATTTTATATTTTTTATTATTACTTACTGTTTGTATTTCCTGTGCGTGTCCCAAATAAAATCTTTTTCTTTCTTTCTTTCTTACATTTCGACAACCTCGTGTGCTAAGTCAATTAGATACTGAATTTTTTATCTTTCTCAACTTTCACGAGATTCTCGTCATGAGGGATAGCGATATCAACAATCATTGCACGGCGCCCTCGTCAATCTATCACCAGAATAACAGGTTTATTGGCTACTATAGTCCTGTCAGTGATGATAGATCGATCCCAATACAATGTGGCGTGACCATTATGTATGGTACTTCTGACTCCACAAGGTTGTATTTATTGCAAGGCAAGTTACTGGTGGATAATCCTAGCCACTAGATTGTGTCTATGCAAGAACTTGCCGTTAGCAAGACGAGAACAACCGGAAACAATATATCTGATTGATTCACCGGGACGGTGTCATGCCCGACAGATGGCAACCTTACGACGGTAGTCCTTGACAATTTATTTTCGACAATTATTCATCATGATAATTTCATCCATAATCGCACATACAAAACTTTCGGTTTCCCCGAAGAGGTCGCCGAAGCGCAACCAGGATATAGACGCCAAAAAGTCTACATCAGGCCCATGGAGGGCCTCGAAAAAGCGTCCGTGAAGCTCTTTGCCTTGCCATATCATCATCATCATCAGCTCCATGATTCTAAATTATTGTAATGTCATCGGTCCTTGATACGTGTGCAAATTTTCAAGTTAATAGAACGCCTTGAAGTTGCTGAAAATTACGTTGAAAGATTCCGTTACGTAGATAGATAGATACAGGTCAAGCTAATAAAAGCGTATTAATAATATGCTTTTTTGATAAGGACACATTTGATGTGGGTTTTGAACTTTCCATCGCTAAGTTCTGTAACGACTTTGGCAACTTGTTATAAAGCAGATCATACTGTTTATAAGAAATAGCTTGCTTGTTTTAGTTAATCTAAAGGGTATCACAATTTCATGATGTCTACATGTATTTATATTATAGTACAGCCTATTTAGCTGTGATAGTTTTCGTTATAATTTCGTTATATATACTACTGCTGTGATTTTTTTTACAAATGCAGATACAACCATTTAGCTGGCAGGGGGGGGACACTTGACTCTAACAAAAAATTTCAGTTAAAAGCTTAATATTTCGCAAACGGATCCCTGAATCCAAAAATGGTTTTACAAACTCCCAATATTTTTGAACGACTTTTATAACGATACCCCACAACATGGGGTAGATGAGAAAAAAAAAACACCCACTTTACGTGTAGGGTACCCTAAAAAAAATGTTTTCTTGATTTTATTTTACTACTTTTTCGGCATGATTAATATGTATACATATACCAAATTACATACCATACCATTTCATACAAAAAAAAAAATTTCAAAATCGGTCCACAATTATTGACGGAGAAATCGGCGGACATACATAAAAAAAGAACAACATACATACGCTACGAACATAATTATAACCTCCTCCTTAGTGGAAGTCAGTTAAAAAATAAGGCAGAGTCTGTCTCTACCCAAATACAGTATCCGTTATAGCATCTAGTTTCTTGGCATCAAGTTTTAAATTTAGAACCACTTCGGGTACATTTGAATATGAGAACTTACGAGTATTACATTTAGTTTTGTTCGCATTGAGTAAGAGATTATTAGTTGCGACACATATTTCGAAAGAACAGCCAGACTATCGTTGACATGTAAGACATCCGTATCTTTTCTTATCTAGGTATTATTAAAATAAGAGAAATGTCAATAGCGAATAGAATTATATCCGATGAGTTAGCTATAGAGCAGTAGAGGTGTTCTTTACAGATCAGTGTATTGTGGTCAACGCAGTCAAACGCTTTTGAAAAGTCACAGAAAATGCCAATTGCAACCTGGGATTTCTCCCAGGATTTTAAAATTTGACTGATGAGTTTTACTCCCACGTCAGTCGTCACTCTTAACCCTGTTGCAGACCAAGAGTGAAGCTAAGTTAGTTTAGCTCGCATAGTTGAAGTTATTTTTAATACTTGTGTTCAGTTTATGGTCCACACAAGTATTAAAAATTACCGCAGCTATGCGAGCTAAGCTAAACAAAATTAGCTTGGCTCTTGGTCTGCAACCGGTTTTATACTCTCGCAAACCCAAACTGACGACTAAGTAAAATCTCATTTGATTTAAATAGACAACATTCTGGTCTAATATGATTTTTTAATAGATTTTATACAATGCTGGACATCACAGATATCCTATCTTCCTAACTATCCTAACTTTAATAATAATATAAATGCGAAAGTGAGTTTTTTTGGTTACGGTTTCACGCTAAAACGGCTGAACGGATTTGGATCAAACGAACGAACGGATTTGTGGACACCATGACCTGGTAAAAGAAATAGAATAAATTTTATTCCGATATTCTAACGGGGTCGAGACTTATGTGGGTGAATCTTAGAGTATATAACACTGGAGAAGCCCTATGCACAATATTCCGAACAAAACAGTCTGTCACTTTTTGCGGGGGACGCGGTAGCGGAAAGAGAAGTCCGTACCATTAATTTTTATTTTATCGATATCGATATTCATTCGGAATTTAGCTTGAATCCATGAATAAAACAGCTGTTGCATAAAATAGTTACATTTTAATAAGAAGATAAAATAACTTCAATTAAATAAAAAGTTAATTAAGTAAGTTGTCAATTAAGTAAGTAATCTCAATAAAAAATTAGGTCAAGTTCAATTTTATTTTTATTTTTATATACAACCACTTCAATGGACATAAACAAATTATAAAAAATTGAACAAATTAAAATTAAAAACAAATAAACAAAAATAATTACTAAGTAATTTTTACTAGGAAATTATCGACATGTCAATTTTGGTTTCAAACATGACCTCAACACTACGGTAGTTAACATTTTTACTAGAAGACATAATCGCATGTCAAGTGCGTGTAAGTTTTGCTGATTTGACGTATATTTTCGTAATGCAAAAGAAAAGTATTTTGATCTTTACGAACATAAAAACGAGATGTAGCGAGACTCGGTGACGTCACAGTAGCAACGTGAGGAAAATACTCGATTCATGCTACGTTTTATATTGAATCATGGTTGAATCGAATTGTATTATGAGGTTAGGGTTTTAAATTTCAATAAAAACATGACTAAATCTTAGAAAAAAAAAATTGCATATAGAAAGTTATTCAGTTCTTTATGTAAATTTGACGTATTTGAACGCTTTTTACACCATTTAATAGCACAAAAAGGCATTTTCACGGAGCTCCGCGCGCGTTTAAAACGATTTACGAAGTGCGTTAGAATCGATTTGAAAGTAGTTTTTATGAACATTTGTTCTTGTACTTTTACAGAGGGGAAGTGTTCGTAAGGCTTCTCCAGTGTTATATACTCTAAGGGGTGAATACACGGGGCGCAACTAGTATCCTATCCTACTATATAGTATATACAATATATACAATATGACACGACGGGATATCTAGTCTGTGCCGTGTCTGACCAGTCTCCGGTGTAATTCTTCGTTGATGGTAGATATAGGTAGTTGGTTTTCAATCACACAAAATTCTTAACTCAAACTCAAAGCATTTATTTCAATTATAACATTTACACTTTTGAGTTATCATTGTCACATAGCAAAGAGTCATTGAGTTTAAGTTAGTTGGTGAAGCTAGTCACCCATTCCAAAACGAAGTAGGCACTGATGCAGAAGAACGGGCAAGAAACTCCATAGACACTCTTTTAAATCAAAAAATTATGTTACAGAGGTTGAACACAAGTTTTCTTTTTCATCTCATGTGCACACGCGCCATTGTGTATGCCACCCCTTTCTCCAAGTCAGTGGATATCCCGCGTATTCCAATACATAATAATAATAAAATAAAAAAATAATAAAAATAGTTTATTGGTAAAACAAGTATTGGTATTAACAAAATTATTTGATTGGATCCTCCTTTTAGGCAGATAGTGCCTGTATTAGGAAAGTCCGCTCTTCCATAGCAAGACGTGTTACATAAAAAGCAAAACGTATAATTTTTATGCTAAAATTACATAAACTAACATTAAAATATATGAAATCAAATATGTGTATGAGACCCACTCATACACATATTTGATTTCATATATTTTAATGTTAATTTATGTAATTTTAGCATAAAAATTATACTTTTTGCTGCTCGAGTAAGTATGTGTGTGAGTAATCGTGAGTGAAAGTGTAGCCTGTAGGTGTGACTGAGAGTACATGAGTGCGAGGGTGTGTATGTTTCAAGGTTTCAAAAGTGTTTCGGTATCATTGTAAGTAAGCGTTTGTATCCATTCTATTATTATTTTTTTACTGTCATAGTAGTTTTTGGGATAAAAGTAGATGTATTTATTGATTTTATTATATAGCGCAGCAGATCGTTTACCAAATTGCATACTGGCAAGCAAAGTCCTTGTCCTAGGGATATTTACTATCATAAACACGATACAAAATCTTATTACTTAGTTAGTTCAATAAAACTTATAAATATTGCCAAAATGCTTATCAGTTAATTATTTTATAATTAACAATGCTACTATTCACAAATACAAAGGTTATGCAGAATTAAAGTTAAATTAGAACCTTCATCATTACTATTTTGACAACACTTCCTGGAATCCTTCATGGAATTTAATCAAACAACAGGTATTCATTAGTAAATTGCAGTGTAAAATAATCGTATTACTTTATAGATACATAGGTGTAGGTGGTTTTCTATTATTGAAACTTATTTAGTTCTCGTATTAAATGATTACATTCAGTTATTGATCATAACATTAGGTAGCGCTTTGTCATACTCAAATTTACAGACATGATGACATTTTTAACAGACATGATGTATACCTAACTAATATATTGACGAATACTTATTTAAATGATAATTATTGACATTATTTATAAATCTAACAATAAATTGATGAACTGTCTTAATATATAATCTAATAAACGAATTTAATATATTTTATAATGTTAATGTGCCTAATTAATGTTATTATAGACTGTTTTTATTTTGAATGATGTGTGTTACTAATGACCTCGTAATTTCATGATAATTATTAAAGCATGTACCTACTAGTAAATATTTGCACGGCTGTTATGTCGAATATAGTAAGACTAAAATTATTTTACCATGTCATTATGTAAGTACCTATATTCTGGCAAATAAATAAATTTCATTTCATTTACTGTCAAATGTCCACTTGTCAATATGACAAAAAATCCTAAAATCATTAATTGATGTTCCCTTTTAATTCTAACTATAGTTTTAGCTCCAACATCGAAATTAGGTTAATAATTTCTCTTCCAGTATAACAACTGAGTTCACAAGCTGGGCAATGATGGCGTTTGATCTCAAAGGAACTCATACCATTCACAGGTGCACACGAATGGCTGTAACAGTATAGCACATGGTGAATAACAACAATTATAATAAATTGTTACGCTTACGATTATGTTATAATGTTTACAGGTTGACGCGTTCGCGGCGACATCCTACTATATAATATTATAAATATGTGAATGTTTGTATGTTTGGATGTTTGTTACTCAATCTCGTAATAATGGATGAACGGAGTTGGATGAAATTAGAAACAAAAATCATTTATAACCTGGATTAACATATAAAATACTTTTTATCCCGGTAGGTAGTACGTTCCTGTGGGACAATTTCCGACCTCCACGAGGGCGAAGCCGCGGGCGAAAGCTAGTATATAATATTATAAATGCGAAAGTGAGTTTGTTTGTTTTAGTGACAGTGTTGAAAGTGACGTTTTCACGCTAAAACGACTGAACAAATTTAGATGAAGTTTGGCACAAGGGTAGACCATGACCTTGATTAGGACATATAATTCATTTTATCCCGATATTCCCACGGGATCGGGACTTATGCGGGTGAAACCGCGGGGCGCAGCGAGTAGGTCTATAATATAGAGGGATCAGTCTTAGAACTCGATTTAAAATTCGTACTACTTTACTATGGTTCATAAGGTAAATATCAGGAAACGTACCGCTGTCTAAACATTGATTAAAGAATGTTAAGTTAAATTAGTTTCAGTTGAGTTTGCAATATAGCTTGGTGTAGTTCTGCGTCTGCTTCTTGTTTTACAAAATGTTCACTTTAGGTAACCTTCAAAGTTCTATTCGAACTCATCATGTTTTTCCGCCTCAAAGGATCCGGTTACTCAATAAATCATCACCGGAATCTTTCCACGATATTTTTCGTTGTATTTCTAAGACCACCTAATCTTCCGCTCCCCTCTCGTAACTCATTTACGCCTCGCCCAAATCCCGGGTGCAAGCGCCACTAATACCTTTGTACAAAATCTGTGCAGTTATTTAGTGCGCGGCGGACGCACGATCATGCGGCCCACTTCACACACGACATTCCCTTATAATGCCAGGAGTTTAGCTGAGAAGGTAAGATTCTGGAGAGGACAATAAAGTGACACGGTTTAAATCTCCAGATACCGGGAAAATAAACGTGTTTAACACAAATAAAAACATTAACTTCAGGTGTTCTTGAGGTTTCGGCACGCCACAATTGCGGCGATAAGTCCTCTCTTTGAGGAGTGGCTAGAGAGGCGTCACGGCGTCCTCACCTTCCAGCTGACGCAGGTCTTCACCGGACACGGTGGTTTCGGGAGGTTCCTGTTGAGGATAAAGCGGGAGGAAACGCCCGGGTGTCACCATTGTGTGGATCGCCCGGAGGAGACGGTGGAGCATACGGTGGAGGTCTGCCCGGCTTGGGCGGGGCACCGCCGTGTCCGCACGGAGGCGATCGGCGGCGGCGACCTCTCGCGTCCGGCCCTGGTTCAGGCCATGGTCCGGAGCGAGAGTGCATGGGAGGCCGTCACCTCCTTCTGCGAAGCAGTTATGCTCGCGAAGGAGGAGGCGGAGCGGGCGAGGGAGATGCAAGATGCGCGCCCTCGCGCCCCTAGTCACCGCAGGAGACGCCCTGGGCGTCGGGAGTCACGAGCCGACTTCCGGCCACCGTAGGCGCGGGCTTGCGGACGGTGACCAATGGGCAGCTCGCCGTCCGATAAGGACCAGGCCCGGGTCGACGGCGCGTTGTTGCGAAAAATGTTTGGCTGACTTATTTAACTACGTAAATACCATCGTATTGTATCAATGTCAATGCAACCCATTCGATTAAATTATTTATATGTAGGGCAAGTTTAAAGCATAATAGGTTGCAAAACTGTCCGTAAATAGTTCGTCGCGATCGGCTAGTTGCAGCGTATTGTGCGATGAAGTGCACGGATTAATCATTTATGTGTTTTGAACGTGGAAGTAGACGTACAAAACAGGTTTTGTTCGTTTCGAGTGAGTTCTGGATATATCATGCGTCCGTCTCATTTATTTGACAGTTTGGTTTCTGTTTCTGTTTTTGTTGTCTTGCAATTTAATTTAATTTATTAACTATTGACTTATTTATTCATTATTATTATAATCTTACACAAATTTATTATATTTAAGTATACATATACACATTGCAGTATAAAACTGATTTACATCTGTCACCTCACACTTCAGAAGGCCAATTCCCGTACTTAAAAACGTTCACATTGTAGTCGCAATCTGTCAAACTTGTCAAAAATGTTGGTAAATTGATTGTATTTTTGACAGATTGCGAATGAGATGCAAATGCGAACGTTCTTAAAAATTACGGGAATTGCCCCTCAGGTCTAGTTGAAAACCAGCGTCAGGCACCAGTTGTCTGGCATTTTTGCTGAACTAGGCCTATTTGGCGCAGCCGCGAGGCACACTTTCCTGCTAATATGTTAGAACGCACTTTTACACTTTTTATTTGTTTTCTTTCTTTTTTATTTAGGTTTTTATTTGTAGTAAAATAATTATGTTGTGTTGTGTGCCTCTTAGTCTGTGCTAAATAAATGTATTTTCTTTCTTTCTTCTTTCTTTGTGTTCCACGCGCGCCTCAAAGAGATGTCAGCACCAACTGACGGGGTCCGTAAGGACCAATGCCTGCTGGGGTTGCGGGTTTGTCCGAAAGGGATATCGCGGCCCCGGCACACAGGCAACGGAAGGAACACGGGTGGGTTTTAGTCAGTAAACGTCTGACACGCCCTCTCGCTCTGCCCAGAGCGGGAGAAGTCATTTGATGACTTCCCACCCTCAAAAAAAAAAATGTTCTTGAGGTTGAGATTAGCAGGAATTCGTTAGTAATTTAGAATGCGTGTTTGCTTCATGACTGTTTAATTGCAACTAACTTTGGCGAGGGCATACAGTCGTTAATAAACCCTTAACGATCACATAATATAGACGTAATATAATTTTAGTAAGTAATAAGTTGCTAAGGTAATAATGGGTCGACAAACGACGAACGAAGCCGAGAGCTACCTACTTGTTCTTGTAGTTACCTACTTGTTCTTGTAGTTACCTACTTGTTCTTGTAGTTACCTAATTGTTCTTCCCGTTATTATGTTTTTTTTTTTACTGATCACACCTGGGAACCTTTTGGTTACGGAGATATTGAAGGTCAACTACAAGATATTAATCAAACTTTTTATGTTTAAAAGAAAAACAAGTTTAAATGTTATAATAATACCAGCCTGTTACTATCCTACTGCAGGGCAAAGGCCTCTTCTCATACAGAGAAGGCACGAGCATTGATCACCACGCTTGCTCAAGACGGGTTGGTGATTTCAGACTTATATGAACTACTAGCTTTTGCCCACGACTTCGTCCGCGTAGAAGTCGAAAATGGTTCTAATAGGATTTTTTATTGGTTTTTTACGTTATTAATTTTGTTATAACATAAAAATTATTAAGTTAACATTTTTGAATAACTATATAATATAACAATCTTTATTATAGTGTAGGGATATAAAGGATAAATAAACCTGAAAAAATCAAAAAATCTGGCGACACGGGTGTATTATCTTTTTACAACGAAATCGAAACACTACACCTACCGCAGTATTTCTTTGTAAACAATATTTTTTGGAACGAAATTCCTTATCGCGAGTTGCGAAAGGGGGCTAGACGGAAAAAATTAGGACCAAAAGTTGTAACGACACTTTTTGCTATAGTTGTAAGCCGAGCGGCGTGCGCGTGTTTCTCTGTCTGTCTCTCTCTCAAAGTCAAAGTCGAAGTCGAAGTCGGAGTCGAAGTCGAAGTCGGAGTCGAAGTCAAAGTCGAAGTCGAAGTTGGAGTCGAAGTCGAAGTCGGAGTCAAAGTCGGAGTCGAATTCGAAGTCGGAGTCGAAGTCGGAGTCTGAGTCGAAGTCGAAGTCAAAGTTGAAGTCGAGCGAGTGTATAAGTCGACACGAGTCAAGAGACTTATACTTATATACTTATACTTATACTTCGAGACCAAAAGTAATAACGACACTTTTTGCTATAGTTGTAAGCCGTGCGGCGTGCGCGTGTTTCTCTGTCTGTCTGTCTCTCTCTCTCTCTCTCTCATAGAAAGAGGAACTTCGTTCCATCCGGGCGTCCCTTGACACCTCTCAAGTTTTTTGTGTTTCTTTCGGGTGCTAAAATCACCAGGCTACTCTGTGCGCTTACTCTGGAGCATGCCACATACAACTGGCCGTGGGAGAAGCAGCTTTCCCTCAAGTTTTCTCCCGCTACCTTAAGAGTTTGACCTTGAGCTTTGTTTATAGTCATTGCGAAGCATACTATGGGAAACTGCACTCTCTTGAATTCGAAAGGGTAATTTGAGGGTGTTAGGGGAATCCTAGGAATAAATACAGACCTTTGTAAAGCTTAGAAACCTTCAAATGCGGTACTAATATATATAGTACGGTGACTTTCGAGACATTCCAATTTTAAAGAATATTTGCATTGCAAGCACCAAGCCTTTATCTCAGTGAGTTCAACCTTTTTTGAATAAAATCGGATTGACTTTTCAAACATGTGTTAAAGTAAAATTTAATTTAAATCAAAAGGAGTATTGATATCAACTTCGAAGCAAATCACTCCCAAAATAACTTTCTACCCCTATTAAACCCCGTTAGGGGATGAATTTCAACAAAAGACGAAACAGGTCTTCCATTAATTCTGTTAAAGAATGTTTATGCAAAATTTGAAGTAGATTGGATCAAGGAATCACGTTGTCCCATACAAACTTTGCCCACCTTTTTCACCCCCTTAGGGGTAGAATTTAGAAAAATCCTTTCTTATCGGATGCCTACGTAATACAAAGAACTCACCCTTCAAGTTTCAGGTCTTTACGATCAGCGGTTTAGGCTGTGCGTTGATCCGTCAGTCAGTCATTCAGGACAAAGCATTTTATATGTATAGATAGATAAGTCCCGGTTTCCTCCCGGTGTTTTCCTTAAGTGTTAAATGTTGTTAAATGTTATAACTTAATTTTAAATATTCCCACAGTCTCTGTACCCAGAAGCATGTGGCGGCATTTACATCGCCACATGCAATGCATCACACTGACGTCACGCATAATCCTACATCGCACAAGCAGGTTTTACCGCGACTAGCATATATACAACGACCCGACATCAATCGTTGGGCAGTAGCCCACCAGACACAAAACCTTTTTGACCAGGGTTCCCTATCCATTTGCATAAATTTTTTAGACATGAATATAATTAGGATAAACAAAAGTATGCCATGTTATAACATGGCATACTTTTGTAACGCATAACATTGTTTTCGCATAATAGCTTACGCATATTTTTTTTAAGCATAACATTCTAAAGCATAAATTTGTTTACGCATAATGATATTTAAACACATTTTTTTAAGCATAAAAAATACGCATAATAATTAACTTCTAAAATGTAACCATGCATGCAGCAAGCGTACAGCATGCAAACAAGCATACACCATGCATGGAGCAAGCATGCAGCATGCAAACATGTAAAGAAGCATACACCATGCATGCAGCAGGCATGCAGCAGGCATGCAACATGCAAGCAAGCATGCAACATGCAGCAGGCATGGTTTCTGTCCCGGCTCCGGCGCTGCGGGGCTCCGGCGATCCCACGCGAGCTGCTCGTCGCAGATGTGTTTAACGCTCACCACCTCCTCAGCTCGCGGGCCGCGGGTTAGCCCGGTATCCAAGAATGGCATGGCTTCCTTGGATTGCCTGCAACCCGGTGTCGAGGTCCACCAGTGCTCCGCTTGAGTGTGGGTGAACTCCTGCAGCCATCTGCGTATCTGGTTGAAGGGGATGGGTACGATAGGCTCGGGTCCACAGACCGCCGTGCTAGATCCTCGTCTAGCAAGTTCGTCAGCAGCGTCGTTACCTAGCGAACCGCTGTGTCCTTTTATCCATTGCAGTGTCACCGTGTTGCGGCTAGATACCGTTATTTGTTCGAGTGCATTGTGACATTCTAGTGTCAGCTTTGAGGTAATATGTGTTTTCTGTAAGGATTGAAGAACTGAGGCGCTGTCGGAAAGTATGCGTATGTGTGTGTCCGTAACTCTCCTGGCTTTCAGGGCGTGGACCGCTTGTATGATGCCCACACACTCCGCCTGATAGACGCTGTTGGACATTCCCAGCGGGCTGGATATCTTTATGTTGAAGTCGTGTGAGAAAACTCCAACTCCAGTCCCGGAGTCGGTCTTCGATCCGTCTGTGTATACTCTCATCTCTTCCGAGCCTGAGTAGTCACACGGTTCTTCTGTAAGTGTTATGTTGTAATGCCTATGAAAGTGGTGTGTTTTCGGGGCTTTATCACAGGGTGATGCCATCATTGGTCGTCGTTTGATCGCATCTTCCTTTATACGTGTGTGCTTAACTCTGGAGTCTTTGCTTAGTGTTCCTGATACATGGAGCCTAAAGGCGGCCAGGGTCACCTCCTCTCGCACAATGAGGTGCAGAGGAGGCAGTCCAAGCATTGCCTGTAGGGCGGCGGTGGGTGTAGTTCTCATACTGCCAGTGATTGCAACGCAAGCAAACCGCTGCAGTTTTTCGAGACTCTTTTGAGCTGTGCTCAGGTCTGTCCTTGGCCACCAGACCAGTGAGCCGTATGTGATAATTGGTCGGATGACTGTGGTGTATAACCAGTAGGTGACCCTGGGGCTAATTCCCCAGTTCCTGCCAAGCAGTCGCTTGCATTGTCACAGGGATATGCTGGCTTTTGTAATAATTTAGTTGGTGTGTTTTGCCCAGTTCAGCTGTTTGTCTAAAAAGATGCCCAGGTATTAAGTTTCAGTTGATAGGCTCAGGGTTGTTCCAAAGAATCGTGGTAGCTGTAGTGTTGTCAGTTTCCTCTTTTTTGTGAAGAGAATCAGTTCAGTCTTTGTAGGGTTCACTGAGAGTTGGTGCCTGTTGCACCATTCCTCTACTATTTTTAGAGCTTGACGCATGAGGTTGCATGGAGTGTTTTCGGGGGTGCCGTTTATTATAATGGTTATGTCATCGGCGTAACCTACCGTGTAACCTTTGTAACTAGTAATCTTTGTCGTTGAGTGTTTTGATGAGGCTGCCTAATACAAGGTTCCAAAGGAGCGGCGAGAGGACGCCGCCTTGCCGGCAGCCCTTCGCAATGATGGCCCTCGTAGTGTCGTTTACTGTGACTTGCACCGCTCTCAGTTTGAGCATGTTGGTGATCCAGCCACTCATGGTCGGGTCTATGTTGTGACTGTTGAGTGCCATGTTAATGCTGTTGAACATGGTTTTGTCAAAGCATTTGTGGTCCACTGCGCATTCAATTTTGGAAACCACGCTGTGTAGCGCGGATTCTGTTGATTTGCCTGTGGAGTACGCATGCTGGTGTTTGTGGAGTGGTTTCATCCGAAGAGGTCCATCTCGAATGTGCCTATCACAGAGTCTCTCGAGGGTTTTCAGTAGAAAGGATGTGAGGCTTATAGGTCTATAAGCCTTGGGTTGCCTGTAATCGGTTTTTCCTGGTTTGGGTATGAAAATGACTTTTACCTCGCGCCATGCGAGAGGTATCTGTCTGAGTGCTATGCAGGCTCGGTAGATCTCCATCAGCCATGGTGTCAGATAATCTACCCCCCACTGCAACAGGGCTGGGAAGATGCCATCCAGCCCTGCCGACCGAACAAAGTGGGCTATCAACACCTTTCAGCCATACAAGTGGCTGAAAGGTGTTGATAGCCCACTTTGTTCGGTCTTCTGTTACTATATTGCGGGCTCTTGACCATGTCCATTCCGGTTCAGCCTCCCACGTCCTGTCCTCCAGGATTTTACAGTCTGGGAAGTGAGTCTCGAGAAGGACCCTACTGGTTTCAAAGTCAGTTAGTGTGTATGAGTTATCGGGTTTTTTCAGCGTGCCAAGAGTTCGGTCCTGATCAGCTGATAGGATCTTGCTTACCCTTGCGGCTTCATTATTTGTCTCTATGGATTCACAGAATTTACGCCAGGCGGTCCTCCTGGCGGTTTTGATCTGCTTTTTGTATATATATTGTGTCTCTTTGTATATCTCCCAGTCATCCGGGAGCCTTGTGTTTTTTGCTCTGTTAAATTGCTTACGTAGCGCATCTCTGAGTTTACTAAGTTCGGCGTTCCACCAAGGATTCCTCTCCTTCTTGGTTTGTGGCGGTCTTAGTTTACAGCATGCGTGGTATGCTTCAGTTAGGTATTCTGATATTTTTGTTACAGTGTATTCTAACACAAAACCAACACAAAGACTCATTAGGACTACATTTTCCTCTGAGTGCATTACCTGATTCAAACACGACTGTACTTATTCATGCTTCCTTTTGTATTTTCACTGCATTTAAATTATAAATGTTTATGAATACGTATTACGGCTCCGACAAGTTATAACGGGATTTTAATCCTGATATATCCTGTGGGTATAGAAATATAATATTTCAGATTTAAACCCTGACCAACTGGATGATACATAGCTTAAAAGAGCAATTAAGCAAGTGCCTACGTTACGTACCATGAAACGCGAGCCAGCTAAGCTTTTTATCGTGGTTTGCAACGTAGGCAGCATAAGTCTTCCTAGACAAGTGATTTTAATAACGTTGAATATTTCACCTAGGTACTTTCAACATCGAGATATAATTTCTCACAGTACACAGCAAACATAATTGATCGCAATTCAACAATCAATGATTTCAATATGGGTTCGGCTGTTGTCTTTAATAATTCGGTGTAATATTCGGCGTGTTGACAGTTGGTGTTGACGGTGCGACTGTATGACAACGGGACGTCTATGCGACGATTATCCCATCATTTTTTATTAGTGCCGATATTTCGCGGATGAATAATACAAGGCTTATTGCCGTCGGCGTGATGATTTAAACCCGGGATTATTAACGAAAATATTTTACTGCAGAAGCTGGGAAACACCGCCACTGTGTTTATTCAGCGTTTGTTTGTGCGTTTGTGTTTTCAACCGTAATAAATACAGAACAATAAGGCTGTACACGATGTAACATTACATACATATACATATATTGGATTGAATACATGAAAGTAAGGACTTTGCTTATCCAAAGTTGTAAACTTCAATCAACTGGAGCAGTTTTATTACCCGATCACCATGGAGCACTAATGAAGGTATGAATATTAATGTTCAAGTGTAATTCTTCTAACAGCTACATTATCAACGCGAGTTGGAAACTTCTGCAACAAGCCGTGAATAATTCTCTTGAAACTCGTTAACAACTAAAATTAAAAACTCGCGATTAAATCTCACAAGGTCGGGATCAGTGAAGTCACAAGTGCCGGCTCCAGTACGATACGACACTTGGAAGACAACCACTCATTACAGAAACTCCAGCCAATACAATTTATGAAGTTGAAAGAAAACTATCAGCTTCAAAAGTGAAAATGCAAGTAAATGAGAACCACAATGAACTGCAACAACAAAGGATGCTCTAACAGCTGACTGATTCTCAGATAGCTTGCCAGCTTAAAAACTCACCATAAGTGCCTTAGGTAATATTTTTCATATATCTACTATTATAAGGTAACAAAAACCTAGGTTTTCCATAGCAAATCACATAAACTAACTACTGTGATTTAAGCTATAATTCCTTACAGGTGTTATGAGATACAATGGTCTGTGCAAATGTTAAAGTAAACTAGCTCAGTCTGATGCGCTTGAATAAAGTGAACCTTCTGTATGAGCTGTTCTGCTTTGGCTGCAAAGCTGTAACTTTGTGGCGCTGAAAGTCCCAAGTTAATAAACAAATTAAACAAGTTAGCAAAGGTCTTTGATAAGGGCTTTTGTGTCATTAACGGTTTACAGATATATTTTAAACAATGGAGCCATGTTTTGAAACAACATTTATTAATATTGTAGAGATAAATTGTTATTTTCGTGTGTGGGCGGATTATTGCAAAGACAAGTTATAAATACCATTTTAGGTTATGAAATGCCTTTGACGTATATTAAAATAAACGTTTGGATATCAAAAAGCTGCTGTCATCATGTTGTTTTATTACTTCTGTTGTTGTATTTTTTTGTGAATAAAAACAAATCATTCGTTTTAATATGGTCTTTTCTCAAAATCTAGTGTCAAAAGCAGCGGATTCTCGTGAGTTCAGCCAATGGTCACACATAATCTTATTAGTTCTTCTTCTTAGCGTGTCGATGGCAATCTAAATAGACTCGGGCCAAAATTCGGCCACGTGTTTGGCGCCATCACTAGCGTCCATCAGTTCCTGTAACGTGCAGCTGACAGGACACGCAGGACATGACATTTAGTGTTCCATCGTTTGTGGAACAGCATCAAATTTACACTCCAAGGTGGAGTCGTCTATGAATCTCCACCTGAACAGATTTTCCTTGCTTCGGCCAACCTGGGTCCGGAGTCTGTTTAGAGACTTCTAGGTTATAGGCCCAAGGCAACTTATGTCCAGGTGGGAGATCTTCAGCAGGTGGAACGAATGGTTTGGGTAAGGAAGCACTGTCTCGCCACAACTTCAGTCTTTCTTTTAGTCGCTCGTCAGTGGACGACTCACACTTGTCTTTAAAAAACTGTTTCGGCTTTTCAGCGTTTGTGGCACAAGAATTTTGTCGTGCAAAGGGTATCGTGGGTTGGAGATAATTTTGGATCTTTCGCTGGACCTTGCCACCGCTCTGCGAAAAACTGGTGGCACTATTCCTGCAGAAAAAGATAGAGCCAGCCCAGTAGTCCGCATACCGTCAGGCGAAGCACCCCACTTCGATGAGACTAGTCGCTGAAGAAGACTATTGTGAGAAAGCACCTTCTACTTGATGTTCTGTCAGTTTTTGTTGAATGTTAAAGTACTTGGGTTCATGAAAGGAGCCTCCCCGGGTGTCGTATCTACCGAGCCACTATACGTCCTGCGCACCCTGGGCAATCAGCGAGTTTCCACGCTGATTGGCTAATCCTTTCACCACGATGCAAATCCAAAAATCTTATTAGTTTAAGTATAGACGGAAATTAAAAACATGCCACGTTAAAATCTATCTCCATCATATATTTTCGATGATCTGAGAGACAGATTTAATGTTATTACAACATTACTATATAATCTCGTAAGTACATTATTGTGATGAGCGTAGTTAGCGCGCAGATTACCACTCGGGCGACGGCGCGCATAATAGGATCGCGTCCGCACCGGCAAACGCGCGAACAAATTCGCACGGTTGTATACATTATTTTAAAAAAGTACAGAAGGTTTACGGTACGTTGCTAAATAATGTCACGTGAGGCCCAACTCTACCAGCTTACGTGAACAAGTCTTTTGATTTTTGCAGGTTACAGAACTGCAAAATTATATTTCATGGTTTAAACTGTATAATATGCCATGGTTGCCTCTATCTGGAAACTAATCTCATGATATAATCCTTTTCTATATCCGAGGATGCCGAGGGAAGTCACCCGCATCATTTCGCACCTTAGTTAATACTCAACTTTTCTTCCCCTTCAGATCATCAAAGAGCGTCGTTAAAACTTCGCCTTTTCATAACTTTTAATGATAACGATGTAACAACAGTCAACAACAGTTTCATCTTTCGTATTTTAAATCTCTCAAACACTCATGCTAAAATATAAAGAAGCAAAAAATATTCCTTTCTAATTCCCACATCCGAACGTTCAAGTGTACTCGTTTGATATTATACTCGTAATACGGAATTTCCAGGAACTCGGCCTCTTTACAAATCGGGAAGAAGTTTATTCCCCTCGTATTCCGTGTACGGAGTACCAGGTATTCATAAAGACGCAGTGGCTTATACAAAAAGTGGTAATTCAATGTTGTTTGTTATACATTGCGTCATTATAAGTCTGAGGCTGGCGAACACAATGATCCTCGGTCGGATAAGAGATTTTTTAAATTATTCATCCTTCTGAAAACTCATTACATTACTTATACAACAGTAATCCGTGTTCTCATTCAATTAACTCCGGAGCCAACATAATATTCCGTTTCCCTATTCTGAGAGAATTTAAGACGAGAGTCATGTCGAGTTTCATCGCATGCCGCGTGTCGCAGCGCAAGGACACGACATAATACGTACTCGTAAACATTAGCTCTCATTATTCGTCGCGAACAATGCGTCTCAGAGCTCATAATTTTTCCTTTGTGATATAACAACAGGTGCGTCGTTCATCCGTCCCGTCTGTGGGACGTACTTTATTAAACATGTCGTAGATATAAGCCGGAGATGATATTGTGTATTAAATCTATTATACACCAGTGGATATTGCGGTCCATTATGATGGGTAGATTATCACAGTAATACCCACAAAGGATCTCCAGGAGTGTTAAGGGGAGCTTATATATAACGTTACACGTGTTATGTTTTTAATTTGTAAATCTATGTAATAGTATTATGTTGTAAATTTATTTGATAGACTGTTAAGTAACTACACTACCGAATTGGGACACTGTAATGGTAGCGTATGTATGAAATGAAATAAATAAATAAATAAATAAATATTATACACAGCTATTTTGGGAGTGGAGAATGTTTATTTAAAATTGCAAGTTAAAGAGTCTGAATTATTCATTGCGACATCCTTGTTCTCTGAAAATATCTAATTAACTCGCTTTAGCTCAGTCTTTGTCCTATTGATATTGATCTAGGGCACAGCATTTTCACATGACCATAATTGTATCGGTACTGTCTACGGTACATATCATCGTGCCATTAACGTGCGATGCACAATATTGTCGTGTCGTGACGTACGGACTGATCGCATCGCAGATAGTCGTACACAGTCGCACATAGTTGCACGAACACAGACGTAATTGCAGTTGCGCTGTTTGTATGCAACTCTTCGTTCGCACGCATCCAAACGGTACTTCAAATGACTTGCTCTATTTGAGAACTCTCTTATTCGACATTGCGTCTCGTTCAAGTACATGGTGAATAAATAAACTGTCGAAAGTAATAAGCAGTTTCGTTCTGTAAAATTATTAAGAACTTATCCAGGCTTAGTCACGGGCAGAAGGAGCTTACTTGGAAATACCTAACCTTCTCTGCATACATTACAGGTTCAATAATGTCCATAATTTCCTCTCAAAATGTTTTAAATAACGGGACATGCTGGGCGACGTCTCTCGAGACATTTGCTCGGAATGCAGACCTCGGCAGAGGCCGTCGGGCCGCTCTCTGCTCGGTGTAGCTGAGACATTTCCTGCGACGTTTAATACCGCGCCTGAGCGCTGCGGCATTATCTTATGGGACGCATACTATTAACTTGATTATATTTCGTTCATACTTTGCTGCTACTTCGTAGGGATGCAAAATACTTAACTTATTGTACTTACGCCGCATTTTACTCACGTAATTATTGCCTACCAAGTATATGGATTAAGAGCACATGTAACATTACTTCTATCATTGAATACTCGTTTCATAAAAGCCACGGGAAACGTAAACTAATTTATATCTAGGGACATTTTCTCATAATATTCAGTGGCAGCTTCCCAACCTCCCGCAAATAAGAGCAGTTAGTGAGCGGTGTGCCAATCTTGTGCTCGTTACGACACAAATATCATTTGCGTCCGTGTGATTGCGAACATTAATTTTTATTGCATGTTACTCGGATAGCTGGTGCGCAATTGCAACTCGTTTAATAAACCTACATAAGGTTTATTAAACGAGTTGCAATTCCAGTTGAGCTTCAGTTGTGCTGGAAGTCAATACTTTCCGCAATAGTTCAGTTTTCGAGCACATATAAGGAATACATATAGTCTATGCTAGCGATGTCTATGTATTTCCGATTTAAATAGCAAGGAAGTAGGTATGGCAAACAAATTGATGGGTAGGTTACCTAGGTATAGGTATCTAGGTATACAGTTTTGAAAGATATTTTCCTAAGTTAAAGAGGCATTTTCGTAGATTACTTATTTACATTCGTTCGTATTTCGTTATAACTTAATAATTTCTTCAAACTTTCCCACTTCAAGTAAAACTTGTAAAAGAAGAAGACGGCACACAAAAACTTTAAAGCACTAAGCGGGGAACATTGTGCTTTAAATTTTACAGATTACTATTACTTGAAAGCTGAACAAACAAACTGAGAAAATTGTCCGCATAATTCTGCAACACACACTTGCTAGACGAGCGAACTTCGCAAGAGATGACCCCCCCCCGTCCCTCCATAAACCGTACGCCGCACCGCGCACTCGCAGCTCGCTGCAAGTATCTTTTGGATTATTTTCATGATTATTTGTTTTGTTCTCTTATTTTTTGTTCGAGTTGAAAAGAACGCTAACATTCGAGGTTTTGCCCATTCAAACACAATTATTGGAATTCAATTTTCAGATCAATTCTCAACGTCGTGGGGATCGCTGTGTTCTTCGTAATAAGCTGAATGGAGTTATTTCAGCTGCGAAGCAACAACAAAAAATGTATCTGATGTTTATTTTCTCACGTGAGTAGAACAGTCCCGGTAAAGTTGGAGACTATAGCACTTTGCAATCATGTACATTATTGCTTCTTGCTCCGAGCGGGTAAACACACCTTACGGGTATATTGGTAATGGAGTCTTTCTTTTATGAGATCAGTGAAGTTTCGAGGTTGAAAACACCATGAATGTAAGTAGCAACATTACCGTAACACAAGTACGTACGCACATACTCCAGGATTTGCTATTTTACATTAATTTTAAGAGTGAGCTTCGCTATTTGGTTATATATGAGGTAATTGGGTTGTACGTTTATCTCTTCCCAATTCGTATTTACTTTTCCACTACTGATCACATTAAAGCCCCAGTGTGAATCAGTTTCAACTCGCTGCGGGTCACTACACCGGTAAAGAGTTCCTTATTGCAGTCTACAGGATTAGCGATACGCCGATGTTCTATATATACGTATAGTACCAAGTACGTGTGGTTGTTTGGATTGCTCGATATGTAAGACTACTGCCTATCTTTGTGTGTAACAGATATTATTACTCGTATTATGGGATTGTTAACTATGTCGGGCTCGGGTTCCAGTCTAAGGAGTCAGGCAGTCGCTCCATGTAAAATTATCAATTAAATTATTAGCGTACCTATTTGACCTCCAAAACACAGCTATTGGGTAATGCGATATTCATATTTATATTAATTTATTTATTGTCAAACGTAGGTACATTATAAGTTATTATTTGGTAATACATTGAGGGCGCTATGTTTTGCCTCTAGGGCGTACAAATGTAGTAATACATGCAATACAATTAAAACAAGAAATTAATTCTGTGCTTCATGTTAAGTTGATCTCTCTTGGCTTGAATAATGAGCTTTCCATGTGAGTTTTCGAGCAAGCTTTATGCCCAGATATTTTAAAACGACGCTTTGTGGTAATTCCTGATCACCTACGTTGACAGGTGGAGAATTTCCTTGGCGAAGAGTGAATGTCACATGGACAGATTTACTGGGTCTGTTTATAATTCTCAATTTTTTTGCTATGTATGATTTCCACACGATTAAGCCCCTGTTGGAGAATTATAGAGGCAACTTCTTGTGAAGATTCTTGTGACTGACGAGGATAGCTGTATTGTCAGCATAAGTTGCAATGGTCACATAGGAATTTTGAGAAAGATCTGCTGTATTATTATATTGTGTATAATTTAAAATTGATAAAGCAATTAGCTCTTTGTGCCCACTTACATTATTTAAAGAACAATGGTACAATGAGTGCAAGAGAGTGATACGTACGAAACGTGTACGTGTATAATTACAAACGGATGCATTGTTCCCGAGTATAATTTGAACACAGCGCACATTGCAGACGGCACACGTGATACGCACCTTGCGACCAACTGCTTGGCAGCACGACACGGGCCTGAAGTCACCAAGTAGGATAATATTTCACAAAAAAATAATTGTATTACGAGTATTAGGAGTCTTGAGTTTGTGACAGTACCTGAAATACCCTAGGCTGATAAAATTTTCGTTTTTCCTAATTGTGTTAATATTAGTGTTTGGATCGGTTCCCCGTAGGGGGAAGAACTGTGCCCCTCCTTTCCGCACAGTTCTGTAGGGCTCGTCCCGGACTGGTCACCCTCCCACCGATATAAGAAAGAGAAGCATTCCCAGAAACTAAACTACCATGTTCCGCCTTGGAAGGTTAGGGAACATGATTGGACCAGGAAGTTAATATTGGGAATGCACAGTTAGTAAACACAAGTATTATAATATGAAGCTAAGAAGACAAGAGGGTATGCAAAAGTATATAATATAATATTATGTTTTAGTATTATAAATGTTGGAACGCCAACGTCTCCTCCTCTCGCAGTTGAGCACCAATATCTGCAATACAGACTTGGTAAGGTAGAAGGGGTAAAGGGATCGTTACGCTTGTACTTTAAATACGATTACGTACTACTACGTTAATTTGTCTGTTTACAATATACCCACTTCACTGAGGCCGGGAACCGTATAATAACGTTTGCCTCATTGTACGTGTTCCGCTAGACCTAACGCATAGAACCTCTGAGGAACTAATACGATTCTAACCGAACACGCTCCCTAAGCACTAAATAAATGTTTTACTCAATCCTAAGACAGAGTACTGCGAAGTCCAACTGTCATTGAGGAAAACAAGTTTAATATTGAATAGTTCTAATCGCGTACTAATATGAAAGACTCTTACGACAGCCTAGCCCATTTTTACAAAGTTAACACAAAACTAGCACAAACGCACCGTAGACTCAGTCTCTAGCAGAATACACTACGATCGTACCTGGTGAACACCGAAGTGGTAACTCGTCACTTCATATTTCCTTAATCTGCCCCATTAAGAGGATGCGGTGCGGCTGTTAGCGGCATTGCGTCCCAATAGCGTGTCTCGATAAACAGTGTCGATTTAGTAATAGTCCTACAGAACGGACGGGTATTTTTATCGAGATACGTTCCCTAGCGTTCATCGAACGTCTACCAATTCAGTTTAGGATACTTAGTGAAGCCTACCCCAAACTCCCTGGAAATATGTGGCAACACGCCTCACGCAAGGTATTCTGTGGCAAAACCTTTTCGGAAACAGAAATCGTCACTAACGTTTGGTTGTTTTTGTAATACAATTACAGATTGGCTTTATAGCCTAGATCAATTCCAAATGACCTGAGAGTATTTATGGCTCTGCCTCCCAAATGTGATGCGTCATCTCAAAGTCAACAGTCGGAGCATTACTGCCCAGTCAAGTATGGTGGAAGGCCTTCGCCATTTCCCTATAGCCAACTGCTAGTGACAATAATCTGCTAAGGTACGGATTAGGATATGGACACGTAATACATGATAATGTAGCATTAGTTATAAAACACGATACTAAATAAGTGTTGTTTCTCCATTCTGGAATAAACGACCATTAATAGCTCGACAGCGACTTCACCTAACTGTTACCTATAATACACTTCAAATCAACTAGCGGAAACAAATTATTATAGTGTGAAGTCCTAGCTAAAATGGACATGCTACTACAAAAGATAAAAGTTAATTCAAGGTGGCACTTACCAAATAGTTCCTTAGAGAGAATTAGATTACTACTCACTTACAAATACTGCACACATTACCAGCTTTGCCTCGGAATAGCTCCCCTTTCACGACCGCCTTTCGACGCGCCTTCAAACTAACTAACTCCCTACTCTCTAAATCTCAGTCTCCTCAATCCCTAAAAAATACCACGTTGACCGTTGGGCCAAGTTTTTTTCCCAAAGTTTTGCAGAATCGGTTTATGGCTGTTTTTGTATATAACTTCTCAATTGTTTCAAAAGGGTCTTTTGAATAGCTCGACTTAATCCTTAGCAGATGCTTGATGCAGTCTCAGGGATGATCAATATTTTGAGACCGACGACGAGTTATTATTTATATACAATTTATTATAAACCATACAAATATTTTAGCACAGAACATATTAAGTTTCGGTCGGGCCGGTCACGTTAACAGTACAAGAGCGGTTAAAGCATTCTAGCTAGGTGCTAGCTAGAATAATCAAATAATTAATCCAATAATATAACTGCAGTTATTGGATAATTGATAGTTACATCGATGGAAGCATCGGCTTTGCATGACTTTTGAAAGTTTGGTTAGATCCATCTTTATAACTTGTTGTTTAAAGTTTCAAGCATGAAAATCGAGAGCTGTGAGTTTACATTGAAAGAACCGCATGTGGACACCCCTGCTCTCAGAATATCTGTACAAAGTGGGCACAGATTGCTGCCCATAAAATATAAATGGAATGGGTTTGTAAGAGGTTCAATATTGTTTTAACATTTTAAAGAAATAGGATATTTTGTTATTAATTAGGGTAACGTGTCGAGCTGTCAACCCATAAAATTGAGATTTAATGTGTTCTTAAGAACCTCGAATTGGCCCTTAAGTGACGGTTTTAAAATAAATATAATAATATATTGTTATTAAATTAGCGAATGTTAATGACAGTCACATTCCCCCCTCTGAAAATCAGACGCGTGACGCAGTACAGCGGTTGAGCTTTCACAATAGGACAAAGACGTTATTATATTATTATAATTTTTTTTTTTTTTTTTTTTCTTTTTTTTTTTTTTTTCTAATTAAATTATTCCTATACTATGAAACCATTATTGTAATATCTTTCGATATGCAGAGCATTATAAGTACCTACAATATTGCCACTGGTCGGCTCTACTAATAAATAAGCATTGGGATGAGGGATGCCCCCTACTCTAAAAGGACCATCATACAACAGAGAAAATTTTCTTGTAACCTTTTCCGCTGCATTGGATCTGTTATCTCTCCTAACTTTAACCAGGTCTCCTATTTGAAACGTTATTAATCTATGACACTTGTCGTACTGTTCGCTCCTTGTTGTGGCTGCTTTAATAAGATTCTCCCTAGCCTTTTCCCTTATAATCCCAATATCTAAAGTCGGTTTGTCTCTACCATAATCGCCTAGTACCTTATCAATTGTCAATATGGGGCTCTCACCCTTTAGTACCTCAAATGGCGTGTAACCTGTGCTAGTATGCACGGTGTTATTATAGCACTTCTCAATATTCATTAGAATCCCAGCCCAACTCTTGTGTGACTTGTGGCAATAAGCCCTAAACAATCGCCCTAACTCCTTATTGACACGTTCCGTACTATTTGGTCTGGGATTTCTCACAGTAGTATGTGAGACTGTTATTCCCATTTGGTACAAAGTTTCGCACCAGAGCCTTTTTTTTTTTTTTTTTTTTTTTGGGTGGGAAATCATCTAATGACTCCTCCCGCTCTGGGCGGAGCGAGAGGGAGTGTCAGACTTTTACTGACTAAAACCCACCCGTGTTCCTTCCGTTGCCTGTGTGCCGGGGCCGCGATATCCCTTTCGGACCAACTCGCAACCCTGGCAGGCATTGGCCCTTACGGACCCCGTCAGTTGGTGCTGACATCTCTTTGAGGCGCGCGTGGAACACAACGCGCCGTCGACCCGGGCCTGGTCCTAATCGGACGGCGAGCTACCCATTGCCCACCGTCCGCAAGCCCGCGCCTACGGTGGCCGGAAGTCGGCTCGCGACTCCCGACGCCCGGGGCGTCTCCTGCGGCGACTAGGGGCGCGAGGGCGCGCATCTTGCATTTCCCTCGCGCGCTCCGCCTCCTCCTTCGCGAGCATTACTGCTTCGCAGAAGGAAGTGACGGCTTCCCATGCACTCTCGCTCCGGACCATGGCCTGAACCAGGGCCGGACGCGAGAGATCGCCGCTGCCGATCGCCTCCGTGAGGACACGGCGGTGCCCCGCCCAAGCCGGGCAGACCTCCACCGTATGCTCCACCGTGTCCTCCGGGCGATCCACACAATGGTAACACCCGGGCGTTTCCTCCCGCTTTATCCTGAACAGGAACCTCCCGAAACAACCGTGTCCGGTGAGGACCTGCGTCAGGCGGAAGGTGAGGACGCCGTGGCGCCTCTCTAGCCACTCCTCAAAGAGGGGCCTTACCGCCGCAATTGTGGCGTGCCCAGCGCTGGGTTGCGACAATCGCACTCTCCATGCCGCCATGAGATCCCGCCGGAGCTCTGTCCGCTGTGCCGTGATTTCTCGCGGCAGCGGAGTTACACCCCGGCGTTTCGCCTCCTCGCGCAACTCCCACATGTCGCACCAGAGCCTTGATGTGAATTGCCTACCGTTGTCCGTTACTAATTTAACAATAGGAACTATACTCTTATATTTACGAACACACGATAAAGCGGCTTTAGTAGTAGCCCCCCTTAGTGCAAAAAGATTCACATATTTGCTAAACGTATCCTGCAAGACTAATATATACTGCACGCCAAATTTCCCTGGTGGTAACGGTCCGTACCAATCAGCCATGACAATCTCCCCAACATCAGTGGTTAAAACTGGTTTACAAGCCCCTACAGTCGTCTCATTTGCGTGTTTGGATTTCTGACATAAATCACACTGCCGTAACACTGCTTTAACTGATCTAGCCAACCCATGAAAATTAAACCGGTCGCTTACCAATCTTTTAATTCTTGCCTCCCCGAAATGGCCAGCCTCCTCATGTATTGCTTGAATTACATCAGCTTGTAAGGCTTCTGGAACAACTACGACCTCCCTACCTGAATAGTCACTTTTATAAATTAACGTATCGTTATTTAATATAAGGGCACCACCACGTTGTCTAATTTCCCCACAATGGCTATTGCTTACTAAGTCCTCTATGATCTTACTACAGAAGGGATCTTGTCTCTGTAATTGTGGAATGACCTTAAGTTTTTCGTTGGTGATTTTAGCTTTACTGCTGGTAAACATTGCTATTTCAAGGCATACTTTACGCAATTCTTGTACTGCCTCTACCCCGTTACCGTAACGCGATAATATATCCGGCACTATGTTGTTGCTTCCTTTTATGTGTTCAATTTCATAGTTAAATTGCTGGATGTATAATATCCAACGTGTTACTCTAGCGCTATACAAATTCCAATTATTAATAAAAGACAAACTTTTATGGTCCGTCCTTATAATTACTTTAGATCCCCTTAAATATGTCTCAAACTTCTTTAGACTATAGATTATCGCCCACAACTCCTGTTCTGATACTGTCCACTGTTGTTCCGGGCGAGTCAAACCTTTACTACAGAATCCTATCACCCGTTCATTATTTTCATTATCTATTTGATAAAGACATCCAGCTACTCCGACACCGCTACTGTCCGTTTGGAGATAATAAAGTTTGCTAAGGTCCGGATGGACCAGAACCACTGACTCTATAAAAGCGTTTTTAATCTCTCGAAATTGTCTGTCGTTTTCAGTCGTCCATTTCCAGGTTCTTCCCTTTTGAAGCATTTGACAAAATGGTACTGTCAAGTGACTATACTTAGCAACAAATCGCCTATAATAATTCATGAGCCCTAAAAATGCTCTTAAATGTTTAATTGTACGCGGCACTGGGAATTCTTTGATTGCCGCTATTTTACTCGGATCCATCTTTATCCCATTCGGAGAGACTATGTGCCCTAAAAGCTTTACCTCATTTTTCATAAATTGACACTTTTTGAGGCTACATGTCATGTTAGCTTGTTTCAGTAAGCTTAAAACGTGGTCTAGATGTTCTAGATGCGTGTGAAAATCACCAAATTTTGTGAACACTACCAAGTCATCTAAATAATTTACACAAAATTCCCTAACGTCTGGCCCTAAGATAATATCCATTGCACGAGAGAAACTGCCTACTGATGTCTTTAAGCCTTGGGGTAGTACAGCATAAGTATAACTTTTCCCCATAAAGGTAAACCCAGTATATTTGGTAGAATTAGGATGCAATGGAATTTGGAAGTAGGCGTTATTAAGATCTATTAATGTCATAAATTTAACTCCATGAAATGACTGTAGTATATCTGAAACCAATGGCGGTGCCTCTACTTCGCCTACCATTCTTTTATTCAACTCTCGTGCATCCAAAAGAATACGAATCGATCCATCCTTTTTTAAAGTGCATGTCAATGGGCTGCTATAGGGTGTACCTTCTCTCTTAATTATACCTAAATCCTGCAGCTCTTTCAACTTTTCCCCAACCTTTGACCTATACGCGAACGGTATCGGATATGATCGCTTTACGAATGGCTCCTCATCGCACATTTTAATAGTGTGTTGGTATTTGTCCGTGCGTCCAGGGTGTACTGAGAATACTCGTTTGTTTCTTACAAGAATTTCCTTAAGTCCTTCAAGCGGGAATTCTATCATTTTTTGTAACTCTGTTACGATATGACCTATGCTCTCTTCGGTTTCATAACAAATTTCAATTGCATTAGAACTAATATTTATACTTTCTGTGTCCCTTTCCTTAACAGAGGTACTTTGGATACTTCCTTCTACATTCGCTTCCTCCCCATGTGCTTCGAAATTTACACCCACGCTACCCTCTCCTAGTCCTAAAACCGGTTCCCCTAAAATAATGTCTACTTCGTTTTTCAAATATTTAAATCGTAGTGTACGCATAGGTCCACAAGTCACTGTCGCGTCCCATTGGTCTAACCAGTCTATTCCCAAAATGATCTCCCGAACTAAATTTTTAATAATTAAGCATGGCGTCTCTATACAAATACCTTTTATTATTAATGGTACCAATGTTGCCTTGTCTACTCTACTACTTTTCGCTCTCGTTGCTCCTTGTATTTGAACAGGAGAAACTGGCATAATGGGCATCAGTATACCTCTGCTCCTAATCCCCATATAAGTTGCTTCGGCTATGCAGGTCACTTGACTTCCTGTGTCGATAAGGCATTTTAAAGGATAATCTTTGACCCTAGCTACTATTTCTACTAGGCGTGAGCCCGTACTCACCTCCTCATCCTCATTTAATCCTATATCTTCAAAAACAGTTAACACGTAATCTCTCCGGTCTAAGTTTTTGAGATTTACCTCTTCTTTTATTTTAGGTGACTGGTTAAGAACTTGAGTGAATAGGATTTTTATTCTCTCGTAATTACCAATAGGTGATTTAACTACCTCTATGGGATGAAGCCGTCCATTACCTAACCTACCTAGCCCGGTTCCGGGAGTCCATTTACATTTAGTCATATACTTGTATGCGAAATGTGTGGTTTTGCCATTATATGTCCCAGTCTCATTATTTATAATCGTTGGCCAATTGGGACTTTCTTGGTCAACAACATCTAGTTTTCCGAATTATTAAGTCTTTCAGTAGGCGGCGCCACCTGTTTACTATCTATACCGTCCACGTTTCCCTGAACGAAATGTATCGTATTTGCTTGTCTCCTTTGATAATTTTGACCGAAAAACTGCCTATTATTCCTATTTGGGTAGGGTTTACCCACGAGACTTGGATTGTCCCTATTATTAACACCACCTGGTTGCATCGACATTTTCTTCACATTCTTTTCGATGTTTCTTAAGAATTCTATCCCACTTTTATAACTACTGGCTGTTCGGTTAGCAAACCAAGCTATTTGCACAACCTGAGAATAATGTCTCATTATGTATCCAACAATCTCAGATTCATCTAATGGGAGTTTTAAATCTTTAACCAAATCTACTAGTTCCGCGAAATATTCCTCCATAGTGCTTCCACTATTCGGGTTCCATGTTGAATCTATTAATCGATTCTTTGCTATCTCTCTCTCTCTACTACCCCAAAATACATCAATGAGGTCTTTCCTAAAATCCTCAAACGTATGCCAATTGTCACTATAAAGCTCCATTATCTTTTGTGCCGGTCCTGTTAGGCTACCTATAGCGATATCTAAAGCCCTATCCTCCCCATTTATGCTTTTAATATACCGTTGGAGTTCTTTAAGAAACTTATTAGGATTAGTTTGGCCCCCAATAAACTTTGGCCTCTCAGGCGCCGTTCCTAAAAAGTATACTCCCATTGCGTTACCTTTATTGTTTTCAGCTGGAGGGGCGGACCCTCCACTTGTACCTACTGTAGGTGGATCAACATCTTGCATCATCGTTTCAGTACTTATAACTTCCGCATTCGATTTATTAGAAGGCACGTGTTTTTCTACATTCTGTAACCGACTATCCATACTATCTATTTTCGCTGCAATTTTTGTAAGTAATTCCATTTCATTGTTAGGCCCAGTGTTACTGACATGTTGATCTTTATTATGACAAATGACATCAACGCTGTCAGTGTTAGGCTTAGCGCGTTTAGATTTATTACCCCGACGGTCCATGCTTTTAATAGAAATAACAACCACTTACCTCGTTAGCTCGTGGGAAATACCTGAGCCTGCCAACACAGCGTCTGCGCCTGATGTGTCTGCTACCACGACGCTGGAAACAGCCTGGCGTCTGGAGCGGTTGCTACTGCGAAGTCGACGCCGGAAACAGCTTCTCCGGCCTTAGTCACGTTCCACGTAGATCTGCCCTGCGTGTGCTCGACGTCTCGCTATTTCTGTAGCGGATATGTTCCTGGAATGTTCCGCACACATATTGTTAGATACATTACTATATGGCCTGTATAAGTCATTGTTTTTTTTCTTCGAACTAAAATCTAGTTTAATTTACGTTGTGTTTAAATGTAATAACCCAATCTGTAGTTCTTCCTCGTTGTACTGAAATAAGTCAATACATTTAATGACGAGGATCCTGGTCACGCTGCACCACATGTGACAGTACCTGAAATACCCTAGGCTGATAAAATTTTCGTTTTTCCTAATTGTGTTAATATTAGTGTTTGGATCGGTTCCCCGTAGGGGGAAGAACTGTGCCCCTCCTTTCCGCACAGTTCTGTAGGGCTCGTCCCGGACTGGTCACCCTCCCACCGATATAAGAAAGAGAAGCATTCCCAGAAACTAAACTACCATGTTCCGCCTTGGAAGGTTAGGGAACATGATTGGACCAGGAAGTTAATATTGGGAATGCACAGTTAGTAAACACAAGTATTATAATATGAAGCTAAGAAGACAAGAGGGTATGCAAAAGTATATAATATAATATTATGTTTTAGTATTATAAATGTTGGAACGCCAACGTCTCCTCCTCTCGCAGTTGAGCACCAATATCTGCAATACAGACTTGGTAAGGTAGAAGGGGTAAAGGGATCGTTACGCTTGTACTTTAAATACGATTACGTACTACTACGTTAATTTGTCTGTTTACAATATACCCACTTCACTGAGGCCGGGAACCGTATAATAACGTTTGCCTCATTGTACGTGTTCCGCTAGACCTAACGCATAGAACCTCTGAGGAACTAATACGATTCTAACCGAACACGCTCCCTAAGCACTAAATAAATGTTTTACTCAATCCTAAGACAGAGTACTGCGAAGTCCAACTGTCATTGAGGAAAACAAGTTTAATATTGAATAGTTCTAATCGCGTACTAATATGAAAGACTCTTACGACAGCCTAGCCCATTTTTACAAAGTTAACACAAAACTAGCACAAACGCACCGTAGACTCAGTCTCTAGCAGAATACACTACGATCGTACCTGGTGAACACCGAAGTGGTAACTCGTCACTTCATATTTCCTTAATCTGCCCCATTAAGAGGATGCGGTGCGGCTGTTAGCGGCATTGCGTCCCAATAGCGTGTCTCGATAAACAGTGTCGATTTAGTAATAGTCCTACAGAACGGACGGGTATTTTTATCGAGATACGTTCCCTAGCGTTCATCGAACGTCTACCAATTCAGTTTAGGATACTTAGTGAAGCCTACCCCAAACTCCCTGGAAATATGTGGCAACACGCCTCACGCAAGGTATTCTGTGGCAAAACCTTTTCGGAAACAGAAATCGTCACTAACGTTTGGTTGTTTTTGTAATACAATTACAGATTGGCTTTATAGCCTAGATCAATTCCAAATGACCTGAGAGTATTTATGGCTCTGCCTCCCAAATGTGATGCGTCATCTCAAAGTCAACAGTCGGAGCATTACTGCCCAGTCAAGTATGGTGGAAGGCCTTCGCCATTTCCCTATAGCCAACTGCTAGTGACAATAATCTGCTAAGGTACGGATTAGGATATGGACACGTAATACATGATAATGTAGCATTAGTTATAAAACACGATACTAAATAAGTGTTGTTTCTCCATTCTGGAATAAACGACCATTAATAGCTCGACAGCGACTTCACCTAACTGTTACCTATAATACACTTCAAATCAACTAGCGGAAACAAATTATTATAGTGTGAAGTCCTAGCTAAAATGGACATGCTACTACAAAAGATAAAAGTTAATTCAAGGTGGCACTTACCAAATAGTTCCTTAGAGAGAATTAGATTACTACTCACTTACAAATACTGCACACATTACCAGCTTTGCCTCGGAATAGCTCCCCTTTCACGACCGCCTTTCGACGCGCCTTCAAACTAACTAACTCCCTACTCTCTAAATCTCAGTCTCCTCAATCCCTAAAAAATACCACGTTGACCGTTGGGCCAAGTTTTTTTCCCAAAGTTTTGCAGAATCGGTTTATGGCTGTTTTTGTATATAACTTCTCAATTGTTTCAAAAGGGTCTTTTGAATAGCTCGACTTAATCCTTAGCAGATGCTTGATGCAGTCTCAGGGATGATCAATATTTTGAGACCGACGACGAGTTATTATTTATATACAATTTATTATAAACCATACAAATATTTTAGCACAGAACATATTAAGTTTCGGTCGGGCCGGTCACGTTAACAGTACAAGAGCGGTTAAAGCATTCTAGCTAGGTGCTAGCTAGAATAATCAAATAATTAATCCAATAATATAACTGCAGTTATTGGATAATTGATAGTTACATCGATGGAAGCATCGGCTTTGCATGACTTTTGAAAGTTTGGTTAGATCCATCTTTATAACTTGTTGTTTAAAGTTTCAAGCATGAAAATCGAGAGCTGTGAGTTTACATTGAAAGAACCGCATGTGGACACCCCTGCTCTCAGAATATCTGTACAAAGTGGGCACAGATTGCTGCCCATAAAATATAAATGGAATGGGTTTGTAAGAGGTTCAATATTGTTTTAACATTTTAAAGAAATAGGATATTTTGTTATTAATTAGGGTAACGTGTCGAGCTGTCAACCCATAAAATTGAGATTTAATGTGTTCTTAAGAACCTCGAATTGGCCCTTAAGTGACGGTTTTAAAATAAATATAATAATATATTGTTATTAAATTAGCGAATGTTAATGACAGTCACATTCCCCCCTCTGAAAATCAGACGCGTGACGCAGTACAGCGGTTGAGCTTTCACAATAGGACAAAGACGTTATTATATTATTATAATTTTTTTTTTTTTTTTTTTTCTTTTTTTTTTTTTTTTCTAATTAAATTATTCCTATACTATGAAACCATTATTGTAATATCTTTCGATATGCAGAGCATTATAAGTACCTACAATATTGCCACTGGTCGGCTCTACTAATAAATAAGCATTGGGATGAGGGATGCCCCCTACTCTAAAAGGACCATCATACAACAGAGAAAATTTTCTTGTAACCTTTTCCGCTGCATTGGATCTGTTATCTCTCCTAACTTTAACCAGGTCTCCTATTTGAAACGTTATTAATCTATGACACTTGTCGTACTGTTCGCTCCTTGTTGTGGCTGCTTTAATAAGATTCTCCCTAGCCTTTTCCCTTATAATCCCAATATCTAAAGTCGGTTTGTCTCTACCATAATCGCCTAGTACCTTATCAATTGTCAATATGGGGCTCTCACCCTTTAGTACCTCAAATGGCGTGTAACCTGTGCTAGTATGCACGGTGTTATTATAGCACTTCTCAATATTCATTAGAATCCCAGCCCAACTCTTGTGTGACTTGTGGCAATAAGCCCTAAACAATCGCCCTAACTCCTTATTGACACGTTCCGTACTATTTGGTCTGGGATTTCTCACAGTAGTATGTGAGACTGTTATTCCCATTTGGTACAAAGTTTCGCACCAGAGCCTTTTTTTTTTTTTTTTTTTTTTTGGGGGGGAAATCATCTAATGACTCCTCCCGCTCTGGGCGGAGCGAGAGGGAGTGTCAGACTTTTACTGACTAAAACCCACCCGTGTTCCTTCCGTTGCCTGTGTGCCGGGGCCGCGATATCCCTTTCGGACCAACTCGCAACCCTGGCAGGCATTGGCCCTTACGGACCCCGTCAGTTGGTGCTGACATCTCTTTGAGGCGCGCGTGGAACACAACGCGCCGTCGACCCGGGCCTGGTCCTAATCGGACGGCGAGCTACCCATTGCCCACCGTCCGCAAGCCCGCGCCTACGGTGGCCGGAAGTCGGCTCGCGACTCCCGACGCCCGGGGCGTCTCCTGCGGCGACTAGGGGCGCGAGGGCGCGCATCTTGCATTTCCCTCGCGCGCTCCGCCTCCTCCTTCGCGAGCATTACTGCTTCGCAGAAGGAAGTGACGGCTTCCCATGCACTCTCGCTCCGGACCATGGCCTGAACCAGGGCCGGACGCGAGAGATCGCCGCTGCCGATCGCCTCCGTGAGGACACGGCGGTGCCCCGCCCAAGCCGGGCAGACCTCCACCGTATGCTCCACCGTGTCCTCCGGGCGATCCACACAATGGTAACACCCGGGCGTTTCCTCCCGCTTTATCCTGAACAGGAACCTCCCGAAACAACCGTGTCCGGTGAGGACCTGCGTCAGGCGGAAGGTGAGGACGCCGTGGCGCCTCTCTAGCCACTCCTCAAAGAGGGGCCTTACCGCCGCAATTGTGGCGTGCCCAGCGCTGGGTTGCGACAATCGCACTCTCCATGCCGCCATGAGATCCCGCCGGAGCTCTGTCCGCTGTGCCGTGATTTCTCGCGGCAGCGGAGTTACACCCCGGCGTTTCGCCTCCTCGCGCAACTCCCACATGTCGCACCAGAGCCTTGATGTGAATTGCCTACCGTTGTCCGTTACTAATTTAACAATAGGAACTATACTCTTATATTTACGAACACACGATAAAGCGGCTTTAGTAGTAGCCCCCCTTAGTGCAAAAAGATTCACATATTTGCTAAACGTATCCTGCAAGACTAATATATACTGCACGCCAAATTTCCCTGGTGGTAACGGTCCGTACCAATCAGCCATGACAATCTCCCCAACATCAGTGGTTAAAACTGGTTTACAAGCCCCTACAGTCGTCTCATTTGCGTGTTTGGATTTCTGACATAAATCACACTGCCGTAACACTGCTTTAACTGATCTAGCCAACCCATGAAAATTAAACCGGTCGCTTACCAATCTTTTAATTCTTGCCTCCCCGAAATGGCCAGCCTCCTCATGTATTGCTTGAATTACATCAGCTTGTAAGGCTTCTGGAACAACTACGACCTCCCTACCTGAATAGTCACTTTTATAAATTAACGTATCGTTATTTAATATAAGGGCACCACCACGTTGTCTAATTTCCCCACAATGGCTATTGCTTACTAAGTCCTCTATGATCTTACTACAGAAGGGATCTTGTCTCTGTAATTGTGGAATGACCTTAAGTTTTTCGTTGGTGATTTTAGCTTTACTGCTGGTAAACATTGCTATTTCAAGGCATACTTTACGCAATTCTTGTACTGCCTCTACCCCGTTACCGTAACGCGATAATATATCCGGCACTATGTTGTTGCTTCCTTTTATGTGTTCAATTTCATAGTTAAATTGCTGGATGTATAATATCCAACGTGTTACTCTAGCGCTATACAAATTCCAATTATTAATAAAAGACAAACTTTTATGGTCCGTCCTTATAATTACTTTAGATCCCCTTAAATATGTCTCAAACTTCTTTAGACTATAGATTATCGCCCACAACTCCTGTTCTGATACTGTCCACTGTTGTTCCGGGCGAGTCAAACCTTTACTACAGAATCCTATCACCCGTTCATTATTTTCATTATCTATTTGATAAAGACATCCAGCTACTCCGACACCGCTACTGTCCGTTTGGAGATAATAAAGTTTGCTAAGGTCCGGATGGACCAGAACCACTGACTCTATAAAAGCGTTTTTAATCTCTCGAAATTGTCTGTCGTTTTCAGTCGTCCATTTCCAGGTTCTTCCCTTTTGAAGCATTTGACAAAATGGTACTGTCAAGTGACTATACTTAGCAACAAATCGCCTATAATAATTCATGAGCCCTAAAAATGCTCTTAAATGTTTAATTGTACGCGGCACTGGGAATTCTTTGATTGCCGCTATTTTACTCGGATCCATCTTTATCCCATTCGGAGAGACTATGTGCCCTAAAAGCTTTACCTCATTTTTCATAAATTGACACTTTTTGAGGCTACATGTCATGTTAGCTTGTTTCAGTAAGCTTAAAACGTGGTCTAGATGTTCTAGATGCGTGTGAAAATCACCAAATTTTGTGAACACTACCAAGTCATCTAAATAATTTACACAAAATTCCCTAACGTCTGGCCCTAAGATAATATCCATTGCACGAGAGAAACTGCCTACTGATGTCTTTAAGCCTTGGGGTAGTACAGCATAAGTATAACTTTTCCCCATAAAGGTAAACCCAGTATATTTGGTAGAATTAGGATGCAATGGAATTTGGAAGTAGGCGTTATTAAGATCTATTAATGTCATAAATTTAACTCCATGAAATGACTGTAGTATATCTGAAACCAATGGCGGTGCCTCTACTTCGCCTACCATTCTTTTATTCAACTCTCGTGCATCCAAAAGAATACGAATCGATCCATCCTTTTTTAAAGTGCATGTCAATGGGCTGCTATAGGGTGTACCTTCTCTCTTAATTATACCTAAATCCTGCAGCTCTTTCAACTTTTCCCCAACCTTTGACCTATACGCGAACGGTATCGGATATGATCGCTTTACGAATGGCTCCTCATCGCACATTTTAATAGTGTGTTGGTATTTGTCCGTGCGTCCAGGGTGTACTGAGAATACTCGTTTGTTTCTTACAAGAATTTCCTTAAGTCCTTCAAGCGGGAATTCTATCATTTTTTGTAACTCTGTTACGATATGACCTATGCTCTCTTCGGTTTCATAACAAATTTCAATTGCATTAGAACTAATATTTATACTTTCTGTGTCCCTTTCCTTAACAGAGGTACTTTGGATACTTCCTTCTACATTCGCTTCCTCCCCATGTGCTTCGAAATTTACACCCACGCTACCCTCTCCTAGTCCTAAAACCGGTTCCCCTAAAATAATGTCTACTTCGTTTTTCAAATATTTAAATCGTAGTGTACGCATAGGTCCACAAGTCACTGTCGCGTCCCATTGGTCTAACCAGTCTATTCCCAAAATGATCTCCCGAACTAAATTTTTAATAATTAAGCATGGCGTCTCTATACAAATACCTTTTATTATTAATGGTACCAATGTTGCCTTGTCTACTCTACTACTTTTCGCTCTCGTTGCTCCTTGTATTTGAACAGGAGAAACTGGCATAATGGGCATCAGTATACCTCTGCTCCTAATCCCCATATAAGTTGCTTCGGCTATGCAGGTCACTTGACTTCCTGTGTCGATAAGGCATTTTAAAGGATAATCTTTGACCCTAGCTACTATTTCTACTAGGCGTGAGCCCGTACTCACCTCCTCATCCTCATTTAATCCTATATCTTCAAAAACAGTTAACACGTAATCTCTCCGGTCTAAGTTTTTGAGATTTACCTCTTCTTTTATTTTAGGTGACTGGTTAAGAACTTGAGTGAATAGGATTTTTATTCTCTCGTAATTACCAATAGGTGATTTAACTACCTCTATGGGATGAAGCCGTCCATTACCTAACCTACCTAGCCCGGTTCCGGGAGTCCATTTACATTTAGTCATATACTTGTATGCGAAATGTGTGGTTTTGCCATTATATGTCCCAGTCTCATTATTTATAATCGTTGGCCAATTGGGACTTTCTTGGTCAACAACATCTAGTTTTCCGAATTATTAAGTCTTTCAGTAGGCGGCGCCACCTGTTTACTATCTATACCGTCCACGTTTCCCTGAACGAAATGTATCGTATTTGCTTGTCTCCTTTGATAATTTTGACCGAAAAACTGCCTATTATTCCTATTTGGGTAGGGTTTACCCACGAGACTTGGATTGTCCCTATTATTAACACCACCTGGTTGCATCGACATTTTCTTCACATTCTTTTCGATGTTTCTTAAGAATTCTATCCCACTTTTATAACTACTGGCTGTTCGGTTAGCAAACCAAGCTATTTGCACAACCTGAGAATAATGTCTCATTATGTATCCAACAATCTCAGATTCATCTAATGGGAGTTTTAAATCTTTAACCAAATCTACTAGTTCCGCGAAATATTCCTCCATAGTGCTTCCACTATTCGGGTTCCATGTTGAATCTATTAATCGATTCTTTGCTATCTCTCTCTCTCTACTACCCCAAAATACATCAATGAGGTCTTTCCTAAAATCCTCAAACGTATGCCAATTGTCACTATAAAGCTCCATTATCTTTTGTGCCGGTCCTGTTAGGCTACCTATAGCGATATCTAAAGCCCTATCCTCCCCATTTATGCTTTTAATATACCGTTGGAGTTCTTTAAGAAACTTATTAGGATTAGTTTGGCCCCCAATAAACTTTGGCCTCTCAGGCGCCGTTCCTAAAAAGTATACTCCCATTGCGTTACCTTTATTGTTTTCAGCTGGAGGGGCGGACCCTCCACTTGTACCTACTGTAGGTGGATCAACATCTTGCATCATCGTTTCAGTACTTATAACTTCCGCATTCGATTTATTAGAAGGCACGTGTTTTTCTACATTCTGTAACCGACTATCCATACTATCTATTTTCGCTGCAATTTTTGTAAGTAATTCCATTTCATTGTTAGGCCCAGTGTTACTGACATGTTGATCTTTATTATGACAAATGACATCAACGCTGTCAGTGTTAGGCTTAGCGCGTTTAGATTTATTACCCCGACGGTCCATGCTTTTAATAGAAATAACAACCACTTACCTCGTTAGCTCGTGGGAAATACCTGAGCCTGCCAACACAGCGTCTGCGCCTGATGTGTCTGCTACCACGACGCTGGAAACAGCCTGGCGTCTGGAGCGGTTGCTACTGCGAAGTCGACGCCGGAAACAGCTTCTCCGGCCTTAGTCACGTTCCACGTAGATCTGCCCTGCGTGTGCTCGACGTCTCGCTATTTCTGTAGCGGATATGTTCCTGGAATGTTCCGCACACATATTGTTAGATACATTACTATATGGCCTGTATAAGTCATTGTTTTTTTTCTTCGAACTAAAATCTAGTTTAATTTACGTTGTGTTTAAATGTAATAACCCAATCTGTAGTTCTTCCTCGTTGTACTGAAATAAGTCAATACATTTAATGACGAGGATCCTGGTCACGCTGCACCACATGTGACAGTACCTGAAATACCCTAGGCTGATAAAATTTTCGTTTTTCCTAATTGTGTTAATATTAGTGTTTGGATCGGTTCCCCGTAGGGGGAAGAACTGTGCCCCTCCTTTCCGCACAGTTCTGTAGGGCTCGTCCCGGACTGGTCACCCTCCCACCGATATAAGAAAGAGAAGCATTCCCAGAAACTAAACTACCATGTTCCGCCTTGGAAGGTTAGGGAACATGATTGGACCAGGAAGTTAATATTGGGAATGCACAGTTAGTAAACACAAGTATTATAATATGAAGCTAAGAAGACAAGAGGGTATGCAAAAGTATATAATATAATATTATGTTTTAGTATTATAAATGTTGGAACGCCAACGTCTCCTCCTCTCGCAGTTGAGCACCAATATCTGCAATACAGACTTGGTAAGGTAGAAGGGGTAAAGGGATCGTTACGCTTGTACTTTAAATACGATTACGTACTACTACGTTAATTTGTCTGTTTACAATATACCCACTTCACTGAGGCCGGGAACCGTATAATAACGTTTGCCTCATTGTACGTGTTCCGCTAGACCTAACGCATAGAACCTCTGAGGAACTAATACGATTCTAACCGAACACGCTCCCTAAGCACTAAATAAATGTTTTACTCAATCCTAAGACAGAGTACTGCGAAGTCCAACTGTCATTGAGGAAAACAAGTTTAATATTGAATAGTTCTAATCGCGTACTAATATGAAAGACTCTTACGACAGCCTAGCCCATTTTTACAAAGTTAACACAAAACTAGCACAAACGCACCGTAGACTCAGTCTCTAGCAGAATACACTACGATCGTACCTGGTGAACACCGAAGTGGTAACTCGTCACTTCATATTTCCTTAATCTGCCCCATTAAGAGGATGCGGTGCGGCTGTTAGCGGCATTGCGTCCCAATAGCGTGTCTCGATAAACAGTGTCGATTTAGTAATAGTCCTACAGAACGGACGGGTATTTTTATCGAGATACGTTCCCTAGCGTTCATCGAACGTCTACCAATTCAGTTTAGGATACTTAGTGAAGCCTACCCCAAACTCCCTGGAAATATGTGGCAACACGCCTCACGCAAGGTATTCTGTGGCAAAACCTTTTCGGAAACAGAAATCGTCACTAACGTTTGGTTGTTTTTGTAATACAATTACAGATTGGCTTTATAGCCTAGATCAATTCCAAATGACCTGAGAGTATTTATGGCTCTGCCTCCCAAATGTGATGCGTCATCTCAAAGTCAACAGTCGGAGCATTACTGCCCAGTCAAGTATGGTGGAAGGCCTTCGCCATTTCCCTATAGCCAACTGCTAGTGACAATAATCTGCTAAGGTACGGATTAGGATATGGACACGTAATACATGATAATGTAGCATTAGTTATAAAACACGATACTAAATAAGTGTTGTTTCTCCATTCTGGAATAAACGACCATTAATAGCTCGACAGCGACTTCACCTAACTGTTACCTATAATACACTTCAAATCAACTAGCGGAAACAAATTATTATAGTGTGAAGTCCTAGCTAAAATGGACATGCTACTACAAAAGATAAAAGTTAATTCAAGGTGGCACTTACCAAATAGTTCCTTAGAGAGAATTAGATTACTACTCACTTACAAATACTGCACACATTACCAGCTTTGCCTCGGAATAGCTCCCCTTTCACGACCGCCTTTCGACGCGCCTTCAAACTAACTAACTCCCTACTCTCTAAATCTCAGTCTCCTCAATCCCTAAAAAATACCACGTTGACCGTTGGGCCAAGTTTTTTTCCCAAAGTTTTGCAGAATCGGTTTATGGCTGTTTTTGTATATAACTTCTCAATTGTTTCAAAAGGGTCTTTTGAATAGCTCGACTTAATCCTTAGCAGATGCTTGATGCAGTCTCAGGGATGATCAATATTTTGAGACCGACGACGAGTTATTATTTATATACAATTTATTATAAACCATACAAATATTTTAGCACAGAACATATTAAGTTTCGGTCGGGCCGGTCACGTTAACAGTACAAGAGCGGTTAAAGCATTCTAGCTAGGTGCTAGCTAGAATAATCAAATAATTAATCCAATAATATAACTGCAGTTATTGGATAATTGATAGTTACATCGATGGAAGCATCGGCTTTGCATGACTTTTGAAAGTTTGGTTAGATCCATCTTTATAACTTGTTGTTTAAAGTTTCAAGCATGAAAATCGAGAGCTGTGAGTTTACATTGAAAGAACCGCATGTGGACACCCCTGCTCTCAGAATATCTGTACAAAGTGGGCACAGATTGCTGCCCATAAAATATAAATGGAATGGGTTTGTAAGAGGTTCAATATTGTTTTAACATTTTAAAGAAATAGGATATTTTGTTATTAATTAGGGTAACGTGTCGAGCTGTCAACCCATAAAATTGAGATTTAATGTGTTCTTAAGAACCTCGAATTGGCCCTTAAGTGACGGTTTTAAAATAAATATAATAATATATTGTTATTAAATTAGCGAATGTTAATGACAGTCACAAGTTCTCAGACAATCGACGAGGTGCGTTTACTTCATATACCCCTGCAAAATTAAGACAATGTTGTTATAATTACTGCCATGTTTGTCTTTATTATCTACGTATAACATAGGTTGTCATAACATCCTGTTTGTTTTCGCGACCTTTTGCGGCGTATGTACACTCTACTATAGCCGTGCGGAGGACACACGTAGTTGCAGACAACATTATGTTACAACCGACACCTTGTAACCGATCCCGGACGCGACGCGAGCTCAATGTCACTGAGTGAACTTGACTCGTCCGCAATATGAGCCTGAAATATAAATTTGTAGGTGTTTATCTATTATATCCACGGGAGGGTTTTGTAAGTGCTCTATATAGAAGGTGGAAGGAAGAGGAAAACGGAACATCTATTTTTGTAAATCACGGTGAGCTCATTCTTTTGTATCTGGATTTCTTGAACGTTATTTCATACAAGCATTGAGTAAGTACGTATTTTATTGCGTAGGTTCCCGAACATCCATCATGTCCATCGTCTTCTTCGCATATCTTCTCGTCCTACTTATCGCAGTGTCTCAAGATGAAAATCTTTGACTTTGTGTGTTGCCAGTGATGACCTATGGCACTGAAACGTGGTCGCTCACAATGGGCCTTATTAGAAGGCTAACAGTCACCCAAAGGGCAATGGGGAGGGCTATGCTTGGAGTCTCCCTACGTAATAGAATCGGAAATGAAGAGAACGCAGGAAAACCAAGGTAACCGACATAGCCCGACGAACTGCCAAACTTAAGAACCGTGCAGACCAGCGCAATGCGACACTGGTTATTGTTATACCGTACAGTTTTCTTAGAAATTGCATTGTTCGAGACGCGTCGCACCGTCATGTCGTGCTGGTGGGCCTTTAAGTGGTAGTGGTGGTGACGTTGCTCGCAGAACAGATGGCCGATGGGGCCGAAAGGTTCTAGAGTGGTGACCGCGTACGGGGAGACGTAGCGTTGGAAGGCCTCCCACAAGGTAGACCGACGACTTTGAGAAGGCCGTAGGAATCCGCTGGATACGGGAAGCACAGAACCGGTCGAAGTGGTGGTGCTTGGGGAGGTCTGCGTTCAGCAGTGGACATCTTTCGGCTGAAATTATGAATGGTGATTGAGTATAATTTTTACCCGACTTCTAAAAAGGAGGAGGTTCTATTTTCGTCAGTAATTTTTTTTAAATGTATTTTCATCGATATTGTCGTCAATTGCGGAACGATTTTGAAATATTATTTTCATTTGGTAGAAGAAGCTTGCGCAGTGGTTCCATATAAGTTTTATTAACTTAGCTTCGGTAGTTTTTGAGTTAGCTTCAATAATACGTATTTTTCCCACATAATCATGATGTTATAATAACTTCCTGTCACTGTTATTTATATAGCAGGTAGAGGTATTTGAAAAAAACAATTGACTGCCAAAAAAAAACACTACCGTACATAGTGAAAAATAACTGAAGCCGGAAGTCGATTGTTTATTTTTTTTGTAAAAAGTTGTTATTAGTTTAGTAATTCAACTTAAATAGAAATCTCATATCGACCATCACCTCATCTAAATAGTGCAATAGTTACAGGCAGGGCGTGCCCAGCTTGTGGCCCGTGGGGAGGGCAAATCAGAAATGTACCCCTGCTCATGTATTACATAGTTTGATATTGCTGCTGCGTTCGCGTATTTTTAACCAAATTCAAAAAAGAAGGAGGTTCTATATTCGTCCAAATATTTTTTTTTATATGTATGTTCATCGATATTTTCGTCAATTGTGGAACGATTCTGAATAAAAAAAAAATCAAATTAAAAAAAGATTTTTCTAAATAGGGTCCACAATTGACGAAAATATCGACGAACATTGCAAACAAAAAAAAAATATACAGCTGAATATGTTCAGCTGTATATTTCTTTTGTTCTAAAGATTTTAGAAGAGTTCCATTTTTAAGTCGGATAAGCAGGATAGGTAAAACATGAAAGGCCGCGCAGCGCGGTTTCTTCTAAAATGAATGCATAATATATTGTAATTTGTAAAGTAAGTCTTAACGTGACTGTAACATAACTTTTATCGACAACAGTACGTACTTAGGCATACAAAATCCAGGGTACGGGTAAAGTACGGCCATGGTTACAGGCCATTTGCAAGGGGAAAATGGCTTGTAAAGAGAGTGCTCGACGATGATGTATGTAACTCTTATATTGAGCCGCGCTAACACGGCTCTAGTATTTACCCGTATTTTGAACAAGTGTATTCTGTAAAAGGCTCTTTGTAAAATATTTTTCTTTTGTAAGTCGCCGCCGCCGCCGTGCCAGCGGTGGTCCTGCGACAGTTGACAAGGGGGCCTACACCCCCACCCAGTCTCGCCACCCTCGGCTTAATTAAACTGAACAAAATTTGTTCATAAAACATTTATGTACCTTTTATGAAATTTTCTATTCAACTAATCAACACTGCGAGCGATACCTCGCTTCTAATAATATTACGGCAACAGTGTTTGTCTTTACGGAGAACGATTTTTCATTATTCGATTTTTTTTTGATTTCGATTGCTACGTGTTGCTTTTGTTTCTTCTATTTGAGCAGAGGTGATGAGAGGGCGATGGGAGTTAAACAGGAAGAATCGTGTCGTGTGTGTGACACAATCATTTATGAAACTGTTACGGCGCTAAGAATTCCAAATATACGTACTTATCCTTGTTCTGTGAATAGATATAATTTCAGTAATGTCATATAAGGCGTTGGAACCAGAATCCTGATCGTCTTCTCAAAGCTGCTTTGCTCGACTCAAGTCAATATTCAAAGCACCAACAGTCAGGCAATTCTTGGTGCAAAGCACATCACAAGTCTTTTATTAATTACTGTACTAAATTAATTAATTACTTTAAAAATTATTATTAAACTTAATTACGGTACTATCACCGATTTTAAAGAAAGTGTCACCAGCGGCCCTCATGCGACGACTCACGGTCGCGGGGGTCGGAGGGGGTCTATTGTATCATCCAAACGTGCGGAAGGTAATTTCGGTGAGAATTGCCTTCAGGTGTTTACCGGTCTTTAATGGGTTTCTTTTGTGCCACTTTCGCAAACGGAATGAGGATAAATTACTTATTATGATACACACACCAGCTAATGGCACTCGCGGAGACACCGTGTGTCCCTTTTTTATGTTGTTCTCGAAAAATATACTTGTGTTTGACTCCTCATAGAGTTCCAGCACTTTAATTTGGTGCCTTTTTTCTCAGTCTCATGTTCAGTAGCGTCAGGCGTGACGGTAGTCAACTGAAGTCTTCAATGTTAGTAAATGGAAAGTGGCTGTTTCTACTTGTCCGATCCGATTATTTTAGACTCCGATCCAATTATTTTAAAGATAATAATATCAATGCTATGTTTCCACTTCATTGCTTAGTTCAACAAAAGAACTACGAATATAATTTCGCAGCCATCCTCATAAATAAATGATGTGACTGTAACTGCTATTGTAAGATGTTCATTATTCCTTTTTGGAAACCAAGCGAACTCGTGCGAGGTCATTTTGAAGCGTATTCTTATGGATAAGTGTGCTAGAGACGTATGTGGGGCAGAGCTTAGCATAATTAGCAAGATGTATCGCGTTCCAACTCTGCGCCGGCCCCAGTTCGCTGCGGCATACACATGCACTCTTTTATATTACACCAAACAGATAGATCAACCGCCACGGGCCTGCCCAAATACATCCACAGTAGTCATCCAACTTCCAAATTTAATGAAAGCACTCATCAAGCGTCATTTAATCCGATTCGTATAAATTCCTTTCAAGCAGCACGTCACACGAACATTCTGAAAAAGGCTCGTTACGGCGAGTAAATACCCCAACACACTCACCGGTAAAGCCGGTTATCCCGCATCGTCCGCACCACTCCCGCACCGCACCGTAGTTGCGGGAGCAACGCGCTAAATAAGTAGCCTTTTGTAGTTGTAGTGGAGAGCGGATTGAGACTCGCCGGCGGCGACAGATTAACTTTGTCAAGCCGACACGCTCGCACGTGTGTTGTGCCATTTATGCATATCATTACGCTTTCATAAAATTGTTTTGTGCACAGTGTCACACGAGAGCAACTTCAACTGAAGTTTAAAATTTTCTGGAAGTCGAATAATTATCTTACCAAAAATATAATGCAGATAATGGTCTTTGTTGACCGAATATAATCTAAACCTGCTGGTTATTTTACACGTATGACCATCTGGTTACGAGTACCAATGGTTTTTTATGTTTACTGGAATTGCTATTAGCTATCACATGTAGTTTTCAACATAATTCCAATCGCTATTTATCCGCTCGCAAAAGTATCCAACACAAACGTTTAATACCCTTATTTTTATGTAGGTAAGTATTATCCGACGGCTCGAGCTCAACTATCAGTATCCCCGGCATGGCGGAGACTACGAGTGCCGCTTTGGAGCTCGGTGTCCGCCCCCCACTGCGTTACGTATAGGGCCATTGCACATCATACTTCGTTTGCGCGATTGAGGATTGGTGACTTTTTCATTGCCCTCTGGTGTTTCGTGTTGTATGTAGCCGGATAGATACTAAAACCCACTTCCACCACGAATAACTAACTACGTTTAGCGTCGAACGCAGGTATATACGATTTTTTTTTGTTTCTGTCTGTAGTTTGAAGATGACAGAAATAGAATGATGTCATAAATAAGACGTTTAGCGCTAAACACATTTAGTGATTTGTGGTGCCACCGGACCCAAGTTGCATTAATTTAAAATTATCTGATGCATGTTTCCAAACCAGCAATCATCAACTCGATATTTTTATTATATATTTTGAATTGGTGTAGACATTTGAATCGTTCGTAGCTATTCTTTAGCTAGAACAAGGCTATCATAGCTTGCGTAGCGTGTACCTCCAGCTTAATAATTCAGACGGCTACTGCCTGCGCTCCTACTAAGCCAATAAATTCCAGATTTGGACTTAAAGAGCTCTTGGTAAGTAAAGTATTTATTCGATGCAATTAAATAAGCATTGAAAACTGAACCGAGCACGAAGATAAGGAATGTTGTTTGTGGCAAAGCTTTACTGAAAACCACAAAAGTAGGAGTAGGGATAAAGGGATAGAAGTTAATTAAAAATGTTTTGGTAGTGTGGGGATACCTGTGTCTGATACATTGATAATGAATCTGAACCTCACAATTTATCTAAAATCACACAACCGAACCAAGAACCACAAGAACCGAATAGTTTACCTATTGTGCTAATTACGTAATACTATTATTTATCAAATTCAGCATTTTTTCATTTAGGTATAGGTAAGAATGAAGAAAAACTCCAGAAGAAGAAGGGTCAGTAGTCTGTCTTAAAATTAATAACAGTTGTACTACTAGATGTTATAAAACTAATAACAGTTGTATTACTAGATGTTATAAAACTAATAACAGTTGTACTACTAGATGTTATAAAACTAATAACAGTTGTACTACTAGATGTTATAAAACTAATAACAGTTGTACTACTAGATGTTATAAAACTAATAACAGTTGTACTACTAGATGTTATAAAACCAATAAGTTCCATATCTGTATCCCTCTTTTACTTCCAAACACAGCGAAACGCTAGCGTAGTCGGAATACATGAGCCAAACTGTATTCTGTGACTGCCGTTAGCCCCAATAGGGTTTATGTAGATTCAAACGATGCGTAAAAAAATTGGATCTCTGGATCGACTTTACTCTAAATGGGCACTTAAACAGGGATGGTATTGTTTTCATTAAAAAGCTATTTGAGCTAATCTAATCCCTACTGAATATCGATTACCGACCGGTCCTATTTACATTTTTGTCGGTCGAAAAAGTCGGTTAATTAAAAAGTCAAAAATAATCACCGATCGTAATTACCTAAAGCCTTCTAATAGCGATGGCAACCATGAATCAACAGGGGGCGAAGACTAGGCTGGTGATCACAGATCTTTCAATTGATAATTTTGTTTTAAGTAAATAAAAATGTACTCATATTTTAAGCAAAAATCTTGTAAGTACTTGTACATTATCATAAAGATTTCGTCGGAAAACCTAGTTTTGAAGCGGAATGCTAGGTTAAACCCAGCTGCTATCTGTTTCTCGGCCAAGTGGACCGGGATCGAACGCGGGCCATCGGAGAGCGCGAGGGTCGCGAGATGGTCACCCGAGCATCCTGCAACTGCCTGTGTGTGTGTGTGTCGCGTTATTTACTGAGCGCTATGTACCTGTGTATGTTGTATCACAGACTTTTGGATTTTTTACAGCTTCCAACGTTTTCTTTTTAAGCTCGTACGTATTTAAAAATATTCAGTGTGGGTTAATTAAATTAACTCTAGAGTCTAACTTTTTACATCCCGCAGAATAGTTAAGAATAGAATTCTAATGATAGGTTTTCTAAGTAATGGCACGCCTACGTGTAATTAGTATCGTTATTAGACAATATCGTGGCGAAAAAATGGATATAAATAATGTCCTTTGCGCCGCGCCGGGCAGTAAATCAATATTTAACGTAATAAATGGTAACATAGGACCGATTACGTTGGTGTTGCCATGTAATTATTAAATCTGCGATACACGTATCGCACACGTAAGTTGAGTAAAAATGTGTTTCCGTAGAACTCTTTTTTTAAATAACAAATTCCTGTGATATTTTAGCAAGACTGAGGTTTTAATACTGATCAAGAGCCACAGACAATATTGTTTTGACTAATAATTATAATATGGACTACGTGATGTAGCCCACCACGCAGTAAATGTCCCCGGTATACAGCAACGCCATAACAGATAACAACTATGCCGTAGCAGACGACAGATACACCGTAGCAGACGATTCTTTAAATGATGAAACTAAATTTTTCGCCATCTACGAAACCTTGAAAAGAGTGTGATAAACAAATTTCGGAAAACCGAAAAACAAACTAGACAAAACAGCAAAATAAGTAGTAGTCGGAAAATTTTACTTTTATTTTCATCTATTTCTGGAAGCAGCAACTCATGTTGACGATGTACGTGTAATAGAATCGCGGCCGGGTCATTAACATAATACTACATCCGCGGTGGACCGCTTGGCTGGACGCACGCGACGACGGAGGAGGCTCCAGAAGATCCACTCCCCACATTACTGTGTGTCAACAGTCGGTAATGTTCACTGTACTTGTACAACAGCAATAATAGATTATGTATGTACCCGTGATGACTTGACTGGGCTATACGAAACACATTTATTTTAAAACTAGCAGCGCCCCGCGTTTTCACCTGCATAAGTCTCGATCCCGTAGGAATATCGGGATAAAAATCCTACGTGTTTGCCGTGCCAAATTTCAAAATTAAAATTTAGTTGTGCCAAATTTCATTCAAATCCGTTCAGTAGTTTTTGCGTGAAAGAGTAACAAACATCCATACATCCATCCATACTCACAAACTTTCGCGTTTATAATATTAGTAGGATTCAACTGACGAACAGTAAAACAAAAGCGAAAAATAAAAATCCTTCCACTTTTGAGGCGGGGCGCCGCGCGAAAGCTGCTATCATATTACGCTTTAATTTGCTTTTTTTTTTTGTTGGACCAAATTTTCCTAATTTTCTACCTTTAGGTGTGGATGTTTTTCCAATTTTAAATAGTTCCAACAACCTAATTAAATACCCTTTTACAACAAAAAACATCCTCAAAATCAGACTACCCTGTAAAAAACAGTTTTACACCAGATTTTGAGCTATGTATTTTCACGGATACGTACTTTTTAGGGTTCCGTTACTCAAAAGGGAAAAATGAAACCTATATAGGATCTTAGGATCACTTCATTGTCCGTTTGTGTGTCTGTCAGTCTGTTAAGTCAACGCAATAAAAAAATACGGCCATTTATGCAAAATATTTTGATACTCGCAAATAAATCAAAACCTACAGGGTACTTCCCGTTGACCTAGAATCATGAAAGGCAGGAAGCAAGGTCTTACAGCACATGTTTTGGTAGGGGAAAATCTTATGGATTCGCGTCACCGACATAAAAGCATAGTTTCAAGTTTACACTTTTGTCGGCAGTATCCATGACTGCCTTTGTTTTTTTAATGGATTTTTAATATGCCTGTATTTTTAAAGACAAAGTCAAAATCATTTATTTGAAATAAAGGGCCTATTTAAAATAAATGATTTGACTTTGACTTGTAGGCACTTTTGAACGTAAAAAAAAAAGGTATTACTTCTGCCTTTCCTGTATGTTACGAGGCTAGCCGTCCAGAGCCCAGCTCCCGTGAGATTGTGTCGCGGTCATTCGAGCGACCACCCGACCATCTGAAAGACTTTATATTAATGATACCATATCTTCTCGATCATAGGTATCTCATCTATTATGAATTTATGACGTGTGAGATCAACGAACGTGAATAGAGATATTACTTCTAACTACTACTAAAATCCGAAACTAGACCAAAACTATTCGTGACTAGTCCAAAACTAATCTGTTGGATGTAGTCGTGCCTGAGAGTCTGACAGGGCCGTCTGTTAGTTATCGCAAACATTAAAATAAATAAATACAAACAGAAATAATAAGATAACATGGAGCAGGAAAGTAAATGCGCGAATGAACTGCACCGGAATCAATATTACTCGTACTTTACATGAACTTTTTGAAAATATTTCATTCCTGCAAAACAAACTCAACATTACCAACAAGCAAACGAAACACAAATAATAAAATGCATTTTATTAATATTTTGTTTACGCTAACGCTCAATATTTACAAGCTCACTACAAATGAAAAACTTGCCGCTCTGATAAATTAGACACAAAATACTCGCAATAACAATTATGAACGTGTACAACGTATTTGTTCCGCGACACTGCGCCAGCCAATCCGGAGTATTACTAGAGAGCTCGCAGCCGATATGTTAACCGACCAAATATTTGTTCAGCTTTGAAAACGTACCAACAATCCAATAAGTAAGTCTGTTTATTACTTTTATATTTCGACGGTAACTCCCTACGGTATGCTTAGGCGTATTCTGTATCAATAAGTGTCTTTTGGAAATAGACGTAACTACGTAACAGTCCTCGCATAAAAATAAGGTAAAGATAACAGCAGAAGGTTCAAGTTTAAATTTGAGAAAGACCTGTCACAAAGTGTAACACCCGGATGCTTACTAAGTATTTTATCGTTTATAATTTCTTTAACTTCATTTGAAAGATTTCACTAGGTACATATTTAAGTAAGTACCTTTGCCTGTTTTGGGTATTGTCTTGAGTGACCCTTTTGCCGTTCCTGTCCTGGCTGCTCGAGTCCACGACAGAATTCCTCCCGCCGCCTCATGAATACAGAAGCAGACTACAATGCGAAACAACAAGCGTTTTATTTTTACTGCGTTTATTTACAAACAGCCTTAAAGACGTTGTAATTGAACGGCTCCGTGAAATAACTGCCTTCCTTAAACAAAGGAAGTTTCTGTTTGTAACAGAAAATGTAAGAAAAATATTCGATTTACTGTTTATTTTTGTTATGTAAATGGAGAAAGAAAAGAACACACGACATCGAATGGAAGGCACTGTTTAATATTAATACCGCCTCAAATATTTTCTTTGGAAAAGTTTGGTCTGTTTACCAGATACCTTATTCTTAAACCAATATTATCATACGGCATAAAATTGAGTTCGTTGGTAGGCTGATAACAGAGATAAATAGTTTTATACGTCTAGAAATAGAAAATGACTTCTGCTACCTACTAATCTAATCAACTCGGTATATTTCGATCCAGAATGACGGACTAATTCGTACTAGAAATGGTGAACCCGTCAGAAGTTTCAGTTATAGAGTATTCGATTTCCAGACAATTGCCCATTGTTATCCAAAGCGGCATTTCGTAGATATCTTTCAGTGCCCTAATTACTTCAGGAGGCGAGGGTGAACACTGAACAAAGCGTCATACAATAAAGGAGGGTCCTAATGATAAAAGTTGCTTAAATAAAGTACACACACAACTTATAAGCAGAAGAACCAATCTCTACGACTGTTTGCATTTAACTTAAGAAATAACATTAATATCTCTTCAGATCAGCAGTTACCGAATTATAGACTTCTCTTATTTTCTTATTTTATGTAGTAAAATACTTCAAATCAGTGATTGTGTGATGAAGAGACAAGTAAGCTCCTGGATTTGGTTGTTGTTGTTGACGTAGACTACACATACGTCGGGTCTTATCGTTTTAAGCGATACAGCACATAGCTTTTTTAGTGTACATGTCTTGATCCTTCTGTACGTTTACGTTGTATAATGTAAGTGTCATCGTCGGAGGGAGTCTATTAGCTGGAATTAACTCAACTATCCGGCAACAAATTCAATTTGCTTGACGTTGAAGAATTATTTCGTAGTCAAACTTTACAACAGCCTCTACACCGGCTCACTACCTAATTTCAATTAGCCGCCGGAGTCAGTAGTTACTTGGTTACATTTTAGCATAGAAAATGCCTTTACGTTAAAAAAAAAAAAAAAAAACTTTTGAATCATTGGATATAAAAGAAGTGACAAGCTGGATTGGTACTTATAACGTAACAAGTGCAAGTCAATTTAATTTAATTATTTTATCATTTTTAGTTCGTGTAAAAAACGTGTTCCTTTTTGTTTTTTAAAAACTACAATTTTGAGTTTTTCGTGTAGTGATGGCCCGGTGGCTAGGGCCTCGCCTCTCATGCACGAGGTTCAAATCCGGGAAAGTACCAATGTGACTTTTTCAATTCATTGTACTTTCTGAGTTTATCTTGGACATTACTGACATCGGTGAAGGAAAAACACCGTGAGGAAACCTGGACTTATAGTTAATATAAGTCTGAAATCGCCAACCCGTCTTGAGCAAGCGTGGTGATCAATGCTCGTACCTTCTCTGTGTGAGAATAGGCTTTTGCCCTGCAGTGGGACAGTAACAGGCTGGTATTATTATTATTTCCTTTATTTACATTTTTAAATATGTTTATTAAAACAAAAGGGAAAACAAAAACATTTAAAAATATAAATGATAGCCGAGCTCACATTCCACATGTCGACAACCTCGTCTGCTAAGTCGAGATTCGAGATATTTTATTTGTTTCTCTTTCTCAGCTTTCACGAGGTTCCCGTCATGTGGAATGGTAAAATCGACTATCACTGCGCGGCGCGCTAATCGGTCTATCACCACTATATCAGGCTTATTGGCAACAATAGTCCAGTCAGTAATGATAGATCGATCCCAGTACAACGTGACATGGTCATTCTCAAGAGCTGGGTCAGGCACATACTTGTAGTACGGTACCTCAGAATCTACAAGTTTGTATTTAAAAGCAAGTTGCTGGTGAATAATCCTTGCTACTTGGTTATGCCTGTGCAAGTACTCGCCGTTAGCCAGACGAGAACAACCACAGATAATATGTCTGGTGGACTCACCCGGACGATGGCATGCCCGACACACGTCAACCGTCCCGTCCTTCATAATATGTCTCCAGTAGTTATTCGTCAAGATAACTTCGTCCACATTTGCACATACGAAACCTTCAGTTTCCCCGAAAAGGTCACCAAAACGTAGCCAGGATACGGACGTTAGGAAATCTACACCGGGCTCATGAAGAGCCCGATAGAAGCGCCCGTGAAGCTCCTTGCTTTGCCATACCTCTTTGCGGTCATCTGTAGTAACTACCACAGGCTTGCGCCAGTTCTCTTTAGCCATGGAAAATGGGGTGAGCCCCTTGTCCACTGCCACCACCACATCACGATGCATACCCACTTCGGCTTTAAAAAAATATTCTCTGAGATTCACACCTCGCGGTTCTGGAGGGTCTTCGCACCTAAAAAGCCTCGACCCCCGCACTTCCACGGGATGTACAATCTCATCACAGATGATCTTGGGTGATGCATCCGGTTTGCGGTCAGCAGTGTACGGATCCTCCTATCCAGGGTGTCAAGTTCGGTCTGAGTCCATTTGAGTATGCCGAAAGAGTACATCAAAACCGGCATGACATTTTCATTTAGTTAATAAGTCTAAGTTCAATGAAGAAAAGAATGACTTGACCGGTTTACTAGTTAAGTAGCCACTAAATAAATCCTCTATCCACCTCCTGGCTCCATTATCAGACCTTCAACACCAAGTGCAATCTATTAGACTCGTCAAACTGAATCATATGAGCATAAACTCGAGAGTTTACTAGTAGCCACTGAAGAGTTCCACTATCGCCCTCCTGGCTCCATCATCAGATCCTCAACACCAAACGTAACATATTGAAATCGTCATACCGAGTCATATGGGCCCAAACTCGAGGGATTTACCAGTAGCCACTAAACAGTTCCACGTACCACCTTCTGGCTCCATCATCAGATCAGCTCCAAGATACTAAATTATTGTATTGTCATTGGTCCTTGATACGTGTGCAAACTTTTAAGTTAATCAAACGTCTTGAAGTTGGTGAAAATTACATTGAAAGATTCCGTTACATGGATAGATAGATAGATACAGGTCAAGCTAATAATAAAATGTGTTGTTTGTAATGTTTATATATCCTAATAATATTTTTTAAACAAATTTGTAGTTCATTAAACAATATTAACATTAATATTTTGTATTTCCCTATAAGCATGCACACATGCATACACCATGCATGCAGCAAGCATGCAGCATGCAATGACCAAGCAAGCATGCAGCATGCAAGCGAGCATGCAAGCAAGAGTGCAGCATGCAAGCGAGCATGCAACATGCAGCAGGCATGGTTTCTGTCACGGCTCCGGCGCTGCAGGGCTCCCGCGGTCCCACGCGAGCTTATCGTCGCAGATGGTTTATCGCTCACCACCACAGCTTCGTCTTGCTGGCCGGCTCCTGTTACAACCACCTGCTCCTCAACTCGCGGGCCGCCTAGCCCCTCCGCACCTACGCGATTTTAAATTACACTCTAGGGGTAGGGCAGACAAGACTGCGTGGAGTCGGATTTACAGCGATTCGTTTCTGTCACTAAAACCTATTTTTTTTTAGGACTAACCATTTTATTATAAATGAACATTCGGATACACATTATACACATCACATTAAACAATACAATACTTAGGACATATGACTTTATGTCATCCAAAATTAAGAGATTCAATTAATATAGTACTCGATATTAGGACAGAATAGTTTTAGAAGTAAAGATAATTATGTAAAACAAAATTTCGAATGTTTGAACATTATTTGTTACTGAAGTTTATAGCAAACGTGTTATGGATAATGATTTTCGGACAAACAATTTTAGGAGAAGAAAAGGAGTACCGCTTCAAAATGATGCCATTCTGTCTGGTTTCGATAGGATTATTATTAAGTGTAGTTACCCCTTTCTGAGACACATTTTTTTAACTCTTCTGATTGAAGTGTGTATGTGTGTGTGTGTGAGTGTGTGTGTGAAATAAAGTAATTTTCAATGCGCCGGAAGGTCGTGGAACCATGAGTTCTGTGGATTTTAATGCCATTACTTTAGTTTGTGTATCAGCATTTCCATCAAATAGGTATTTTCTAGTGCATATGATAGGCGTCTTTACCATTAAAACGAATAAACATATTTAAATGCCTCTCATTCAATTATTTATATTTTACTGAAATGAAATTCATTTTACTCTGAATAAACGTACAAGTTGCAATGTTGTACAAGTTTTATCTACTGCACACATTACAATGAATAGGAAAGTTGTACAACAAATGTTATAGTTCTGCTGTAGAGAACAAGAATGCAGAGAGCTCGCAGGCTGCCGGCGACGTGCCACAGATACGACAACATAATACACTCCAACATTAACACGAACCTTCAGAACTTCTCTTTTCATATTCCGCTACTTCGTTAGAAACGCTTCCTCTTTGTAACGAACATTATAAATAAATTAAATGGTAACTCCAACACTCATACATACAATAGTTGTGCACGTATTTATTTATACAGGGTGGTCCAAATAATGAAGTCAAAAAAAATAAAATTGTTTCCTCATGCCCATGTGTATCCGAAAATACCCCATGTATGTTACGCGATTCTTGATAACTTTCGAGTTATGATATATTTTTTTAATTTCTGGGCATGTGAAATCGATTTTTTGTAATGACTATTTAGACCACCTGTACGAGGGTCATACTGAAAGTTTTTAGAACGGGCCACTTATAAACGATATAATAAAAAAATAAGTTCAAATTTTGAAAATGGAACTCTTTGCCAATATTATTGTGTATGTATTTTATTAATTTATCATTTTTTTACGATTTGGCAGCAAAAGGCAAAATTGTCCGTGTCATGGTCAGTATGAATTTAACGCGAGAAAATTTTCGTCCAATGATTTTTTATGACTTTCGATGTCATTTAAGTCAACAAGAAAGTTATGAAAGACTCCGATTGGCCTTTCACGATGAAGCCCCATCTCATGCCACTGTTTACAACTGGTTTAATGAGTTTAAACGTGGTCGCACTAATCTCACCGATGATCTGCGTGAGGGACGGCCTTCTACGGCGACGACTGAAGATAACATCAGTGTTGTGCGGCATATGATAGAGACTGACAAAAGAGTGACTTATCAACAGATTCGGACAAGCTTAGGCATCGGTGAGTCAAGAGCACAAAATCCTCCATGGACATTTAGCGGTCAGGAAGCTTTGTGCTCATTATTTGACAGAGGCCCAAAAACTCCGTCGTGTTGATTGGTGTCGTGAAATGGTTCAAAAATTTAACAGAGGTGACTCAAATGCTATGTTCGACATACTTACGGGTGACGAAAGCTGGATTTATTGTTATGATCCTAAAACTAAGAGATAGTCTGCTGTCTGGGTGTTTCCTTCCGAGGAGTTGCCAACTAAAGTGAAGAGGTCGAAGCGTGGGAAAAAATATGGTGGCTTCGTTCTTCGGAAGGACAGGTCATTACGCAACAATTGTTTTAGAGGATCGAAAAACAGTTACTGCAGAGTGGTACACTAACAATTGTTTGCCACTTGTCTTGGAAAAAGTTCGGGAGAAACGACCTCGCAGTAGGATTCTCCTTCACCACGACAACGCCTCGTCGCACACCGCCAAGCAAACAACGACTACTTGGCGACGTCAGACGTGGAACTGGGTCACCCGCCCTATAGCCCCGAGCTCGCAACTTGCGATTTTTATTTATTTCCGAAAATAAAAGAAAAACTTCGAGGAAAATGTTTTATGGACGCCGAGGAAGCAGTGGCTGCGTTTCAAAATGCCGTCGAAGAGACCCCGAGGACGAGTGGGAAAAGTGCTTTTCTCAGTGGTTCCATCGGATGGAACTATTTTGAAAATATATAATAAAACTAATAACTTGCAAGTTTGTTCAGTTTTTGATTTTCTAAAAACTTTCAGTGTCACCCTCGTATAAAAGCTTACCTAAGAGGTTTACCAACTAAACACGTACACGGGATTAACCCACAGTCTTTGGCATAGTTATCGATCTCGCTTATAGAAAAGCACGACACTATTTATTATATTTCATTCTTAAGAAGTGGTCCTACTACGCGTGCCGGTCGCAGTAGCTTTTGGGGATCCTCACACTTTGTAATAAATCCTATTTAGTATCTAACTTCTGTTTATATTCTTAAAAACTTTTATTCCGCCAAAACTTTATTATAGTGCTCTATGGACTTACCAAACGCCAGCCTATCTGCAGCATGAAAATACGAATAAAAAGAAATACATTCCTGACTTGTACGAGTTTATAAAGCTGGGTAATAAAATAAAGTAGTAGCTAGTAAAGCAGCGCAGTTTGTCTCAGGGGGTTAGCGACTGCAGTGATATTAAGTTGAGAAGTTATTGCGACTCAGAAGTTGCAGCAATAACCGTGTTCCAGGAATCCTATACATTTAGTTTTGACGGTAATCGGACCGCCGATATATAGGAAGTACTTTGAGAATAGTGCGCTTTTCTCAAGTATAGTTTGTGAGGCTACGGAACTCACATTGTTTAAGGAATTTATCAAAATGTGGGTACTTCAACATAGTGTAACTTTTAATTTTTGTTATTTTTCTGTTAGTATGTGAGATTGTTTTGAGAACGCTTTTGTAGTCTGTTATTTGAAAGTTAGGCAAAAGTTCCGTTTAATTTCCACAACTTATAAGTTGGTTAGAGACATTTTTTACCAACTTTTGAAGGTTTATCTTAGAGTCAAGTAACGAGCGTGCCTGGTCATCCGAGCAATTGGGCTAATTGTGGAGGACTCGGCTGCCGCTGACCGTCTTCAGACCCTCGCAATTGAGTTTGAGTTCATAATCGAGTTACTTCTCGGTGTAAATTTAGTTTGTTGTCGTCCACCAATTAGAACTGTGAAACTTACTGATCCTTTACATTGCAACAGTGATGAGTGTGATGACATTAATCTTCATCGTTAACCTTGTAATACCTACCTCTTTGTTTTAGTAACAATTAAACTTACTTCATGGATAATTAAATGAAAGTCTATTTATTTTCGTGCTACCAGTTATTTAGAATTCTACAAGTTTTTTCATCCCATAAGGACCAAAGTTTTTTTTTCCCGTATGGCTCAGATAGATGTCGATCGAAGATCCCCAAAATAGTTTCTCCTTTTACTATATAACGCCAAGAAACGAAATAAAATTAGTATGCTTGGAAAATATTTTAGTTTTCAAAAGCAGTTCGCAGCAAAGAGCTCTCGTGAGCGCTAGAAATATAAACGACGTATCCTCTGAACACATCAATTTATCCGCATCGAAGCTTTAAGCTCAATCGTTCAAGAATTTCCAATTAGCTTTTCTGTGCCAGTAGCCGAGCGAGAGCGGCCAGAGTGGTGCGAACGGAGTGAGCGGCGGGAGCGAGCTATGTTTGCACGATTGAACTGATTCGAGCCTTGCAATATCCTCGCTTACGCCCGGCGCCTCGTCTTTAACATACTGAGAGGAGTTTCAACCGCGTTGAACGACTCTACCCAGCTTTATTAGCTTTACCTGAAGCAGCTTTTCTTATTCTGGAAAAAAGTTAATACACTGACTTCTTCATTGAAGACGGTTATTGACGATATCACAACAAGGTCTCATTTTTTTTTTTTTTCCAATATTGATAATTTTGAATAACGGATTATTTTACATTCTTATTATATACGAGTAGATACCGTCAGATACATAACGATTTCAGAATAAATACCCATTGTATTTTGGTGGACCCTTTTATAAAAAGAAGGACAGCGCCAGTTAAAAATAGAATTACCCACATCACACAGATCGTGGTCACCACTCTCGACTGACGACAGAGCAGCACGCGGTCGCTCGGTCCCGCGATACTCTATACGTAATTCAATTAACCGTTTGGGCCATGGATTGTAAAATTAAGGAGCGTGAAAAACCTTTTGCTGTCGAGTAAAAATGAGACACTTGACAAAACGGGACCTTCATTAAGGTTATAAATTTAATCAAGCGCTTTGACCTTTTGTGTGGGGGTGATAAAAGTGCGGCGGCCACGGGTGCTGTCTGTGCTCGCTGACCACAGTACAAACACGGCGGCCGTGTGTCGCATTCCGCGCACGTATCGGTCGCTCTAATTACTCACGTGATTGCTGCCCAACAAAGAGTGCGGTGCGAGCTGTGAACAGACAGCGGATGCTTTTTGTGTCATATGCTTTTCGTAACTGTATATTGTACGCATACAATATACAAATACCTTATTAATTTGGGGGCATGGCCCCCGTCAAGTCGAGCAAAAACAAAGGCACAGCCGTACCATCTTTTCTCGAAGCCATTCAGGACATTTTCGATCCCCTGTAACTTCGTTGTGGATAAAACTAGAAGCCTGAATTTCAGTGACCAAGAGGACTTAGTATAACTAGGTATACATGGCAATAGAATCTACATACAAGAAAATCTACCTAATATTAGCGTTGTGAGCGCTTTATTTAATTAGGACTATTTAGAATAGTAGATTATTCTTTTGTTATTATATTGCCGAGCGATGGCCAAGTCATTCTATTTATCTAAATACGTATACGAGTACAGGGTGGATTTTTGAGATGGGGCAGTAAGGACAGCTACCTTAACCGTTGTCGCTAAAAGAAAACGGTCTTAGGAGACTGTCCTTAACTTTTTGAGACATTTTAATTTGTATTCATAGATTTTGAAAATTGTACAGTCAGCAAGAAAATGGGCAGTTTTCACAAAAACTTTTTTAATGCCAATCGAAGGATCGATTTTGTTGCTTATAAGGATCAAAAAACTGTATTGGACCAACTGAGGTTTGAGTACTAGAAAAGTCAGAAATTGCAAAAAACTTTTCCCATACATTTCGTAAGAAAAAAACTCCAACATACTTTAATACGATAGACAGACTAGCCAAAACGAAACAAAAAATTGGAACTACGAACGAATATGCGTTATAATTTTATTTACTGTAAGAACAAGATAGTTTGTAGCTTGTGATGTCCGACGTTGTGAGAAAAAAACCAGCCAAGTGCTATCGGACCACGCACAATGAAGGGTTCCTTAGTTGGAATGAATTTATCGCAAAAACAAACTTGTAACATTGTAGTTGCATAACATGTTACAGCGATATAGGTACGTCACGGTCAATTTTTTGCAAGTGTAAACGAATTATGTTGTGTGTGGTAAAACTATAAATTATCGATTTTTGCACTTTTGCCTTTACTTGTGATAGGAGACCTTGCTTCTTGCCAAATTTCCCGCTAAGGGACCAGCGGCACCGAATGTTGACCAGTGCGCCACAATCCTCAAGGACCGGGTGGCACCGAATGAGTGCCACTTGAATACGCGGCAAAAAACTCTATTGCTACTCTAAAATAAGAGCTAATATCGTCTGCGGGTGGTTTCACTCTATGGCCCGACAGATATTCTCGTCAAAAAACATTAAAAAAAATGCACTAGGCAGAAAACTAGTTAAAACTGACATTTCTCATACTTCAAAACTTCTTCCGTGGGAGCGTGCTCTGCGTCGATAAAAAAAAATAAAGGTTTTTAGAATGTAATGTGGCTATATTTTCATTTATAAGTAGTTATTACACCGTTGTAGATAATATTTTCACGAAATAGCATCATAAAATCATATTTTTGAACAAAACGGAAAAACCGTTAGGACGCGTAATTATGGCGGCAAAAAAACTATGCTTCTATTCTAAAGTAAGATCTAATATCGTCTGTGGGTGATTTTACTTTATGGCCAGATGGATATTCTCGTCAACTAAATCATTCAAAACAAAAAATATGCACTAGATAACATAAAAAAAAAAGTTAAAACTGACATTTCCAAACTTTTCTGAGGGAGCGTGCTTTGCGTTCTATAAATTATTTTAGGTAAGTTAAGAGAACGATATCTTTATTTTATTCCATAAAAATTAGGTAAGTACTTATAGTAATAGGATAATATAGTGATTTTTTACTAATATTCAAATTCTAAAACCTAAAAACAATGTCAAATTAGATTAGTTCCTTCTTCAAGAAAATCTTTTCATTGAACTATTATAGTGATATTTTTTTACGAGATATAGGTAGCTATCAGTCAATAAAGGTCTGGGTAGTATCCTAGTAACATTTTTTATTAGAAACTACTCAATATAACTGAGATGAGCATTTACAAATTCATGCGTTGTAATACCTAAATTTACAAAAACGGCTCCGCGACTCTCAAAATAACGGTGTTTTTTGATAACTTATCTATTCATAATGTAATTTGCATATTTTTGTGTACATTCGTAGCAACAACAAACAAACAACTTCCAAAAAAAGCACAAAATCACTTTTTTACTAAACAAAAACCACCGAATTCCACAAAAATACACATAAGTTTAATGTTGGAAGTCGGTGGCAATAACGAAAACTGTATTTTCGTTATTCCCACCACAGTATTATACAATAAGCTGGATCGTAGTAAGATGGTTGAACTCTTGATATAGTTATATCCCTAGGGATATAGTTATAATCGCTATTACGGTATATTTTGGTATATACTTAGTACAAAATATTTTCGTTTTTGCCACCGACTTCCGAAATTAAAGTTATTTTTCACTTTTGAATTATTGTGGAAGTCGGTTGTTTCTTTTTAAATGTTATGTTTTTGATGGGATGTTTTTGTTATGATTTTACATGTTAAAGCTTTGATGGAATAATTATTTTCTATGAGATTATCAATAATATAATAATCGATAAATAAAACTAAGCAGCTTAATTCGTACTAGATAAACAAAGGGAAGACTTTAAAGGGTTTTCGCCAAATTAGGTACATACTTAATTAGGAAGAATGAGGAAAATAACCCTTCGTAACAATCGGGTAATTAATAAATAGAATTTGTCCGCTGTTTTCCATTTCGTACTGTCTCACCATGAAATCATTAGACACGTAAAGTTCCCAAGATTTATGCTTACTATTTTTAATTTTTAGACCAAACGTTAAACAATTTGTAACCCATACAATTTCAATCTCTATCTTAAACCAGTAAGGTGTAAATTCCCTGGTGAATGCAGCGGGATAGTTTTAAAGGCAACCAGCCTTTGTCGTGGACTGGCTTTCTGATGGATGAAACTAATCTATTATTCTGTCTGGCTCATAAGTCCGGATCCGTCTGCCATTAATACAGTTGTCTCGGCATCGTTCAACATCGAGTGACATAGGGCAACAACGTGCGGCATCTTGCGGTGTCGTGCGACTCGCTTGATTGATCATCGAATCGTGAAGATATTTTAAAATTAATTGCCTGCATGCCTGGTCGGATTAGGTAGATGTATGTTGCATCTGTGCCGTTCAGTGAATTACTCCATTTGTTGCTTGTCTTGGGAGAATGCATCTAGAGCAGTGGAATTAATTTACTTTGGAACGCTCCGTGTGACGAAAAGCAAATGAGTTCCCTGTTTGGAAGCAATACATCTATTTGTGTGTTGCATTTCTGGTTAGCACTCGTAGGTACAGGTTTGGAGGTGAGTGCCTTCACTTTACCTGATAGTATTTAGTTTACAGCGGATGAAGGTCTTTTATAGAGCTTTGCAGTATTTTTTTTCGAAAATTGAGAATATTTAAAACAGAATTTTATTACAAATAAATCAAATAACAATTATCCAAAGCACTCATGCCAATTTAATTATCTAAACGAATGCGTCACTTGGATGCGGCGGTCACCTGTGACCGGCTGCATAATCGGTGTGACCGCGACCGGCGCTGTTGATCCCTCCCGCTGGCTAATATAAAATGTTTAGCGCGCTGGATGGCTGATTGCGCGAGCCACAATGCCTGACCGCGCCAAATGATCGCGCTAGTTGTGCCACACACCAGGCCAGCATCACCAGATTAATCTAATTATTTATTAAATTACTTTTAATCTGTATTTTACCGAAAAGGCTCTCCCAGACTTATTAGGAAAGTCTAATCAATGCGGACTGACGACTAGCATGTTTAGCGGCTATGCTACGTTTACGCTAGTCGAGTCAAACAATATTTTCTCTTTCTTATATGTACTAGCAAACTGCGATAGACTGATTAAGCAAATGAACCTATTGTATCTTGCCGGAGCAAAACTAAAATAAAATATTCGTTGCGCCAGGCTCGATCAGGCACAATATTGTATGCTTTAGACATTTTTCATGACTTTTTTATGATTGCGCTATTTATCCACTTCGTTCTATATCTTCGAGCTTCCGCCGATGTATTTTGGTGTGTGTGCGCGGCCCGCAGCCGCAATTAAAAGATGATGACAGCTCCTTACACTTAGTGTATGTACACTTAGTCTATACAGTTACACAAATCACAATTAACAACTATTGGTCTAATTAATCTTGTCCATTAATAATAATAAAAATAAAGTAATAACACTTGGGATGAATCTATGTGCGCACGCGTCTCATGAACGTGTGACATTCCTAGGGCTGAAGGATGACTGGTGCTCCTGTTGTTTCCTGCGCCCTCAACCTCCGGTCCTTTGGCCCGTATTACAGAACCTCACTCAAAACTCAAGCATTACTTAAAACTCGTTTAAAGCCTTTTGATTGGTTGAAACTAGTTTTAAGTAATGCTTGAGTGTTGAGTGAGGTTCCTTAATTATAATACGGGCCTTAGACTCCGTCATAGCGCACCGACTGTATAGAGCACCTCACAGTCGGCAACACTGTATTTCATGCGACATATATGCGTCCATTTTAAGATACGCCTAAGTAGAAGTGTGTCGGAGGGCAGACGCACGGATCTTGCAGCTGTAATTTTGTGAACTAAGTTTTTACTGCAGTTGTCTTCTTTATTATTGTTGTTGCTAGTCATGTTGTGCGATTACGCTTTGGGTGATAATCAGGTGGAAACCTTTAATGTGAATCTAGTGATATACTGTGATTGTTACCTGTTGTAGTTGCCTTGTAATAATAATAAATAAATAAATAAATACGGAATAATCTTTTGGGGATATTGTACTCTACGAAAACAGGTGTCCAAGGCCCAAAAACGTTGCCTATGGGCAACACTTAATAAGAAAGCGACAGATAGTTGCGTCCCTGTATTTAAGTCCCTCAAACTATTACGGCTATGTACATTTTAGAAATCGCAATTTTCGTTAAAAGTATCATTAACCTTTTCACTGCAGTGTCAAAAGATAGAAAGAGACCTATATGAAGTCAGTATAAATATCTAGTAAATGTTGAGAGTTGTAATACTGCTTTACAAATAAAAAGTGTTATTAGTATGGGTCCAATATTATATAATAAAATACCTAACATAATAAAAAGTGACACAATACAAACATTTTAAAAGAAACTGACAGCATTATTAATAAAATTGTAAAATGCTATTATTCTGTGAATGACTTTCTAAATGACACTGACTTAAGGAGGTACTGAATAATTTAATGTAATTTAATTTGACACACTAAATTATGACATTGTTTCAATTAATTTAATTGTATGCCTATTGTATTCTAGATCATTTAAATATTTTTTTTACTATATGAATGTACCATGTCGACAATTTTATTGTTGTACTGTAATACCTCAAAAATAATTTAACCATGTCATCACTGCAATTTAATTATTAATTAACTAATTTTATAATAATGTTGCATGCCTTTAAAAGGTAGATTGCGCAAGGATCAACCACCGAACTGTCACATCTTATTTACTGTACCTGCAATCTATGCAAATAAATGTTTACTTTACTATATATTAATATTATAAAGAGGTAAAGTTTGTAAATTTGTATTTAGGGGTAATCTCCGTAACTACCAGTCGGATTTGAAAAATACTTTTTGTATTGGATAGCCCAATGTTTGAGGAAGGCTTTTAATAGGCTCGTAGACGAAGTCGCGGGCAGAAGCTAGTACCTAATACGTTTATGATTCTTTGATCCCCGCTATTTGGACAAGTTTCAGTAAATTAACGGGGGGTTATCCGAATTTGCCTGTTTTAGAATCAATTTTAAATAGTCGAATAGTTTATTTAGGTCCTGAAAAAAATATGTTATAGATACATCCTTGTTGGAAGGAAATTAAAGGTTCAAAACACGATAAATTTGAATTTTCTCGATAAAAAAAAATTCCGAAACAGGGTTTCAAAACCATTTTTCGTCTCATTTCCTAATTACAGCACAAAATAATATGAAAATTGCATGTAGGATGAGGTAATCGTATTTCCGAGGGAAATTAAATGTTGAATTTTTTAGTTTAGAAGATTTTTTTTTAAATAAACCCGAAAATAGTAAATCTGGCTAAATCGGCTCGCTCGCGCTCAGAGTCCTGCGGGACGTCATCGAGGGTGGACCTGTGTCAAAAATTTAAAAAATACGCTCCCACTGCCGTTGTTAAAAAAAAAATCAAATAAAAGTAGAACACATTAGATATGAAAATTCGATAGCTCAAAAAAAAATATCTCGTAATTATATTATAGTTTTAATTCATAATAAAATAAATTGTTTTCGAAAGTGTGATATTATTTAAACGATATGATGACGTTTAATTGTCATCTTTAAATAGTGTTACACACATTACAGATTATGATTATTAAATTAGCATTAGGATTAAGTTATTAATCTCAGTTTGTTGTGTAGACTCAATTTTTTTTTTAATGGTTTGTCCTAAACCTAAAATATGTTGTTTTGTACGCCATTTATGGCAAAACATGCAGATCTACCCGTTATTTTAAGACCTTGCACATATTTTATTTTTGTGTATACTCATGTTTTACAATAAATATATCCTATTCTATTCTATTCTATTATCGATAAAATTATACTCAAGTGCGAGTCGTATATAATTTTTATCGTCGTTTGTGAAGAAGTTTTAATAAAACACATATTTCTACGATTTTTTAATCAGATTCGTCCATGTAGTCACTCTCCATCGAACAGTGTTTGCTACTTGATAGTAGCAAAGATAAGATTAAAGATATTATTGAAATGTACTCGTAAGATATGATTATCTTAAAATATCAATTATCAAAAAATAAATACATATTAAACAATGTTTCCGGTTCTCGGTTGTATATTAATATTTAAAACAACTTTTACTCTGGCAACAACAATGACTGTTAGAAATAAATCGCTGTTTCTAAGAAAAGTGCTATACTAACACGACCAAATGTATATTAATGAACACGATAAAAATCGTTATGATATTTTTCGAATAGCGGAGCAAATTAGCAACACACGATTTTTTGTTGAATCCGGGATTTTATTGTATTGGCTCAGTGTGAACAACTTTCAGTTTTGAATACAAAAAGTCACTGTCACTAGTATACTATAAAATGACGTTCTAAAATGTCGATGTCCTAAAATAATAGATATTCGATATTTTTTTGCTGTAGCAGTAGGTACGTCCCTTGACAATAAAGTACGGCAATTGTTACTTCATATGTAGCTGTCAATATTTACGGATCTTTATGAGCGATGGGAAACACTCAAAACAATAGAATATGGTTACAGTTTAAGCGAAACAGTAAGACAAATTTTAGCCCATTCTAATTAATAAAAATCTTAAATTCAAGATTTTTTTAAATTCTGTCACTGAAGGGGTTAAATAGGGGTGGAAGTTTATAAGGAATTTCGAAATTTTTGTCTTAAATGCACTTACTTGATAAAAAAATAATTCACTGTCAGACAACGTACAACCTACACTGCTGGGTCTAGAAGTATGCAATTTTGCACAAGAGTTTCCTTTATAACGAACGGAATTACGACTTTGGTATTTTCTATCAAAATTACGTTTTGCGTGACTTTTGAACCTTTGCAATACCCAACCCAGTAAAACCATTTCAATTTTAAACTTTCACCTTACTACCGCTAAGTCACTGGTTGGTGGCTTGATACACTAACTGAGTCTTACATATTATTCCCGACTACCCCGGCTATAACTAAAAAAATCCCGTGTACAGTTTGTACACTGGATATATCATTAACAGTCACATAACCATATTTATTTTTATTAAAACCATAAATGGCAGAAGAGGCCTAAACTTCATGTTTTTCTTTGTACGTCCTACGAACTATCCCATAACACTATATCAAAATGTAAAAAAATTGTTTCTTTAATTAATAAAATGAATTGATTGTTACAACAAAGCACATTAGCCGATAACGACACCGAACCGACAACGTCACGATATCGCCGGTCAGATGATCGGATACGTTTGGTGCCTACCAAGCGGTTTTACATTATGTTGTTTTTGTTACCTATATCGTCGCAGACAGCGACTGACGCCGATATCGGCAAGATATGTACTGGCGAAGACACAGTGCGGTGAGAGTAGCGGCATTCTTTCACTTGAACACACTTTTACGCAACGACTTCGAGACGTCGATACTTAGTAGGTAGATACTGTAGTTGTTTGGTGCGTCGCGATGGTCATCGATACTGACCAATATCATCGGGCCGATAATAATAATATCGTTATCGAATCGATGCCAGTATAGCTGACCGACATATCGGTATCGGGTTGGTGTCGTTATCTGTTATTAATGTGAAAACGCCCATCAGGTACAAAGGACATTTTAGTAATCGTTTTAGTTCACCTCTCTCTGGTGCGTGTACGGAGTGGACGTGTTTTAAGTTGAGCGAGTCTATCGCAATTCTAATTTAAATATTTTAATCATTAATTTGTTTCCTAAACTCGGACCCTCCTGTTTCATCTTGGAGCTTTACCCATAAGGCACGGCAGACATATTTGTTTGTGTCGGACGTCTCGCTCTTGGGTGGGTGAGGTGACAGGTGAGAGGGGCTGGCCATCGGTGAGTGCAACTAAATCAACAATATATTTTTGAATCTCGAAAAGTCTTTGTCGGCGCTTGGATTTGAACCATAGTCGCCGTGCACGCGTGTCAACGCAGCTAGCCGCTACGCCAAATCGACGTAGATGTAAGCGCGCTAATTTCTCAATCTGGTTCTGCTACGTAGCTACGAGCGACAACATACGTCACACCGAGCCAGCTACGCGCTTATAAGGTGTGCTACGAGTATTAGTGCTGCTACGAGAAAACGTGAGATCGGCTACGCAGCGCAATAAGTCGTAGAAAGTGATTTCTTATACACAATTAAATCATGCCTAAAACAACTCGCACGCCGCCGTCAACTCCAACAATAGAAGTACAGCGGGCATTGTCTAACCCTAACATCACTAGTACTCCAATGGAAACTGAGTTTGTTAATGTACAACAACGATCAAAGCGACCTCGTTCAGAGTCCAGCCCCACAAATGAACTCGGAGAATTTAAGGAGGAAATAAGAGCAATGCTTACAAAGTGGAGTGCAGACCAGGAAGCCATTTTAAAAAACTTTACGTCAAAAATAACAACAGAGTTGGCCGAACTAAAATTACAAAATGAAAAATTACAAAATATTAGGTCAGAAATCGAGGACTCTGCGAGTCTTATGAATGAAAAATATGAAGAAATTAAGTTTAAAATGGGAAAATTAGAAAATGAGCGGTCTGAACAGCGTAAATACATTGATAAATTGGAAAAACAACTTCAGGATGTCCAGGAATGTCGTCGGCCTGCCGTTATTGAACTAAGAAATATTCCACCAAAGGAAAAAGAAGATGACAATGATTTGATTAAATTTTTTGTCGATGTCTGTAAACCATTACAAGTACACGTGGAACCAACAGAGATACGTGACATATATCGAGTGCAAAATAAGCAAGGCCCATCAAAACAAATTGTCGCAGAACTACACTCAGTGACGAAGAAAAATAATATTCTCAAAGCCCTACGTGACTTCAATAAAGGGAAGGCCACCACGGAAAAACTAAATAGTGAACACATTGGCTTCATAGGTGAGCGCATTCCTATCTATATCGCCGACCGTCTCCCACCTAGCTCAAGACAACTTTTTTATGAAGCGCGAAATTTTGCAAAAAATAACGAGTTTCAATACTGCTGGTCGTCCAATGGGAAAATTTTTCTGCGCAAAAAAGAAGGAGAAAAGTCTATTCGTATTCAATCAGAAAATTGTTTTCACAAAATACTGCATGTACCAGAGTAATTTTAATTTTATTTTTTTCTCTGAACTATTGTTTGTTTTTCTAGTTATACCTCAGTATTATTTCTATAGTTTTAATATCATTTTTAACAGTTTTTGTAGCACCTTAGTCTTCTTACATAGCAACAAACACACAAAAAGCAGATTATTCTACAGACAAATAATACACAACGCATTCTACAAATACATAACACACAAATATCTGCGCTTATCGACAATCATCCACCAATACATAAGTTTATTTTATTACGCGGGAATGATGTACCATTCTTTTTCTCATTTACCTGATGTAAATGGTTGCCTCTGGTTTTTTAATCTTATTTATGTACAATGTTCAAACGTGATTTACAGCAAGGTGTTCTTATTATTTTATTAAAAATGAATAGCACTCATGAAATTATCGAAAATCTAGATTCGTACGGATCCAATGAACTTTTTAACTGCCCGCCTGACAAATGCGTTCAGTTGTTAGGTAAACACAATAAAACTCTTAACTTGCTGCATTTTAATATACGTAGTATCAACAAAAACTTCAATAATGTCTTAGTACTATTAACTCAAATACGAATTAGGTGTGATGTTATAATTTTTTCAGAGTGTTGGTTAAACAAAAATTTAACTATTCCACTACTTCAAGGCTATTCGGCATACTCTACAAGAAATACTTATAACCAAAATGATGGCTTAGTTGCTTACGTACGTTCGGATCTACAACATAAAGTCTCAGAGCCACAATTCGCGGACGCAAACTGTCTTGTTTGTAAACTTAGTTCCGATGTAGTCATAATAGCTGTGTATCGACCGCCATCTTTTAAACATACTGATAACTTTTTAACTAGCATCAATAACATATTAACCTCAGTATCGGAGTATAAAACTATATTTCTGGTAGGTGACATTAACATTAATATAAGCCCTACAAATAATGATCCACATTACAATGAGTATATGAACTTAACAGCATCACATGGACTATTACCTGCTTACACATCTCCTACTAGAGAAAAAAACTGTTTAGACCACACCATGATCAAAGTTAGAAACCCAGTAGCTTCCATTATATTAGAAACTCACATTACAGATCATGCACCAATACTTACTTGTGTTAAAAATTACTCGAGTTCACAAAGTATCCCTAAGGTAGTTACAAAAATTGATCAATGTAAAATAGCCACAGATATAGCCAAAGCGAATTTTAGTCCCGTCATGTTAACTGACAATCCAAACGAGGCTACAGAACGGTTAATAAATGCAATTACCTCTATTATCCAAAACAACACTAAAATTATTCATGTTCCCTCTAAGTTGAGAGTTATTAAGCCATGGATCACACACGGTCTATTGAGATGTATCCGAAATAGGGATATTATGCATAGTGACCATAATAAATCACCGGATAATTATAATCTTAAGATCACTTACATCCGGTACCGTAATTTTTGTAATAAACTCCTAAGCAGACTAAAAACAGAATATGAGAAAAATGAATTAATTAAAGCAAAAAATAATCCCAAAGCGACTTGGAACGTAATTAATGATATACTGAGTAAACAAAACTCTAAAACTCCTCCCACAGACCTGTTATCCACTTCTAGTGTCGACGACAAGAGCTCAGTTAATTTGGTAAATACATTTTTCGCTAATATTGGCAAAAATCTCGCGGACACACACACAAGTACACCCACTAAACATGTTCCCCATCTCCAAGACGAAGCACAATCAAACTCTCTCGTGCTCCTGACTCCAGATGAGGCTGAAGTAGAAAGAACTATAATGAATCTTCGTACTGACTCTGCCGCGGGTTGGGATGGAATTACAACCAGAATGATAAAGATGAGCAAACAGACCTTAGTCCCCCCAATTACATACATATGTGAACTATGTTTCTCGAAGGGTGTCTTTCCAAGGGTTTTAAAGAGAGCGGTTGTGCATCCAATACACAAGGGTGGAGACAGAGGCAGTGTAAATAATTACAGACCAATATCGGTACTTCCGGCTTTGTCAAAAATTTTAGAAAAGGTCCTTAACAATCGCCTCATCAACTTCATGGAAGCCCATAATATATTATCGGATAATCAATATGGCTTCCGCAGAGGAAAATCTTGTGAGGACGCTGTTGCTGCCTTTGTTGACAAAGCCGTTAGGATGCTTGATATAAAATATAAATGTCTGGGTATTTTCTTGGACTTGTCCAAAGCATTTGACACTGTCTCTGTCCCTACTCTAATATTAAAATTGGAGAGAATAGGAGTGAGGGGTTCTGCACTTGCAATCTTTGAGAGCTACCTTTCTGAGCGGACACAATGTGTCAAAATTGGCACATATGTTAGTGATGAACTCATGTTGTCTTTTGGAGTTCCTCAGGGCTCCATTTTAGGGCCCACTCTCTTTTTAATCTATGTAAACAGTCTTTGTAATCTGACCATCCCAAATAGTAACATATACACATACGCGGACGATACGGCTCTACTCGTATATGGTCTAGACTGGAAGGAAGTCCATGAGCGAGCTGAATCAGCTCTAGGCGTCGTCATGGCATGGCTATCTGCAAACACCTTAACTTTAAATGTTGATAAGACAAACTTTATCCCCTTCTCAATTAAACAATCTTCGCAACCCGATGAGTCGTTTGCCATCAGGGCACATATCTGTAGTCAACAATTAGACCAATGCTCCTGCCTTCCCCTGACCAGAGCAACCAACGTCAGATACCTAGGCATCGTTATTGACTGTCTTATGTCGTGGAGTATGCAGATGAAGGCGTTGTCTGGCAGAGTGAGGAAGCTTATCTCAATCTTTAAAAATCTACGATGTAGCGCAGATTTTGATACCCTGCGAATGGTATATTTCTCACTGTGCCAGTCAGTGCTATCGTTTGGTGTGACGGTTTGGGGTGGCGCTCCAAAAACAAACATTTTACAATTAGAAAGAGCGCAACGAGCTGTCCTTAAAGTTATGACGTTTAAACACTTTCGGTATAGCACTAAGCAATTGTATAAAGACTGTCAAGTCATGACTGTTAGACAGCTCTTTGTGCTCAGTACCATTTTGCGCAAACATGTATCTTTGGAATATAGTAGCGATCATCTGGCAAAACGAAGATCGACTGATGTCTGTCCCATAGAAAGGCATAGAACCAAATTTGCTGAAAGAAATTTCCGAATTCTGGGAAGCCGCTTGTACAATGCAGTTAACAAACACTGTGGCATCTATAAAATGAATAAATTTGAGTGTAAAAAGTTAGTGAGTAAATGGATCATGACTCATACGTATGAGGAAACAGAAAACCTATTAGAAAAGTTACTCTAAAAAAAAAAAAAAAAAAAAAACACTTATTTATTCTTGCACTCCATATTATAAAATCCTTATAATAGCGCAAACTTATACAGTAGGCCCGCACACACACAAACACGCACACACCCACATACACACTCACGCATATACACACACACACACACACACACACACACACACACACACACACATATATACACTTAGAGAATGGCTACAGTTTATAGTTTTAAGTTTTATTTTATATAATTTTTATTCCATTCTTTTGTTTTGTATTAAACTATAATAACCATGCTGCTTGCTCCGGCAATCGCTAGTGACACTAATCACTATGTAACTCCGAACCTGTTTATATTATCTGGTAAATGTTTATAGAGAGAGCCCTGTCACCCATAACACAAGTTAAATCTTAGCTTGGGTGCCAGAGGTTTAAACTCAGTGGTATTTTTACAATTGTTTAGGTTTTTAACTTTGTTCTACATAGTGCTATTTTGCTAAATTGTAAACCTGGAAATAAAGCATTATTATTATTATTATTATTATTAGTTCACTACACCGTAGGTCCCATAAAATGAAAACTAATGGAAAAAAATCGAACCTAAGAGGTTGGTGTCGTAATCTGTTATTAATGTGAAAACGCCCATCAGGTACAAAGGACATTTTAAGTAATCGTTTTAGTTCACTACACCGTAGGTCCCATAAAATGAAAACTTATGGAAAAAAATCGAACCTAAGAAAAACTAGTTCAGTTGATCAACTGCAAATATTTTATGCTGTGGCATGAATTTTCCGCAATGATCGGCAGTGCATCGTAAATAAATACGTCGCTCTACAATAGGGGGAGGTGGAGGTAGCGTTTGAAAGGCCCACAGGCCTATACAATATGAATACTGCAGGGTTCTCAGAATCAGAAACTAATCTTTTTCCCCAAAACGAGACTGTCAGTCTGAACTGTACTGATATTAAACTCCACGCGCTTTTATTATACCTAAATATTTTGTGTTCGTGCGCTCCATTAAGGACTAATATCAAGGAGTGTTTGAGAGCGCGTCGTTGTCGCTCTTAACCACAAACCGCGTCAGTAGAACAATAACGCCTCTTGACTCGTGCTCATAACACACACGTTACGTCATTACGCGCGGCTCCGAACGCCTCCGCACGGAATCGCACGCCGCCTCACGACGCGGCGCAGTGCGCTGCGGTCGCACGTAATCGCCGCTTAATACACCTCGCATAGTCACAAATATGAGCTCCGTTTGGACGCGGATAATGGTTTTAATTAACGTTTTGTCTCTATTGAAAGTTTAATAACGGAGCGGAGCTGGAGAGGCAGAACAAACTGCCGCTGTTACCGCATGCAGCTTTGAATTGAACATTCACGACGAGCGACCCACTTGATACTTAATGTTAATTAATAGATTTTATGACGGGCGTTTCGTGAAATTTGATTGCATGAATTTAATCAACCTTCCCTTTTTAGCGGACTACAGCGAAGTAAAAAGAAGGGTTATGATTTTGACCGGTATGTATGTACCTATGTAAGTATGTATGTTCTTCTGTTCCCTCATAACTTCTAAACTACTCATCATAATTTGACAAATGATGGTCGTTGAAAGCATCTTGATCGTATATGTGAATATGGCGCCCTCTAGAGGACATAAAGTCACGAACAAAAAATCTTACTGATGTCATGATGCGTATCAAATGAAAGGGGTTAACAAAAACTTAAAAAGAAAAAAAAAACGGAAATACGTTACTGAGTTTTCTGATCGGGACGCCAGCGCCACCTAGCGAGTTTACGCTCAGACCGGCCGGAGCTAAGCAGAGTTCGTGGGTGGCGGTCAAGCAGTAAACACTTTTAGAAACTGTCGCGCCTTTCGAATAGTTGTATCGTGTACCTACAGTGTGTGAATTGCTAGTGTGATTAATTTGATTGTAAATTATAATTTGATCTGAACTGCAAACGGTTTTTCTATTGCGCAATAACCAACACTACGCACAGTACGCCCACAGTAGTTAAAATATAGCTGATAATAACGAGAGAGACACAAACCCTCCTCCGTTATTTAATAAAACCCCAAAATCTAAAACCCGAATACGACAAAAAAGTCAAGTTTTTAGTTGACTTTTTTGTCGTAGTTTGGTTTTAGTTTTTAGCCGACTTCCAAAAACGAGGAGGTTATGTTATGTTCGACGCGTATGTATGCTTTTATAACTTTTATTTTTATGATTTAACTGAATTAGAAAAATGTCCAAGTGCGAGTTCGACTCGCACTCGAAGGGTTCCGTATTACTGTACAATATTAAACACTACATATTTTTAGGGTTCCCAAAACAATATTCGTAACAAAGTTCTCTCAAATTACTCTCGGAGATTACCTATTATCTGTAATTCCTTTTTTCAGCAAAGCGATGTAATCCGACTTACAAATGAAAAATCACCCGGCTTCGGTTAATCTCTCAAAGCCAGTTCGTTTTGAAACGTTATTTTCAGCATGACTGGTTGCATGGATTGTTCCAAAAATGCGGCAGTCGGTGATGCGAGTTCGAGTCCAGCCGCGGGCGCTGGACTCGCGCCAGGAACTTTAATGCCATTATTATATCACCGTGAGTCCGATGGGTATCGCTCTACGTGACGCCTCGCTATGATGGCCATATACTGATAACGTCTGAACTCGGAACAGGCCTATCATACTTTTCGTCGTAAAATGATTGTCAGTGAATGTTTTAGGTGCATTTCGTAAATTTAATCTGAACGGACGAATGTTGCTGACTGGTCACGTGGCCTTATCATACGGACATGGTACCGAGAATTATTGAACCCAACGTTTTAAAACCTCACGCCTAGGGCTAAATAGAAACTAAAATTAATTTTCCCATATAATTAATCGTGACAATTTTGTAGTTTTATATTTTTTTTTTTGTGTATTTATAATGTCAAACTAGCGGTTCATGTTTTAAGACGATTTATTTGCGTGAAGCTGTCCGGCGGTACCTCCGCCTGAGCGGAACCGATACCGGTTCCGCTCGATAGGTCTCTCCTGAATCAATGATGTTAAGAAATGCCCCTTGCATGAGAATCCGCGTGTAAATTCATGTATGTATCGACTTGCATTAGATATGTATAGGTTTTCGCTTCACTGTTAGAATTGCATATTAGTCTTAAGAGGCCGTGCACGAAATCGACAGATTTTGATCCATTTTGTTCATTAGTTGTGAGAAAGGGAAAAAGAAAGACAAAACTATGAACGATTTGAAAAGTCGAGTTCTTTGTTTTGCATGTAGCTGAAAGATTTTTTTGAATAAGTATTCATGGAAAATCACAAATAATCGCACACGTTTTCCAAAAAATTACGCAGGACTGACGTTTGATCACTTTTTTACAAGAAACTATTTTAGATTTTTCACATTTCAAAATATCACAAGATATCGTTATAATGGTCTACTTGCATCATAAAGCTGAACCACTTTCTTCAACTTCGCTACAGTTTCTGTTGAAAAAACCTTTTTTTAAACCCTGTTAGTAATGTATTTTTTCCTATTATTTTGCAAACCATATAAAGAAATTTACGAATCACACATTAGTCTTCAGCTATCCTTATACATTATATTTATTTTTTAATGATTATACAATATCTTCATTGAGTAAATCAAAGGCGAAATAAACAATATTTTCGAGAGCGCAAAAGTGATGCAACTATTATCAGGTGCTGTGACTGACACGAATGGTTGAGCACCACGACAACTGTACTTTTATAGTTACACAGACTTAATGTTTAAATGATTTCAAGCTTTCAATGATTGCAATTAGTTAATTTATTGACGAAAAAAGGTTTTTTTCGTGGACGGAGCTTTAAGCTTATTTTCCTCATTTCGTATTCTTGACCGATGTAGGCGGTTTTTCTGTACAAGTAAGTTACCTTCCATGTGTTTACATTCATTTTACTTTGAAAACAATAAAATTGTTTGGATCACTATGATCTGTCACAAGTGAACGTATAATTACCGGTTAAATTGACCCATCTCTTCGCGTGGTTTATTTCAATTTATCTGCGATTATTTATGGCTATCGTTTCCTTAGATCCGTGATTAACATATGAAGTGGAACGTGCTGGTGTATCAAAAGTATATCATTGAAATGGTCCGTAGTGCCGGTGCCGGTGTGGCGCCGAAACTGTTGCGGTCCGTCCGGATATTAATATCCGCACCGACGGATGTGCGCGGATATTACTTCTACCACTGACTATGTCGCGACAGAAGGTCGAGGCGACGTGAAAGCGATCCAAAACAACGTATATTTATCGGGATCCGACAAAATTAGACTGACTCGTCACTTGATGTAGGTCACACGACAAGGGACTCGAGTATTATTTTCAGAAAACGAGCGATAACATCAATTTAGTGCCATAATAAATATACTCTGATATCTAACCCGTTAGTCAAGGTTGGATCAGGTGAGGGTGATCAGTGATCAATCCATTTTTTGCACTGATTATATTTCGCTTGGTTTTTAGTGTTTTGCTTGAAAATACATTTTTTTTTTTTTTTTTCCTGAACCTGAAACCTGATTAGAACACTTTTCAACACAAATCTTGTGGACTTTCTGCGCACATTTTACATCGTGTGGACGTAACCGCTCGCCACCACATAGTCTCAAACCCGAAGAAACATAAATACACGCCGTTTGTGTTGACCGTACTCGTGTGAATTGATAGCTGCATGAATATTGAACTACAACGCCCGGCTTGTGCACACTATGTGCCTACACAGTAGTATGTCGCGCTACGAATCGGTAGCACTACTACAATATAGTTTTATAGAGCAATTCAGAATGGAGACGTGATTCCGCTTGTACGAGTACTTGCAAATCGCGGGCTGTGTCGAGGGTCAGGGTACCGTCACGCCTGCGGGGGCGGTCTTATTTGCGCGATGTTACACTCTATAAAGCCGATTCTTTGTTTGTAGATGCTGCTTCAGGCAATGTGTATACGGTTCAAGTTAATACGGCTTGCGGTTCCTTTGTATACTTTGCAGTGCTTGGTTTTATTCCAAGCGGATTTCCAGAAATATTGTAACTCACTGCACTTAGACGCAGATATGCCAATGGCCTTGAGTATTAGCTTGCGTGTTCTGAGTTGAGCTCACGCAACGCGTCGTACGTCCAGCCAGTAATAGGACTCGCCCATCAAGGAGCGTTGCCCAAATTAGACGCATTATTAATACGATAAGCTTGACAGATTTTGTGTGTTTCTCAGTTTTTTTATCCACGTTAGACATAACTTTACAAATGAATTGTAATAAAAACATAATCTAAAATATTCACAGATTAAGTTATTAAAAAGTGCTCTAATTTAACATATATTTTTTCCAAATCATTATCACTACTCGTTTAGACGTGATCTTCAGTACAAAATCATTAAAAGATTATCGTCGCCATAATATTCTCGATTTAGGAACTGTAACCTAATTGCGTAACACTCGGAATAACAATCCCTTTAAGTTTGAAATTCAACAATATTCATTGCTTTATTAGTAGGTATTAGTATTGTATTGTATTGTGTGAACTTAGTATTTAGTTAAAACGTAAAAGTCAAAGAGATGGTCGTTCCCAGTATTTTACGCAACATATCGTTGTGGTAGTTAACGATTCGAAGTGTTCCATAGATAGTGTAAGTATTCAATGTCAATTAGGGAAAATGTTGATGTTTTTAGTGTGTTTGACCTAAATACGTTTGCAATGAACCACCTAAGCATTCATAATAGTAGGGAGTGCTTAGTATAGCTGGTACACAAACAAGGTCTGATTGCGCCGACCGCAGCCGGCCGCACACGGGCTCACACTGACCCGCGGCCGCTGATTGTCATCCGCTGTGATTGCTCGTGCGACGAGTGCGTGTCAACCACTTACTTACCTTAGGTTTAAGATAACCGTCATGTAATTAATTTAAAAAATCTCCGTTTTCCCGTAGAGTTAGCAAGTGATACTATTTTATTGTTTATCCATGATTTGGTCATGCTCAGTTTTCTAATAAATTCTCATCGCAACATTGCCCTAGTTATAAATTTAACTCGGAGAATTAGTGGCATCAAGTAGGAGTAATGTTGCCAGAGAGCATTAAGAGCTAGCAGAATATAAGCAAATTACCCGCCGAGCTAGTTTTATTTCAATCTGTGCACGTACGAACATTATGTTCACGTACGAACATTATGTTCAATTGCGTTACAATATTGTGTTCAATTGTGTTACATCGGCGAGATGAGGCTCGGTATAAAACGTTACTGTTTTGTTGTCTACTATGTTTAGGTACTTCTATTACGTTCGGCGTTTGTCTTCATATTTAATCTTTTATCACTTCATTGAATTGTTGTCTCTCGGATTCTTCTGCATGTTGCCTGCGTACCGTTTCAGGAAAATTGTTAGTCAACTAAAAGATATAGCAAATATTTTATAATCTTTACGTTACTACTATAGGATTTTCATCGTTCACTTTTGTGTTTTCAGTGTTCCCAGGCCAATGGTAAGTATTGTAACTATCGGAGCTTCCGCACGAATTAATACAGATAATGAATGACGACTGACGTCAATCATTATCAATATTAATAGCATAAGCTTGCACAATTCACAAGGGGCCTAATATCGGCGGGCGTATCAAAGCGAAGGTATCTATTCAAGAGATTACATACTTATAATTAGGTACGTAATCGATGAATTAGGTACAGACCGTAATCATATTATTACCTACTCTAATGAAACCAGACGAATTCATCTGCCGCGGCCCGCATTACACCGACGGCACACATTTCAACTGCTACGTTACTGCAGACAAAGGCAGCACTATCTTAAAAAACACTTGAAGTAACTCAGCAGCATTGCAGGGTCCACCTGTGCTCGACAAGCAAGGACTGTGGACTCATTTCACAACTGAATTCAATTTGCTTCAGAACAAAAGGTACCAGTCAGATAATATTCATAAAGTCTTTTGAAATCGTGTTCCCTTCAGCATAGCCTGAATTATGTTACGACCGTTTTGTTTTAAAAAGGACGCTCTTTATACCTATTGTGAAGGATACTTAATTGAGTTCTCGTCTGAAGACGTACTCGCTGGAGGCCAGAATATTGGGGTGATGCCTATCTGAGTAATCAATTACCATTTAAAGTGCGTCTTCCTTTGTGCCTAGATCGTTCTCTCGGGAACTAAATGTCGGCGGTACTTATTATGGAAATGAAATGAAGGTACAATGATTAAGTTTATTATGAACTAGCTTCTGCCAGCGGCTTCGCCCGCGTGCTATCTTTATTACTTAGTGATAGTAAAGCATTCTAGTGGTGAAATAATATTTAAAATCGGTTCAGTAGTTTTTGAGTATATTCATTACAAACAAACATACAAAAAACCAAATCTTTTCTCTATAACATGTTAGTTGAGATAGATCAAAGTAGCATTTAGCTAGTGTTTTTTTCTTTCTTATTCAATAAGTAAACCTAATTATTATATACCGTAAATAATGATTTACTCGCGTTTTCTCCTGCAGTCCACTGTACCTAGTGTATGTGGCACCACTAACCACAGGATCCGGACCGGATCGCTTTGTATTGTAGTATTGGAGTTTAAACGGTTCTGTTTGACAGCACGTAATTGCTGCTTTGGCCGCGTTTTGATTTGCGGTCGCCATTGGCACGTCCGGCCCGTGCGGCACACGCCCGGCGTCCGGTGTGGTCGTACGGCCCGGAAGGCACATACGCTACTGTCCAGGTGTTCCACACGTTCTGATTACCTAGTATGCGTAATGACTGAACATTTCAAAGTAGGTTATAATTATTTTATTGCAAGTACCCACATGGACATAGATTTGTAGAACGATGCAAGTAGACGAGACACAGTATGTAATTTTTATTTAATTTATTTATTTGGCTACAACGGCTGTGCTACAGCCAATTACAATAACTAAAATTAAAAAAATTAGGGAGACAATTACCTATAACTCATTAAAATATACAAAATAAAAACATGAAAACATACATAAGAAAAAAAAGAAGGTTGACAACACTTTCATAAATTCCTCTCACAGTACTTCTGACATACCAATAACATCTTCGTCCATCCATCCGCAAACAGGTCGCCTGTTGGGTTGGAATCCAAGAGATCATTAAGCGCGGCCAGGGTGCGAGGAATTGGCGACTTAGCACGTGCAACAGTACGACATGGAGGCACGGCAAACAGCCTGTGCCTTCTGCCCCGGCAGTAATTGTCTGGGACAAAGAAGCGCGGCCAGCACATCAAGCAGATCAGGAGCGTCAATAGCGCCACGGAGCGTCTTACAGGCTATTGTGAGCCGATCTCGAGCTCGCCTTACCTCTAGCGAGTTGTATCCGAGGCAACCCAATAAGAATTTTGTCGGATAGAGGTAAGGATAGTAGCCATGTTTCTGCTTGTATAGGTACCTAAGGAAAGCTTTCTGATTTTTTTCTAATAAAAGTGCATAGGTACTCTCATGGGGATTCCACACGCAAGAACTGGTTTCCAGCTTGCTTCGTACGAGCGCATTAAATATGATTTTAATGGCATGAGCGGTGCAAAAATCGCGGCAATTACGAAGAACAAAACCTAACCTTTGGTACGATTTTTAACTAACATGGCCATATGGTCGTGAAAGGTGAGCTTTCGATCGAATGTGACTCCCAAGTCTTTTATGGCTGTTGACTTTGTGATGATATTGTTATTTAAATTATATTCAAAATTAACTGGGTAGCGTATTCGACCGAATGTCATAGCGAAGCATTTGGAGGAATTAAACTCCATGTTGTTGTCCACGCTCCACTAGCATATCGCATCAACGTCTTGCTGCAGTGCCAAACTGTCACGCACGGAGTTTATTTCCAAGTACAGTTTCAAGTCATCAGCATACAAGAGACATCTTGCATGAAGCAGAACTTGAGGAAGATCGTTGACCATGATAAGAAATAATAAAGTCCCCAAAATTGAGTCTTGACTCACGCCGGAACGCGTGTGATATGTACCCGATACGTACATACCAAGCCTAACAAACTGCCGTCCATCACGTAGGTAGTCTGCAAAGAAACGGAGGAGAGATGGTGAGAACCCTATTTCGCTAAGCTTCATTAACAGCACGCACGTTAACCCTGTCAAACGCCTTCCGGAAGTCGAAGTAAAGTACGTCTACCTGACGCCCACGGTCCAAACTAGACGAGATATAATCCACAAGTGTCAGGAGATTTGTGTCAACTGACCTTTTGCTTCTAAAACCGTGCTGCTAATCACAAAGAAACTTGTTCATTTGCTCATAGATACTATGGAGGATGTTCTCGAAGACCTTCGCCGGGGAAGATAGGATTGCGAAAAGGCGGTATTTTTCAACGGAACTTTTGGTTTTGGTTTTGGGGATAGGTCTAACTCTTGAAAATTTCCACTCAGAGGGATATGTACCAGTGTGCAAGGCTAAATAAAAATTGTGGCAAAGAGGATAAATGAAAATGTTTAAGTCTTTAACTATGAAGGGGGGGATATTGTCGGGGCCAATAGAACTGTTAGGTTTAAGTTTGTTAATGCCTTTAAGAATGTCTACATGACTCAAGGGGGGTATATTTATGCAATTGCTGTTACTAGAATGGTCGGACGCACCGACATGATCAGCATTAAGCTGCGGAACGTCAGGCAGAAAAACAGATGAGAAATATTCTGCAAAAGCCCCTGCCGCCTTAGTACCTGAAAAAGTTAAGCCCTTGTATGATATATTCGGTTCAAACCCACCTTTGCATCGCAGGCTGGAAATGTGTGACCAGAATTGACGAGGGTTATGTTTAATTTTATTCTCTATATTTCTCATGTATAAGGAATACGCGTCTGCAATACGGGTTTTAAGACTTGACCTGAGGTCAGAAAATAGCAAATACGCGCTATCGCACTTAGTCAGTTTCCAATTTTTTATGGAGTTTTAACTTGAGCCTTAGATCCTGGATGATATCGCTTGTAAACCATATAGGATATCGCTTGTTTGCCGATTTCCCTCTGCGTTTTTTAGGCATGCACATATCAAAGTGATGCTGTAAAACTTGAGAGTGGCCCCTTTTACATCTTTAGATTCCAAAACCATATATTAAAATCAGATATTTTCGGCAGCGAATAATGAATACAGTTTTTCGAAATCGCGTTTGCCAAAGTTCCAATCCTTGGCACTGTCTATATTGCTGGGATCAATTGACTCCGAGAAATGACCTACATCGACTCTTACCTCAATGTGTAGAGCCGAGCATATGCATCCAGTGGCACTACGAGTATACCCTCGGTAGCAGAGACGAATGTTTCTGGTGCGTTATGACGCCCAAAAAACGCCATCATCGTTTTCAGTCACAAACCGACGGTAATTATGATTAGGAATGCAAGAGTAGAATTCCTGTGTGCCAGTTCTATTTGGTTCACGAGAAAATTAATTTCAAAGTAAACATTTTTTTTGGTCGAAAATATGAAAAATTTATGGTAGTGCAAAAAAAATATTAAGTATATTATTATATTTATGTTTGGTTCTTTACGTTTCTTCTCATTTAAGAGAGGTTAAGAAAGCTTACACACGGGTCGGGACTAAGTATGCAAGGCGAAATATATATAGAAAAGGTGGATGACAATGTTGAACAAGTCAGGAACTTTCGGGTGATGCGACAGGTGTTAAGAATGGTGGCCTTTTGGAGCATGTAAAGTGTGCGAGTAGGTATCTGTAGGGTGTTAAGTCATTGTGTGAGTGATTTTGGTATTATACCAGTAGATCAAGGACAATGGGGACAATATGAATGGTTTGTGCTTTCCATTAGATTTTAATTTCTATGGCGCGATCTTGATACTTACTGAGCTTTTCGAATATGGTGGTTTGAATATTATGTGAGTTAGGTATTGCTAAATACCTAAATAAATAAAAACAGATAAACTGTTTTATTGGTTTTGTCATTAACGGTAATGTCAGGTCTATTGTAATAGATAGTTTTATCTGTTATTATAGTTCGGTCTCAGTAAATGTTCTTATCCTTACTTTCTAATATAATTTCTGGTTTATATTTAAAAGTATCTGGGCGACCGAGCTTTGCTCTGGTGAAAATAGAGAATGCTCATTTAATAGTAGTACATACTTATTCCATGCTGCCATAATAGAAGATACATACTAATTCCATGCTGCCATACTAGAAGGTACTTACTAATTCCATGCTGCCTTAATAGAAGGTACATACTAATTCCATGCTGCCATAATAGAAGGTACTTACTAATTCCATGTTTGTCATTATTCTAAGGTTACCATACATATTAAAGCCACCTTGTTCCAAACTTTGGATGAACGAGCGCTGCGCTGGTGAAAATACGGAGAAAACGAATTTTCCCAGATATGAGACCCAGCTAGATCGACATTTCGCCCCCGTAAACCCCTATATTGCAACTTTCATTGAAATCGTTAGAGCCGTTTTCGAGAACGAGATTACTACAAATATCTATAAATATACAAATATTGCTCGTTTAATAGTATAAGATATGGTATCATTTCGTAAACGAGTTTATATTTTTATGCTAACTGTTGATGTATAAGAGTGAATTTCAACAGGTCCTATAAAATCATCATTTCCGTGTTTTTTTCATCTTAAGTTTTTTTTTTTTTTATACCGCTTTTATTAAAGTTTTTGATAATGTATATATTCTTGCTTAATGTCTAGCAGATAACTTAAAAAACTAACGACATATCAGGATTAAAAATTTCGTGCCACGGCGATGAAACATGCGTGCACGGCAATGAAACAAGCGTCCACGGCAATGAAAGAACTGTGCCACGGCAATGAAAGAACTGTGGCAATGAAAGAATCAATCCACGGAAATTAAAAAATATTTTATTTAATGAGACAGATAGATAGAATAAAAATGACTGTTTATAAGAGGTCTTGATTCCAACACTTGTATGGGAGTAAAATTTGGGTAAGGAGATATTACAAAAAAAGAATGAGAGTACAATAAGTAAACAAAGACTGTTGAAGTACACTCGCAACACTAATTAGAGACTTTAATACTACAGTCTTTCTTTTCTTATACATACTGCAGCCTTCTTTTTAAGATATCGTTCTCTTTCTTTTCTTAGATACTCCTCTTTTAATACAGGGTCGCTTCTTAATTTTTGACGTCGCTTTTGTTCAGCCAATCTTTTCCTCTCCTTTCTCTCCTCTTCAGATAATTTTGGTTTAGGCATCTTGGCATCCTAAAAATAAACAATCCATTATTAAAATCAGACTGTAGTATATGAGGGTGCTTGCGTGTGTGTGAGTGTATATACGTGTGATATAGTACCAAATGTTACATCATTTTGTAAGGTCAACATGAAAACATCTTTTTGTAGTTGACTGTACAGTAAAAAACTCATCAAGTCTAAAGAAAGACCAGAGAGAGAGAATCTAGAGTTAACTTGACGAGTTTTGTACTGTCAGTAATCGGTATTACCTGTATTACAGGTGACAAAAGATGTTTTCTTTGCCTAATCATACCATGGCGATGAAAACACAAGTCACGGAAATGAAATACCTGGCCACGGCAATGAAACTAAATTGTTTTACAAGGCATGGCAATGAAATTTTTTTCATTGCCGTGTCTTTTTTTTCATTGCCATAGCAAATTTCGGCCACGAAAACCACGGCAATGAAAGCACGGCGATGAAAATCAAGGCAAAAAAAAAAATAACAAAAAATCTATTAACTATTCGAAGAAATAAACACTTCACAAATTAACATATGAGAAATGGTGTTCTATCGAATGCTTACTCATGAAGACAAACTTATTCTAAATATAGTTATACCTATCCACGGCAATGAAAGAGAAAATGTCAGTATAACATAAAAATTGAATACTTACATTTATGGCGCGAAAACGCAGGCACGTGTGTACGTCCTTCCACGTTGAGCACTTAGGCAGCACTAATATGCAACGTTTAGCATACCGGGAGGGGGGACGCAAGTCGTAGGTAAAACAATATCCTTGAACATGATTAGGACACGGCGATGAACGGTAGTTCTGGGACAAGTGATGTTTTATTAACCATTCGTTGTATTGCTTAAATATTTGAATAAATGTATTCCGTGACAATACTTTAACTATTCATGTATCAAATAAAACTAGGTTTTAATATAAATAACCAATAGATTTTTATCAATGAGGAATAATACACAACAAGGTGAAGTGTGGACAAACACGGCAATGAAAGATTTGGAGGTTAAATTTTTTTTTTGGAGTATCCATTAATCCAAATTAAATAAAATATTTAGTGCTACACATAGATTACTCTTTCACCTAACCGGAAAAAAATGTGAGAACATTATAACTATGTTTTTTAGTACCGATTTCATTGATGCCACGCAATTTTCGGTCCCGGGAAATTCACTCATAATTGCAGCGACTTGAACATGGCGGCGTTTATAATCGGTTTGTGCAAGTGATATACAAGCTCCTGTTAATGTTGTATAGTTTCAGAGGCAATGCAGGCAGTGTTGCACAAGTCAGTCGGCAGATGTTGGTCCTTTATGATGTACTTTCTGTAATTACGAGTGGCTACTATTTGATCCTGTATGGCCAGCATAAAATCCTCGGTCTCGGGAAACAGTTCGCCTCGTTTGAGCCATTCGATCGACATATCTTTGTATCGTGTGGCTGGCTCAGGTAGGCTCGGTGTCTTCCGTGGAGGGCTTTTACAGACCATGCTGCAATTTTTTGTTGTGTACTTACAATGTGTTCATTTATTTGCATATTCCTGTTTTATAGGTTTAGTGGTGTAAGTTTTTAATCTATTTCCGTTACCTGTTCGTGTGGTGATGAATGTTCAGATTTGTTATGGAAATACGCTCTGCGTGAAAGTATCTGTTTGTTGTGTAAATTGTGTATATATCTATTAATCCTCTTCCTCCTTCTTAGTGTGCCAGTGTAACTCGTTGTATGCATGATTTTGGATGGTGTTTTCTACATTTGGTTAGAAGTATTGACAGTGCGCTGTAGTGTTGTGATATCAGTCTTTGACCTTCGTTTAATTCCAAAAGAGTATGTGAGAATTATAGGTATTGCAAATGTGTTGATGGCTTTAATTGTGTTTCTAGAGTTAAGTTTACATTTGAAGATAAGGTTTAGGCGGTGTGAGGTTTTTTTTTTTGAAGTTTTTGGTTTGACATCTTTAGTTGTATTTGCGTGGACTGTTTAAAAACTAGATAGTTGTACGTACTCTGTCCATCCATTGGCTCAATCGATTCATCTGATGCGAGTGTGTAACTGTTATTTTGGATTGTACCTTTTAAAATTGATGAAATTTTGCACTTATCTACTCCAAACGACATGCAAATATCGTCATAAAAATGTTTGTGTTATGTCAGCTATTTGAAAAATCGCTTTTTTATCAGCTGCGTGTGACTTTTTTGTGGTGCATTTGAAGGGAATATATTATATATTTATATCATGATGACAATGAGAAAATGACACAAACACAAAGTATTTTATATAATATTATATTGAGTATAACTGCTATCAGACATATTTGCCGTCTGTGACAATATTATTAAAATGTCAGTTGCAGCAGTTGTTTCTTTAGATTAAAAATGTCTTACGTAAAATGGATTCTGCATTATGGAGTTCACTCTCAGTCGACAAAACAGCGAGTCTCTCCATTCATAATGCTCGTGATGTCAAGATCATGAATTCATAACATGCGCGTCATACTATTCGTTCGAAGCGAGGAAGCGCCGGTAATGCGAGTGTGTTTTGCACTTATCTACCTTCTCGCCGCTGCCGCTGAGAGAAACTAATGATAGACATATTATAGAAAATAACGAAAAATGTTTTGAACAGTACTTGCAGTCTTATACGTATCAGTGAAAAATTTATTGGGACTTGTGAGACCTTATCAATATCTTACAATTGAGTTGAGAAAGATGAATCCATAAGATATTGAACAGACCTATCACCCCCAGAATTCTAATCCCGAACTTCGACACAATCATAAGTCCAACACAAAGTGCTATCTTCATAATAAAGCCGAGAATATCAGAATCCAGAGACAGCCGATCCAATTCCCGCGCAGCGGAGCATGAAGTAACTAATCTAATGAGTTCATCGTGTGCGAGGGTGCCGCGACCACCGCGCGGGCCTGCCGCCCTGGAAGCCGCTGCCAGTCCGCTGAGTTATGGCCCGGTTTATCATTTGCAGCGCTGCACAAACCAGTTATTGAACAAGAGAGTTTACTACAACCCACGACCTCGCTACGATTTCTGGATTTTGAATTAAGCTTGGGTTTAAAATGTAAAAAAAAATGCACAATTGAAATCCCCGGTTTCCTTCTATTTTCGCTCTATATATACGCGACGGCCGACCGTCAATAGATAAACGGCGTTTTAGTTTTAAAGTGAGTCCCAAAGCATGATTATTCCTGCTCGTATTTCCTATTACTCGCTTTCTGTTAACTTGATGAATTAATAATGTAGCGACGAAGGAAATTATGATCACAGTAAAAGTTCCCGTTAGTTTTTTTTGTGGCTTGAAGGTTGATTTAGCATTGACACAAGTCACAACTTTACTTTGCTCAATTATTTTATACTACAATTTTGCCCAAGAGTTTAACAAAACTTTAGACAATTCAAGCTGAATTTATGTTGGTACATTGTAGAAAATAGAATAGCGAATCATTTTACTGCTCTAGAATCCAAGTACACGATTCAAGAAACAACAATTTAGCTGCTATGAGAGACATGCAAGGATCCTAAGGCTCTCGACTGTCGGTACCAGGGGCGCAGAAATCGTAGAATATTCAATATCTACGTTATTGTGTTCCCAACAATACGGCCACAGACAGAAAATAATAATTGAAAGTGACTCCTTGGAGCATCGGATGGCACTCGTGTCGATACACTGTTCCGCTGCTGCTGAATAAATTGCTTGAGAGTACTCCACTCTGTGCACCGCTTACAACAATGCAGTACAACTCTGAATGTTATTCGTTGTGCCGGAAATTGAAAATAGTAAAATACTATAAATTGTTTCGGATTTAATCTGAACAAGTTACGTTTTTGTTTAAACAAAAATACAAGCTTCTGTTGTTCTTTTTTGGTAACCAAGCTAGCACAAGTTTTTATTTGACCATTTATTCAATCTAGAATGTTACCTTGTTGTATTTCATGTTCTCGAAATTAATTACTATGGTATTTTTATCTCACGAAGCGACGCATGATTTACTTGTGGTAACCAAGTGTACAAACACGCTGGGAATGTGTGCGTGAAGACGAGTAGCGTCAGCACATACATACACACACACTTCTGACTTCGCCCGTGTCTCGGACGGTGTCGAAAGCGCCTGTGCTTACAAACACATTCACTGCGTGTTTGTACATTTGTTTACCACAAGTAAAGCGCGCGTCGCTTCGTGAGATAAAAATACTTGCGTTTTAGATGTCCGGAAGTGATTTATGAATCGAAAGTGAGGTTAATTCGATTTGTTTGTGTTTTAACTGTCTGGAAGTAACTTATGAATCAAAATGAGTGTAAAACAGAGATTTTATTAAATAATGGACGAGCTCGTGGCAAACAAGAAAGCTTAACTTTTATGTCGATAAGGACAAATACGCAAGGTGTTTTAAGAACGTGAATACGAAGAAATCCATTCATAACAGGTGTATAGCGTTTGAGTTATGATATTTTGCGTATAGGCAGCGAAGAAAATCTGCACTGATGAGGAAAGAGAAAGCAGAAATCAAGTATTACATTTGTTACGACGACTTATTCAACACTATTGAAGAAACGCATGTTGCTGTTAGACATGGTGGAAGGACGAGGATGCTTTTGGAAAGTAACCGCAAGTATAAAAATGTTACAGTTTAAACTATTATGTTATATTTAAAGGTTTGCCAACCTTGTCAAAAGAAACAGAACACTTCATAGTAAAATGAACTCACCTAGATCTTATAGATCTACATTCCATCTTACAAAATTTGTGATCCTTCGTGCACTTCAGTCTAAACGCACTGTAGAAGTTGCATACCATATCTCTTGGATATTTTTATCACTTTTGGCGCCCCAAACATACTTCATTCTAATAATGGTTGAGAATTTTGTAACCAAGTAATTGCAAAGATCAATGGAGCGTGCCAATCAAGACATAGAATATGCTGGATGGAAACCAATCAGTTATCAAAGTGGTCAGAGGTTTTGAAATTCATCCAGGGAATGAAAAATAGAGCATATCACGAGGGAATACCCTGCGAAGCAATGTTTGGTAGTCGAACGAAACACTCCCGTGCATCGTCAGCAATCCCTAGAGACATGATTAGTGTAGTAAGATCTGAAGAAGATAAAGAGATTTTGTTGCATTCGCAAAAAAATACGAAACAAAATATTTACGTCAAAAATGCAGTATTAAACATGCATTGAATAGACACATGTGTGTCTATTCATGACATGGAAGATTGCATTGTTGACAATGATTCAGTAGAAGATATAAAGTATAGTAGTAGTATAGTATTTGGGTCTTTGGGTCACTGATGACTTAAAAGACAATGTAGATTTACACAGGGAGCGCAGGTCGCTGGCTGTCCGTGGCAATATGCTGGCTCGCAGGTTTGCACGCTGTACTGAGTCTGTAAAGATAACGCTTTTTAAGGCCTTCTGCCAGTCGTTTTACACGTGTAGCCTGTGGACCAACTATACCCAGCGGGCTTTTAGCGACCTGCGCGTTCAGTACAATAACGCTTTCAGGGTGCTTTTGAGGTTGCCGTGGCGATGTAGCGCATCAGGGATGTTTGCGGAAGCGTGCGTCGACGGGTTCGCCGCGATAATGCGGAAGCGATGCGCTTCCATGATGGCGCGCTTGCGCTCCTCCTCCAATGGCATCCTGAATGTGTTTTCAGATCGGTGGAACTCTCCCCTCTTACAAAAGTGGATAAGTGTTCACACACACTTATCCAAATAATTTATGTTTTTTTTTTTGTTGTTTATTATAATATTAATTTAATTTAATACTAACATTAGGCTAAGTACTACTATTAACAATATATGGATGTTTATCTGAATTAAAATATTTGAATTTGAATTTGAATAAACAGTAGCACTGTGAAGAATAAAACACAAGAAGACGAAATGATTAACCGTAATAAAACACAAGAAGTTCTTGTAACTATGGAGCCAAAAGGTCTAAAGATTAGAATATTGTAGATAGTTAAGATTTAACCTTAAAAGTGATTATCATCACGCTATACATTCATGGGGCTAAGGAATCAATCATGATTATTCATCATAATATCGACTATTTTAGTCGAATTTGAACAAAGCAGCTTGGCGGTTCGACCACTGGCTTCACAAAGTAGTGGTTGTAAGTTCTATTTCTACGTACGTTTTGTGATTGAATAAATACTGTATCTATGTACCAAATTCTTGTGAATGCATCATTTGTGACAATAATAAAAACACAAAAATAATGTTTTCATTTTTGTTTTATAATTTTAAGATAGTTCGTAGAACGTGCACAAAAACATAAAGTCTAGGCCTCTTCTGTCATTTATGGTTATAATAAAAAATAATAATATCTATGTTTAGGTGACTCTTCATGAAAAACCCGTGTATTTACAATCTACTGTTTATATTATTTGTGTGATATCCAGGTTCCTCAGTAACAATCTTATGCATCAGTCAGGGTATCAATGTTGTCCCATTAGGTAGTGTATGCATGCAGGGACGCAGGTGTTCATTAATTCACAAAAATCGAAAAACTTCGCAAGTAATGGGAAATTGCTACTGAAGGCTGCATGTGTCGACCTGTACGCGTAGCATGACAACCACAGAAACGGGTTTTCTACTAATTTTATCGACGGAAGAATAGACTAAATGACAGATTGTGATTGTTTATCTGTCATTTTCTCTATTCTTCCGTCGACAAAATCCGATTCTATTGTGGTTATGCTAAGCGTTCTGGAGGTCGACACATGCAGCCTTGACGAGCTGATTCTCACACAGACAAGCACGTCGCTTGGTTCTGCGTCACCAGTCCTGACTCTCAGTATGTTTTGGCTACTGACACCAAAACTACAAACGTAGTATAGAGGGAAGTTTTATAAAGATGTGGTATTTTTGTATAATTATTGTGGTGTCGTACGACTTCCATGCGAACGAGGTCGCGGACAGAAGCTTGTATGTAATATAAAGCAAGCATACTCGTAGCTACATACCTACCTACAAGCGACGAGAAGAATGAAGTTACCTCCACGATGCACCACTGTGACCTTACCGCGCGAGCCCCTGCCGCCACGTAACAGGGCACTTTATCACCCACACGTGAAAAATAAAACGTGCGCCACAAAGGAGCTCAGTGTCCGCCTGACTGTGTCCACCGCCTTTCTCTGTGGTTCCGCTTACATGCAACGTGTATCTTTCGTAGAATATATATATGTATCTAGTTATGCAGGCATGCACAGTAGGTACCCACAATTTGGGATTAATTGTTTCGTGTTTGCCCATCTATTTTCGAAATCAGTTCAAGAATTACACAGAATGTCTCACAACACGTGATTTAAATTATAAATTTAGCAGTCATCTTTCGGTTCACTACACTTACAGTACAACTATTTTCTTAATGTCCCTCGGCAAACTTCGAGTTTCGTCAGTCATCGGATTTCTATCAGTTTCCCTTTGCACTTGGTGCTTGTACGTATTGAATCCTACCGCTGAGCCCGCGTTGCCGTCAACCATAATTATCAAGTGCAAAGGGCAACTGATAGAAATCCGACGACTGATGAAACTCGAAGTTTGCCGAGAGACATTAAGAAAATAGTTGTACTGTACTTGTGTAGCTCCCTGCACCAGCACAGTACGTACCTACGGCTGTGACTGCACTGCAGTTAGCTTTGACTCAAATACGATTCGGACTACACGAACTATGAAACTAGAAGCAGAATTCCGCGTACAGTTTTCGAAAGCAAAATGGACTGGTAAAAATCTGAATGCAATCCAGAGCGGTACCTACCTAAGGCAGCACAATCGTCCCGGCGGACTCTCCGTCCGCTTACCGGCCCATCGTGCTGCTCGACGAGGTGGGCAAGCTCTTTGAAAGAGTAATTGCAGACCGCCTTGTCGGGCAGCTGGTGCGAGTGGGGCCGGATTTGGCGGACAGCCAGTTTGGTTTCCGCAAGGGGCGCTCTACGGTGGATGCCATCATGCGCGTTCGAGCCCTCACGACGGGGGATGCTGTTGCCCGGGGTGGGGTGGTCTTGGCGGTGTCTCTTGACATCGCCAATGCGTTCAATACCCTGCCCTGGAGTTGCATTAGGGAGGCACTCCGGTATCACCGGATGCCGACCTACCTCTGTCGAGTGGTCGAGGCCTATTTGACGGACAGGGCCGTCATCTACCCCGGTCACCACGGAGAGTGGAACCGGCGAGAGATGTCGTGCGGTGTCCCGCAGGGATCGGTCCTGGGGCCGCATCTGTGGGACATCGGCTACGACTGGGTGCTGCGCGCCGACCTCCCTAGCGGCGTCAGCGTAGTCTGCTACGCTGACGACACGCTGGTCCTGGTGCAGGGGAGGTCGCATGAGGCGGCGGCCGAACTAGCGACACGTTGGGTTGCGACAATCGTCGATAGGATCCGGCAACTGGGACTCGAGGTGGCCTTGCACAAGTCCGAGGCCATGTGTTTCTATGGTCCTCGGAACGCGCCGCTGTCGGGTTCCCAGATAACGGCGGGAGTGGTTCACATCGGTGTCGAGTCGACGATGAAGTACCTGGGACTCGTCCTCGACAGCCGGTGGAACTTCGTGGAGCACTTCCGACGTTTGGCTCCCAAACTGCAGAGGGCTGGGGCTGCTTTGAAGCGGCTTCTGCCCAATCTAGGGGGTCCAAACGCCTCCTGCCGGAGGCTCTACGCGGGGATCGTGCGGTCCATGGCCCTTTACGGGGCACCGGTGTGGGCGCGTTCATTAAGGCTGCGACCAGCCCAGCGATTGAACGCGTCCCAAAGGGTCATGGCCATTAGGCTGGTCAGAGGATACCGCACGGTCTCCAGTGAGGCAGCGAGCCTCCTTGCCGGACTACCGCCATGGGATCTGGAGGCAAAAGTCCTCGCGCACATGTGGGAGTTGCGCGAGGAGGCGAAACGCCGGGGTGTAACTCCGCTGCCGCGAGAAATCACGGCACAGCGGACAGAGCTCCGGCGGGATCTCATGGCGGCATGGAGAGTGCGATTGTCGCAACCCAGCGCTGGGCATGCCACAATTGCGGCGGTAAGGCCCCTCTTTGAGGAGTGTCTAGAGAGGCGCCACGGCGTCCTCACCTTCCGCCTGACGCAGGTCCTCACCGGACACGGTTGTTTCGGGAGGTTCCTGTTCAGGATAAAGCGGGAGGAAACGCCCGGGTGTTACCATTGTGTGGATCGCCCGGAGGACACGGTGGAGCATACGGTGGAGGTCTGCCCGGCTTGGGCGGGGCACCGCCGTGTCCTCACGGAGGCGATCGGCAGCGGCGATCTCTCGCGTCCGGCCCTGGTTCAGGCCATGGTCCGGAGCGAGAGTGGGTGGGTCGACGGCGCGTTGTGTTCCACGCGCGCCTCAAAGAGATGTCAGCACCAACTGACGGGGTCCGTAAGGGCCAATGCCTGCCAGGGTTGCGAGTTGGTCCGAAAGGGATATCGCGGCCCCGGCACACAGGCAACGGAAGGAACACGGGTGGGTTTTAGTCAGTAAAAGTCTGACACTCCCTCTCGCTCCGGCCAGAGCGGGAGGAGTCATTTGATGATTTCCCACCCAAAAAAAAAAAAAAAAAGGCAGCACAATCGTAGTTGCAGTATACTTAAACTTACGCATGTTTATAATTTGAAAAACGATTTGCTGTATTTCCGGACGGTTAATGGTTAATGTGAAAATATTTAATTTTACGTTGGTATTTCTGTATAAAAAGTCAATGTAGTTCTCTAAGTACATTGAACGTTGTTTGTCTAAGCAACAATCCTCAGGTATTGATGCCACGAACGGTGACCAGTCATTTCACCAAAACTTAATTTACAAATTTTCATTTGACAAGTAACGATTGACAAAAATATGATTTGTTATTTCATCATTACACAATAACAAGTTTGACAAATAATTCACTTAAGAAAATAATTATCCAATAAACTTTTTTTTATTAACGTATTATTTGACAAACAATTCATTTTTTATTCACGTTATCTCATAAAACAATGTTTGGAATAAAAACGTTTGACATATTGCATTACGCAATTTCCTAAAAATGAAACTAATTAAATAGGCAAAACGGTAATATTAATTTATAAATTAACAAAAATTATTTAAATTAAAATTAAAAGCCAGTTCACCACTTGTGCTAACAGAACTAAAAATAATATTTTAGTAGGCTACCCGGAACCGAACTAGTTAGATTAGGTTAATTATTTTAACTCGCGAAAAGGGTTAGGTTAGGTTAGGTTAGAACTGCGACCACCTACGCACGAGCCGAGCGAGCGTAGCGAGCGGTGCCGCGATAGCGGCCGGCGAGTGCCAAAAACGACTAGAATATATATAAAAAAAGACTTTAATAGGCTTAAAGAACTTCAGTACTTGCTTGTAAATTATTCAACGACCCAAATGGAAATTGGAACCATGATCACTTTGTGACTGGTTTAGAAAAATTATTATAAAATAATATTTAGTAAACGTGATTTTTCCAAAAGAATCTAAATATTAAATGAAAAATGTTTAAGTGAAATATCATGCGAAACATTTGTAAAGAGAAGCATTTGCTAAATAAATGTTTGTAAAGCGAGTGTTTATAAAAAAAAAACATTTGCGATATAAGTTTTTTGTGAAATAGGTGTCGTAGGTGGTCGCAGTTCTAACTTAACCTAACCTAACTCTTTTCGCGAGTTAAAATAATTAACCTAATCTAACTAGTTCGGTTCCGGGTAGCCTACTAAAATATTATTTTTAGTTCTGTTAGCACAAGTGGTGAACTGGCTTTTAATTTTAATTTAAATAATTTTTGTTAATTTATAAATTAATATTACCGTTTTGCCTATTTAATTAGTTTCATTTTTAGGAAATTGCGTAATGCAATATGTCAAACGTTTTTATTCCAAACATTGTTTTATGAGTTAACGTGAATAAAAAATGAATTGTTTGTCAAATAATACGTTAATAAAAAAAAGTTTATTGGATAATTATTTTCTTAAGTGAATTATTTGGCAAACTTGTTGTTGTATAATGATCAAATAACAAATCATGTTTTTGCCAATCGTTGCTTGTCAAGTGAAAGTAAATTAATTTTTGGTGAAATGACTGGTCACCGGCAGACCCATATATACCAATACCAACCTAGCATAATACCACCTATCTACCTATCCTATAGGTAGATAGGTGTCTTATAGGTATACCTACAATGTTGTTATCCTGGAGCTGTAATGAACAACTTCTTCTCAATTTGAATGTTTGCTAGAGAGAGTGACTAGTGGTGACCCAGTGGTATCGGCCTCGACTTACGAGTACATTAGAGAGTTACTTACGAGTGAGTTCGAACCCAGGCAGGCACTTTATTTTGTTTATTTAATTTTCATCACCACTGCTCTCAAAAAGGTGAAGGAAAACATCGTGAGGAAACCGGCACATCCTAGAACAAAAAAATCGAAGATATGCCACATCCACCAATCCGCACTGGGGCCGCATGGTGGATTGTGCCCCAGTACCTCTCACAGAAGAAGGCTTGTGTCAATGTTTGATTATGGTTGTATTGGCATCCACATGAAGTGTCCCCATCACTTCAATCTCCCCCTAGAGTATGGAATTTTTTATATATTTCTCAAAGCAATTGCACAAAAATGTTTACCAACAACCCGCCTCCAGTCAAAGTCATTCGAGCGCCAAAATATCCTCGTGGCAGTGTACAGTACACATCCACATTCATCATGAAGACTCGTAATTATATTTTTGATTTATGATAATTCACGATCAGCAAAATTAGAAGTTAAAAGAAATTAAAAGTTTCGTGCATGTATGAATGGGCTGTTAGATTGCTGTTATTTTTATACCACTACTAGCTGTCCGCCTCGGCTTCGCACGGGTAGTACTAAGTTCTTATCTACGGCGCGTCTACATACCCTACCTACCCTACCTACCTACCCTACCTACCCTACCTACCCTACCTACCCTACCTACCCTACCTACCCTACCTACCCAACCTACCCTACCTACCCAACCTAACCTACCTACCCTACCTACCCTACCTACCCTACCTACCCTACCTACCCTACCTACCCTACCTACCCTACCTACCCTACCTACCCTACCTACCCTACCTACCCTACCTACCCTACCTACCCTACCTACCCTACCTACCCTACCTACCCTACCCTACCTTCCCTGCCTACCATACCTACCATACCTACCCTACCTACCTACCTTGGGAAGGACCACCCTTATCACTTAGGGGTATGAAAAATAGTTTAAGTCCTATTCTCAAACCTACTAAATATACACACAAAATTTCATAAGAATCGCTCAAGCCGTTTCGGAGGAGTTTTGTTACAAAAACTGTAACACGAGAATTTCATATATTATAGAAGAAAGAAGATAGATTGCTATGTTGTATCACTTTAAACTACGTCAGTTGGGTAAACAGCAGCGCTTGCACTCACGTACGAGCCATTAGCTACTCTGAACTAATTACATGTGGCCGCTGTCGCGCGGTGCCTTTATTACCATGAAGTTTTTTCTTGTTTCAATAAACAGCGCTGAAACATTATTGGTGCAGTGCTGTCTAGCGTAAGTAGTGTGTTGAGTCGTGGCTGTGATGCTTTTACTTAAAGTTGTTTTCACCATTCAACTTTCACTTGACATGAAATGGTATTTTTTATTTATTTAAGTACCTGTGTACATTAATTTTATTTTATTTTATTAATTTTAGGAATACTTACAGCTAAAACATTTTAATATCTAGTACAATGTGTAAACGATGGCCAATTACAAGCTTGCAAAATAAATAAAAAAATACAGTAATATTGAGAGAAAAAATAAAAAATAATTGTTATACATCGAAAAAACAATTAGGTATTCAAACTTTTCTTTACTTCCTTAACGCTACTAGTAAAAAAATCTAAATCATTCTCGATATCCTGACACAACATGTTAAAAGTACGACAAGCTCTTATCACGTACGAGTTCTGTCTGTAGATAGCTCTTACTTGAGGCACATGGAGAAGACGTGGTCTCCGAAGAAATACACTCGGTACACGAAGCCCGATCTTGCCCACCAACTCAGAAACGTCAGTAGATCCGTTCATAACGCTAAATAAGAAAGCAAGATCTGCAATTTTCCTTCGCTCGTGTAGAGGCAGAATAAGATTTTTTTTACACCGACTTATATAGTTCGGGAGATAGGTGTTAGAGCGATATTGAGTTTACCTCAAAAATCGCCTTTGTATACCTTCAAGCCGATTGATGCCGCATTATAATTTGGATTCCAAACCTGAGAAGCATATTCAAGGTGGCTACGGACAAACGCACAATACAGAATTTTCATTGTTTTGACATTCCTAAAATCTGAAGAGACCCTAAAAATAAAACCCAAGGCTTTAGAAGCCCGGTTAACTATGTTATTAATATGTGCATCAAACAGAAGCTTGGAGTCAAAAGTAACTCCAAGATCCCTAATGACGCTAACTCTGGCCACCAAGGCATTGGATAGTCTATAATCAAATTTAACAGGGTTTGGCTTACGCGTAAATGTGCATACATAGCATTTGGATACATTTAAATTCAACCTATTTTTAGCGCAGTATTCTAAATTATATTTAATTCCAGTAGATAAATGTTTCTGAACAAGTTAATATTCATAAAAACATACTATGTAAACTGTAATTTTTGGTTATACAGCTTATACATTCCTGCGCTTTTCCACCGACATGAGAAATAAACAAGTGTTAAGGAAACTGATGCTATTCCATACCGCTAGAGGGAGTGTAATAAAAAGAAACTTTAAAAAATTTGCATCCGATCGCCTTATCTCGCCGCCTCTCCGACATAATGAAACAGTTTAATTATCCTCCTTCAGCGACCGCTCTCCCCCGGGGCAGGAGATGTGGGGAGGCGGAAGGGGGAAGCCTGGGAGTGGTGGGGGGCAGGCGGCGCGCTGACCCGGAAACGATGCGGCTCCCGGCCGGATATTAATTTCTCCACTCGAACGCACTTCGCGCAGGTGACGAACACCGGAACGCTTTTCAGCTAATTTTCATTTATACGCGCTTTGTTGCAGGATGTAATGCGTGTCGTTTGTCACCGTCACCACGCGATCTACCAAATACCTGTATTTCTTATACGACCAAATCTTCGGGGTCAAAAGTAAAGTATAAATAAAGTAACAGAACTGTGAGCGGTCTTGAGTCGGGTTCATTCATTCCATTTCCTGATAAATTGTACGTGAGAGCGTTACATTAACAATGTAGAGAACATTACGCACACTCGGCGATTATACAAATGCAAAGCAAACACACAGTGGAATTACAACAGATGATTGTTAGGCTAAGTACATACGGAACGTCATTAGCGCGACTAGGAGCGGAGCGAGCGGTCCGAGCGTTCGTAATTAAAATTAAACTACACGACGCTCGCGTGATGCATCACTTGCGTAATTGTTCGCTTGCGCTGTTTCATACTCATGTTTCGTAAGGAATGGCTTTTATTCAAAAAACGTTTTCCCTGAAATGTTAAACTATGCCTTCAGTTACATACGAGTATGTATTCATACAACCTCATTTAACACTGTCGCTATTTTAGATAATTTAGATTTAAACTTTTGCTTATTTAATCGAAAATGTTGATTTAAGTAACTTGATTTTAAGCCGAGAGCTAATAATAATAATCTGATGACAAAGTTATTTAAGCTCTGGAGGCTATGCGAACTTAGCGTTAATCTCTAATTCAATTGGCGCTCCCCAGAAAATAAATAATCAATGGCTGCTACTTGATAACTCGACTTGCATGTTAGAAACAGGATTTTACGGTCTAAGTAAAGGTTTAGTTTAATTAAATTCAATTGAAAATGATCACGATAGATACTTATTGGTTATAGGAATAACAATTTGTCTTAGGATAATTAAGTCAAAAGCTTTTTCTGCATTATTGGATTTTAAAAGTTTCATCAAATTGAAATGGTATCCTTAAATCTTACATCGTCATCATCATTATTTCAGCCCGGAATCACCCACTGCTGGGTATAGGCCTCCCCTTTTTTTTCGCCATACTTCCCGGTTCCATGCGTCTCTCATACAGGTGTTTCCCAAGACTTTGACGATATCATCAACACAACGCGCTTTTCTTTTGCCTAACTTTGGCCACCATTCGGTCACAGCTTTACTCCATCGGTCATCTCCGCGTCTAACTAGATGTCCTGCCCAACTCCACTTGAGGCGCATCGCCCTGAATCAGCTGTTAGCTGTCATGTAAACAGTGTTCTCATAAAATTCTTTAAAATAACTTAATTAAATATATATATATAGTACCCAATTCTATCATTAAAGTGAATTTACTAAGTATTGACTGATAACTAACTAAATATAAAGTTTCAAAATATTGTGGCAAAACCAGTTTTCTGAGTGAAAATAAACAATCGGTGACAACAAACACTGCTGCATAATGAGTTAAGAATCGCGTGACATATTAAAAAAAAAAAAAACAACTATAAAACTTTAAAATTGTAAAAGAGACACTCAGTGAAAAAAAATCTTTGTAACGAACTTTTTGTTCGGACGCGCTTATTGATCAAAAATTACAACACCATAAGTAATTGTTATTGTGGCTAATTGACTAACCGACATACCTATTAAGACACGTCGTATGGCTTGAGTTTGAATCCCGCATAATATACATTTGTCGTTTTGGAATGTTCGTTGATTTTAATTTTCAAAAATAAGATTCTATTTTTACCGAAATTCTATTGACGTAAACGAAGTATTAACTGCATATCATCGTTTGCTTGAACAATATCCAATATTACGAATAAAGTAGGTTAGTAGTACTAATGAATATGAGCTTCTTTGAGAATATAACTTTTCGAAGGAACTGCTTGGACAGTGTCAGAAACAATAATACCTCCTACACACTATGCCTTTTGCCGCGCGGCACGTACCCCCGGCTTTTGCACTTTCATTTTCTTTGCGATCCTTTGTGCGGCTTTGTGCCGCCGGCATAGTGGATAGACGCTATTACAGAGGCCGAATCTAGTAATTCAACAATAGATGGCAGCACCAACAATAGATGGCAGCACCAACAATAGATGGCAGCACCAACAGCTTACCTAACATATCTGTTGAAGGCAACGACGAAATACGGAAGTTGAGGCAACAAATAGAGGAATTACAGACAGAATTATGTTCAGCACACGAAGAAATAAACAATAAAAATTTATCTATAGAGAACACAGCACTCAAAAAAACTATTAATGACATGACAAATAAGTATGAAATCGTCAACAAAGCGACAAAAAAGCTAATGAGCGAATTGAATACACCTAAGAAAAGCAAAAAAATACCACACGTCGCCGTACTTCTACAAACAATATTTTTGAATAACGAGAAACAGAGATTTGAGCTCTTTGACTCAATGTTGAAATTATGTCCTGCTCAGGTTGCGCCAGTAGGTACTACCCCAAAGAGTGAACCTGTTCGTCATAAAAGCATAAACTGTGCATTATAAGTAGTAATAAAATTAGGTGGTTCCGAAGTGGTTCCGCAGGCGGCCTCGACGGCCTGACTCCTCAGCATTGGAAAGACTTATTGAGTTCAGGCGTCCGGGAAGCCGGTGAGTCACTTTTGAAGGAATTTGCGGCTCTAATTAACCTGATGCTCAACGGGCGGTGTGAATGATGCCGTCGTCGATGTCTTGTACGGGGCCAATTTATGAGCCCTGCGCAAGAGGGACGGCGGCATTGGTCTCATTGCCGTTGGACGTACGGCAGCTAAAACATGCTGCAAATTGTATGGAAAAAAACAAGTTCCAGCCCCTACAGCTTGGCTTCGGATCCAATGGGTGCGAGGCTGCCGTACATGCCCTTTCAAGTTTTTTTAATTCCGGTAAAGGTAAGGTCATCCTCAAGGTTGACGTTAAGAATGCCTTCAACTTCATTAACAGGGACACTTTGTTGGCTGAAGTAAAAAAGGAGTTACTGGAAATAGTCTCAAGTACACAATGTGCTGATTGTACTTTACACAAGTTCGTTCCACTTTCTTAGAGTCTGATATAATATTATAAACACTTTGTTCATGTGTTATATGTATGTCATTGTCACTATTATTTCTACACTTTTACACTACACTAACTCAAACATATACGTTACATGGCTCACAAAGAAATAAATAAATAATTACGTATAAAACAATTTTTTTCTGTGTATAAATATTGACACTTCCCACATAGAGCGAACAATCCTTCATCTTCGTACAGTTACTCGCAGAAACAATCAGAGCGAGGAGTAGCAGTTACTCCATCAAGATAAACCATCTCGTAATAAATAAAGCGAGTCAACATCCATTATGTACTATATAGATATACGAGGTGGCGGCGGCGGTCAGCAATCCTGCGGCAAATATAACTTAGATGGTTTGTGAGTCCGAGCGTGCCACCCGCACCCCGCAAGCGCCCGCCGGGAAGCTAAACGAGCGCTAACTTATCTGTGTGCACTCGCCATTACTGCCTCAGGATTTTCATTGCTCTAGGTATAGAATACGAAATGGAAAAGCGGTATTAGACGTATTGGAAAGTCTTGGACATAACTGTATTTTTGTTTTTTTCTCCTTTATTGTAATCTTTTATCGTTTATAAGAAGGGATCAGTGCGGAAAAAAAAAAAAATCTTCCTTGGCGTAGTCTGTACAATGTTTCGTAGTCGATGCTATGTCTCGTAGCTGGCGTAGCCGTTTAGTCTCATAACCGAGCTACGTCTCGTAGTCGGTGCTACGTCTCGTAGTCGGTGCTACGTCTCGTAGTCGATTCTACGTCTCGTAGCTGGCGTAGCCGTTTAGTCTCATAACCGAGTTACGTCTCGTAGTCGGTGCTACGTCTCGTAGTCGGTGCTACGTCTCGTAGTCGATTCTACGTCTCGTAGTCGATTCTACGTCTCGTAGCTGGCGTAGCCGTTTAGTCTCATAACCGAGTTACGTCTCGTAGTCGGTGCTACGTCTCGTAGTCGGTGCTACGTCTCGTAGTTGGTGCTACGTCTCGTAGTCGGTGCTACGTCTCGTAGTCGGTGCTACGTCTCGTAGTCGGTGCTACGTCTCGTAGTCGGTGCTACGTCTCGTAGTCGGTGCTACGTCTCGTAGTCGGTGCTACGTCTCGTAGTCGATTCTACGTCTCGTAGCTGGCGTAGCCGTTTAGTCTCATAACCGAGTTACGTATCGTAGAAGGTGCTACGTCTCGTATCTCACATTAATAATAAAAAAATGGAATACCCGTAGTTATAAATGTTTCAGGTACCTAGTGATTACCATTTTATCCGTTGGTAATGTTATTTGACACATTTCAGCATAGCTAACATGACAAGCGCGAGAACGCTCTTTTTCTCGTTTTGTCGAAATTTGTCGACGATTCTGACGTCATTCTAATCCCTAACATGACCGTAAACGACGAGTAAACTGGAAGAAGGCACTTTGACACTTCTATATCTCGCGACGAGAAACCGATGTTGCAAATTATTAAAAACAAATCATTTTTATGATAGCAACATCGGCTTGAGATTCCGTTTCATTCATTCAATGGTGCCCATTCTCTTGTCACAAATGCTTCTAAACTAGACTAAAAATCACCATAATTTTGTTTATTCCTGTCAAACGACGTTTCGCCACTATTATGGCACTGAACTATTAATTTTGTGAAAACGGAAATTTTGCTATTCTGAATTTGGCGTTTTTCACCTAAAATTTTGATTGTTAATCAAAATCTGACTATTTTTAATCGCGATTAAAAAGATGTGGATTAAAATGAGTTGTCATGAACCAAAATGCACACCAACACTTCGACGGTGCAAAAACAGTACTGTATCTTTTTTTTTCTTTTCTTTTACTTATATCTCGAAAATGGTGTGTCCTATCGCAAAAATAATGAAAATTTCAACACCCTATATGAAACCCCTAGAGCTCAACATGTAGGTATTTTTTTTTTCCATACAAAACGCGAAAAATTCCATATAAAACATGTCGTTCCAATATAAATAGTAGTTTAAAACTAAGTGTTTTCATTATTAATATACTGTAAAAAATAAATATGACTAAAATAAGTACAATTGTGAAACTGCAATGCTATTTTGGAGTTTTTTTTTTTGTATCATTATTTTGTCTACTCTTCTCGTCGTCAAAATCGAGGACGAGTAAATGACAGAAAAATGGCAGATATCTCGTGTTGAATTGTCAAAAATCGAGATAACTAAGGTGTCATGTTAGAGTTTGTCGAAAAAATATCAATTTTGACAGAACGAGTCGACTATTTTGTATGGCGGCGCTGTCAGAAAACGAGAAAAGTGACAGAAATAGACGACAATTACTCACGCGAGAGTGAGTAATTGTCGCGGGCGTCAAGTTAGCCCTACAGGTGTCCATTCTGAAGGGTCTGACGCGATGGGGTCCTATTGTGATGATTAGGGCGTGCGTCCGTCCCTCGCGTAAATAATTTAAATGAAAAACGTTGACGCGCTTTATGAACAGCTCACCCCTGAGACGTCAACGTTTTTATTATTAGAACGGTAAATCAAAGGAAGGGGAGTATCCAAAAGTGTTTATGAAATGAATGCAAATAGGTTTTTGATTAAAAAAAATATAAAATGAAATAGTTGGTATCACAAGTGTGACCTTCGGTACATTTCTATTGATGTTCGACTAGCTGCGTACTGCGGTTTCACCCGCTTAAGTCTCGATCCTGTGAGAAAATCGGGTTATAATAGTTATTTATGCTACAAGTGCGGAAGGTAGGTGATTTCCGTGAGTGTATAACTCGACACGAGTCGAAAATCATCTTACGCACGTGTATCATACAACGTTTTACTATGCTTTGTGCGAGGAAAAAAAAAAAAACGAGCGGGCCTGACGGTAGGCGCATATGATGCCATCTAACATGATTATGACGACGTATACGAGTATAAATGATAAAAACAACAATCATGACTTTGACTTCGACTTCGACTCGACCTCGACTTCTATTTCGACTTCGACTTCGACTTCGACTTCGACTTTGACTTTGACTTTGACTCCGCCATTGCCATTGTCATCGATATCGTCATTGCCATCGTCATCGCCATCGCCATCGCCTTCGTTATCGTCATCGTTATCATCATCATATGATTTGTAAAACTTTTCTCAAACAATAAAAACTCTGCAACGGGCTGACGACGGCCACAAAAATTAAAAAAAACCGAAAAGTAAAAAGCACTATTGAAAAAAAGTTACACTTTCCGCACTAATTTACTGCTTGGAAAAGGCTCTTTTCGAGCAAATGCTTTGTAAAGTATTCTATGTTCTAACCTAGGTCATGGTCTACCCATGTGCTAAATTTAATTCAAATCCGTTCAGCCGTTTTAGCGTGAAAGCGTAACAAACAAACCAACTCACTTTCGCATTTATAATATAAAAGTTAGGATAATTATTAGTTAAGATTTACATTGAAAATCATGCTACGTTCTTACATAATTATTAAAGCTGTTTTTGTTAGCTATTTCAGTCCTGAGAAAAAACTTGTTAGATATAATAATGTGTAGCTATCGCCTGCTACCTCGCAGCCATCCCCTCCTCTCACAGATATCACGATATCACACGACAGTTCTATTGTTATGTATCATAAATATTAAAATAATATAGACAGTAGGTACATGTAGTGATATTTATTATAAGAATGTAAAAATAAATTGTCTCTGATCGTTCTTGTCTATAAAAGCTACTTAAAGTGAATCCGCAGTTGCAGCAACTTCTCTCTTAGTTAGATTTGTTCCATAAAAACTTTTCCATACGAAATTTGTTCTAATGGAACAAATCTAACTTAAAGAGATGCATTAATGATTCCAATGATTATAATTCTGTAAATACATATCTGTTAGAGTGGCGCATCATATTTTGATAAAGATACAACCTGACACTGATCTGCAAATTGCAAAAAAACGGAAGAATTTTGGATTTCGCGGGCTTCAACTGCGGACCCACCTTAACGTGTTTTAATAAATTCTTGAGAACTGCGAAAAATTCCCGCGACAGCATCGACGAGCAGCTTCAGAACATTGCAAACTCCCACTAATCCACAAGTACACATGCAACGCTATTGAACCATCTCTAATGGCATTCGTCCTACTTGTCTCAAATCTATGTACGAGTATATGTATGTAATCTTGAAAACGATTGAATCGATTTTGATGAAACTTGCACCGCTAAGTTGAAGTAAAAGTAAGCCAAAAAAAAAAATGGTCGCGATCCGATTTATAGTTTCGGAGAAATGTGTGAACAAACAAACATAAACTATATACACCTATAAACTTATTTTTGTTAATTGGTTTGGAAGCTCTAACAGATTATCATTTGTATGAAGATAATGCAGTTCCAATAATATTAAATACATACGTTTAATTGATAACCTCCTTTTCTTCTAAGTCGGTTATTAATAGCACTCTTGTCAAATATTCTTCATATCATACACATTATACAATCTCGTTAACTTTTGACTTTTAATACAAAGCCTGTACCTTTCGCCATGTAAATAGTAAGTCCCAACTAAAGAGGTTGACGTAGGTACCAGTGAGCTTGTACTATTTGTTTTACGAGGAAAAACTCAACCCTTTTAGCACATGACTATCGCTGTAATAAATTACCTCACATTAGTATTGCTTCACTGTTTCTAACTAAATGTATGTAAAACGAGCACCTCATCTTATAGGGTAGAACTGCTTAGTTTGTCTATGGAATTTGTTTTTTCGTTGAATTATGATATCGACGGGTGCAAAGTAAAAAAAGTCAACTGCAATTTTGAGATTTTTGGTTTTTTGTAAAAACTAACTTAAAATATCATGTTCTACAACATAGGAAAAACAAAAATACAAATATCACCTTATTTTTGGTACTTTTGTCACGTAAAAGAAGACAACTACGCCTGTTTTGTGAAATTGCACGATGTAGATGCGGATAACTATCGCTGGCCGTTTATACGTGGGACGCGCGGGGGGCCAGCGGTCAATCATATTTCGTCATCAGTCAGATGACATGTACTTCGCCGGCCGGCACGAATAATTTTGTTTGTTTTGGTTTGTTATGTGATAAAGTGTGTGTAAAAGTGTTATCATATTAGTAAACAGTTTGAGATCAACACAATAGACATGGAAAGACGTAAATTATTGGTGAATTTGGGCAAAACGAGACGACAATGCGCTATTATGAACCGAGAAGATCTATTACAACTTATCGATAACAACTGTGAAACTAGTTCTGGTACGTATTTTTTATAATACAAGTTTAATGTTATTGTTATTTTGAAGTTAAATCGTATTTAGTTGTTGTAATTATGAAAATAGGTTAACATTGATATTTTTTGTTACGAAACGACGCATAAACGGCTATCTGCCATATAGCTTTTTCTACGTTGCGATTGTGATGTAGATGTCTCAATTTACTTTTTTAAATTAGTATTGTTTGTTATGTTTATGAGTACCTACCTATGTTAATTCTTATTGTTAGCTATATTAATTGACTTATAATTAAATTATATTTTCTTACTGTTATTTTTTACTATTGTTTCATGTTATAATCATACTTTACTAAATCTAATTTTTTTAATTCCCACGTAGAAACGACCAAGTGGTTGTTAACACAGTTGTCATATTTTTAAGCGCAATGTAGATGCAGACAACTACAATATCTCGTAAATTAAACATAATTAGAAGAAATGAAATATACATGTCGATATATTATTAAATAATGAAGCAATGATGAAAATTTCAATAAATTTGGTTTAAAATTGACAAAATGGGAGCATTTTTTCCTATTATGCGCTCTCCTGAAAAGTAGCTGTTTTGTAGACGACTCTTTTTACTTTGCACCCGTCGATATGATTATAATAATACAATTCCTTAAATCTACAAAATATATCTCTTTTGTGTAAATGTTTGACACGAATTTATATAAGTACCTACACGAATTTAAAGCACAAAGCTTTATATTTAAAAAATACTAGCTGACTCAACAGACATTGTCCTGTCCAAACAATAATTTATACAAATTTCCCATAGAAAATGCACTTTCAGTTTTCTCGGCAAGTTTTCAAAATATTCTTATGAACCTGATTCGAACTATTATATACAGGGTACAGGGTAAGTCGTACTGAATATTAAAGGATGTTATTATTCAGGTAATTTCTGATGAATTTGATTCTGAAATAAAATTTCCGAAACTTAACCGTTATGGAGATATTACATTTTAAAGATTATTTTAAAAAATCCTTTATTTTTTGGCTTTTAGTCGTTTTTATTCATGGACATGTCTTCTAACTAGATACATAAAAAACGACTCTAGGAGCTCTAATCCCAAAGAAAACGCCTAAAAGCCAAAAAGTAAACGATTTTTAAAAATATTCTTTAAAATTTAATATCTCCATAACGGTTAAGTTTCGGACATTTTATTTCAGAATCAAATTCATCAGAAATTACCTGAATAATAACATCCTTTAATATTCAGTACGACTTACCCTGTAAGCCTGTATATATAGTTTAAAACAAATAATAGCCAAATCGTTCTCAAGTGATGCGCTTACCAACGAACAGCAATTCATTTTATATAAGATGTAGGTCGGTGGATAAAATATAAATCAGGTACTCGTAAGCCAATTTCAGGTGATAATTTCCCACACAAAAAAAAGGTGCAGTAGGTGGTTAAGGTATTTCATACCAATGTAGTTGACATTGGTATGAAATAATTAGGTAACTTAATTTAAGTTAGTTTAAAATATTTTACTTCAAAGGACTGCAGCTAGTATTTAATAAGCTAACTATGTTGTTGAGCCGCGCCCGGCCGCCGCGCCGGTGCCACCGCTCGCAAGTGCTACTGGAGTCCGTTTCATTATGTTGGTAATAGATTGTTCACTGTGGTTAGTTGCGTGGTAATCTGCACATCGTATACATTACGTACTCGCTAATTAAGTCTTCTACTTTAGGAGTCACAATGAAGCTACACTACGATGCTTATTTGTTACAGTGGTTGCACTTTTCTTAAAGCACTGTGTTTTTCCAGTGTCCAATATCCGATAAACATAGTCCTTCTAATACATTTTTGTTCAAACTGGATTTGTCTCTACGTGCACAAGGTGGCACTCTTTGAAAACAGTTAGAACTTTTACTGTTTGAGGTTAAGAGTTATAAAAGTTTGCGCTCTCTTTTTCCAAGACTTGCATTATGTAAGGTAGCGCCCATCGCGGTTAGGTCACCGACACTTCAATAATCTCGCTAGCGCTATTATAACAAATTTTGTAAAGCTCAAGCTAATAAATTGCTGTAGAACACTGCATCATAAAATAGCAGTAAAAACTACCTGTAGCCTTAGCGTCAATGTTCAACAAATCTTTCAAATACACTGTCCAGTGTATTTGAAATATATATTGAATAAAAAAGACCTTTTTTCAGCAAAAAATGTTCGCAGAGTACCAAACAAGCGTTTGCTTTGAACCAGTCAGTTACAGGCGGCTGTATTTTAATGATTTTCTCTTATTTACTGTTCCATTATATCGTTCCTCCCTTTAACTAAATATCTTGAATTTATTGGTCTCAATTAGAGTTCGTCAATGGCGCGATCGTCGCGTTTCATAGGGCCAACTTTTGTTTGGCCAAGTTTTATTTTGCCAAGTTTTATTTTGCCAGTTATATAAGCTCTTTGTCGTGTCACAAACGGCGACCTAATAAAAGCTTGATTTAATTATGAGCCGGACCTTTTCTGTCGAGTGTCGCTGCTCGCTGCTGGCTGCGCTTCATAGCTGCCGCGACGTCATGTAACCTTACTTTTTTTATTTAACGGCATAAGAATCAATGAGAGATAATCATAATCCTCTTGCCCTTATCCCAATTTATTTAAGGGTTGGCGTAACTTGCCATTGTCTTCCAAACTTCAATGAGAGATATACATGTATAGGTGGTTATAGTTTCAAGAACGGTTTTGCTCAAGAGGTCCGACAAAATGATTCCACCAAATGTAATTTTGTCGAACCTCCTAGTCCCATTGACGATTTTTCGTATTTCAGTTCGTCCCCTTATTATCACAAAACCGTATCTCAATTTTGTCCAATTTGAGAAACGAATAAAACAGCAAAAAATTCGCTCGACACGATACAATAATGACAATAAAATAACTATCTTTACGTTTTAAGCTACATATTTCGTTTAAAGCTCAGAATATGTTTAGAGTCTAATTTAAGGCCGCGTAGCAATTCACTGATTATTTTTAATAGTTTTATTATAATGTTTAAAATTTAATTGTTTGGATTATGGTTCTAGATACGTTTTTGTGCTGCTAAGTTTTTTGTAAAATAAAATATTCAATAAAAATTAGATACATTAGGTTTTATTCTTCAAAGATATTTATTATGGTAATAGGGATGATGAAAATTTTATTTTAAATTCTTATTTGAGATTTAAAAAATTGGGATAAGGGCAAAAGAATGATGATGATCTCTCATTGATTCTTATGCCGTTAAATAAAAAAAGTAAGGTTACATGACGTCGCGGCAGCTATGAAGCGCAGCCAGCAGCGAGCAGCGACACTCGACAGAGAAGGTCCGGCTCATAATTAAATCAAGCTTTTATTAGGTCGCTGTTTGTAACACGACAAAGAGCTTATATTGTACTTGGCAAAATAAAACTTGGCCAAACAAAAGTTGGCCCTATGAAACGCGACGATCGCGCCATTGACGAACTCTAATTGAGACCAATAAATTCAAGATATTTAGTTAAAGGGAGGAACGATATAATGGAACAGTAAATGCGGCACTCTGTAGTATCTGCGTACCCCCATGGAAAGAAGGCGTGAGTTTATGTATGTGTACTTTAAAATGCAACAAATTTAAGAACGGTAGTATAATATTATAGTAGATTATGCACTAAGGGGATAAAGTAGTGTCTTATGAAGCGGGCGCCGTATTGAATCCCGAGAAAAACGAAGGATCCTAGTGTTAACTCCCGAGCGGAGCGAGGGAGATCAGAGTTAACTCCCGAGCAAAGCGAGGGAGTTAAGACAAGAATACTGAGTGCAGCGTGGGATTCAAGTTCGCCCAAGACGAAAGCTCCTTTATCCCCGAGGAGAATATTCTACTTTTCAAACCATCTACGAGACAATAAAAAGCAATAGTACTAGAATCAAAGTATTTATTAAAATTACAATTACAGTTAGTAGACCTATTTAAAACAATTAAATGTTAAAGGTACATTACACCAGTTGTGGAAAGACAAAGTTATGTTTTTATTCGGTACCACATTTATTGAAGTTGAGGTAGAGTTTAGTTGAGTGTAAAGTTTCAGAAACTTGGGTCTGCTGAGGACCATTTTGGATCCTGAAAGTTGGTGAAGGTGGTGCTTGGACAGCGGACTAGATGAATAGTGTTTTGATGTGGAAGGTTGCGGTGACAAAGGTGTCCAAGGATCAGTTATCAACGGTGTTTTTAATTTGATGTTGTCACCAATGCGGCAGCTTATTTTATCCTTATTTTGTATAGAATTTTCAATGTCTGTCTGTCTGTTTGCTACTACATCAGATTTCCAGCCACCGTGTCTTTTAATCTGGGTCATGTCTGCTCCTGAATCCGCCAATAGAGTAGCCGGTGTTCTCCTGAAACAATGGCCCGTGTAGACCTCGGCATTTGTTAATTTCAGGTATTTTGCAATTTCTTTCGGCATGCTGCCGAACCTAATTTTTCCAATGACTAGCCTAGTCTTGCCTAGTGCACTTGCCATTATTATAAGCTACAAAAAATCTGGCATAGAACTTGGTAATTTTCGATAATTCTTACGTAATCTCCACGGACTACGAATTACCGTTCTTTCATTGATTTTGTATCTGGCAAATTTACCAGCAACAAATCTGAATGTTTTTCGATATCTTCGATTTTAATATTTATGATTTCTTTTCCACGACAAACGCCATTCACTCCATGAATCAATGCCACCTGTAACAAAAATAGGTAGGTAGGTTAGTATTTAAGTAGGAAGGTAACTTACGTAATATATTATTTTTTATGTATTACATGTTATAAACTTTCTTAGATTTGATTGACACACTCATGTGTGTGTCAGTCAAATCTAAGAAAGTTTATTATTTTTAATAACAACTCATAAACCTTACGAAGGTTTACAATAATAATTATTATTTAACTTAGAGTCGAAACATCACTTATCAGTAGATCGCACACAAGCGATCGATTCCTATAGTTAAGTATAGGTACCTATACTTACCTATAGTAAGTATGTAGCTATTTTAGTTACTAAAAATTTAATCAATAGGTAGGTACTTAGTTTTGTGGCAAGAAAAATGTGATCAGGGGCTTCATTTAGAAACGTTTCCATTTCTTAGGACGATATCCTTCTGATTTCCTTTTTAAAAATGCCAGTAATTTGGCGTATATATTAATTTGTATATTTTTTTTTATGCTTATTATTGACCTGAGCATCGAATAGATTCAGCATAGGCTACTTGGCTTCTTTGTACATGATAAATGCTGGAAGTAGACTAAAAGCACTGATTCAGATACAGACTTGACGCCCTTTGTAGCTTTCCATTTGTAAAAATCGTCGTAGGCTTTAATGTACGATTCCTTGAACTTTTCTGGGAGTAGATTGTTGGCAATACCAATGGCTTTGGATTTAACATACTCTTGAGTCAAATCACTATCGTCACTCGACATTTTTGTTAAAATTTGTATGTAGTTAAGTAATTTGTTGTATAACAAAGCAAAGCAATTTTCAGTTTATGCGCCTCTTATTTGTGTTCAATTTTTCTTTTATTTATATTCTACTCGTGGTGGCCAGTTCGATTTTGGAACAATTTTTTTTTTAGTGCAGATCTTAATGTTGAATGCATGGAATTAGTGTGTGCCTACTACCTATCGTAAATGTCCATACGCGATTTCTACTTTATGTTCCAAATTCAAATCACATTAATGACCAGCGGGTCATAATGAAATTCAGTACAATATTAATGCCCTGCTAGAACTCAGGTCTTATATGACTTACTTTATAATAGGTTAGGTTTGCATAATAATTTGACATTGTCAAACAGGTGGTTTTAAAAAATCATTGTTTTGCTATTATAAGCCACTGACTGAGTTGTTCATTACGAGGCCGGCTTATGAGATTAGTATCGAGCCATGAACTTGCCTACGGGCCGAGTTAAAAAAAAATAGGATAGGTACAATAATAAAATGTAAATTAAATTTATATTCAATTCAATTCAATTCATTTTAATTCAATTTCAATTCAGAACTAGTCCATATGCATACATGAGAAATACAAATTTTAGATACATTAAAGAATTAATTAAAAGTATACAATGAGATAAATATAACAAAAGCTTCGATCAATAATGCACCAAAAGCCATCAATAAAAACATTAGAAATTACAATTAAATACATTATAATTTATGACAAAAAGATTAAAATACACTACTTATATTGTTTTATCTTAGTCTAAATTTAGGTTTGGATCCGGAATGCTCAACATGCAGCCTGGTCCAGTACCGCATTATTGGGCAATCCAGATCCAGATCCATCCTCCATGCGAACAGCTGAAGGTAGCTGTTGGAACTGCCTCGTATGCGGCGCATCAGGGATACAACTCTCTTGCGAATAATCGCCGCAAACCCATCTATATTTGCGCCCGCAAACATACCTGACGCGCTACAGTAGCGAGGCAGCTTCATCAGCGCCCTGAAGGCATTATTGTACAGAACACGCAGGCTGTCGTACGATTTTTTCGTATGCTTGACCCATAGGCTGCACGTGTAAAAGGTTTGGCAAAACGCCTTAAACAACGTAGCTTTTCCTTCCGTAGTACAGCGCGCGAACCTACGAGCCTACGAGCCAGCATATTCGCTCTAACAGACAAAGCCCTGCGCTCCCTATCTATATCAATATCAGTGGCCCAGATACTTGAACTGCGAGACTCTTTTAAGGACACTGCCATTCAGCATGACCTGTGGGACAGTGTCATAAGTTTTCGATCCCGCCTTAAACACCATGAGCTCACTTTTAATGACGTTATATCTGAGCCCGTGGGCCCCCACATACCGCTCGCAGATCAAAATCAGCTTTCGAAGGGCACTGATCGATGGACTCAACAGCACCATATCGTCCGCGTAATTGATGTAGTTGACAAGAACACCATCGATCGAACAGCCCACACCGGCGCTACTGAGTTCACGGACCAGGCGGTCAATATACAAGTTGAAGAGAGTCGGCGAGGTTAGCCCGCCTTGCCTTACACCACAATCCAACCCGTACTGAACCGAAAGTGACCCCGACCAACGCACAAAATTACTCTGGTTGCCATACCAGTACTTTAGGAGACTTATGTACTCAGTAGGTAGATCCGTATCATCCGACAACTTTTGCCACAACCTGTCGTATGCAACAAGATCAAAAGCTTTAGATAAATCCAAGAAGCAGGCATAGACAGATGTGCTTCTATCAGTGTAGTAGCGGACGGTATGCTTGAGATTCAGTATAGCCATCTCTGTTGACAAACCGGGGCGAAAGCCAAACTGTGCATCATGAAGCTGAACGTGTTGTCTTAACTGAATATCAATAACACCGTCCAATACCTTAGCAATGACTGTCGCGAGTGATATAGGCCTGTAGTTACTTAATTTAGAGGCGTCTCCAGTCTTGCTCTTAATTATGGGCACAACTATAGTTCTCATCATTTCCTCAGGGAGGTATGAATGTCTCATGCAGAATGTAAACAACATAGCGAGCACCCCCGGAAGATGAACACCCGCATGCTGTAAATGTTCTATGCTGAGCGAGTCATGACCCGGGGATTTTCCTCGCTTCATGTCACTAATAACCCTGGCAACTTGTTTCGCAGTGATTCGAAGCGGTTTCGCCACACCAGTACCTCCTGCCTCTGTAGTGTTCATCGCGGGTTCAAGTGGAGAAAGTACCCTGAAATGCTCCCTGAATAAGTTTGAAATTTGGTCGGCGTCACTAACCCCCTCTACACTAACTGGAACACTCGGCCTCGGATTCAATTTGCTGGTCTCTTTCCAAAACTTACCAAAGTTTTTTGTGGCATGTTGTGATGCAAGAATGTCCATCTTTATCTGAGTTTTATTGTCCCTACACCACTTGAGGAAGAAGCGTTATGCGAACCCTATATGAAGCGTTCCGGATCACTGGCCGGCTCGGTTCCACTTCCAGCTGACGACTACATAATTAAAAAAATATCCGAACGATAGGTATTAAGTTGTACGTGAAAGTATACAATTTTTATTTATTTATTTATTGCAGTAGTGGTAAAGTGTTATCTTTTCTTTTTTTAATGGACTGATATTACCATATTAACTGAAGCTTACCGTTAGTATACAATACCATAACAGTAGGTATAATCTACCGGTTGAAAGTCATGTTCTTCGCGATTATTCCGCTCAGTTGGCTCTAAAAGTGAGTCTCTATTAGAATTCCTTGTAGCTACGAGCTCGTGTACACAGACGGAACAGAAGTACCAATGTCTTGTATTAGTACCCACATGGCTGTTTGTACTTCAGTGGCAAAGATCTTCGCTATGTGGGAAAGGCAATTGCTATCAATCTGAAGTGTGACCTAAGGTAGTAAACGTTCGCAAATGTATAGAATGAGGTACAAAGGGAGGTGCGGTGTAGGGATACTTAAAAACAAAAAAGTGGGTAATACTCAAAACAGAGTTTGTTAATATCGTCCGCTCTTACACTGTTTGTCCGCGCCGTGAACGGGGCGTTAACGAGAAACGAGATTACGTGGCCATAGTAAATGTACTGTCGCTACTTCACAGTCGTCATCTCGTTCTCGTTGACGTCCCGTTCATGGTTCGGTTGACAAACGTACCCTGCCATAAAAGCTTACCTATCTTTGTTAACTTATCATAACAATTATTAAAAAACTGTGTATTTTCTGTGTTTACTTACGTTGTGGCGTTGAGTTACTGAGAATAATTAAGGTGAGGTTGATCCGAATAGTGGAGAATTAAAACCGCTTGTAATGTAATTGAATGAAATCTAATTACTTTAACTTTAACGGCGTTTGTGAGACAGCGCAGGTTCAGACTGAGCTTATTTATGTTACGTGCAATTAACTGAAGCCACTAGCTACGTTGTTGAACGTGAGTCGCACTTTGATAAAGTCACTTGCCCAGCGTGGCCCACGCACGCTAAACACCATTGCCCAACAGTGGTAAACTATAATAAAATGTCACATACAGATATCTACCATAAGTTAGTTTGAAAGAACAAAGAACATAGCTTGATGACTACAGGGTAGACAATGCACAAAGTTCAACGCACCGCCACGAGTTTGATCGATTTGTAGAGGAAGCATCCAATAATGATATGATATGAAATGAAATGAAATTGTTTATTCTGTAAATAGGATATCAAAATCAGTATTACACTTCATGTTAGAAAATATATTAAAATAAGCTAGATGGAGTCGACATTTTCTATCTGACTATCCCTGAGAAGACATGGCGAAACATACTCAAGGGTCAAAGTATCTTATAAAGTCCAGACATAATCTCGGTCAGGACAAATGAGGACCATGTAGATTATTGTCTGAAATAGTCTTTTGAGGAAAGAACCACACAAATTTGAGTGAACCTCTCCAGTATAATTAGAGGGATCACTTTTACTACCCGATTTGAAAATTGGTACAACTTTACTATACTCGTATTTAATTAAATCAGGAAACGTACCGTTGTGCAAATATTGATTATATATGCCTGGTCGGATAGGGGCAATTGTGTCAATGATATCTCCTAGAACCTTAACGGAGATGCCCCTTAAGACTTCAGTGTTTTTTGAGTTAAGACTTTTCAATGCTTTTTTAATTGCGGCAATAGAAATAGGCTTGAATGTTTTGGAATTACTTTATTGACGTTTTCTTTGAGAAGAGATTCTGCTAATAAAGATGACGAGGCGAGAGATTTCGTAACCTCTATTGGGATGCTGGTAAAGAAATTTTCTAGTGTCTCAGCAACTTTTAACTTATCTGAAATGGTTTCATTTTAAATTTTTAGAGACTTTTCATTCGGATCACGTTGTTATGTGTTTCCAGTTTTTTTATTACAAAATTGGTAATTCTAAGAATAAAATAAAAACTGTGTATTTTTATTTTATTATTTGAATTACCAATTTTGTTACTTATTAATTAAGATTTAACTTAGACGTGGACTCTTTTAAATATCTTAGAATAGTTTCTTACATAATTACGAGTATGATACAGCTTGATCAGAAGTCAATGATTGTTCGTTATATAAATTATATAAAATATCTCTGCTTTTCCTAATACCAGAAGTAGCCAAAAAAAAATAAAAAATAGGTCCAATTAGTATTGATTGTTACTTTTTTACAAGAGCTGCTTTATCGAATTCTTGGCATACTGTAGAAAATAATCTACCGTAGGTTAGATTCGACACCACACCTACACCTAACTGTTTCGGTTCAGCGTCAACGAGAACGGTGACGCGACGGTTGATGTCGGCTGAAACTCACATTAGTGTGTGACGGCCTTTATACACACTATTGATTCGGAATTTTGCCACAACAGTGATCAGTTTATATTGTTAGAAAGCTGAGTAAGAATTTTCTATACCTAACTATGTTCCATAGTAGAGTTTCTCTAAACTTGCTGCGTCGGAACGGCTGCTAATCGCACAGCTGCTAGCAGCAACAATAATTAGGCGAGTTACACACGAGCGGACGTGCCGCGTCGCGCCACGCGCGCCGCCAACCAGTCGCGGTAAGCGCGTCACGTGCCACACTCCTTATTTAATTTCTAATGCTGGGAACTTGAGGCGAGACGTGCCGCTCAGTAAACGTACAACTGAACAATTTGCACCAGCGCCCTCTACAACTACCCGCCTTCTTACTGCTTTGAGGAAAGAAAGAACATTATATCCAAGGTTGCCTGGAAGACATCGCAGTAAGCGATAAGGCCGCCCATTGTATATTTTGTAGTGTATTACTTTTTCTTCATGTAATGTATAATCTGGTGTACAATAAAGTATATATAAATATAAATAAATAAATATATTTATATAAGGAGAAGTATGTAAGTTGCAGGTGTAACTGTAAAAATAAATGTTGACACTACAAAGCACAATGCAAACACTAAACTCATTCTTATTAATGCTGTAATAAAGCTGCAGCGTACTTCGAGCTGATCAAAATAAAAGCGACGTTCTTCTAATAATACCTTATTTACAGACAACATGATATATTTTCGCGTGATTTAGAGATGATGATTTGATTTATTCATAAACCGTATAGCAAAAATATAAGATTTTTATATAAATACTCGTACTTTCATTATTTGAATGAGTTAGGACTCTGTTCGTCGCGAGGACTACATATTTATGCTAATGATGCAGTATAAAGAGATTGAATGAAGGTTTACAGTACTTCAGTCACAACTTCGGTCCCGCGGGTCTCGATTCATTGTTGTATTTTATACTTTGTTAGACGGAGAAGTTACTTCATTGCATTATTTTATTATCATCTCTTTCAATATTTACTGCCACTAAAACGCAATAATTTTTGGGTCTTAGGAAGAGCCCGCAGCAAAGCAATTGACTGATAATATTCATTCATAATATGAAAATATGTAATTAAAATACGAAACAAATACGTTGCCATATATGAGGCACTCGTCTGTCTACTGCGTTTAGTCTATCCAAGCGTCCTCGTGATCTCCGATTCATCCATCGAGCCATATTCCAAGCTGCACATTAATTCGAGGATCACGTGATCCCCTAGCCTGCTCGTTGTGGCACTCTACATGGGCATTATTCAGCAATTACATACCTATATGTTGTTTACGCAGCACATAAAACGTTATTTTCCATTTCAACGTACGTTTCAGGAATGTCACCAGTACAGAAAACAATTCGTTTTATATCAGCAATCAAAGCGTATTGTCTAGCATCTGAAGCATCTCGGTTTCTCCACGAGCTACATAAACCCGCCGAGCTACATAAACAATGTTACAACGTCACAGATTACGTACATACAAACACTTTATTTCTCACATTCATCGCCAACACATGCACACATGCGAGGTTTAGGGTTTTCTCGTATTACAGAACAAGTAAGAGGATACACTGGACACAGACGTGTGTCGTGCTTGGGGCACCGCGTAAGCTAGTGTCACGCGGCTGTGTGCGAGCACGGAGCGACGACGCCGTCTGTGGCGCACACACAGTGCTCATAATGGCATATTCGCCTCTCGGCGTATAGTCGACACTATTATATTCTTTCTCGTTTCATCTGAAATGAGTCGCGCTCTCGACGTGTAATTAATTGCACTCCAACTTAACGCGAGCGAGAGGGGAAGGATCACTCCATGTAATGAGAAGAATTCTTCCACAAGCTCGTATTTACATTTGGAGATTAGTTTTGCGTGTGTGTTATTCTGTGAGCTATCTACATTCAAATGTGACACGGGAACGAACAAAGTATTGAAATGAAGAGGAATACAATATGAGTGTTGTAGCATACAATTTTAGCAAGTATAATTCTGTCATGAGTAAAAATAATCGAATTCTATTAATAAAAAGTCTCCTCAAAAGAAGACCACACAAAATAAAAGACAAAAATAAGTTGGAAAGAGGATCACAGGGAAATCCAGGATTAATATCGTAAAACAAAGACGATAATGAAAAGTATTACAAAGTTTTCCTAATGGATATCTTTTATATTCATTTAAATACAGAAGCACAGAGTCTTCCAAGTTATTCATTTGGAATTATTGCGCACGAAATATTTTACCATTAAACAGTTATTTTATTGTTATGTTCAGAGCTCACACAGATTGTATGTTGTTTGTGTGTTTAAGTACCCGACCACCTCTGTCTGTATGTGTGAGTAAGAATTTCACCTCAAATGTAATGGCGTACGTCTGTTTGGGCCACCTGACTGCCACCTGTCTACGCAATAACTCCGGAATGATGATAACGCGGCGAATACGCGAATACCGAGCGTAATGAAAGTGAGGCTGCTCTTAAACTTTACAGCCTACTACCGAAGCCATCTCTCGGAAGGATCTTAATGTTATACACCCTGTAGATGAAATAAAAAACTACAGATCAACCACAGAGCATACAAATACAGAAAGGCACGGATCATATTAAAAGTAATCACTACGGGAAATGTTATGTATTTATTTATTTTAATACTCTAAGCACACAAATGTACAGAGGCGGACTTAGCCCACGTTCTCGCGGACGTAAAAATATTGCGGCGGGATTTTACCGCGCACTGGATTTTCAACTCTCGGTGTTAAGCCGGGCGTTGAGAATCCAATGCGCTGGGCCGCAATGTACAGACGCCAGCAGGTCAAGCTACCCGAAACTGTCAAATTTTACCAATCAACCTTGAACCTTATACTATAGGAATAAAGTTCAAAATCTATTAAAGAAATCTGACAGATTGTAGTAGCTTGATGAGCTGGCGTCTGTACCTACTGAAAATGTCGGTGTTCGAGATATTTTGTTTTGAAATAGGGATGTTGACTGGGAAAAAAATAACTAATTATTTAGAAAAAAATATCTGACTGACGGACAGTCAGATACTTTTTCTATTAGACACATATTTTTTGCTTTATCAAATTAACAAAAAATGGTTTAGATAAAATGCATTAAAGTCGGGGAGTGGGGGCTTCCTACGTCACAAGTTAGTACAAAATCTACCGGCCAGTGACGTCATGCTACATTTTAACGCATTGCCGTAACCTTTTGATTAGGTACGTAAAAATAGAAAAAATACGTGTCCAATATTTTTTAATAATCTACCTGACGGACAATTTTTTTTTTTTGTCAACATCCCTTCTATGGCGTATATTTATTTGGCACATGTTTGGAAATAGACTCTCTGTAGCAGTGTGTGTGTGCGGAACAGGATAAAATATAAAGTTTATGAGGATGCCCGTTAATCCAGCCGGGTGTGTTCTGACGTGACTGTGGACGTTACTGAGTTTGTAAGGGACTCTATATACTTGTACGGGCTGTCTAGCGAAGATGCGCATAGTGATAGAGATGTGCCTAATGTGAGCCAATATCCTATGAAGTAAGGTAAACCATAAACTCGCACAGTCAATCGTCAGAACCACGCTTATGTAATAGTAAGATAATGATGCATTGGTACCGAGTTCATCCTACATTTTAGCATAAACCCGCGTCGTATTGGTCCGTTAGATTACGTCTAAGACCCGAGTTCACCAACAGATGGTTAAATTTTAAACATCTGTTCATACCATAAACGGCTATTTAACAATACTTTACTGTTCACCAAGCACTAACAATTGATTAAGTACGGTAATCGGACGGTTATCTTAAGCCGACTCGGTTTAACCATTGGTTTATGCTTCCAGATGTGATGTTTTGCATTGTGCATCACTTTTTTAGATGAACGAATACCTTACTGACACATTAACCTTTTTTATTATTATAATTTATAATTTATTGATTTGACAATTTATACTAGAATTTATTATTATTATATTTTATTGGAATGTTTTTATTGTGTCGAAATTTTTTATTAGAATTGTTTAATAATGTGTGATAATTGTTTGATAATTTATTATAATCAGCATGTTTGTACCAAATTAATATTTGTACGTCGATTACGGCTAGATATAGCGTTCTTTAATAATTACAACATCTGTACCCAGCCTACCTCAAATAAAAAATATTTGTATTTAGTTACAAAATAAAAATGCAAGATGCTGATTTTGAAGGTACAGAAATAATTTTGCACACTCCCCGTATATTCCAAGCACGGCGCAATGAAAAAATTTAAAAATTAAATTGTCACATCTAAACTACGAAATTAAATCAGATTTTTATAATAACTACTTCGTTTTATTCCATTTTCAAGCGCAACATAAAAAAAAAATTTATTTATTTATTTATTATTTATTTATTTCATTTCATACATACGCTACCATTACAGTGTCCCAATTCGGTAGTGTAGTTACTTAACAGTCTATCAAATAAATTTACAACATAATACTATTACATAGATTTACAAATTAAAAACATAACACGTGTAACGTTACCCTTGCGAACTCGCTCAGTGAACATGAGAAAATATCAATTTTGACGGCAACCAAATTTAGTGTGCGCATTGTCCTCGTCAGAGGGACATTGTCCAACAGTTTAGTTCGACCGCGCGGCACCGCGAACAAGTTGGGCCGTCGTCGGCGCTGCACGTACCCATCTGGCACATACAAGCCTATCCCCTGTAGCACACCCGGATTATTTATATTACCCCGGAACACTCCCAGCATATACGACGCCAGTGCTAGATCCCTCCTTGTTTCCAACTTGTTGTATCCAACCATGCCCAGCACAAACAAGGTTGGATACATCAAGGGGTAAAAGGGATACACTCCATACTGCCGTAGGTATATGTATCTAGTGAACTTGTTTTGTATGCGCTCCAACATGAGACTATATTTAGTCTCATGTGGAGCCCATACTGCCGCATTGCCCTCCAACTGACTCCTTATTAGAGCGTCATACAATGCCGAAATGGCTTTAATATTTGTGAAACCTTCCGCTCTGCGAAGCACAAATCCCAGTCGCTTGTAAGCCTTTTTACAGACATTGATAATATGCTCCCGGAATCTCAATTGAGTATCCATGCGAACACCAAGGTCTCGCACTACCTCCTCCCTTTTCATAGGCACGTCGTCCACTTTATAGCTGTGGTGGAGTGGTACTCTTGCGCGACTAAATGTTAGAACTGAACATTTCGTTACATTGAATTGAAGTTTGTTCTTTCGACTCCACTCCACTACTCGATCAATGTCTTGCTGAAGGCGGTGACAGTCGTCCTCATTTTCTATTGCCAGCAGCAACTTGAGGTCGTCTGCAAATAGCAGACACCTGGCATCTCTTACTACGTCAGGCAAGTCATTAATCATTATTATAAATTCTAACGGCCCTAAATTGCTACCTTGACTCACTCCCGACCTAGTGAAATAAGGCTGTGACCGGAGTCCACAATACTCTACATACTGTTTCCTGTCCCTCATATAGCTCGCGAAGAATTGGAGCAATTTAGGTGTGCAGCCAACTTTCGCTAACTTTGATAATAAGACATCATTATCCACCAGGTCAAACGCCTTCTTAAAATCAAAGTAAGCGGCGTCCACCTGCACCCCTGCATCAATATGAGGAACTAAGTACGTCATAGCATTCAATAGGTTACTGGTCGTGCTCCGCGCTGGTCGGAAGCCGTGCTGGGCGTCTGACAGTTGCGATGTTACTTGCTCCTGGACATCTCGATGGATGGCAGACTCAAAGACCTTCGCTGGTGTCGACAGAATCGCCACTGGTCTAAAAGATTCGACTACCTTTCCGTCTCCTCCTTTTGGTATGGGAATTACGCGGGTGACCTTCCAACGATCTGGGAAGTATGATGTTTCTAGGCACAAGTTAAACATGTGTACGAGCGGCTCTGCTAACACCGAGCGGCAATCTCTCATAATAAATGCCGGAATACCATCCGGGCCTGCCGAGCGCTTGGGTTTGAGCCGAGCAAGCGCCGCCCGAACTTGGTCGAGTTCCAGTCGTGGGATGTGCACCCGCGCGCTGCTTGCGCCCCCCGCCTCCACCGCTTCGTTCACGTTAAGCCGCGCCGGCTCCTCATTATACACCGAATAGAAATACTTTGCAAATTCCGTTACACATTCTGGGTCCGATAAAAACTACCCCCTCTTTCATAATTTTGTTACATTTAGTGGATTTCTTTTTTTCTCTAATATAATCCCAAAAAGATTTAGGATCCTTTGCTAAGTTACTCTGCACCCGATCTTGATGATTTGTGTACTCACGGTGAATACTTTGTTTAATCCGTGCTCTGCATGTAGAAAAAGCATTGTAATCAACACGCGATCCCGTCGATTTATACCGCTTATGAAGTGTCACCTTTAATTGTATATCGGAAATTATTTCTTTCGTATACCACTCTGGATAGCAATACCTACGATTTACAGGTTTTGGATGTTTTTTGGGTACACAATTTTCAACTACACTATTAAAAACATTGTAAAAATACTTTAGAGCTTGTTCTGGTTGCTGCATGCTATAAATCGGATTCCAATCGGCGGAGGCCAATGAGGAATATAACAAATAAAAATCAGCTTTATAAAAGTTCCATTGCGGTTCGATTTGGCTGACGGGTACCTGACGGTGTGGAGTCTCGGACACGGCGGCCAGTGGTGGGTAGTACATGGCGCTTGCGTTGATTTGCAGGGCTATCGCGAGTGGCGGGTGATATGCGTCCACAGGCACCAGCGGCTCGTCTGCCTCGCATACTTGCACGTCTTCACATAAACATAACGAGCACAACACTAAGTCCAATTTTCTCCCATTGCAGTTAGGTACTTTATTCATCTGGGCGAATTCGCAAAAAGACATAAAAAAATCAAAATAGTTTTTAGTGTTTTCATTACTTGAGTTTAGATTAAAATCACCTAACACAATAACATTCCTATATTTTACACACAATTGTTCTATTATTTTAAAAAATATCATGTACTCATAATCATTCGTCTTTGGAGGTATATAAACAACGCAACATAAAAACAAGAATCTACATTTTACATGTACGGTCGCACAAACTAGTTCAAATGAACAGTTATCTATGTTGACGTCACCCGGTGTATTCACTCGTCGAAGCTCGAACCCGTGTGTGGCCACGAGAAACGCACCACCTTGCTTGCGCCCGTCCGTCCGGTCACATCGTATTATTTGATATCCTGGTGGTACAATCTCCGCGTCGAGTATAGAATCGTTACATCCTGTTTCTGTAATTGCAACTATGTCGGCACTTAATGATTCTATATTATTACAAAAACTACTCAACTTTGTCCGAAGTCCTCTGGCGTTTTGATAATAAAACTCAAAATTTATCTTTTTCTTTAACTGGTTTTCTTGCAGATTTCCGAAACCAAATCCATTCGCAAAATTCAGCATTGACGGGCCACATATCTGCTTGACATAACTTTTCGTACACTGACTCAGATACCGTGATGATAAAAGATGCATAGTCTCTTTCCGTTTTATGTTTTATTTTTTCAATCTTAACATAAACGTCGGACCCACACACCCCTTTTACATGCGATGTGAGTTTTTCAACTGTTGTTTCTGTAGACAATCGCCATACATGAAGATGCTTCTTTTTTTCTGTGGCCTGTATTTCCACTAAATCCGCATTTCTTCCCTTTTTTACATTTTTAGATGAAAAACTTCCCTTCTTCTTACGTACCGTGATCCACTCATTATTTTCGTTATTATCTTCTTTACTATTTAACTCAACCACCGGAACTGCATGGGGTTGACTGATAAGTTGAGACTCTGTATCTGGTTGACTCACTGGCGCGGTTTTCGTGGCCTCACGCTTTTGACTTACGCGGGTAGTAGTGTTTCTTTTGTTTACGTTATGATCACTACGAGCCACATCGGCAAATGAAGTTTGGATTACGATTTGATTGGTCACCTCCACATCAGATTTCAAACTTTCTGAAGCACTATCAATATTTTCAACTGGCTGGTTGCGAGTTAACAACAACTCTTTTTGGACAATTTTTTCTTGAAATACCTTCATATTTGTTTTTAGTTCTTCTAATTCAGTTTTTGTAGAATAACATACTTCTTGAAGATGTTTAATACTCTTCGTTTGCATATTTAAACGCTCTAAAACTTCCAATCTAAACTGTCTAAACTCTGATAGCAAAATACCGTCATAATCACACTCGACGACCGATTCGTCTGCTGTTTTTGAACGGCTTCCTCGTTGAGTGTTTACGTTGGCACTGGTCTCGTATGTCTTCATCTCTAGGGTGCTCCGAACCGGAGTATCCGGGTCATTCCGTTTGGGTTTAGGTTTAGAACAAACGCACTCCGGACATACCCAGTGGTGGGTGGGTTTCTCGGAGAAAGTATTGAACTCTTCTTGAGTCAATCCTAGACACTTTAAATCGTACACTTTCTCGCATTGTTGTTTGGAGCACTTCATATACAGCCTATCTGGCACGTCAACACCACAAGCTCGACAGTTCATAGACATCGTAACTAGTAATTTCGGAGTAATTCTAAAAGCGAACGCAGCAAACACGTCCGCACTGTACGCGCGTATCGACAGAAATGAAAATGTTTTATTGGTCTAATGCGAAAGTACCTTGCACAAAGCGCCAGGTGGCGCCATACGCCATACCTACATCCCGCAAAATGACTTGAGTGACGTCTATAACCTATTTAAAAATGTCCTCTGTGTGTATGAAAATGAAAATTGATTGACGTTGACATTCTACATTCACAAAATATTGATAAACCATTCGATCATTCGGTAATTTTCGACTCACTCATTCAAAAACGCTTGGTTATTTAACCGTTGGTTAGAAATAAATGGTGAACACGAAAAAAACGCAGTTTGTTTAAACAACTGTTTAATTCTAACAGAACGGTTACGTAACCAATGATTACGTTGTAGTTGGTGAACTCGGGCCTAAATGTATTGAGTCCGTAAGGGATGGCTCCCTGGTTATGTAGTTACAGTTCGGGACGGTTGCCGGTTCTTTCGATACGTTTAGGTACGCTTGTTTGTCTTTCTGAATACCGGATTAGGAAACTACTCCAACATGTTCACAGGTGACTGACTATGTTTTTACCAGAATGTATACACGGTGTAATCTGTGAGAGATAATTAGTTGGAGTGGAGGTATTGATTGTTCGGATATTTCAGCTCTATTATTTTATATGAAGATCAACAGCAATGCTCTCGCGTCAGTTCTGATGATTCTTATCAGATTTACTAGTAATATTAGTTGCGAAACGCAATAAATTAAACCTTAATTTTAAAATACCTAGTCCTTTTTATTGTCCCGATCTACAACCCTAAATCCCGATTTGTTTTACCTTCTGCCTCGATTTAAAGCGAATCGGATCTGGCAACACTAGTTCCTAGCTACAGCAGTCGTAAATCCCTTCGGTACAGAGATAACATCGCCCTCTCACATAATGCGGAGCGTTCTAATCTGCGTAGTAATAGCGCAAGTAGTCGCGCCAGCCACTCGGCGCGAGTGGGCGCACTTAGCGCAAGTAGTCGCGCCAGCCACTCGGCGCGAGTGGGCGCACTTAGCGCAAGTCGTCGCGCCAGCCACTCGGCGCGAGTGGGAGCACTTAGCGCAAGTAGTCGCACCAGCCACTCGGCGCGAGTGGGCGCACTTAGCGCAAGTAGTCGCGCCAGCCACTCGGCGCGAGTGGGCGCACTTAGCGCAAGTAGTAGCGCCAGCAACTCGGCGCGAGTGGGCGCACTTAGCGCAAGTTGTCGCGCCAGCCACTCGGCGCGAGTGGGCGCACTTAGCGCAAGTAGTCGCGCCAGTCACTCGGCGCGAATGGGCGCACTTAGCGCAAGTTGTCGCGCCAGCCACTCGGCGCGAGTGGGCGCACTTAGCGCAAGTAGTCGCGCCAGTCACTCGGCGCGAGTGGGCGCACTAAGCGCAAGTAGTCGCGCCAGCCACTCGGCGCGAGTGGGCGCACTTAGCGCAAGTAGTCGTGCCAGCCACTCGGCGCGAGTGGGCGCACTTAGCTTGCGTAGCCCGCGTTTATGGCACACAACCCATGCCGCGGACCGTTTGCCTACTTACAGCACTTACACGCTATGCTTAATGTCCGACACGGCCTCGTTCACTGCGTCATATGCCTTTAAATTTGTTTTATTGGCCATTGGATGCGAGCTTCAGATAGAGAGACATTTTTATTTTAGACTGCGCCGGTACTCATGCTTGTTTATGTTCGAATATTGACTCACTAGAATACTAGTGAATACACTGTTTCAAACTATAAGGCACAAAAAAAAAATATTGTAATTATTAATATTCTGCAAATTCGAATTCATTTATTTGCTAATATGGGTAAACAGTGTGTAGATGTTTTACATTCATGTAATAATTGTATATCACAGTCTTAGTATCACCATATTTTACCTTTCGGTATGCAAAGTACGTAAAAAGAAAACACAGAATTATTAAAAAATAAAAAGAATAAATAAAATTAAGAATGAGAACAATTAAACTCGTTTAAAAATAAAGTACTTAAAAAAATTTAATCCTATAGTTTATCCTACAAATATTCAGATACACTGTAATAATAATTATGCTTTATTTATCAAAACACTTTTTAGTTTTTTTTTTTTTACTTAACAGGCGATGATGCCTTCATTAAATATTTAGGTAGGTATAATACAAGGGGAGCCATGCAAAATACACTGACTGATTTTTATTACTGTGTCGTTTACTTTTATATTTTTCAAAGGAAGTAATGTTTGATCTTACAAAATTAATAATTTAATAAATGTATATGCATGGAAGTGTCAATAGTTTGAGATATTTAAAATATTCTTTGCAACTATCGTTTAAGTTTACATATTAATCAGACACATCTTTTCTGAGCCTAAAAAGCATTATCCTTAAACAGAATGTCCCCAAAATATTATTCCATATCTTATTATCGATCCCACATAACCATGGTATGCAGACAGTACAGTCGATATATCGGCCATTTTGGAAAGCATATGTAAAGCATACGATTGTTGATTTAATTTTAAGCATAAATTCTCAATATGTGTTTTCCAATTTCAACTGCAGTCAATAATATAGACCCAAAAATTTTGTAGTTTCTACGTGAGTGACTTTTTTACTTGAATATTTTATGTTAATGTCACCAAATTGTGCAACTCTATTGCGAAATATCTATTGTTATAATGTTAGTTTTATCGAAATTTTATTTTAAATTGTTAGATGTAGTCGATGGACTCGTCCTGGACAGCCGGTGGAACTTCGTGGAGCACTTCCGACGTTTGGCTCCCAAACGGGAGAGGGCTGGGGCTGCTCTGAAGCGGCTTCTGCCCAATCTCGGGAGTCCAAACGCCTCCTGCTGGAGGCTCTACGCGGGGATCGTGCGGTCCATGGCCCTTTACGGGGCACCGGTGTGGGAGCGTTCATTAAGGCTGCGACCGGCCCAGCGGTTGAACGCGTCCCAAAGGTTCATGGCTATTAGGCTGGTCCGAGGATACCGCACGGTCTCCCATGAGGAGGCGACCCTCCTTGCCAGACTACCGCCATGGGATCTGGAGGCGAAAGTCCTCGCGCACATATGGGAGTTGCGCGAGGAGGCGAAACGCCGGGGTGTAACTCCGATGCCGCGAGAAATCACGGCACAGCGGACAGAGCTCCGGCAGGATCTCATGGCGGCATGGAGAGTGCGATTGTCGCAACCCAGCGCTGGGCACGCCACAATTGTGGCGATAAGTCCCCTCTTTGAGGAGTGGCTAGAGAGGCGCCACGGCGTCCTCACCTTCCGCTTGACGCAGGTCCTCACCGGACACGGCTGTTTCGGGAGGTTCCTGTTCCGCATAAGGCGGGAGGAAACGCCCGGGTGTCACCACTGTGTGGATCGCCCGGAGGACATGGTGGAGCATACGGTGGAGGTCTGCCCTGCTTGGGCAGAGCACTGACGTGTCCTCACGGAGGCAATCGGCGGCGGCTACTCGTATCTCTCGCGTCCGGCCCTGGTTCAGGCCATGGTCCGGAGCGAGAGTGCATGGGAAGCCGTCACTTCCTTCTGCGAAGCAGTAATGCTCGCGAAGGAGGAGGCGGAGCGCGCGAGGGAGAGGCAAGATTCTCGCCCTCGCGCCCCTAGTCACCGCAGGAGACGCCCCGGGCGTCGGGAGTCACGAGCCGACTTCCGGCCACCGTAGGCGCGGGCTTGCGGACGGTGAGCAATGGGGAGCTCGCCATCCGATAAGGACCAGGCCTGGGTCGACGGCGCGTTATGTTCCACGCGCGCCTCAAAGAGATGTCAGCACCAACTGACGAGGTCCGTAAGGGCCAATGCCTGCCAGGGTTGCGAGTTTGTCCGAAAGGGATATCGAAGGAAACGAGGAACACGAGTGGGTTTTAGTCAGTAAAAGTCTGACACGCCCTTCCGCTCCACCCAGAGTGGGAGAAGTTATTTGATAATTTCCCACCCTCAGAAAAAAAAAAATAAGGACTTTGCCATTACACCCACCGATATTAGTTAAAATATTGTCAATGCATGTTCCGCTCGCTAATCTAGTGGTCTCATTGATTACTAAAAATCACAATTAGTAAGTTCCTAACCACATCACTAAAAACGGGGAACAACACTGACTTTCCGGAGACGCTCTGTCATTTCGTCTCCGCTTGCACTGACGATAGCTATCCCCTGACCCTCAGAATTCTGTGTGCCCCGACCTAGGGTGAGTTCCACATTAGCTTGGTAATTATACCAGATCCTCTGCGCTGGATAATCTATATTGATTTCATTATACCTGACACGACGGGGTATCTGATGATGATGGTAGATATAGGTAGTTGGTTTTCAATCACACACAATTCTTAACTCAAACTCAAAGCATTTATTTCAATAATAACGTTTACACTTTTGAGTTATCACTTTGTCACTTAATAGTTAGTTGAGTCATTGAGTTTAAGTTAGTTGGTGAAGCTAGTCGCCCATTCCAAAACGAAACTGTAGGTACTGAAGGGGAAGAACGGGCGCAAGAAACTCCTTAGACACTCTTTTATATCAAAGCATAATTACAGAGGTTCATCACGCGCCATTGTTATGTCTGTGACCATTTTTTCAGTCAGCGGATATATCGCGTATTCCAATACAAAATCTTATTACTTAGTTAGTTCAATAAAACTTATAAATAATGCTAAAATGCTTATCAGTTAATTATTTTATAATTAAACAATGCTTATATTTACAAATACAAAGGTCATTCAGAATTAAAGTTAAATTAGAACCTTCATTACTTTTTACACTTTCATTCTTACTACTTTTGATAACACTTCCTGTGATACAAGGAATTTAATCAAACAACAGGTATTCATTAGTAAATTGCAGTGTAAAATAATCTTATTACTTTATAGTTGGTTCTCTATTATTGAAACTTATTTAGTTCTCGTATTAAATTATTACATTCAGTTGTTGATCATAATATTCGCAAATCGCACCATCTTCGTGACATTAGGTAGCGCTTTGCCATAAACAAATTTACTATCAAATAACCACTTGTCAATATGACTAAAAACCCAAAAACATTAATTAAATGTTCCCTTTTAATCCCAACTATAGTTTTGGCTCTAACATCGAAATTAGTTTCATAATTTCACTATCAGTGATATCGCCTAACAGGACTGAGTTCACAAGTTTGGCAATAGATGGCGTCTGATCTCAAAGGAACTGATACCTTGATTAATGCTTGTGATAACAATAGGATTATGTTATAATCTTTACAGGTTGATGCCTTCGCGGCGACACGGCCATTCTGATCGGCGGTGCGCGCTCTGCACCTACCGATGCCCTTATTGTAGAGTTGAGTAGGTGTAGGTTGTTATCTGAAATAGTGGAGATAAATTTTGTCGGCAGATTATTGTTGTTTCTATTATCCTACAATATTCAATGAATTGTAGGATGTGGTAACAGACAGTTTAGTTAACATTGAAAGCTTGTAATAGATCTGACATCTATTCAGTTTGCCTTAAATTGAAATATAGATTGTATTTATGAAACATAGCTGGGCTTTAGGTATTTTATTTGCGATTTGTTTAATTGATGTTGCATGATCAGCTATTAGCTGACTAGTTTAATTTTTGGATGCATGCAGAAATTGTAGAATGAGTTAATCGTCAGTTCTAGTTCACATTGAAATCGTATAATAGATCTGCTGTCTACTAAATTTGTCTTAACGGCAATATCGAATGCATTTAATATGGAACACCTAAATAAGTACAGCTACTTATAGTACTCTACTTGCAGTAGAATTAGGATCAATATTTTTCCTATAACATGAGCAGGTTACAATATAAAGCTGTGTTATGCAATAGTGTGCAAAATAACTAGTGCTTCATGTCATGCCATTGAAGGCATGCAATTTGTATTTCCGTTTATTATTTGATTAACTGTTAGCTAATTAATTTAATTTTCACATGCATACAGGATGCTGCTGCTTGAATTATCCTACAATTAGCATTAAATTGTAGGAGTTGGTAGGCAGTAAACAGTTTTAGTTTACATTGACAGCTTGTTGTAGATTTTCTGTCTACATAATTTGTTTTTAATTGAAATATTGAATGATATATATATAATAAACACACTTATTAAGAATAGTGTGGAATAGGATCAGCTGCTAGCTGAATAGTTTCATTCACATAAGAAGGTAATGCTCTGTGATAGACACAAACTCTTGGATTTGACAGGGGTAAGGGATAGAATGGTAATAAACAGTCTTAGTTTACATTGACAGCTTGTTGTAAAGGAGACAGATACGCTTTCATACAATCTTGGGCCTGGATGTAAAGAGATGAAATTGGTGTCAATTAATAGCTACTATATTATCAAACCATCACTGAAATTTTTTTAATTCGCTGTAAAACACCAAATTCCGAAAACATTACATTCTCTTGTGCCTAAACGGACCCTGGCACTTAATCCGATAGGGATAGATTGCCACTAGCGGCACTTTGACTTGCCTTAATTATATTTGTAGAGTGGATGGAAATTAGGAAACACAAATATCTATTAAAAATCATGGGTAAGGAGATGATAATTAAAAATAAAAATCGTTTTTAATTAGTATATTTTATTCATCTTCAATTATAATTAGAATGTCATCTAGAAATTGTGCAGGTGGTACAATATTATCTTGGTACCTAGCCCAACTAAGGTACCATATTATTGACATTACATAGGCGCAGCAGCCTACAGTCCGTTTGCCTACAATGCAGTTACAATAATATTTTATTATTGCTTCCCTACCTCTGCGAGAGCTGTCGACTAAAATGTAAACAAAATACGTTTTTCGACTTATATGTCTCGAATGAATGCGGCCCCTAAGTAGCCATGAGGTATTTGTAGCTGACAGCTCTCGAAGTAGGCTGCTGCTGACCTCCCTGCACACTTCTATCACATAGCCATCATTGCCCCTTACATGTTCACCAAAATAGGAACGTGCCTGCTTTATTTGATACGTGCCTAGTGATATTAGTATTAGCTCAGTATCGGTAAGCTGGGGAAAATCATATAGGTTATCATTTTGTACAGTTATTGTTTGAAAATCAGCCCTACGCCTATTATAATGGTTTCTTACAATAAATTCTGCTAATTCATTTTCTGTATTCATATTCATATTTATTTGTACTAATATTTCCCCAGCATCTACACGATCAATAATAGGAGGGTGAAAATTGTTTAAAAGAGCAGCAGCCACCTCAAAATCTTTCATGAAACTTTTACTAGCTACGTTAAAATAATTTTTCCGTAATAATTTAAAATCTCTTTTGAATCTGCCGTTTACTACCTCCACTACCCAACGACATATGGTGACTGCTCTCGATTTATTTGCTTCACTAGTGGAAAGCTGTGTCTCACCCTCTTCTAATGATGCAGGCACATATGTCCTATATCCACATTGGTGCAACAAGGGCAATGAATCACGAAAGCCCCTATCCAGTATAAAAGCATCACCTTGAAGGAAGTATTCCCGTAATGGTCTTTCATTTGAAAATTCCTTTTTCATTATATCAGCGTCTGAAGTGGTGGCTGGATAGGGGCCCAGCACATCAATTATGTGCCCATCGGTACATACCATTAAAACGGTTTCATAAGATTGCGATATTTGTGCATGCTATATGTTCTTTTTTGATATAAATAATTCGAACTCTTTTCAATGTAACAATATGTTCCATCAAATATTACAATGGGCCTATCTACTCCCTCAAAGTTACCAAACAATGTGTTAGGTATTAACAGATTTATTTGCACTATGTTTTGCCTATTTATATGATTTAAACCTAGGTGTCTAGGTACAAAATACTCATACAGCAGATCTCTCACTTGGTGTAACCACTTTTCTAGAGTTCGCCTAGACACTTTTAATAAAGTTGACAACCTCTCATCAGAATCCCCAGTTCTAAGCTTAATTAAATATGCTGCTAAAGCTAGGGACCCCCTAGGAATTTCTAATAACTGAGGAACCTCATTAAACATTTGATGGAACTGCGCTTTGTTTAACCCTATCCACGTATGCACAACATGGTCTTCCATATCATCTATACTCTCAAAATGAAGTAATCCTGATTCTACAACTTCTTTTAAGGACATCATGTCCTGAATATGTTTTGCTGTAAAAGTCTGTACATAATTATTTCTCAAACTGGTAAGAAAATCCCATGCTTCTATAACTAAATGTCTATCACATAGACGATTATTCTCAGGTACATAATATTTATACCGACTGAGCAACATCTTTCTAGTAGAAAGTGGAACTCTGTACCTCTCTGTTCTCATAGGTAATACAATAGTAGGTTCAGGCTGAATACTTCTAACTTCTTCAACTGGAGGTTCAGCAGGAAGAACTTGTACCTGTGGCTGTATTTCTTCAATTGGGCTTGCTTGGGAAGAAGTTGATGGGCCAGAGACCATATGCACGGATGGGATCATATGGACAGCAGCTCTGTCTGCAGCAACCCAACAAGTATGGCATATGCGACTAGGTACTTCTATCTGCAACAAACAATACATAATCATTGAAGTATTAAAAAACTCAATTTTACTTACAACAAAAGCACATAAAACAAATGTAAACTGATTCAACTTACAGCTCTAGGTATAATCCACTCTTGAATAACATTATAAATTCTCAATTCGCGAGGTGAGGTGGTGTGAAGTAAATGGCTGACTCTAGATGCAAGTGAACGTCCATATCGGAGACAAACACTACGGTGGCCAAGATGTCTAGGTTCACCATGAGGTGGTCTTTGAGCCAAGTCCCAGCAAGCTTGGCAAACATGGTCACTGCTGTTTACCTGAAAAATGGAAAAAGTTTTTAATATCAGTTAACATGATTACTTTTTTTTAAACCAACCGACTCTGTCCGATAGTTATTTAATTAAAATTCAAATCATTTATTTGGTTGAATATGGGTACATGAGGTGATACATAGAACAGAAGATCTTTAAACCATATCCTACCTGAATAGGTGTGCAAATATCTATTACAATAAAAAAATATATATCTTAGTTCAATGTAATATAAATCTTCATGATTTTTAAATGTTTACCTATTCATACTTTATTATTTTGTAAATGTAATCGTGAAGGAAAACATCGTGAAGATTGTAAGCCAGCGTGGTAGACCCTGGTGAGCTAATAAACAGGAGGTGAGTAAGTACTTACAGATTGTGGTGCACGCCATTGACGAATCACTGCTAATATCATTTCGTCATCTAAAGCTCGATGACCCAGTGTATTACAGCGACTAGTCGCTATGCCACAATTTACACAACGATCCTTTGTGATAATATCCAATCGGTAGGCTGGTCGTAGAATCCAAAAAAACAAGTCCAAGTCCAACGTAAAAGCGAGGCTCTCCGTGTCCGGTATGGCAGCAAGGGTCGTACAAGAAGCAAGATCAGAAGTCCGTAGAAAGAAAGCAGGGGTCAAAGAAAATATTAATAGAACTATGGGAGGAAACACACTCAAAACGCACACGCACTAACACTAAACGATACGAAACGAGTGACTGACTGAAATGTCACCATAGACTAAAAATACAATAATCGATTAGCAAACGTGAATCGATTTTAACATTTATCTTTATAGATATTTAATTTGTTTAAACTGTTTAATACGTTAATTCTAATAATTAATGTATTTGAATTAATCATCTGGTAAAAGCATCTTTTAAATAGTATGAACTCTGTCACGGTAGTCGATTATAATTTAATCGATATTCCATTTTGTTCGTAGCCATAACTTAATTTTTGGATTTCTCAATTTCCAGATTGTAAAATGGGCTGATATTTCACATTTTGTAATAGAAAAATATAACCTTTTTTTTTAACCATACGTCAACTTATTACAATCAGGCCCAGAAATCCCCGTCTCCTTTACTGTCTACTTAATTTATTTTTAATTAAAATATTGAATGCATTGATGTTGCATCTTACATAAGCACACTTGTTAAAAATGGTGTGTAGATTGCTGTATGGTCAGCTGTTAGCTGAATAGTTTCATTCGCTTCGTTTTTCGAAGGTTCTGCTCTATGATAGACACAGTCTTAGATTTGACAGGAGTAAGGGATAGGATGGTAATAAACAGTCTTAGTTTACATTGACAGCTCTTTGTAAATTTACTGTCTATTTAATTTGTCTTTAATTAAAATATTGAATGCATTGATGTTGCATCTTACATAAGCACACTTGTTAAAAATGGTGTGTAGATTGCTGTATGGTCAGCTGTTAGCTGAATAGTTTCATTCGCTTCGTTTTTCGAAGGTCTGCTCTGTGATAGACACAAAGTCTTTATTTGACAGGATTAAAGGATAGGATCAGGAACACCGCTCTGTGCTGGACACAAAGTCTTTGATTTGACAGGATTAAAGGTAAGGAGTTTAGGAACACTGCTCTGTGCTGGACACAAAGTCTTTGATTTGACAGGATTAAAGGTAAGGAGTTTTATTTATTTATTATCTTCAACAATGAGTACACTATTACTTTATAATTAGTATTATTATATTAAGTTTAGGAACATTGCTGAATGACAGGCACGACTTGTATTTGAGAGGATATAAGGAACCAGGCTCTGGGTGCTATTGTGCGCCGTGGACTCAGCAGGATAATACGAGAGTATTGCCTATTAGTTACCTCTTGGGCTTGGTAATAGGTTATTGTTTTCATTATTAGTTACCTCCAGGGCTACTAATAGATTATTATTTGTTGTTATCATTATTAGTTAACCTCCAGAAACAGAAGCGCGGGCGGCATAGGCTCTATCCGCTGATAATTGACTGGTCGCACGGTTACTAGTATTTACATACGTACACCGCACGACCTATTTACTTAAAATATGTTGTTCTTGTCATACCTTCATGCAATCAGTAGGTAAATTATAACTAGCTAAATAATTTGCGTAACCGTCATCATGTACCCATGATAACTGCATTTTTGTTCATTGAAAAGATTTGAAAATGAATGAGTTATCCTCCAGTGGGAGTAATAGTTTGGTGTCAGTATTACTTATTGAGTTATTTATCAGTTAACCCGTAGGTAAGTTAAGATACTAATAGTACTTTGCAATAGACTAGAATTCATTGCTACAGGTTGAATTGCAAAAATTAAAAATTGTAAAAATAATTCAAGAAGTACTTTGGTGCATGATATGCATCACATGTGAACATCATGTAGGCAGGTTGTTGACTTGGGTATTGTATTGAGCCTTTGACACTTGAACATTGTAGCAGTATTGGCAAGGTGAGCAGAATGTAGTTTGAAAACTCCTCACCCTTTATTTTAACTATTTTGTGTGGACGAGCTGGAACAGTCATCTCTGATTGGCTGTCCTTAAGCTGACTTTCATTTGCTGGGATGTCAGTTGGTTGTTACTGGGCTGGCGACACGGTCACTTGTTCAACAGGCTGCAGCGGTTCAAGTTGTTGGTTGAGTCGCCTTTTTGAGGTGACCTTGATAACAATTGGTTCGCTGAGATAGCAGTAATTTTTAAGTACCTTTGGCTGAAAGAGATGGGGCCCTGTGGGCGGTTCATGTTCAAGAGATGAAATATGCTTCAAAGTCAGTTTATGGCACTCTTTGAATGTTGACACTTTATCTTGAAGTTGATTATATTGTTCGGCTAAAACCCTGTGATGTAAGCACATGTCAGCCAGCTTATTCTTAATTAAGGAAGGTGTTGTTCTCAAAGATGATCTTCACATCCACCTTGATTTCAACTCATTCTTGAAGTAGTTGGGTCCATAGAGCTTTAGAAGACTCAAGTTCCTTTAAGGGTGCTCACAATTTTGTTGATATCCTTGATAGTAGTTCTGCGGGTTATCATTTTCTTTTTGATATGACAATCACCTGGAACCTGGAATGTGAGATGTTATGCAGATAAATAATAATGCAAGAAAAGATGTTCCTACTAATATTTAGATTAGAAGGAACAAGCCGTGATAAATAAATAAATTAATCTATTGTTATGTAATGGCTATTACAGTTTGATGAAGTTAAACAGAAGGGAAGTACTTATGAACAGTGCATTAGTTGTTTTAATTTGCATGCATAAAAGCATGTTGAAAATTATGTTTTCTCTCAATGTGTCAAATCATGGTTGCATTGTCACACAACTTCTTGTTTGGTGGTTCATACTTATCTCTCGACTTATTTTACAAACCTATTGCATATTTAAATGTTTCTGTATGAATCTTGCAACGTGTTGTCCACTATATGTTTCAATGTTTACATACTTATTTGGAAAACTCTAATCGCCATCCAAAGTTCCCCATTGCTATAAATTTCATAACGTTTAACTAGCACTATTCACATTAAATAACTTACATACCACCGTGTCTTTGGCAGACTTATTGTCTTATTAGCGTGTTTACTTCAAAATTTAAATCGCACGCAATTATATTCCAAACAATTCAACAAGACATAAAAACACATGTCATCGATTAGTGAGAGGTGCAATGAGGTTTGACGAGTGACATTGAACGATTGTATTGTAACATTTATGATTTGTTACGTCATTCACTTAATGAAATTTTGTTTTCGCTTGTGAAATTGACTTATGATGTTTGTTAATTATTCTTGCCAAATAACTCTAATTGGGATCTAAGAATTTTATTTGTATATTACGAATTATTTCCCTTGTTTAAAGTAACTCATCTTACACATTGGCAGAATAGTCGTCTGCTTTGCTTGTTTTTGCACTTTATGTTAAAATAATAAAACAAAATACTTCCCGGGATTGATGTTGAAATCCATTGACGGAGTGATTCATGATACATTCAAATTAATAAATAGTAGTAAATAATGTCACAAATTCAAATTATAAGTAATGTCAAAATAAATAATGTCCAAATAATTAATGAACTTACAAATTTATAATTTAACATGCATTGTAATATTAAAATTATTATTGAAATTAAAAATATATACTAAATAAACATTCAAATTACATTATATAATTGCATTTAGATAGAATTAAGCTTAAATAAATCGGTCATTTGACATATCTAATTATTATTTATTTAACTTATCTGTTAAGAATTCACCAATGGAATAGTACGCTTTTTTAACCATAAGGTCTGTTAACATTCTCTTGAACTTGTTAACATCCTTCTCAAGTCTTACAGTCATGGGTATCATATTATAAATTTTTGGAGCCATACCCAGAAAACTTTTTGCATATAATGCTGTTTTATGAGGCACAGCGTGAATTTTGTCCTGGTGACGTTTACTAGTCAGGGCTTCAAATAAATACAAGTATTTTTTAACGAACATTGCTACTTCAAACGCGTATAGGGCTGGAAAAGTCATTATTCTTAGGTCAATAAAGTGTGGTCTACAACTGTCAGTAGTTTTTATTTGGCACACAGCTCTCAAACACTTTTTTTGTGCCTTAAACACTAGCTCCCTATCTGATGAATTTCCCCAGAATATTATGCCATAGCGTAATGTAGAAGACACGTATGCATGATATGCAGTCAGTACGGTTTCGCGGCTTGCTACTTTACTGAGTTTATGCAAAGCGTACTGGAACTGATTTAGTCTTTTTATTAAATGTTCAATATGATTACTCCATTTCATATTCTCGTCTATATAGAGTCCCAAGAACTTTGTGTGCTTTGTTTCTTCTATCGTTTTGTTAGCGTATTTTATATTAAGTTTGTCTTGATTTATTCTTTGTTTAAATGACATAATATGAGTTTTATCTAAATTTACATTAAGATTGTTATTATTTAACCATGTTATTAACCTGTTTAGATTTAGATTTATATCCATTTCATGACATCCATTGTACTATCATCAGCGAACAAGGTCATTGGATGTTGAATAACTCTTGGCATATCGTTTATGTATACGAGGAACAATGGGGGGCCGAGGACGCTACCCTGAGGTACACCAAAGTTCGTTTTTCTTGGTTTTGAATGGTACGTTAGTTCTAATTTTGTCTTTTGGCAAATCTTTGTTGTACTCGTTATTTGATACCTATTTTTTAAATACGATTCAATTAATTTTAATACGTTGCCCCTTACTCCATATTTTTCTAATTTAGACAAAAGTATATTAAAATCTACAAAATCAAATGCCTTGGTCATATCCATGAACAAGGCAGTCGTCGGTGTCCGTCTGTCCATATTTGTTACCACTTTATTTACAAGGCTATATATTGCCATATTAATATTTTTGCATTTTCTAAAGCCGTACTTCTCTTCCGCAAATATTTGATGTTTTTCAAGAAAAGGATACAGGTTATTATAAATGACTTTTTCAAAAATTTTTGAGAAAATTGGAATTAACGCTACAGGTCTATAATTCTTAGGATTTTGTCTGTCATGTTTCTTATATAGTGGTTTTATTACAGATATCTTTAATTCTTTAGGGTATGTACCATTTTCTATGCATAAATTTATAATAAAACTGAGAACAGGAGATATTTCCACAGCTACACTTTTTATTACTTTAGTGATAATCTCGTCATAACCTGCACTATTGGTATTTTTAGGGTTCCGATAATTTTGTGTATATCGATAGGTATTGTAGCAGGCATAAACATTGACTTAGCTGTGTTGGTAATAGATGATAAGTCAGGATTTTTACTATTACTTAGCGGTTGAACTAAATCAATATAATAATTATTGAACGTTTCTGCAATTTCTAATGGATCCGTTATCTCTTTGTTATTGATAATTATTTTAGAAATATATTCTTTTGGACAGTTTAATTTATTTTTATTTATGGTCTGCCAGGTTGCTTTCATTTTATTGTTGGAGTTATTTATGTAAAAGTTATTTCTTGATTTTTGTGTGAGATAGATAATTTTTTTGAGCCGATTAGTGTATGACTTTAGTTTTTCTTTATTTTCCGGAGTTTTATGTCTTCTTAATTGCCATAACATGTCTCGCTTGCGTTTACAACACAATTTGATACCTTTTGTCACCCAGTTAAGTTTCTTTCTAATAGAGATCCTAATTTTAATTATGGGGAAACATAAATCATACAAAAGTTTAAATAAATTGTTAAATTCGTTAAAGGCTTCATCAGGGTCCAGACATTCATAAACGTTATTAAAGGTTAGGCTATGTATAGCATTTTTTAATTTGTTTATATTTTCCAAGCTATAATCTCGCTTTAGTGAGTACCAATGAGTAATTGTATATGTTTTTTTTACTGGACATTTCACGATTTGTGCTGCATGATCAGATAAAGCCACTTTTGAGTTATCACTTTGTCACTTAATAGTTAGTTGAGTCATTGAATTTAAGTTAGTTGGTGAAGCTAGTCGCCCATTCCAAAACGAAACTGTAGGTACTGAAGGGGAAGAACGGGCGCAAGAAACTCCTTAGACACTCTTTTATATCAAAGCATAATTACAGAGGTTCATCACGCGCCATTGTTGTGTCTGTGACCATTTTTTCAGTCAGCGGATATATCGCGTATTTCAATACAAAATCTTATTACTTAGTTAGTTCAATAAAACTTATAAATAATGCTAAAATGCTTATCAGTTAATTATTTTATAATTAAAAAATGCTTATATTCACAAATACAAAGGTCATTCAGAATTAAAGTTAAATTAGAACCTTCATTACTTTTTACACTTTCATTCTTACTACTTTTGACAACACTTCCTGTGATACAAGGAATTTAATCAAACAACAGGTATTCATTAGTAAATTGCAGTGTAAAATAATCTTATTACTTTATAGTTGGTTCTCTATTATTGAAACTATTTAGTTCTCGTATTAAATTATTACATTCAGTTATTGATCATAATATTCGCAAATCGCGCCATCTTCATGACATTAGGTAGCGCTTTGCCATAAACAAATTTACTATCAAATGACCACTTGTCAATATGACTAAAAACCCAAAAACATTAATTAAATGTTCCCTTTTAATTCCAACTATAGTTTTGGCTCTAACATCGAAATTAGTTTAATAATTTCACTATCAGTGATATCGCCTACCCACAGGACTGAGTTCACAAGTTTGGCAATAGATGGCGTCTGATCTCAAAGGAACTGATACCTTGATTAATGCTTGTGATAACAATAGCATTATGTTATAATCTTTACAGGTTGATGCCTTCGCGGCGACATACCTTTAAAGTATCTAATTTCATGTGTCAATGTCGGACACGCGCCTACGATTCATCCAGTGCACGGGAGATTGTAATATCTAATGTATTGCTACTGCATCGACATGGTGTAGTATCTCACTGTGTTATTCTTAGTGATTAGTGAACCATCTGCTATGGTCATATTTACTTTGTGTTTATGCTCGCGTGTTCACATACTTAACCTAAGTTTAGCATCCGCTTATGTGCCACGCTATGCCTATAAACCACTGCGATGTGCTGAGCTTTTACCTACTCTACTCGCCATACCGTTCCTTGGTCGCTAAAAGGAGGAAGAAGCTGGCACATCGCATGCGGCCTGCCGCTACTCGCACTGCATCTAACATGCGCTCTCTAACGCACCTTCCAGGGTTCTCCGTACGGGCTGAGGGCAGGACCCCTTACTCGATCTTGAACCCTACCTACGCACGCTATGAAGGCCTGCCCTACCTGCAGCCTACCGTCGCAAACTACCTGCGGCTTACCGCTACAAGTTACCTGCGCGAGCCTGTGCTGACAGGCTACTGCGTGCTACCGACGCGCACTACCTGTCGGTCTTAGGAAGGCCGTCCGGCCTACTACTGAGCCTGTGCTGAGCAAGCCCCTACGTCTGCCACGTGATACCAAGGACGGTACCCTTCCTAACTAAGTGTGCGGGTGCTCAAGTGATTAGGACCTCTGTGTTTAGGACCTTATCCACGACCTAGCTGTGTTATCTACCTAAATATATATATATACCTATCCTAGTGTTTTCAATTTTCTACATAACTACCTACCTATCAGTTAACGGCCTGCGCAGCCTACCCTGCGCAGCCCTAGCCGTTACACTCAATTGGTTTAAAACTGTGAGTGTTTCGTACAAGTATATATATATAATTTATGTCGGAGAAGCATAGTTCTCGTTGACATCGTCATCAGTAGTTGCGGGCTTAGTGGGCGTCATCAGGGTAAAATGCGAGCACAAAACACAATTATCTCTGCTTCATACAATTTTAATTTAGATCTAAACAATATTTCGTCACTTCACAATAACGTCGAGACAATAATTGACAGTTAATACTGAGCAGCGGGTTCAGGGCACCGATCTTACTTTAAGTTTATTTTGTTATACTCCCAACTCAACGATCCAACTCGACCTGTCGCTATCACCCAAACCAGAATGTATCAAAAAACTGTCCACCTTCCTAAAATAAAAGATGGCGCCTCGACCCCGCTCGAGGCACGTGCTCTGCTCTGATTGGTCGTTACGTAAATTACAATATTCATAACTTTTATTAGATTAATAAGGTTTTTAAATTATAGAAACATTTAACAAATCAAATTAAATTAAATTAAGAATTTTAAAAGTAATTACAATGTAAAAAAGTAATATTGTGCGTTATACATGAAAACAATAATCAACCGGATTCATAGCTTCCTAAATATCCTTCCGACATAATTATATAAGTTACTTATTATTTTTGTGACAGGTAGCAGATATATTTTCCTCTGTATCTGTACATTCTGTACCTAACTTTGAAGTTATCTTTTGATTGTATTTGCATATTCGCTCATTAACTAATTGTTCCAAATTAATAAAAACAACTGATGCTCTAATAGTGCTTATAAATGAAAATGTACAATGATTGCCGAAAAATTAAAAACCAATTTTTAAAACAATTTCTACCAAAAACTTCCATTAATTGAAATACGTAACAAAACGTTTTTCTTTTCACGTTTTTGTTATCTGTGGCCAATGTAAAAATCGTAGACAAGCAGTGTTGTCAATTTAGTGGGATTTCCACTAAACCTGGGGGTTTGGACACCCCATAATTACAACACTAAGGACTGATTATGTTTCCCCATAATTAAAATTAGGATCTCTATTAGAAAGAAACTTAACTGGGTGACAAAAGGTATCAAATTGTGTTGTAAACGCAAGCGAGACATGTTATGGCAATTAAGAAGACATAAAACTCCGGAAAATAAAGAAAAACTAAAGTCATACACTAATCGGCTCAAAAAAATTATCTATCTCACACAAAAATCAAGAAATAACTTTTACATAAATAACTCCAACAATAAAATGAAAGCAACCTGGCAGACCATAAATAAAAATAAATTAAACTGTCCAAAAGAATATATTTCTAAAATAATTATCAATAACAAAGAGATAACGGATCCATTAGAAATTGCAGAAACGTTCAATAATTATTATATTGATTTAGTTCAACCGCTAAGTAATAGTAAAAATCCTGACTTATCATCTATTACCAACACAGCTAAGTCAATGTTTATGCCTGCTACAATACCTATCGATATACACAAAATTATCGGAACCCTAAAAAATACCAATAGTGCAGGTTATGACGAGATTATCACTAAAGTAATAAAAAGTGTAGCTGTGGAAATATCTCCTGTTCTCAGTTTTATTATAAATTTATGCATAGAAAATGGTACATACCCTAAAGAATTAAAGATATCTGTAATAAAACCACTATATAAGAAACATGACAGACAAAATCCTAAGAATTATAGACCTGTAGCGTTAATTCCAATTTTCTCAAATTTTTTTGAAAAAGTCATTTATAATAACCTGTATCCTTTTCTTGAAAAACATCAAATATTTGCGGAAGAGCAGTACGGCTTTAGAAAATGCAAAAATATTAATATGGCAATATATAGCCTTGTAAATAAAGTGGTAACAAATATGGACAGACGGACACCGACGACTGCCTTGTTCATGGATATGACCAAGGCATTTGATTTTGTAGATTTTAATATACTTTTGTCTAAATTAGAAAAATATGGAGTAAGGGGCAACGTATTAAAATTAATTGAATCGTATTTAAAAAATAGGTATCAAATAACGAGTACAACAAAGATTTGCCAAAAGACAAAATTAGAACTAACGTACCATTCAAAACCAAGAAAAACGAACTTTGGTGTACCTCAGGGTAGCGTCCTCGGCCCCCCATTGTTCCTCGTATACATAAACGATATGCCAAGAGTTATTCAACATCCAATGACCTTGTTCGCTGATGATAGTACAATGGATGTCATGAAATGGATATAAATCTAAATCTAAACAGGTTAATAACATGGTTAAATAATAACAATCTTAATGTAAATTTAGATAAAACTCATATTATGTCATTTAAACAAAGAATAAATCAAGACAAACTTAATATAAAATACGCTAACAAAACGATAGAAGAAACAAAGCACACAAAGTTCTTGGGACTATATAGACGAGAATATGAAATGGAGTAATCATATTGAACATTTAATAAAAAGACTAAATCAGTTCCAGTACGCTTTGCATAAACTCAGTAAAGTAGCAAGCCGCGAAACCGTACTGACTGCATATCATGCATACGTGTCTTCTACATTACGCTATGGCATAATATTCTGGGGAAATTCATCAGATAGGGAGCTAGTGTTTAAGGCACAAAAAAAGTGTTTGAGAGCTGTGTGCCAAATAAAAACTACTGACAGTTGTAGACCACACTTTATTGACCTAAGAATAATGACTTTTCCAGCCCTATACGCGTTTGAAGTAGCAATGTTCGTTAAAAAATACTTGTATTTATTTGAAGCCCTGACTAGTAAACGTCACCAGGACAAAATTCACGCTGTGCCTCATAAAACAGCATTATATGCAAAAAGTTTTCTGGGTATGGCTCCAAAAATTTATAATATGATACCCATGACTGTAAGACTTGAGAAGGATGTTAACAAGTTCAAGAGAATGTTAACAGACCTTATGGTTAAAAAAGCGTACTATTCCATTGGTGAATTCTTAACAGATAAGTTAAATAAATAATAATTAGATATGTCAAATGACCGATTTATTTAAGCTTAATTCTATCTAAATGCAATTATATAATGTAATTTGAATGTTTATTTAGTATATATTTTTAATTTCAATAATAATTTTAATATTACAATGCATGTTAAATTATAAATTTGTAAGTTCATTAATTATTTTGACATTACTTATAATTTGAATTTGTGACATTATTTACTACTATTTATTAATTTGAATGTATATTATTGCACAGGGTATTACTATTCTGTCGAATTTATGACATTATATAACCGATTAATTGGATTTTATGAAATTGTCTAACTATAATTTTTAATTTTGCATGCCTGAATTGGTAAATGCAGTGGACTGCGCATTCACTTAACACCTGGAAATGCATATATGTACTGTGTTTTGCAATAAATATTTGAATTTGAATTTGATTTCACCAATGAAACTGAACGCGATCAGCATTTCTAAAACGCGTTCAAGAGCTGTCAGTGTCAAAACTGTTATGGAATATTGTACACTGACAGCTCTTGAACGCGTTTAGATGTGCTGAACGCGTTCAATTTCGTTGGTGAAATCAGCCATAAGACGCAGACTAAAAATGAAAATCATCATAACTGGGGCTTTCAATATCGATTCACCTAAAGAGTAAATAAACGTTAACTGAATTTCAGAAAATAGTGCACAACTACAATATACATATTAATTAACCTACTCGCGTGAATGCCTGCCTCGATCAATTCATTAGTAATATTCCGGAAGCTTCGAGTGAGGTTCTCAAACTTGGTTTATCTGACCATGAAACTGCACAAATATTATACATCCCTTCTTCCAAAAATACAAAACCTCTCATGGAATGGTTTGTATTTAAACGCGACTACTGTTCCATAAATTTAAAAAAGTTTTGTGATTGTCTCTCTAATGTCATGGTCGGATGTATATTCGGAAGAGGACTGTAACACGGCATTTAACACCTTTTATGATGCATTTATACTCTTCTTCAAATTATGTTTTCCGGTATGTAAAAGGAAAATTACAAAAAAACAAAATAAAAACTCTGGTTGGATTACTAAAGGTATAAAGAAATCTTGCGCAACAAAGGGAACATTGCGGTTTAAGTATTATAAATTCAAAACATCAGGTTATAAAATTAATTACAGAAAATACAATAAACAATTTAAAAAAAATATCTTTGCAGCACAAAAACTGTTCAATGTAAAATATATTAAAAAATCAAAGAAAATTTGTAAAGCATCTTGGACATTAATAAAAACTAATACAATGACATATACAAATAATGATAAAAAATTGATCACAAAAATAAAATGTAATAATACGATTTTGACGAAGCCTAGTGACATTTCCAACGTGTTTAATAATTATTTCATCGATATGACCGCCGGTGAAAATGGAACAGTATCTACGATGGGAGATCGCCATTTCATTTCACCACTCAACGCCAGTTTTTTCATTTATCCAGCTAGTGATGATGAAACTTTTAAAACTATACAATCATTAAACAATACTTCTTCTGTGGGATATGATGAGATCCCGACACATATCTTAAAACACACTGCAAGTTTGATTACACCAATATTAACGTACCTTATTAATATGTCATTCTCCCAGGGCACTTTCCCGGATAAACTGAAAACCTCCGTAATTAAACCTATTTTTAAAAAAGGTGACGTAACGGGTATAAACAATTATAGGCCAATCGCCTTGATACCAGTTTTATCTAAGGTATTTGAGAAGATAATGCATTCTCGTATGACCCAATTGTTGACTAAACATAAAATACTAAAAACCGAACAAAATGGATTCCAAAAAGGCAAATCGACAACTTGGGTAGCTTTTAAATTACTGTCAAAAATCACTGAAAATGTAGATAAACATACACGTACCTGCACTGTGTTTTTCGACATGAGCAAGGCTTTCGATTTTGTTGACCACAATATTCTACTAGCTAAATGTGAACTATACGGTTTTCACGGCCTAGCGTTGAAGTGGTTGGAAAGCTATCTTTCAAATAGGACTCAATATACAGCGATTTCCGAAATAAATTCAAATAAGGAAGAGATATTATGCAAGTCTAACATTAGGAGCAACAATACAGGAGTGTCCCAAGGTAGTGTTACAGGGTCGTTATTCTTTCTGTTATATATTAACGATCTACCAAATGTGACGAAGCATTTCTACTCACTTTTTGCTGATGATATTGCGGTGGTTATCACAAAGAATAAAATGCTTAATTATAATACAGAAATTAATGAAGCGGTTAATGCTATAATAACATGGCTTAATAATACTAATTCAAAAGTGAACATCGATTAAACCTCCTTCGTTCAGTTCTACAATAGAAAATTTAAATCTGACCTTACAATTACTTATTCCGATCAGAGAATTAACGAAGCACAAGAAGCTGTTTTTCTTGGTATAACAGTGGACAGTGGCTGCACATGGAAACCTCACTGCTTAAATGTTACAAAAAGATTAATCGTTTCGCTTTTGCCTTGTGGAGACTTTGTAAAATAGCTAACCTAAAAACAGCCCTCTTAGCGTATCATGGTTATGTAGCTTCTAATATAAGATACGGCATTGTGCTATGGGGGAACTCTGTTCTTATAGATAGGGTATTTATAGCCCAAAAACAATGTATCCGTGCTCATTGACCTCATGTAAACCTCTTTTTAAAGATTTAAAAATATTAACTGTTCCCGGTATGTACATATATTTATTTATTTATTTCTAAAACACTTAGCCTATTTAACATTTTGGTTTTAGCCACACAACGAAAACCTCACAGACCTCAAACCAAACCAAACCAAATCAAACCTCATATTTGAATGCTGTAAATTTGTAAAAATGCACTCCAAATTATTTCAACGTCTTGGAGACACTGTTACGTTAAACACAAGATATCCTGATAGACTGATTATTCCTCCAATGAAAAGCCACTTATATCACAGAAGTTGCTTTCCAATGGTTATAAGGATATATAATAAATTACCAAAATTATATAGGGAACTGCCAATCATTCGTTTCAAAACAATTTTAGTCAAATGGCTTATACTCGTAGAAAAATCATTCTATTCTGTGAATGAGTACCTAAATTTTAAGGACTCACACTGACATTGACTGACTTCACATTGCTTTGTTCGGACCGCACAAATTGCGGGCGGGCGAGGGGTATGAGAGAGGGGGAAATGTGTGCATACCGACGCGACGTACGCGCAGGTACAGAAATAATAGAACAAAAAGCTTTTGTATAGTTTATGATGCTAAGAATTTGTATGCTTTTTTGTTTACAAAATGTATCAAAACACCATGTTCACGTCGGATATTTTATTTTTATTTTTTATTTTATTCAAACGGAACAACAAACAGCTACAATATAAAACATAGAAACAAGATACAAACAATGAATATAATCGCTAGGGGGTAAAATACTTAATGCATTTTTGTTTATTTTTCTTAACTAACGTGTTTAATATATCTAGTATAAATCCATATAAATATCACGAAATTGTGCACAAAAAAGAAGGTAATATTATTTGTAAGAAAGCACCTTAAGTATAAGACTTTTGAACGTATAGGGAGCACAAACAAAAATGTCTATATGTTCAAAAGTCCCATTGTAGGAATCGACCATTCTGCGAACAGGCGAACGCAAGCCAGAATTGGACTTGCAAGTACCCACTGAAAATAATGTGCCTTTCGCTTGTGTCGGTACACAAGCGAAAGGCACATTATTTTCAACTGTCCAACATGGTTTGCTATGCAGTTCCTAGGACGGTTCCTAGGAACTGCATAGCAAACCATGTTGGACAGTTCAATGCAGTCAAATTTATGTCTTACAATCTATACATATAAAATGGTTTGTCCTGAATGACTGACTGACGGATCAACGCACAGCCTAAACCGCTGATTGTAGAGACTTGAAACTTGGAGGGTGTGTTCTTTGTATGACGTAGGCATCCGATAAGAAAGAATTTTCCGAAATTCTACCCCTAGGGGGGTGAAAAAGGGGGGCAAAGTTTGTATGGGACAACGTGATTCCTTAGTCCAATCTACTTCAAATTTTGCATATTTTTTTTTTAACAGAATTAATGGAAAACCTATTTCGTATTTTATTGAAATTCATCCCCTAACGGGGTTAAATAGGGGTAGAAAGTTATTTTGGGAGTGATTTGCTTCGAAGTTGATATCAATACTACTTAGTGCTTTTGATTTAAATTACATTTTATTTTGACACATGTTTGAAAAGTCAATCCGATTTTATTCAAAAAAGGTTGAACTCACATAAAGGTTTGGTGCTTGCAATGCAAATACTCTTTAAAATTGGAATGTCTCGAAAGTCACCGTACTAAACATATTAGTACTGCATTTGAAGGTTTCTAAGCTTGACAGAGGTCTGTATTTATTCCTAGGATTCCCCTAACACCATCAAATTACCCCCCTTTTATTTACCCCAATTAATCCCCTAACCCTTCGAATTCAAGAGAGTGCAATGACTATAAACAAAGCTCAAGGTCAAACTCTTAAGGTAGCGGGAGTAGACCTAAGGGCAAGCTGCTTCTCCCACGGCCAGTTGTATGTGGCATGCTCCAGAGTAAGCGCACAGAGTAGCCTGGTGATTCTAGCACCCGAAAGAAAAACAAGAAATATTGTTTACAAAGAAATGCTACGGTAGGAGTAGCTTGTAGAGCTTCGTGTTCATAAAATAAATCATTTTTTTTTTTCAAGTTTATTTAACCTTTATATCCCTACACTATAATAAAGATTGTTATATTTTATAATTATTCAAACATTTTAACATAATTATTTATATGCTAAAACAAAATTAATAACGTAAAAAACCAATAAAAAATCCTATTAGAACCATTTTCGACTTCTACGCGGACGAAGTCGCGGGCATAAGCTAGTATTATATAAATTCATGGCTTCTAAGAACTTACGCTTATTTTCAAGTGTTGCGAGGTTATACTTTGCAAGCAAATCCTGGTATGGCAAATAATATCCATAGCATCTATAATGCATGCCACGCAGGAATTTGTATTGAACACGCTCATATTGACTTAGGCGTCATAGTATAAAATAAAGTGTACACCAAAACCGTTCATTTGGTATCACATCCAACGTTGTCGAGGGATTGGACCAAAATTACTCAATGTCCTTTAAAGGAAATTCGTGATTGCTCAAATTTCAAACGTCAATAATTTCATTTAAAATAACAAAACTGGCAATTTTTTTAATTTATTTTATCTAGAATAATTGTAGAAACTAGTATGTAAAAAAAAAATTGGTTTGTATATTAATTAATTTCACTTTTCGCAAATTTCTTTCGCAATCCTTTCGGTGAAAAACGTCCCAGGCAGTTAAAATTGGCGAATTGTTCTAGTTGTTTTAAAAGAAATTGTGCATATTGCAAACCTTTAGATTGGGCATGAACCAAAGATGTTTTCCTTTTGAACTGCTCTATCACTGTTAGTTTTTTTTTGAACGCAGTTCAAAGTCGGGCTTTTGGTATTTATTTTTGATTTGTTTGTAGTTTAAGGGCTCGTATTTACTTTTCTAGCAATCTTCTGCGTCAAATACGAATTTTATAAGATTTTACAGTTACTTTAAATGAAAATAAAAATAAAATGTTGCCAGTTTTGTTGTTTTTAAATGAAATTATTGACGTTTGAAGTTTTGGCAACGCCAAATTCCGAAAAAAAAAAAAAAAAAACATTAAAAAAAATCCTTGTGGCCTGGGTCTTGTTATTGGGCCTAAATACGTAGTAGACGGTCCCACGGATCAGCCATTTTCGTATGTTCAACCTCCTGCCGAACACCCTGTATATTACCACAAAGCTAACACTAGAATGTCACAATGCACTAGAATAGATAAATCTAGCCGTAACACGGTGACACTGCAATGGATAAAAGGACACAGCGGATCGCTAGGTAACGACGCAGCTGATGAACTTGCTAGACGAGGATCCAGCACGGCAGTCTGTGGACCCGAGCCTATCGTACCCATCCCCTTCACCCAGATACGAAGGTGGCTACAGGAGTTCACCCACATTCAAGCGGAGCACTGGTGGACCTCGACACCGGGCTGCAGGCAGTCCAAGGAAGCCATGCCATCCTTGGATACCGGGCTAACCCGGCGTTTACTACGCCTGGATAGGAACGGCCTGCACCTGGTGACGGGGACCATCACGGGCCACTGCTCGCTGAACAGACACTTCCACACAATGGGCATAACGGACAGTCCTCTGTGCAGAGCGTGCATGGAAGCTGAGGAAACCGTCCCGCACGTGCTTTTTGAATGCACAGGCGTTAACCAGATTATAACAGAGACCCTCGGGATACCCAGATCTTACACAGATGTTCTGAACAGACCAGGAGATTTAATCAACTTCTGGAGGGAGGTGGGCTAGTTGAAATAACCACCAACGGCCGCTATGGCCCACGCACAATGGTCCACTGAAGGACTAAGTGCGGAAACCAAACCCCATAACATAGAACATAGAACATAAACACAGCCAATTGATTATTATAATGATACAATTTAGAGGTAACTTTTTACCTAAACTAACTGTAACAGTAAATATACAGACATAAATTATGGTAAACAAAAACAACTTTTACTAAATCTTCAATAGCATTTATTCACAATAATATGAAATATTTGGACATGGGGCAAAAAGAAATTGGAACAAATAAAATAAAAAATATTGTAAGGATTAGTGAAATTTGGGATCTAATGGCTTTCTGTGGAAGTATCATGGATTATGTACTCGTATGTACTGCTTGCTAATTCTTGCTGTAAGTGCATGAGAGAGTTTAAATTTTTCTTGAATAATGTAGTTGAGCCTGACACCTGAAATATAAAAATTAAAAAAAGTAAATCCTCAATATATTCCATTATCCATTACCTAATCCATTACCCACAAAGTCTAATAGGCCTCTGCCTTAAACACTTCATGGCACAATCTATCTACTTTATAGAACAGCAATATTCTGCTATAAACAACAATTAGGTGCCTACTATTGAATTTATTTAAATATAATATGGTAAGTTTACGTTTGATGGTGCATTTCGTATTCATCAACAAACAATATGATTGTGTGTAACATTGTTGCATCCCAAAAATATTGCAAAGAAAATCGAATGCGACCAGTAGGTTGCCTACGCTTTAAATTGCTGTCTCGAAACAAATTGCCCGTTGATTTTAAACAAATTTTCAGCTGTCAAAATGGATACGTAATTCGAATAATAGTCTTTTTTAGACGATTATCATTCACTCTTTAGCGTCTGAAACAGAGTGCAGTTAATATCACAGATTTTAGAGTTACGTAATTCGAAAGTCGTAAAATGAAACCAATTCTAGTCAAAACGAAAGCAATTTGAGTCGATTGGTTATCAAAAATCTGTTGCGTAATTAGATAGCAGTTTTACAATTAATTATGTTTTTCTCCCTATTGTAGAAATGGAAGACTCCATCACGAATGCTTCATTATTTACGCATTCTCCGAACCCCTCTGTTGTCTGTTACTGTCTGACTGCTATTTACATTTCACGAAAACATTTGATTTCACGTTTCATTTCAAAATGGTAAAAAGAAAAGTAACAGCGTCAAAAATTCAATATTTTTCTTGCTTTTTAATATCGTAATGGAAATGAATATGTACCGTGAGCAGAACAAAGGACCTAATAGAGCGGCGTGTTTGTAACAGGCTCGTTGTCGGGAGCAATGCGAGCGGCCCCCTGCGCCCTTCCCGCGCCCTCCGGACGGACACCGCCACAAAGAAAGTGCCCGGCGGCGAACACTACCAGCACTCTACCACGCAGTACCTACATGTGACATATTAATTAAATATACTGACAACCAACCCGTATTGACTGTGTGTTTATTTTCTCGGTTTCTTTTGTTGTCGTGTGAACGGACTTGTATAATGCAAATAGAAGCTCGAGAGCTATCCCATTAGCTCTTCTATGTCGTTATATCTACATATTATATTATTAAGTCTATAGTAAATATAAACTTCCTCTCTTTACCACATAAAAACCGGTGCTGGCGAGATCATGAATAAACGGATAAATGATCTAGATAGATACAATATTTTGACTTTCTTTCTTGCATTATTCTTAAGTTCTTATTTAGAACAGCAAGAGAGATACAGATAATACAGTGAGACTGTAGAGAGTTATTATATAGAGTAACAGGCAGATAATATATCTGTTTTAGGGTTCCGTACCTCAAAATGAAAACCCTTAAAGGATGACTTGGTTTTCTGTCAAGAAAAATTTTCTCAGGAACGCGTGGAGGTATCAAGTTGAAATATATAACTAAAATTTAGATCTACGGTCTCTTGGAGCTGTAAAGAAAATCAAACTTCCAAGTCAATAATTAAAAAGACGGCCTTTTATGCCGTATGCAAATAAAATGCAAATAAACCAATCGATTTGGTACTTCCCGTTGGCCCAGCAGCATGAAATTTGGCGAGAAGCAATGTCAAGTAAAGAGGAAAATCCGAAAATTGGTAATTTATACTTATATATGTCGGGGCGCCGGGCTCACAATCGTCGTCAGAAGGGTAATTATCGATTAAATCGTTCATTATCTAAATGTCTGTCTACTCGTGGGCAAAGGAAACGCGCGATGTAAATATAATCACTAGTTACTTAAACTTATAATATACGCTTTTCTTAAATGAATTTAAAAGGGCGTAACGAGTCCGCAGGTCGCGCTCAATCGATCTCGTGGTCCGAATGGAACTGACTGCCTCATCCAGGCACCTCTGATGCTAAACTCTTATCGTCTTAAAACGTTCCCACGAGAAATACAAACCAACCTCCGGCCACGTTCAACGTAATGAGATTTACGTCGTCACCTTTCATATCGGAAACAATTATTCATTATTTAATATCAATAAGCTCTAAGCGCTAACAAAGACCGCAGTGTTCTCGAGATCTTCGTCTCACGCTGATAAGAACTAGACGAGGTGTGAGTTGACACCATCTTCGTCTCGCGCCGACATATACTCGTATATGAACTGCAAATTTAAGTTTTTTCTCCAATCTGGTATCAAACCTTCATAGGCCGTCTCTTGAAGTAACATTTAGGACTGATTTCACAAATGAAACTGAACGCCATCAATCAATCTGCCTAGCCTTTTCCCAAATATGTTGGGGTCGGCTTCCAGTCTAACCGGATGCAGCTGAATACCAGTATTTTACATGGACCGACTGCCTATCAGACCTCCACAACCCAGTAACTGGGTAATACAATACCCCTTGGTAAGACTGGTGTCAGACTTTCGGGCTTCTGACGACTCGTAACGACTGTCAAAGATACACGATCCCTTCGAGAAAAATTCAAAGAAGTAAATATTCTGACTGTAGCCTCACAATATATATTTGAAAACTTTTTGTATGTACACAAAAACATAAAATTTTAAGAAAATGTCCGATATTCATAGTATAAATACCAGGAATAAACACAACCTTGCTGTACATCACACTCGTCTCCACAGAGTAGGCAACTCGTTCATGGGTCAATGTATACGCTTTTACAAAAATCTTCCCATTGGCATTCGAAACTTACCCATTAAACGATTTAAAAATTGTATTAAAACCAAACTTTGTAAAAAAGGGTACTATAAAATTTCTGATTATTTAGAAGATAAAAAAGCTTGGGATTGAGCTGCTCGCTCTGCTAAACCTTGTGATAAAACCATAAAACTTGACATTAGAATTATTTAGTAAAATCATCAAAATATACCAGTTTTATTTAAACATTCATATTATTGAATATTACATTCAAAATGACATGATTACTTTGTAAAGTATTATATTTTTTAATTCCCTATTGTGAATGTGAGGACTATGTGGATATTTTAATTAATGTTTTTTTTTTTGTTTTCTCTACTCAGTTTTTTTTATTTTCTTTCTCAGATAGTTTTAATAATGGTCTGACGGTTTGAGTAGTTTATGCGGCCTACCCAAATGTCCTTTCTTTGGTATGTTCGTCGAGTTGAGCTCCTTATGTTCTGAGTTGACCTCCACGATTACTGACAAATGCTTGCACTGACTGGACAGGTCCACCCAAATCTGTGTGGTTCTTTTCTCAAAAGACCATTTCAGACACTAATCTACATGGTCCTCATATGGCTTGACCAAGATTATGTCTGGACTTTAAAAGAGACTGTGACCTCTGAGTTTGTTTCGGCCTTTCTTCTCAGAGTAGTCGGATAGGAAACGACAAACTCATCTAGCAAATTTTTAATTTTTAATTTTTTAATATGACCTGTAAAAGTGATTCCTATATCCTATTTACAGAATAAACAATTTTAATGACAACTGGGACCAACGGCTTAACGTGCTTTCCGAGGCACGGAGGATTCTCGGTATGTAAAGATGGTCACCCTTCCACTGACCAACCCCGGCAAGCGAACCGGCAAGAAACTGAACGCCATCAGCATTTCTAAAACGCGTTCAAAAGCCAAAAGTCAGTGTGTAAAGTAACGTTTTCCTCCGTGGAGGGAAACGTAGGTCACAAATTAAATTATAATAAAAAAGGTATTAAAATTAAAAGTTAAATTAGCAAAAGTAAAGGTAAATTTAGGACACAGGACAGGCTCGGGTTAGGCAGGAACAGGCACAAGACAGGCTCAGGTTAGGCAGGAACAGGCAGGCAGGCAGGCAGTGGAACAGGTGGGCAGGCAGGCAGGCCGCAGGCAGCGTGCAGGAGGCTGGGCTGAGGATTATCCCCCCTGGAGGTACACTCCAGCCTGTGGAACGGAGTAGAGGTTGTGAGACTTTGTAGATATCGGAGGCGCTTTGAGGCGCCTCACCTAGCGGGAGGACCGCGCTAGCGTCACAGGTGACGGCGGAGGTCTCTCGGAGAGTAACGTCGTCTAGCGTCGGAGGCCTTTGTGTGCGTGTTCTCGCAGCGTTTCACGCCGCGTGGTTAGAGTTCGTTAGAAGTGAGCACCTCCTACAGAGCTAGGCAGGAGGGCCGAGCGAGTTAAACACAGTATTACACAGTATTAGAATGTTTATTATTATAATACATTCAGGGTCGATAGTTCAAGTTATACAGTATGATTAGAACACCCGCGCACGCTAGTTATGCTAGTTACATGAGATTAATATTCGAGTAGCTAACTGTTAAACAAATAAGACTTAAGGGCAGAAAAACAGTGAATCCGTCTCTAAAGTTAAAAATACGACTCTCCGAAGCTAAAGACAAGACTAGACTCTAAAAATATGAAGACCGTTTTTATCGTTCTGTGTCATATTTTAAACGTTTTAAAAATATATTCAAGTTAATTCTTAATTTAGATATGACCAGCACTAATAAAAACGGCTTACAGAGGAGAAATCTTAGATCTACGCTTATTGCGAAGGTTCAGTGTGTACACCCACTTTATAAGATAAGATAGAGTGTATTTATCTATGATGTGTTCTGTCTATGTTTTAGAAAAGTAAATTACGACAGATGACAGTTTAAGATGAAAACGTCAGAATATAAATATTCTAAAGTTTTTTACAGAAGGGAAAGATAAATACTATAAAATCGATTTGGATGCTAAAACAAGAGATAATTAAAAGTATGCTTTACAGAGGTAAACAATGCTACAGAATATAAAAGTGAGTTAAGTACATGTGTCGTAAAATATTAATAGGAAAATATATCAAAAGGTGGTTTGTTTAATCGGTCGAGCCCCGCCATTTCCATTTGGTAATGCAAACACGACCCCCTTAGAGCCCCGCCATCGCCATTTGGCGATGCCGTGTACACGTGGCTTTAATCTCTATTTCTATTATTATAAAGTGCTAATCTGGACTGTGGATTATTTCTCTATGGGCCTGACGGATATTCTCGTCGACTAAATCATTGGCAGACAAAAATATTCATGGACAAAATTGCAAAAAAATTTTGAAATTGACAGTTCACGCAGGTCAGACGCGAGTCTAACTACGCTGGTCATGAGTGCTCGGTCGCATGTATTTCGTTATTTTAAATGGTTTTCTTGTGTAAATCGACGGGAAGTGATATTAATTGCATTACTAAGTAGTTTTTACATCGTGGTGAATAATATTAACACTAAATAACATCGTTTGATACCTATTTTGGGCAACCAAAAACATGTGAGCAAAAGTGTCTGTGGAAAAAGTGATTGTGGTGTTGTTTTGTGTTTTGTGAGTGATTTGTGTCTGTAATCGCTGGTAAGTGCTTATTTTCTTTCATATAAATAGTTCAAATATCGTTATAAACGATAAATGAACTAAAATATAAACATCGTAAATTTAAAAACACGAAAATAGTTTTACGTAAACAGACGGTTAGTACCTATTCAAAAGTCGTAATTTTTCGTGTTTTTATTTACTGTGTTTATCTGTAAAAAATGCTCTCTTTATATAACTTATCTATTCATAATGTACCCTGCAAAATTTCGTGTAAATTGGAACAGTAGTTTTATCACAAATCGTCTTATCACTAAACGGCGCAGCCGTCGATTACAATGCGTATTTATGAATTCTAAGGGTTCCACTCGACATTTCAAGTATTACAAAGAATCATTTGTCTAAACACGAACCCAAATCAACTAGCGATAACACCGGAGGCGAAACAAAAAACCCCGAGTGTTTTGTTTATTTAAGTGCGGTCGTAAATCTGTCACCGCGGGGGGTCGTTCGGTACTCAACGGGTATCGCACGCGCAGCGGGGAGGGGCTCTAGCGGTATAATAACATAAAGAAAGTAACGTGTTTATACGTAAATAAACTAAAGGATGTGGTTCCAAATAATGGAATACCACAAGTGTCAAAACTGTAATGGGGTATTGTACACTAACAGTTCTTGAACGCGTTTATATGTCATGAACGCGTTCAATTTTATCGGTCCTTCCCCGTAGTCAAACTATTTTGTCCAACTGATTGGACCACAAGGAAATTTAACCATGGATCGTTCCCCGTGGTCAAACTACTCAAATGATCCTCCCTGTATATAAAGTTTGACTACTTTAGTGTACAGTTATGATTAAAATTAAAAACCGTATTATAATTTTTTCGAAGTAATACGAGTATACTTTGTCTGTTCTTAAGTTGTAAGTCTGGTCATAAGTTTTGTCACATAAGGAACGTTAAATAAATGACACAATGAGTTACGCACTACAACCATTTATATATCAAATAAAAGGGTATAAAATACAGATTGAAATCACATTAAAATTATTCGAAATGTTCTCCTCTTGCTTCGATACAAGCCTTCAATCTGCAAGGCCAGTCATCAATCGAAGCACGCACGACATTCACGTCAATATCGGCGACTGCTTTAATCAGGGATGCTTTAAGTGACTCCAAGTTGCGATGGGGTTTAGCGCAGACCTTCTCCTCTAAGTGCTGCCATATTTTGTAATCCAAGGGATTCAAGTCTGAACTGGATGAGGGCCAATCCTCATGCCTGATAAAGTCGATTCCACGGGTCGTGAGCCAGTTTTGGGTACTTTTCGCCTTATGAGCCGGCGCAGAATCCTGCTGGAATACCCAGTGCCTGTTTTCGAACATTGTTTGTGAAAGATGTTCCACAATGTTTGTTAGGACTGTGTTTTGATATACGAGGGCACTGGTTTTCACTCCTTTTTCACAAAAAACACCTCCGTTGGACCCAAATAGGACACCCCAAGCCAAACCATGAATGCCGAAGGGTGATGACCACGCTGAACACGTGGCACACGTTTTTTCGCTTCTTCACTAGAGTGTGCATATACTTTATCATTTTGTTTATTGAAACTCTACTCAACATAAAAAAAAATTTCGTCCGAAAAAAGTATTTCGCGGTATTTTTTTCCCGCGTACCGCCTTAAGAAAACCCGGCTTCTTTCGAGCCTGATTTTCTTCAGCCGTGCGTTAAGAAGATGTGCTGTTTTTTTTTCTATAAGCACGCAGTCCTAGGTCTTCATTTAACACCCTTTTAACAGTAGTTCTGCTTAGTCGTGTCATTGACTCTGGCAGGGCCACCAACAGGGATTTTAATTTTGATTACACAAAAATTTAGTCGCTAATTTGTCGAAATTTGTCGCTAAATATCAGAATTTGTCGGTCACTGGTTCAAAAGATATAAGGGTTTATAGGTGGCCGATCTGGAGAGAGTCTCCCCAGCAGGGCCAAATTTATATCTCAAAAACTAAGGCACCTAGCGAAGATCTGTTTTCTCCCATTGTTTATTGTTTCACTTGACAAAGACTTTTAGCGTAGCTCGAATGTGTAGACCAATAGTCGACTTCTATTCATTGTTAATTTGTCGAAATTTGTCGAAATTTCTCAGATGACTACATGCCCAAAAAACGTTCCCATTTTTGTAGGTACGCCATCTGTAATACTGTCGCCCATCGTGGAGTAAAACTATACCACGTTTACGTTTCACATATTTCATTTCCATTTTAGATTATGAATAATTTGAAATTCAACAAAACAATTTCGCTTGACATTTGACATTAATTTTATCTTTAACTGTACGTACTTAGTCTGCATGCATACAGCGTGCTAAAAAGTTCTAATATCAATAAAGTTTGACCACGGGGAAAATTATTCCTTGTGGTCAAATCAGTTGGACAAAATAGTTTGACTACGGGGAAGGACCGAATTTTATTGGTGAAATCCGCACTTAGTCTGTATTTCATTACTCTATTAAAAAATCTTTTTCAATTGAAAAGTTAAGTTCTCCTTCAATCCAGATTTAGCAATTCGGACAGCCGTGCAAGCACAGCTTTGAGACGAAACCCCCAGGGCGCAAGTCCTACTCACACTTGACCGGTATAAAAATAATATATTTGATTTTACATTCTGTGATTTCTTGAACTCACACACTGACTTATTAATATTACTTGTTAAAATGTTAGGAATATCGTATAATTTTGCAATGTTTGTAAATATGTGAGCACCATGTATCTATCTATCATAATTAATTTATCTGCAATTGCTTTTTTTTTTTTTTAATTTTTTTTTTTTTACCTATCGTGGTATAGTAATCTTATTCTAGATGCATCGTCTTCACATATAATTATATAATTAATGTATACAAAATTTTGTAAAAACATTTTAAAAGAGTAACGGTGGAGTTTCTTGCCCATTCTTCTCCATACGAAAACTACCTTTTGGAAGGGGCGACTAGAATCAATTCTATTTTTTTGTAAATTTGACGTTCATAAGTGCCTTTTATGTGCCTAATTGAAATAAATTGTTTGACTTTGACTTTGAATAAAAAAACAGGTTTATATGATAAATAAAATCATCCCCTATTTTACCCCATTACGGAATAATTTTTGAAAACCGCTGAATACGTAATTCTCTATTTGTTACCAAAAGCATACATTTTAATTTTCATAGTCCTAACTTAAGAAATAATAGGTTTCCCATACAAACTTTCATCCCCTATATCCCCCCCTTGGGGTTATTTTTGGGACTAACTATAGCTACATTTCCAAATCCTTAAATCTCTTGAAAAGAAGACACAAAAAAGCAATATAACATGTGAATTTTAAAATCATCCCCTATTTTACCCCCTTACGGGATAATTTTTAAAAACCGCTGAAAACGTAATTGTTTATTTGTTACCAAAAGCATACATTTAAATTGTTATAGCCCTATCTTAAGAAATTATAGGTTTCCCATACAAACTTTCAACCTCTATATCCCGCCCCTTGGGGTTATTTTTGAGACAAAAAGTAGCCTATGTCCTTCCTTGGGATGCCATCTATCTCCTTGCCAAATTTTATCGAAATCCGTTTAGTGGTTTAGGCGTGAAAAGGTAACATACAGACAGATAGTCCAACAGACAGACAGTTACTTTCGAATTTATAATATTAAATATACACACATCAACACGGTCTAGGGATATTTCATACTCAATTAAATAACTCGAAAAGTACTGGCCGCATTGGAATCTTTTATACACCGATTTGTTTGTAATTTATCTCAGACTAATTCCAAATTCAAATTTTTGAAAATTCTTTTGTTTCGGTGGCATAAAAATGTCTTGATGTGTAGGAGAGGGAATTTTCATTTGTGCGATATTTAGAAAACAATACGAATTACGTTTAGTTACAGTTTTTTTTCATTTTTAAACGAAAGATAAAGTTAAAATTGAGGTATTGTAGCCATGCAACGCCAACATTTGACGAGGGCGGAGATGTTACGAGCTGTGGGAATGCTGGAAGCTGGGTCTGTTCAGCGTAATGTTGCTGAGGCCATAGGGACCCACCAAAATGTAATTTTAAAATTGTGGGCACGCTATCGTGCCACAGGTGAAGTAGCGGAGAGGCACCGGGGGCCAAGTCGCATCACTACCCCCAGACAAGACCGATTTTTGCAAATTACTGCGCGAGCTCAACCAAATGCAACGGCGACTCAATTGGTCCAAAGGCTGCGAGTGGAACACCAAGTGCTTGTGAGTGACCAAACTGTAAGAAGGCGACTGCATGAAAGCAATCTACGCTCTCGTAGACCACTCCGGGTCCCACCTTTACGGAGAGGCAATCGTGGACGACGATTAGAATGGGTTCGGAACCACGTGGACTGGGGCCGTGAGCAATGGTCCAATGTGCTGTTCACGGATGAATCCAGGTTCGGCTTCCATCCAGATTCACGAAGGACGCGTGTTTGGCGAGTTCCTGGACGATGGAGCCGTCTTCAGAACCCTCAGGAAGTTCACCCATACCAAGGAGGAACAATTATGGTTTGGGCAGAAATTCGTCTTGGAGGACGGACGGATCTCGTTTGGGTGCGGGGCAATATGACGGCAGAACGATACGTCCAACAGGTGCTGGGGCCCGTAATCTTGCCCCACAGAACACAAATGGGGCAAGATTTCCTGCTCATGCACGACAATGCCCGGGCACACACGGCGAGAACGGTAGCAGCTTGGTTACATACACACAATGTTAGGGCCTTAGACTGGCCTGCTCAATCGCCAGATCTAAATCCCATTGAGCATGCGTGTGATATGCTGCAAAGAAGAGCTCTGAAGGAAGTTCCTGAAAATCTGGCTACAGAAGATCAACTTTTTGCGCACCTCAGAAGAACATGGGACAATATTCCGCAGCAAGACATTGACAACCTTGTTCTGAGCATGCCGAATCGTTGCCGATGTGTTATGAACATCATGGGCGCTTTCTCAGACTACTAACTTCAAGTTTATAAACACAAATTAAATGATTTTTCTATTTTTTTCAGTTTTTACTCATAAATTAAAAGTTAATTCATATACGGTTTCCGTCTATGCTTCATTTTTTTTCCATAAAATCCTGAAATTTAAATCGAAGTATCTTAACCATTATTAAAAAATGGTAGAATATTAAATAACGTATCTTTTAAATATATACATGTCATATAAATAATTAACACATTGATAGTAATTCGCTTTTTTTTAAATATCCCTAGACCGTGTTGATGTGTGTAGTATGGATGTCTTAAATAAGGAACAGCTATAAAAGCTTCATGAAATCAATGTGTTGTGTAGCTCTAACAAAGTCACACGATACCAGACAAAATCCCATCCCCTACTCGGTCTTGTGTCATCAGAACACTGTATCAGTGTGCATTTGTAACAGAATCCTGCATTACGTCTCCACGAAAAATACAAACATTTCGACTCAATACAGCTACGTAGGTGTGCCGAGGTATTTATTTGTCATGTTGCCGGTACTTTCACTAATTACATGTGTACGTGAAGCGTTCCCACTGTGTGCGATATCGGCGCCGAGTGACGTCGCGGTGTTAACAATTCACTCGCTAGAGGGCGCCGCTCGAAAGGTGACATTTTTCCGAGCAATTAGCTAATGGCAGGCACTACACCTGCCACACAGCACGCGGGCAGCGGGGCAAGTGGCTATGTCCATATTTCACTGACAGCGTTTTTAAACCCACAGAGGGTTTACATAAATACTAGCTGTTGCCCGCGATTTCGTCTGCGATCCAAAAAGAAAAGCAGTCTATGTCCGCTCCAGGGCATGGTCCCATGAACCAAATTTCATCAAACTCAAAGCATTTATTTATGGGGGGGGCCACAAACTGCACTCTCATCGAGAAATTGTTGCCGCGCTTTTTAGCGCGGTCGGCTGCTGACTTAGCGCCCACAACACAGGCTGCGACTAACGCGCCCACATACCCAACTTCGGCTACGATCAACGCGCCAATACCCACTACACGGACTGTGCCTCCCACGAGCATCTGGCAACAGAGCATCGTGCGGAACAGCAAGTCAAACCCAGACAAAGACCCAGACCAGCACGGACAGACAAAGACGGGGAAAGATGACGAACCCGGCAACTCGAACACTCTTCCGGTTGCCTGTGATGAAGTACGCCCGCTGACAAAGCGCGAAAAAATCCAGGCCCGGAAGAAGAGAATCGGCGAACGAAAGCGCCAAATCCGCGAAGGCACTAGCCAGCGCGAAGCGCGATCGGACGCCGAAGGGAAGGTGCGCGACCGACCTCGAGTCCGCGAAGGGGAAACCCAGCGCGAAAAGGGGACGGACGCACGCGACCGGCCGCGAGAGCGCGAAGGGGAAACTCAGCGCGCAAAGCAGCCGGACGCGGAACCGCGCGTGCGGGGGCAAGCTTGCGAAGGGGCAACTCAGCGCGAAAAGCCTCCGCACGTGACAGGGTCTGCCGGGACCGACAGCCGACCCCACGACACAGACAGACCCAACGACCGACCTCATCCCAAGCACAGCAGGGGCAAGCGGGGTGGTACCTCACACCCGGCGTCGCCGGCAAAAAATCACCAGCCTGGCACCTCCAAACCGCAGCCTGGACCGAGCGGTACAGGGCCGGCGAAGAGGGTACGCCCCGATGACACGGCTTCACCGAGCATGCTTCAGGGGGACGCCAAACGGGTGAGGATCCACCCCGCTCAAGGGGAGCAGAGGACCTACGCGCGAGCCACGAAGGACATCCCTGCGCGGCTGGCAGTAGCAATCTGCCTCGCCCCTCCCTCCAGAGACCTGACAAAGGATGAGGCCGAGCACATTAAGACGGACCTAGAGAACTTGGTTATGGACACAGACCCGACAGCACCACTCCCTGCCTTCCGCGGATACCCAAGGGTAGCGGAAGGTACCGTGCAGATGTGGTGCGAGGACGACTATGCCCTGACCTGGTTGACCCAGAACGTGCCCAGAATCCGACTCCCAAACACTGACCTGACACTCACGGTACTGAGACAGACTGACGTGCCCACCCGTGTCCGAGTCTCGCTATTCGTCCCTCATTACAGAGGCGACGTAGCCAGACTCCACGGTATTCTGATCCGTCAGAATACCTGGTACGACATCGCTAGGTGGACACTGTATAGGGCGACTACCGTCGGTGGCGACAACTATGGGACCTATTTGACCCTGGGTGTGCCACCGGAGGAAGCCGTAAAGGTCCGGGCCCGGGAGCGACGCATATCTTACCTACTCGGGTCGATATACCTACGCTTCTGGCCCACGACCGAACCCTCCGACGTCCAGACCGACAACGACACCAAGACTGCACAACCGACGCTGACAGCGACAAACGACCCGGACATTGACAAACTGGAGGAGGTCATGGCCCGAGCGGCAATGGCTGATGACGCCGACACCAATCCGCCCGAATCACCTGGCTGGAGCGAGCGTCTACTCGCCTCGTCACCGGGGGAAAGACACGACGACAGATACAGAGAGGGGGGGGTTGAGAGGCTGTCCGATGGATCCATCTCCGACTAACCCCTCTCCATCGCCGTCAACACCCATCAACATCATCCAGACAAACCTCCAGCACAGCCAGACTGCCACGGCTAGCTTACGCAGGGCACTGGAGGTAAAGCCCCGAACCATCGCACTGATCCAAGAGCCGTGGATCAGGAACAATAGAATATGTGGCCTCGGTAACATCGGAGGTAAGATAATTCTCAACACACACATCACTGATAGACCAAGAACTTGTGTCTACATACCCGAAGGCATTCCTATCGCACCACTTACTCAATTCTGTTCCAGAGACCTGACAGCTGTCAGGCTCCAGACCGATGGTAGCGTTCCAGATGTTGTACTGGCTTCGGTATACATGCCGGGCGAACACGCGGACTGCCCGCCAAAGGAGATGACCGACCTGGTACAACACTGTGAACGCGCCGAACTGGAACTGATCATCGGCACCGACTCAAACGCCCACCACCCGCTCTGGGGCAGTGACTCACCGAACTCCAGAGGAGAGGTACTATCCACCTATTTATTCTCTACTAACCTTAACATTGTAAACCGCGGCTCGGAACCCACTTGGGTCACAGTCCGAGGACAAACGATTATAGATCTAACACTTGCTACAGAAAACGCGACGAACTTTATTACAAACTGGCACGTATCGGACGAACCTTCCTGCTCAGACCACAGAAGGATTCGCTTTACACTAACTACCAAGATTAGGAAGCCCGAACCAAGACGTAACCCGAGGCGCACCGATGTTCCCGGGTTCAAACGCCTCCTGGCTTCCCTATTAACTAGGCACCTAACACAAGTAACCATAAGAGACCAGGCACAATTAGAATACACTGTAACAAAAATATCAGAATACCTAACTGAAGCATACCACAAGTACAGTCGTGTTTGAATCAGGTAATGCACTCAGAGGAAAATGTAGTCCTAATGAGTCTTTGTGTTGGTTTTGTGTTAGAATACACTGTAACAAAAATATCAGAATACCTAACTGAAGCATACCACGCATGCTGTAAACTAAGACCGCCACAAACCAAGAAGGAGAGGAACCCTTGGTGGAACGCCGAACTTAGTAAACTCAGAGATGCGCTACGTAAGCAATTTAACAGAGCAAAAAACACAAGGCTCCCGGATGACTGGGATATATACAAAGAGACACAATATATATACAAAAAGCAGATTAGAACCGCCAGGAGGACCGCCTGGCGTAAATTCTGTGAATCCATAGAGACAAATAATGAAGCCGCAAGGGTAAGCAAGATCCTATCAGCTGATCAGGACCGAACTCTTGGCGCGCTGAAAAAACCCGATAACTCATACACACTAACTGACTTTGAAACCAGTAGGGTCCTTCTCGAGACTCACTTCCCAGACTGTAAAATCCTGGAGGACAGGACGTGGGAGGCTGAACCGGAATGGACCCCAACGGATCAAGACTGGTCAAGAGCCCGCAATATAGTAACAGAAGACCGAACAAAGTGGGCTATTAACACCTTTCAGCCATACAAGTCGGCAGGGCTGGATGGCATCTTCCCAGCCCTGCTGCAGTGGGGGGTAGATTGTCTGACACCATGGCTGATGGAGATCTACCGAGCCTGTATAGCACTCAGACAGATACCTCTCGCATGGCGCGAGGTAAAAGTCATTTTCATACCCAAACCAGGAAAAACCGATTACACGCAACCCAAGGCTTATAGACCTATAAGCCTCACATCCTTTCTACTGAAAACCCTCGAGAGACTATGTGATAGGCACATTCGAGATGGACCTCTTCGGATGAAACCACTCCACAAACACCAGCATGCGTACTCCACAGGCAAATCAACAGAATCCGCGCTACACAGCGTGGTTTCCAAAATTGAATGCGCAGTGGACCACAAATGCTCAGCACTGGCCGCTTTCATTGACATCGAGGGCGCTTTTGACAAAACCATGTTCAACAGCATTAACATGGCACTCAACAGTCACAACATAGACCCGACCATGAGTGGCTGGATCACCAACATGCTCAAACTGAGAGCGGTGCAAGTCACAGTAAACGACACTACGAGGGCCATCGTTGCGAAGGGCTGCCCGCAAGGCGGCGTCCTCTCGCCGCTCCTTTGGAACCTTGTAGTAGACAGCCTCATCAAAACACTCAACGACAAAGGTTACTACACGGTAGGTTACGCCGATGACATAACCATTATAATAAACGGCACCCACGAAAACACTCTATGCAACCTCATGCGTCAAGCTCTAAAAATAGTAGAGGAATGGTGCAACAGGCACCAACTCTCAGTGAACCCTACAAAGACTGAACTGATTCTCTTCACAAAAAAGAGGAAACTGACAACACTACAGCTACCAAGATTCTTTGGAACAACCCTGAGCCTATCAACTGAAACTAAATACCTTGGCATCTTTTTAGACAAACAGCTGAACTGGGCAAAACACACCAACTATATTATTACAAAAGCCAGCATATCCCTGTGGCAATGCAAGCGACTGCTTGGCAGGAACTGGGGAATTAGCCCCAGGGTCACCTACTGGCTATACACCACAATCATCCGACCAATTATCACATACGGCTCACTGGTCTGGTGGCCAAGGACAGACCTGAGCACAGCCCAAAGGAATCTCGAAAAACTCCAGCGGTTTGCTTGCGTTGCAATCACTGGCAGTATGAGAACTACACCCACCGCCGCCCTGCAGGCAATACTTGGACTGCCTCCTCTGCACCTCATCGTGCGAGAGGAGGCGACCCTGGCCGCCTTTAGGCTCCATGTATCAGGAACACTAAGCAAAGACTCCAGAGTTAAGCACACACGTATAAAGGAAGATGCGATCAAACGACGACCAATTATGGCATCACCCTGCGATAAAGCCCCGAAAACACACCACTTTCATAGGCACTACAACATAATACTTACAGAAGAACCTTGTGACTACTCAGGCTCGGAAGAGATGAGAGTATACACAGACGGATCTAAGACCGACTCCGGGACTGGAGTTGGAGTTTTCTCACACGACTTCAACATAAAGATATCCAGCCCGCTGGGTATGTTCAACACCGTCTATCAGGCGGAGTGTGTGGGCATCATACAGGCGGTCCACGCCCTGAAAGCCAGGAGAGTTACGGACACACACATACGCATACTCTCCGACAGCGCCTCAGTTCTTCAATCCTTACAGAAAACACATATTACCTCAAAGTTGACACTAGAATGTCACAATGCACTCGAACAAATAACGGTATCTAGCCGCAACACGGTGACACTGCAATGGATAAAAGGACACAGCGGTTCGCTAGGGAACGACGCTGCTGACGAACTTGCTAGACGAGGATCCAGCACGGCGGTCTGTGGACCCGAGCCTATCGTACCCATCCCCTTCAACCAGATACGCAGATGGCTGCAGGAGTTCACCCACACTCAAGCGGAGCACTGGTGGACCTCGACACCGGGTTGCAGGCAATCCAAGGAAGCCATGCCATCCGTGGATACCGGGCTAACCCGGCGTTTACTACGCCTGGATAGGAACCGCCTGCGCCTAGTGACGGGTACCATCACGGGCCACTGCTCGCTGAACAAACACTTTCACACAATAGGCATAACGGACAGTCCTCTGTGCAGGGCGTGCATGGAGGCTGAGGAAACCGTCGCGCACGTGCTTTTTGAATGCACAGGCGTCACCCAGATTAGAACACAGACCCTCGGGACACCCAGATCTTTCACAGATGTTCTGAACAGACCAGGAGATTTAATTAACTTCTGGAGGGAGGTGGGCTGGTTGGAATAACCACCAATGGCCGCTATGGCCCACGCACAATGGTCCACTGAAGGACTAAGTGCGGAAACCAAACCCCATAACATAGAACATAGAACATAGAAGCATTTATTTCAAATAAACCAATTACAGGCACTTTTGAATTGTCAAGGGGTCGGTCAGTCAGAAATATGAAGCTAGTCATCCACAACCGTTCAGCCGTTTTAGCGTGAAAGCGTAACAAACAAACTCACTTTCGCATTTATAATATACTAGCGACCCGCTCCTGCTTCGCACGGTTTTTACGACTTGACAAAACATCGAGATTTCTTAGTTATTTGTAATTTTAATAGTAACTTTTATACAGATAAACCTTCCAGAATAAATTATCTAAACGATGGTGAAAACCCGTCGCGTGGTTTAGTCTAGTCATATAATCTTTCACACAGTCCATCCATTAATATACCTACGTAATACCTACATGTTAGAAAAGTTATTCTAAAACTTTAAATTTATTGTAATGACTGTTGACCGAGTGGCCCGATTTTAATGACATAAAGACTACAAGTAAATGTTGCCTCAACATACGGACTTTGACTAATGTCCACTCCCTTAAATATATTGAAAATAAGAAAACAAAAAAATCAATATTAAATGTGAATTTACAATCATTCCCTATTCCATGGGAGTGGTTTTACAAAAAACACTTATATCTCTTATCAAAAACATACATTTTTAATTTTCATATCCGTAACTTAAGAAATGTTGGGTTCATACAAACTTTATTCCCCTGTAAATCATCACCCCCTTTAGTTTGAGACAAAAAGTAGCCTATGTCCTTTCTCAGGATGCCAACTATCTCCTTGCCAAATTTCATCCAAATTCGTTCAGCCGTTTTAGCGTGAAGGCGTAACATAGTAACAAAGTAACAAACAAAGCTATTATTTCCGTTATTGCATTTTGATACATATTGATTTCATTTTTAAATATTATTAAAAAACCGGCTAAGTGCCGGACTCGCGCACCGAGGGTTCCGTACAAACCTGTAGGTATTTATGTAAAAGTTATGGTATTTTTATTGCTAAATAAAATCTATAACATTACAATGTGGAAAGCTGGAGCAGCATAAATTTTAGACAAAGTTCTCTTTATCGTTTCAGTAATCGTTTATTTTATACTAACACATATCATTTATTTTATAATATAACTGAAATACTTACACCTACGCCCGCGGCCGTGGGCCAGTGCGTACGCGTTCATGCCCCGCTCTGCGCCACGCGTGACTCTCGCACCAACAGCGTCCCATCCTACTTCGCCAGTAGGAACAATACAAGCAAGCTGTCTGATAATAACCAAAACCAACAATAAGAAATATTAAAAAAAAATGTGATGTAACAAAAAATTTAAGGTTTCCGAAATTTTTCCTTTATGTGTGCTATAAAACGTTGCTTCATCCCAAATTTCAAGATTCTAGGTCGACTGAAAGTATCCTTTAGGTTTTGATTCCCTTGCGAGTAGTTGCGAGTTTCAAAATACGCGGATTAAATGGCTGTTTCTTTTGACTACCTTGACATAGAAGTTTGATTTTGTTACAGCATAAAGGTATTATAGGTAGTATTTGATATGAATTTCAATTTAATACCTCTACGCGTTCATGAGGAAAGGCATAGTTTAAAACTATTAAAAATATTTTTATTATATGATGTAACTAAAAATTTATGTTTTTCGCAATTTTTCCTTTATTTGTGCTATATGACGTTGCTTCGTACCAAATTTCAAGATTCTGAGTTCACGGGAAGTACCTTGTAGGTTTTGATTCCTTTGATACCTTTGCGAGTGTCATAAATTTGCAGCATAAACGGCTGTATCTTTTGATTGCGTTGGCTTAGAAGTTAAATTTTTTCACAGCTTCAAGGGACAGTAAACTTGAGTATTTGATATGAATTTCAATTTGATACCTTTACGCGTTCCTGAGAAAAAGGGTCTTGATAGACAGACAGACAACAAAGTGATCCTATAAGCGTTCCGTGTATGGTTAAGATAGTTAGGATATACCTATATATATGTTTTTTGAACCTCCTAGTAGGTTCTTCGAAAATTATTAACAATGAAACAGGTAAGTCAGTTAAACAAGATAAAGAACTTGAGATTATGGTCGACAATAAATTAGTTAATAAAGCAGCTGACGTAGCTGAGGCGTTTAATAAGTTTTTTTTTCCAACATACCTGTAACTACGACTCGCTCTGTTCGGGGTTGGGGTGAGATAAAGATAAACAAAGATTAAAGATATAAAGATAAACTATATTTCAGTAATACAAATGGGATAACTATTAAAACTAATGAGGTGAATGAGTCGCGCCCGATATGCTATCCGAAAGCGTACTGACTATTTGACTTAGGTAATACATAAAATATTCAAGGCATAGAGCGCGGTGTCGCATTTATGCTGATCTATTATTATTGTTCGGTGATTGACCTGAACAAGCTCCTTAAATTCATCCCCGTCTGAAGCTGAAAACCTTTTGCTTAGTAGTGTGTCTAAAAATAGTCGCTTATTTAGCTTCGAACATGTAACGCCTCGTGATGTAGTTAATGTTTTTAACACACTTAAGTCTAAAAACACTGGTGATTACTGGGGCATCTCCATTAAACTTTTAAGTAATATAAAATACATCGTAGCCCCCTATCTGGCTGTGACTTTTAATAAATGTGTTGATTTAGGAACTTTTCCTGACTTCATGAAGAACAGTAAAGTCATATCATTATTTAAATCAGGTAATAAAAATGATGTTGGCAATTTCAGGCCTATTTCTATCTTACCAGTTTAGGGGCATGAGGAACAGGGTGTAAAGTTCACTCATCCACCATAGAAAAGGGAGGATCCTCCGACCAGACGGGTGTGATGTCTGGCGGGCAACTGCCCAGAGGTTTGAAGTTGGGAGATTCTATATATGTTTATCGCGCGGTAAACTCTAACTGCGCGATGCAGGATTTGTGACGTCAGGATGTTGTGTGACGTCAGGTCTTTGATGCGTAGTTCGCATGTAGCGATGTAGATGCCGCTACACCAGCATTTAGCAAAATATTTGAAAAGTTACTCAAGCAGTTACTTAGACATTTTAAATAGCCTACTTCATAATGAAAAATATGGCTTTACAAACGGTCGTTCGACTACAGATGCGGGTGTTGCTCTGCTGAAACACATATTTAACGCATGGGAGAACTCGCAAAACGCGTGGATGCTCAAATTTCACTTTATTTCATTTATTCTAGTGTTTTAAAAGAAATTGTGCATATTGCATACCGTTAGATTAGGCATGAACCAAAGATGTTTTCCTAAAATTAGAACTGCTCTATCACTGTTAGTTTTTTTTTTTAACGCAGTTCAAAGTCGGGCTTTCAGTATTTATTTTTTACTTGTTTGTAGTTTAAGGGCTCGTATAATTTACTTTTCTAGCAATCATCTGCGTCAAATACGAATTTTATAAGATTCTACAGTTATTTATATACTCTAAGGTTATTTTAGATGAAGATAAAAATAAAATATTGCCAGTTTTGTTGTTTTTATATGAAATTATTGACGTTTGAAGTTTTGGCAACGACAAATTCCGAATAAAATCATTAAAAATAATCCTTGTGGCCTGGGTCTTGTTATTGGGCCTAAAAACGTAGTAGACGGCCCCACATATATTAGGCAAAATATACACTTATACACTAAAAACAGTGATTTTCACAATGTTAACACTAGAAATAAGGACAAACTACGAGTTCCCTTTCACCGGCTTCATAAGGTTCATAACTCATTTGTTGGGCTTGGCATAACCTTCTATATCAATCTACCCTCTTCTTTGCTAGATTTGCCTTTTAATGCGTTTAAAACAAAAGTAAAATCCAAGCTTTGTTCAAAGGCAGTATTATTCTATCAACGACTACTTAAATGATGACTGTATGAATCACAGCGACCAACTATTCTTATAGTTGGTCGCTGTGATTAACTCAAGACATTGTTTATGTTCTTTCTCCAGATTACCTTCTGACAAGTTATATCTATATATCTATACATATAAAATGCTTTGTCCTGAATGACTGACTGACGGATCAACGCACAGCCTAAACCGCTGATTGTAGAGACCTAAAACTTGAAGGGTATGTTCTTTGTATGACGTAGGCATCCGGTAAGAAAGGATTTTTCGAAATTCTACCCCTAAAGGGGTGAAAAAGGTGGGCAAAGTTTGTGTGGGACAACGTGATTCCTTGGTCCAATCTACTTCAAATTTTGCATTAACATTCTTTAACAGAAGTAATGGAAGACTTGTTTCGTATTTTATTGAAATTTATCCCCTACCATGGTTAAATAGGGGTAGAAAGTTATTTTGGGAGTGATTTGCTTCGAAGTTGACATCAATACTCCTTAGTGCTTTTGCTTTTTTTGAGGGTGGGAAATCATCAAATTACTTCTCCCGCTCTGGGCAGAGCGAGAGTGTCAGAATTTTACTGTCTAAAACCTACCCGTGTTCCGTGCCCCGCCCAAGCCGGGCAGACCTCCAGCGTATGCTCCACCGTGTCCTCCGGGCGATCCACACAATGGTGACACCCGGGCGATTCCTCCCGCTTTATCCTGAACAGGAACCTCCCGAAACAACCGTGTCCGGTGAGGACCTGCGTCAGGTGGAAGGTGAGGACGCCGTGACGCCTCTCTATCCACTCCTCAAAGAGGGGACTTATCGCCGCAATTGTGGCGTGCCCAGCGCTGGGTTGCGACAATCGCACACTCCATGCCGCCATTAGATCCCGCCGGAGCTCTGTCCGCTATGCCGTGATTTCTCGCGGCAGCGGAGTTACACCCCGGCGTTTTGCCTCCAGATACCATGGCGGTAGTCCGGCAAGGAGGCTCGCCACCTAGCGGGAGACCGTGCGGTATCCCCGGACCAGCCTAATGGCCATGACCCTTTGTGACGCGTTCAACCACTGGGCCGGTCGCAGCCTCAATGAACGCGCCCACACCGGTGCCCCGTAAAGGGCCATAGACCGCACGACCCCCGCGTAAAACCTTCGGCAGGAGGCGTTTGGACCCCCTAAATTGGGCCGAAGCCGCTTCAAAGCAGCCCCAGCCCTATCCAGTTTGGGAGCCAAACGTCGGAAGTGCTCCACGAAGTTCCACCGGCTGTCGAGGACGAGTCCCAGGTACTTCATCGTCGACTCGACACCGATGTGAACCCCTCCCGCCGGTTATCTGGGAACCCGACAGTGGCACGTTCCGAGGACCGTAGAAACACATGGCCTCGGACTTGTGCAAGGCCACCTCGAGTCCCAATTGCCGGATCCTATCGAAGATTGTTGCACCCCAACGTGTCGCTAGTTTGGCCGCCGCTTCATGCGACCTCCCCTGCACCAGGACCAGCGTGTCGTCAGCGTAGCAGACTACGCTGACGCCGCTAGGGACGTCGGCGCGCAGCACCCAATCGTAGCCGATGTCCCACAGATGCGGCCCCAGGACCGATCCCTGCGGGACACCGCACGACATCTCTCGCTGGTTCCACTCTCCGGGGTGACCGGGGTAGATGACGGCCCTATCCGTCAAATAGGCCTCGACCACTCGACAGAGGTAGGTCGGCATCCGGAGACACCGCCAAGACTACCCCAGATATTCTACCCCTAAGGGGGTGAAAAAAAAAGGGGGCAAAGTTTGAATGGGACAACGTGATTCCTTGGTTCAATCTACTTCAAATTTTGCTTATACTCTTTAGCAGAATTGATGGAAGATGTGTTTCGTATTTTATTGAAAATCATCCCATAACGGTGTTAAATAGGTGTAGAAAGTTATTTTGGGAGAGATTTGCTTCGAAGTTAATATTAATACTCCTTAGTGCTTTTGATTTAAATTACATTTTATTTTGACACAATATGTTTGAAAAGTCAATCCAATTTTATTCAAATAAAGTTTTAGTTTAAAAAAAACTAAAAACCACGCATTTTACACGAACATAAAATTACTAAATAATAATTAAAAAGCGTGGGGCGCTCGGCTGTTTAGTTATGTATACTTAATCAATTTAAACAAAGCGCTCCACGCTTTTTGATTTAATCATTGGATATAAAAGAAGTAACAAGCTGGATTGGTACTTATATCGTAACTAGTACAAGTCAATTTAATTATTTAGTCATTTTAAGTTCGTGTAAAAAGTGGGTTTTTTAGTTTTTTTAAACCTAAAACTTTATTTTTTACTTTTTAGTCTAGTATATTTTTCATTTAGTCTTAAGTCAACGATGTTATGACTTGACCGGTTTACTAGTTAAGTAGCCACTAAAGAAATCCACTATCCACCTCCTGGCTCCATCATCAGACCCTCAACACCAAGTGCAATCTATTAGAGTCGTCAAACTGAATCATATGAGCTTAAACTCGAGGGGTTTACTAGTAGCCACTGAAGAGTTCCACTATTACACCTCCTGGCTCCATCGTCAGATCCTCGCCACCAAATGCGACATATTGAAATCGTCAAACCGAGTTATATGAGTCCAAATACGGAGGGTTTATTAGTAGCAACTAAACAGTTCCACTATCCACCTCCTGGCTCCATCATCAGACCCTCAACACCAAATACAACATATTTAAATCGTCAAACCGAGTCACAAGAGCCCCAACTCGAGGGGTTTACTAGCAGCCACTGAAGAGTTCCTCTATCCACCTCCTGGCTCCATCATCAGATCCTCGCAACCAAATGCGACATATTGTAATCGTCAAACCGAGTTATATGAGTCCAAACACGAAGGGTTTATTAGTAGCAACTAAACAAATCCACTATCCACCTCCTGGCTCCATCATCAGACCGTCAATACCAAATACAACATATTGAAATCGTCAAACCGAGTCATGAGAGCCAAAACTCGAGCGGTTTACTAGCAACCACTAAACAGTTCCACGATCCACCTCCTGCCTCCATCATCAGACCCTCGACAACAAATACATCATATTGAACTCGTCAAACCGAGTCATATGAGCCCAAACTCGAAGGGTTTACTAGTAGCCACTGAAGAGTTCCATTATCCACCTCCTGGCTCCATTATCAGACCCTCGACACCAGACCCTCGACACCAGACCCTCGACACCAAATGCAACATATTGAAATCGTCAAACCGAGTCATATGAGCCCAAACTTGAAGGGTTTACTAGTAGCTACTAAACAGTTCCACGATCCATCTCCTGTCTCCATGATCAGACCCTCGACAGCAAATCCATCATATTGAACTCGTCAAACCGAGTCATATGAGCCCAAACTCGAAGGGTTTACTAGTAGCCACTGAAGTGTTCCACTATCCACCTCCTGGCTCTATCATCAGACCCTCGACACCAAGTGCAATATATTGGACTCGTCAAACTAAAACATATGAGCCCAAGCTCAAGGAGTTTACTAGAAGTCGCTGAAGAGTTCCACTATCCACCTCCTGGCTCCATCATCAGACCCTCGACAACAAGTGCAATATATTGGACTCGTCAAACCGAATCATATGAGCTCAAACTCGAGGGGTTTACTAATAGCTACTGACGAGTTCCAGTACCCACCTCCTGGCTCCATCATCAGACCTTCGACTCTAAGTGCAATATATTGGACTAGTCAAAACTAATCATATGAGCCCAAATTCGAGGGGTTTACTAGAAGTCAGAAGAGTTCCACTATCCACCTCTTGGCTCAATCATCAGATCAGCTCTAAAATACTTAATTATTGTATTGTCATCGGTCTTTGATACGTGTGCAAAGGAGACGGGGATTTCTGGGTCTGATTGTAATCAGTTGACGTATGGTTAAAAAAAAAGGTTATATTTTTCTATTACAAAATGTAAAATATCAGCCTATTAACAATCTGGAAATTGAAAAATCCAAAAATGAAGTTATGGCTACGAACAAAATGGAATATCGATTAAATTATAATCGACTACCGTGACAGAGTTCATACTATTTAAAAGATGCTTTTACCAGATAATTAATTCAAATACATTAATTATTAGAATTAACGTATTAAACAGTTTAAACAAATTAAATATCTATAAAGATAAATGTTAAAATTGATTCATGTTTGCTAATCGATTATTGTATTTTTAGTCTATGGTCACATGTCAGTCAGTCACTCGTTTTGTATCGTTTAGTGTTAGTGCGTGTGCGTTTTGAGTGTTTCCTCCCATAGTTTTATTGATATTTTCTTTGACCCCTGCTTTCTTTCTACGGACTTCTGATCTTGCTTCTTGTACAACCCTTGCTGCCATACCGGACACGGAGAGCCTCGCTTTTACGTTGGACTTGGACTTGTTTTTTTGGATTCTACGACCAGCCTACCGATTGGATATTATCACAATGGATCGTTGTGTAAATTGTGGCATAGCGACTAGTCGCTGTAATACACTGGGTCATCGAGCTTTAGATGACGAAATGATATTAGCAGTGATTCGTCAATGGCGTGCACCACAATCTGTAAGTACTTACTCACCTCCTGTTTATTTGCTCACCAGTGTCTACCACGCTGGCTTGCAATCTTCACGATGTTTTCCTTCACGATTACATTTACAAAATAATAAAGTATGAATAGGTAAACATTTAAAAATCATATGAAGATTTTCATTACATTGAACTAAGATATATATTTTTTTATTGTAATAGATATTTGCACACCTATTCAGGTAGGATATGGTTTAAAGATCTTCTGTTCTATGTATCACCTCATGTACCCATATTCAACCAAATAAATGATTTGAATTTGAATTAAATAACTATCGGACAGAGTCGGTTGGTTTAAAAAAAAGTAATCATGTTAACTGAAATTAAAAACTTTTTCCATTTTTCAGGTAAACAGCAGTGACCATGTTTGCCAAGCTTGCTGGGACTTGGCTCAAAGACCACCTCATGGTGAACCTAGACATCTTGGCCACCGTAGTGTTTGTCTCCGATGTGGACGTTCACTTGCATCTAGAGTCAGCCATTTACTTCACACCACCTCACCTCGCGAATTGAGAATTTGTAATGTTATTCAAGAGTGGATTATACCTAGAGCTGTAAGTTGAATCAGTTTACATTTGTTTTATGTGCTTTTGTTGTAAGTCAAATTGAGTTTTTTAATACTTCAATGATTATGTATTGTTTGTTGCAGATAGAAGTACCTAGTCGCATATGCCATACTTGTTGGGTTGCTGCAGACAGAACTGCTGTCCATATGGTCTCTGGCCCATCAACTTCTTCCCAAGCAAGCCCAATTGAAGCAATACAGCCACAGGTACAAGTTCTTCCTGCTGAACCTCCAGTTGAAGAAGTTAGAAGTATTCAGCCTGAACCTACTATTGTATTACCAGATTACATGAGGGCTGTTGAAACAGAAAGTAGGTGCTTTATTGAAGGATGCCTGAGAACAGAGAGGTATAGAGTTCCACTTTCCACTAGAAAGATGTTGCTCAGTCGGTATAAATATTATGTACCTGAGAATAATCGTCTATGTGATAGACATTTAGTTATAGAAGCATGGGATTTTCTTACCAGTTTGAGAAATAATTATGTACAGACTTTTACAGCAAAACATATCCAGGACATGATGTCCTTAAAAGAAGTTGTAGAATCAGGATTACTTCATTTTGAGAGTATAGATGATATGGAAGACCATGTTGTGCATACGTAGATAGGGTTAAACAAAGCGCAGTTCCATCAAATGTTTAATGAGGTTCCTCAGTTATTAGAAATTCCTAGGGGGTCCCTAGCTTTAGCAGCATATTTAATTAAGCTTAGAACTGGGGATTCTGATGAGAGGTTGTCAACTTTATTAAAAGTGTCTAGGCGAACTCTAGAAAAGTGGTTACACCAAGTGAGAGATCTGCTGTATGAGTATTTTGTACCTAGACACCTAGGTTTAAATCATATAAATAGGCAAAACATAGTGCAAAGAAATCTGTTAATACCTAACACATTGTTTGGTTACTTTGAGGGAGTAGATAGGCCCATTGTAATATTTGATGGAACATATTGTTACATTGAAAAGAGTTCGAATTATTTATATCAAAAAAGAACATATAGCATGCACAAATATCGCAATCTTATGAAACCGTTTTTAATGGTATGTACCGATGGGCATATAATTGATGTGCTGGGCCCCTATCCAGCCACCACTTCAGACGCTGATATAATGAAAAAGGAATTTTCAAATGAAAGACCATTACGGGAATACTTCCTTCAAGGTGATGCTTTTATACTGGATAGGGGCTTTCGTGATTCATTGCCCTTGTTGCACCAATGTGGATATAGGACTTATGTGCCTGCATCATTAGAAGAGGGTGAGACACAGCTTTCCACTAGTGAAGCAAATAAATCGAGAGCAGTCACCATATGTCGTTGGGTAGTGGAGGTAGTAAACGGCAGATTCAAAAGAGTTTTTAAATTATTACGGCAAAATTATTTTAACGTAGCTAGTAAAAGTTTCATGAAAGATTTTGAGGTGGCTGCTGCTCTTTTAAACAATTTTCACCCTCCTATTATTGATCGTGTAGATGCTGGGGAAATATTAGTACAAATAAATATGAATATGAATACAGAAAATGAATTAGCAGAATTTATTGTAAGAAACCATTATAATAGGCGTAGGGCTGATTTTCAAACAATAACTGTACAAAATGATAACCTATATGATTTTCCCCAGCTTACCGATACTGAGCTAATACTAATATCACTAGGCACATATCAAATAAAGCAGGCACGTTCCTATTTTGGTGAACATGTAAGGGGCAATGATGGCTATGTGATAGAAGTGTGCAGGGAGGTCAGCAGCAGCCTACTTCGAGAGCTGTCAGCTACAAATACCTCATGGCTACTTAGGGGCCGCATTCATTCGATTCGATTCATATAAGTCGAAAAACGTATTTTGTTTACATTTTAGTCGACAGCTCTCGCAGAGGTAGGGAAGCAATAATAAAATATTATTGTAACTGCATCGTAGGCAAACTGACTGTAGGCTGCTGCGCCCATGTAATGTCAATAATATGGTACCTTAGTTGGGCTAGGTACCAAGATAATATTGTACCACCTGCACAATTTCTAGTTGACATTCTAATTATAATTGAAGATGAATAAAATATACTAATTAAAAACGATTTTTATTTATCATCTCTTTACCCATGATTTTTAATAGGTATTTGTGTTTCCTAATTTCCATCCACTCTACAAATATAATTAAGGCAAGTCAAAGTGCCGCTAGTGGCACTCTATCCCTATCGGATTAAGTGCCAGGGTCCGTTTAGGCACAAGAGAATGTAATGTTTTCGGAATTTGGTGTTTTACAGCGAACTAACCGTGTATACACCTATAATTGTAACAGCATCCTATCTTTAAAAAAAACAACTACCTATCGCACAATGAGGTTATACATCGCACTTCAAAAATCAGCTGTTTTGTTACGTAACCTCACTTTAACAAAATCTCTTTTAACTCGTCTCTCAGATTGCTAAAATCCGCAAAATTTTCAGTGATGGTGTGATAATATAGTAGCTATTAATTGACACCAATTTCATCTCTTTACATCCAGGCCCAAGATTGTATGAAAGCGTATCCGTCTCCTTTTCAAGTTAATCGAACTTCTTGAAGTTGGTGAAAATTACGTTGAAAGATTCCGTTACATAGATAGATAAATAGATAGATAGATACAGGTCAAGCTAATATAAAGCTTGTAAAAAGGTTGACCTCACATAGAAGCTTGGTGCAATGCAAATACTCTTTAAAATTGGAATGTCTCAAAAGTCACCGTACTTTATTAGTACCGCATTTGAAGGTTTCACCTTTACAGAGAAAGAAAGAAAGAAAGCATTTATTTGTCAGAATATTGTACAAAGTTGTTATGTGCATTATGTATTACGATCATAATATTCTGCCGTTTCCGGCGTACAAATATGGTTTGTAAAATTATGGGTCATCATTACATTAAAATTAAATTATTAATCATTAGTATTACAATTACAAATAATTTTAATAAATTAAACAATAGTTGTAGAAGAGATTAATTATATAAGTCGGAATTTAATAAAGTCAAAGAGATAAAATATGATTTATAGGCAATAATGTCAAATATTTAGATTTTTTCATTCATAAAATCTTCAGTCGAGTAATAACATTTGCTTAAAAGAAGGTTAAATAATTTACTTTTAAATGTTCTGAGGCTGAGAGTTTTGAAACCATCAGGTAATTTGTTATAAACGGTAATGGACATGCAGTATACATTATTAGAAAAAAAAAAAAATCTACGCCTAGGAACATTAAGCATATGCACTTTGCGACTGGGTCTGGATACAACATCATTAAATAAGTCAAATTCATGTCTGTTTTGGTGTACAAAAATACAAATTTCAAAAATGTATAGTGCTGGAAGTCGCAGTATTTTAAGTTTTTTAAATAGTGGAACACAACTCTGCCCTCGTAATAGAAAATGCAGTACTTGCAAAATGGCGGTTTCGAGAAAAACGCGGTAAAGTGTTTTTTTTTAATCTCTACTTTAACTGATTTAAAACTCATGTGTTTTGTTACGGAAAAGGTACATAAAAATACTAAGTATTGTTTAGTTTAGTTTTGAAGTAAATTTTTCATAAGTAGGTCTCTAGAAAGTTGAATACTGCACTTAAACCTTGTGTCTCTATTGGTAATACATCAAAGTAGTGAAGTGAAGTGCAGTACTCGTGTTTGTTACTGCATTTATATCTAGGAAATAAATTGACAGCACTAGCAAAGTTATTTACTGAATATATGTATAATAAAAGGCATAATGCAGTATAAAAACGATTTTTTAAACATTATATCGGGAAAAAAAAAGGAAAAACATGATTATTATGAAAATCTTTTTATTTAATCATTTAATCAGTCATTGTTGGGACATATAGTACCTACTTAATAAAATATAATTGTACTAGGTACGGTGCTGAACTAAAATTTTATAAAAATATATGTTTAGAAATACCTATTATTATTAATAAAATTATCATTAGGTTTATTACATGTGATTTAGTAACATAAAATAAATGAGATCATTCTTCATACGCTTTCGCCTTAAATTCTTTAAATGGAACACTGCTTCCGTAGGAAACTAAAAAATATTTAAATAATGGCACTGTAACAGTATTTTAGTAGTAATTAATTAAAATTAAATCTCGCAGCCTTTGTTTCATGTTTCTTCACAGTCTTCTACTTCTAAACTATTCACAAGATCAGTCAAAGAATTATTGACGTGGAGGTTTTGCCAAAACGATAATCTGTTTTGTGCTATTATTTTGGACACTAGAAATAATACCAGATTTTCTTGGAAAAACGTTTTTGAAAGGATGAGGAATTGACAATGACTTTAAATATTTAACTTTTAGGAACTCAATTTCGTGTAATATTCCATCATACTCTGTCTTCACAAACAAGTTAATTTTATTTCTGTGTACCTCCACAAAAACAGTATCTTTTTAATATATCCTGTTTGTGCTCTTTTTAAGTCTATGTTGATATGAATGATCCATATATTTGCAGAAGTCAGAAACTTCCATATCTATTACTGTGACTTTCCCTGAATTAGCTAACTGCACACAATCAATGAAACTTCAACGACCACGGAAATTATTTGAAGACATTTTACCTGCAATAAAAATAAACAAAATAAATTATAGTTCCCAAGCATAGAAAAACACAGTGAACACAAACATCATACAATATTATGATCTTCTATACCTTTTGTGAAGTAAAAAAAAGCCGTAAAATCTCATCAAAAATAGTTTACGAAACATTAGTAATTGGTAAAACCATCACTATAATTCAAAATTAAATTTTATTTTAATGTAGGTATTTGAATTGCATCTAAGTAGGTACTCAATGGGGGATTACTCAGTTACAAGTTACACGTATCAATAACATTAAATTCTTCTATTTTATAAACAAATTACCAAAAATCTCACCGTGAAAACTTAGGTGAAGTGTTATGTCAATAATGTACATGAATGACAGCTCACTTCACCTAAGTTTTCACGGTGAATTTTTTACAGAATAGACCGGCAGTTCATAAGTAGGTACATTTTTACCTAGATTACTCAAGGTCATTTACGAATTATTCGTGATATTACGTAGGTATTTTAGATAATTATCTTGAAAGAAGTAACCAATACAGACTTGTAACGTCTTAAAATAATAAGTTAAAATCAATTAAATAAAATCTGCACTTACCACATACCTTGCCGCACAAAGCCGCACAAATTATCGCAAAAGAAAATGAAGGCGCAAAAGCCGGGGTACGTGACGCGCGGCAAAAGCACAGTGTGTAGGATGTATAAAACGCAGTATGCGCTTCAACAACACATAATATTTTACATTTTTCTTTTATGATACTAAAGTCAATCGCGGTATAAACCATTACTGCATTTCACCTAATACAACATATATAATACAACATGTAATAAACAAATACGAATGTACAAAATTAAAACGCAGCCAAAATGCGAGTACTGCGTTTCTTACTAGTATTTAGATGAATACTGCATTATAACTTGGTACTAAATACGTGATTACTGCATTTTAATCTGGTGTATGCTCATTGCTGCATTCATACTAACAACATCAGATAATTTCATGCGAAATACTGCATTTTTCCTTCTTATTTCACCATGTTCCAGCGAAGCAAAAAAAAAAAAAAAAAAACTACGTATAGCCTAAAGTCTCTAGATGTAATTTTTGAGAAAAACAGAAAAAAAACCGAAAATGTCGATTACTGCATTTGCTACTACGAGGGCAGAACTGTCCAGTGGGTGCGCTCCACAAATTGAGCGCACGCATTTTTTCTGAGCTCGAAACACTCTCTTAAGGTCAACCGAATTACCCCATATTATAATGCCATAGTGCAAAATTGATGAGACATAACCATGGTATGCACATAGTGCCGCATTAACACTAGCCACACGTGTTAGTCTATATAAAACAAATACAAATCTATCTATCTTCTTACATAAGTCATCAATATGAGATTTCCAGTTACAGGTTTTGTCAATTATTATCCCTAAGAATTTTGCATTATCGACCTCTTCTATTGCCTCATTTCCATATTGTATTTTATGCCGTGGACGCGTACTGTTATATGTCTGGAATTGTATCATTTTTGTTTTGTTAATATTAATATGAAGATTATTTTGTTCAAGCCATGTAATAACTTTATTTAAAGTCATGTTTATTTCATTTTGGTACTCAAGAACGTCGTCATTTTCGTTTATAATACTGAGGGTCGTATCGTCAGCGTATAGTATGCAATTGTGGGAAGTTACACTAGGCAAGGTATTAACATATAGCAAGAATATAAGCGGCCCCAGTATGGTCCCTTGGGGTACACCGCAGTTATTTCCACGATACTGAGACCTCCTTTAGATTTCCTGTTTGTCCCGAAATCTCAAAACATTGCTGTCGTTGTGTAAGGTAGCTTTCGAGCCATTTTAACGCGTTTCCCCTTATGCCATATCTGTCTTATTTATAAATTAGCAGTTTATGGTTCACGAAGTCAAAAGCCTTTGACATATCTAAAAAAATGGAGACAACTGGTAGTTTATCATTAAGGCTTTTCGTTATTAATTTTAATAGAGCATAACAAGCTGTTGTGGTCGATATGTTTTTTCTGAATCCAAATTGATCTTCACTTAAAATTTTGTATTTGGATAAAAAACCGTAGAGTTTTTCATGCTTGACCTTTTCAAAGATCTTTGATAATATTGGTATGAGTGTTACGGGGCGGTAATTATTCATATCACTTCTATCACCTTTCTTGTGGATTGGTTTTACAATTGAGAATTTTAACCGTGAGGGGAATAAACCTTGCATGAATGACAAATGAATAATATGGCTAATATGAATAGATAAAAACGTAGAGCATAATTTAAGAATTTTTGTGTTAATGTCATCGTAGCCTGTAGAGTTGGTTGATTTTAAGGAGTTTATTATTTTATATACACTGATATCATTAGTTGGGGTCAAATACATAGTATTTGGATGGTAAGTCATCGGTGGTGTGTAGTCAATAGATGGGTTAATGGTGTCATTCGTTGTATCAATAAAAAAATTGTTAAAAATGTCAGCTATCTTTTGAGGTTGAGTGTAAGTTTGATTGTCTACTTGAATTTTATGTATGTCATGAGAATTTTGTTTGTCACTGTTGTTACTTTTTATTACTTTCCAGCCAGCCTTACATTTGTTGCTGGATTGAGACAAATAACGCGTGTTTTCGCCCTTTTGTGCCTGTAACATGCATCTTTTTAGAATAGCAGTATATTTACAGTAACTGTTTTTATGACGATTTTTATTTGCTGTTGAGAGACGATATATTTTGAGATTTAGACGCCGTTTGTTTATACAACATTTTTTTATGCCTTTTGTCATCCAATTGTGTTTTAATGGCTTAATAGTTATTTTAAACTTGATTTTGGGGAAACATAAATTATAAAATAATAGTAGAATGTCATGGAAATAATTAAATGCAATGTCAGTATCTTCAGTCTGGTAAATATCCGAGAAAGACAATGAAGATAGACAGTTTACAAACTTATCTATAATATCTTGATTAAAATCGCGTCTTTGTTCAAAATAAAATGGTCTTTTAACATTCGTGGTGTCTACCGTTACCTCAAAACATATAGATTGACCTGTTTCGTGATCAGATAGAGCTAGGTAGTGTATCTGGGGCTTAACATTTGGTATATTACTCGTAATTAAGTCAATACAGGAGAGTTTTCTTGTTGGATTGGTAATATGATTATTTATGTTATAGTTTTTCAAAATAGATTCAAGCTCTTGGAAATGTTTATCTGCTTTTATAGCGTCTATGTTCCAGTCGCCACATAAGATGATGCTTTTATTATTTCTTTTCATAAGTTTTCTTAAGATGAGGTTTAAATTTTCTAGAAATAATTTAATGTTTGAATTTGGTGTGCGGTAAATGCAGATAACATAAAGTTTCAAGGTTGTTATTTCAATTGCACAGTACTCGAAATAATATAACTTGGGCTCAATTAAATTACATAAAGGTTTGCAGTCAAGGCCTTTTTTGGTCAATATACACGTCCCACCTCTACGTTGATGCGGCCTTGAAAAGGCTGACACTACTGTATACTTTTTCATGGTAAGATTGGATTCTGCCCCTTGTCGTATAAATGTTTCACTGAGGCAAACAATATCAATACTCATATAAGTTTTTTCTAGTTCCGTTATTGATGATTCTAGAAGGTCTTTTTTACTCAATACACCAGCTATATTTTGATGTAGAAGAGAACATTTGCGTCTAACCTCGAAAAAACATCAGTTGGCTAGTGTTTACACTGTTGCTTAAAGGTTTAGAAATATTATTTGTGGTATTACACTGTTTTTTAAAATAATATGGGATAGTTCCTTTTTTGTACATATTTGTTTTTGTAACATTGATATTATACATCGGTTGCAAATCTTTGTTGGTACATCTTGATTTAAATTGTGAAGTTACCAATTTCTGGAAGTTAATGTTGTCGATTTCTATATTTATTTTAGAACACATAAATTGCTTCGATACAAAATTATAGTTATTAGCGCTTACCATAACATCAGATGTATCAATTAATTGGCAGTTTGGATAGTTTTTTACAATCAGTTTTATGTGCTTATTTAATAGGTTAGTGTTTATGTAGCGATTATTTAGAACGTTTAGGATGAACACTTTGTTATTTTTTAGTTTGTGAAGTGAAGAACATAACTCTGTTAAAAATAAGTAGGGATTTTTATCGTTACTTCCAATACCCAATACGATAATGTCGTCACTTTTTAGTCCTTCTGATAATTTGTCAAAGTTGCACAGGACTTGTGTACTCGTTGCATATGGTTTTGAGATTCCCGATACCGAATATATGTTGTTCCATTTATTATTATTTCTTTGTGTTGCTATTTCTTGAGCAAATTCCCGTACTTGTTGGTCACCTAAAACTAAAATTCTTGGAGAAGATATGTTGTGGCTTAGTTCTTCTACTTTTCCTGAATTTGATGAAGAAATTATTAGGTCTTCCTGTCGAGTATCTTGTGTTAGTTTGGGTGGATACTTTATAGGTGCGTTTGGAGTCTTATTTTGGTCCATAGATGTCGCTAAATGTTGTGTCGTGTTGGTAATGATGTCGCGCTTTAGTAGGGGTTGAGGTGTTTTGAGCTCATGGTTTACTGAGTCAGAATCTTGAGTCTTCAGGGGTATAGAATGGGTAGATATACTCTTTCCAACGAGATTTAGAGGCGTAGAATGAGTAGATTTACTGGTCGTTCTAATGAGATTACGTTTACGGGAGGTCGTCGGTGTAATGTTTTTCATGTCGGATGAGACAATCTTTTTGTATGTATCAATAATTTTCTGACCTTCGCCTAAGTCCATTTTTATTCGGAAGTTTTTGCTGTTCAAGTTTTCGATCTCCTGATGTGCTGATTGAAGTTCCATTGATAGTCGTCTAATTGTTTCTTTGAGGTTGATTATAGTGTCGGTATCATTCATGGACGTGCTTTGCAAGCTCTTCATGGTGGTATCGAGCAATTTTGAATCATTTGTAAATAAATGATCGAGTGAATTTGCCCGTCGTGGCTTTCTAGTTGTAATGTTCTCAAATTCCATTTTAAAGGAGTTCGTAGTGGTCATATTCAATATTTAGTTTTATTTGTTTGCAAATTAATAAAAAATACAATAAAACAAAAGAAAAGAAAACTTAATTGAAAAATAAAAACAGAAAAAATCCAAATTAATTTCGCCTTTGTCCAACTGTGATTTGAACCTGCCCCCTTGCGAGTTTCTACTGCCGGAGTTAACCTCCGCGCCACGGAACTACTTGTTAAAGAGTCTCAAATTGTTAGCCTATTTGTTAAGGCAGTAATTCCAGTGGATGGTCCGTCTTTCTGCGTAACCATATATGGTAACGAACCCGCACACACTTTTGATGAGTCACTTTGGTTCACGTTCACAACACAATGTCTTTTGTTTGTTACCCACTTTTTTGAATGGTTTTTTTTATTGTATAGGGCGCACTGTTTGTTATTAGTTTATTTTAATATGAGATTATTGTCACTTGTACTTTTTATTATGGATTGGTATAAGTTTAGACTAATTTTGAGAGTATTTATAATTTTAAGAATATATTAACACGGAGCTTCAATTATTTGCATGCGCTTCGTACGACGATGCGATCGCGATCTCGAGAGGTTTGTATTGTGTTCAAGAGAGTGCAATTTCCCATCAAAGTCTGCTTCGCAATGACCATAAACAAAGCTCAAGGTCAAACTCTTAAGATAGCGGGAGTAGACTTGAGGGAAAGCTGCTTCTCCCACGGCCAGTTGCATGTGGCATGCTCCAGAGTAAGCGCACAGAGTAGCATGGTGATTCTAGCACCCGAAGGAAAAACAAAAAATATTGTTTACAAAGAAATGCTGCGGTAGGTATAGTATTTCGATTTCGTTGTAAAAATATAATACTTCCGTGTAACTTTTACCAGATCGAAGGCCAAGCTTCGTGTTCATAAAATATATTTACTTAACAAAATTGTATTTTATTTTCATGTTTAAATTCTTAAACTATAATAAAGATTGTTATATTTTATAAGTATTCAAATATTTTAACATAATAATTTATATGTTATAACAAAATTAATAACGAAAAAAATCAATAAAAAATTCTGTTAGAACCATTTTCGACTTCTACGCGGACGAAGTCGCGGGCAAAAGCTAGTGAGTTTTTATAATTGTTTATTTTATTTGACTTTATAAATCAACTTATTTTAATTTAACTTAAATTATTTTTTTACATAATCTAGTCATTACAATGATTTTTTAATGAATAGTATTGCAATATGTGGTTAACTAGCGACCTCGACAATTGGTCATATAATTTTTGCCTGGGCAACCGGCAGCAAGTTCGTCATGCTCCCGCAGATGTCACTGCTTGTGGTAGTGTCGGGGGTCAGGTTGCCTCCGTCCCTCAATATGGCGAGGGGGGTGATGGCTGATCTTTGCGTTATGCTCGTGAAAGGGTGCTGCTTGTGGTGCCTGGTCGTCTTGCTGATCATGGTTTTGTTATTGTTATTAGTAATTCGCTGTTTTATTCTACCTCGATGGTCCTAGTTTATCATTTATAACTTCCAGTTACAACTATATGTAAGCGGGCACGTCCTTTATGCCTGGAGGCTTTTATTTAGATATTAAGTTCGGTTTACGTTTAGTTTTTATTTCTGCCTGAGTATATATAGTTCTCGATGATTTTGTTTGGTATATTGGCGTGTGTTAGCTAACATTTGGCTAATAATTTCAATTATGTTTTGTGTTGCGTAATGTAAATTATTTTGAATACTATTATATAGAATCTTCTTTTTTTTTTTTGTTCTTCTAACTGAACAGACAGCTGTGCTGCTGGGGAGTTTGTTGCGCCACTTCTTCTTCCCAGCTAACGCACTAAGAAGTGGTGAAGGTTGGGCGTTTTGGGGGACTGTCTTATGTAACTTTGACGTTCGAAAAGTGCTGATTCTCAGCCTAGTTTGAATAAATGACTTTTGAAATTTGAAATTTATATTTTAAATATAATTATTTTATTGCACTAACTGATAGTGCAGATGTGTCAAGAGGATCAAATGCTGGGAACAAATATAATGTGAAAAATCAAAGGAAATGCCAGATTAAAAAAGAAACATAATTTATGAAACATAAATATTTCAAAAACTCCTTTGATTTTACATAAAGTTCCTTGTCAGCAACACTATCGCTCAGTATAAATCAGAATGTTTTTTTGTAAGAAAAATCGCGTTCGATGCCCGGTACGGTTCAGCTCTGATCTGCCATCGCAAATTCATGTTTTTTTACGCGACTGACATAATATATTCCCCCCACTTCAATACAGCTGATTATATTTTTTGGTCATATGGTTTTGTTTGACGAGGTATGAAATGACTTTGTTTTTAAAGTTGTTTTAACTTTGACATGCTCTAACTTTGGACTCCCCCCTACTGAAGGAAATCGGGGATAAACTCAAAAACTACCGAATAAATTTTCACCAGTCCGAGTGATTCATGAGGAAGGTTTGGGTGTATAATTCATTAAAGTTTTGTGAACATTGGCGGAAATATGACGATGATTGTTGATGATATCAGAAAAAAACATGCTGACTGGGAGCTTTACTGGCGTACGCCTCGTAAACCAATAGAGTTATATGAAAACAATGTATTACGGGATATACATTATTTACGTGGATTAATACATAAATGATACCTACATTTAATAGCGGTAGTACGTTCCGTGGGATATTTTCCGACATCCACCAATAAATCAGATAAAAAAACGTAGTAACAAAATGACGAGCTTAATATACAGTTACAGTGTCCTTAGTCATTGTTATATCGATAATCGACTTTTACGAGTCTTGCGATGAAATGGCCAATATTCTCATTTATCGGATATTTCCAGGGCGGAGTACTGGATAACCTATAAAAATAGATTAACCTACAATCTCTGGCAGTTGCGAGTACAGAGCCGCGCCAATTTGATTACTGTTTGTGTCTGGCCGAGGACCATCGACGATGCTGCGGACAACTACACGAGTGTGTTTCATGTCCAGTGCTTTGTACGATTATTAAAATGAAATAGTGTACATGTCGGCCCACATTTAGCTATAGCTCACAGATTTTGTTTCCATAACTACATTTTGAAAAAAAAAAAAATCGATTCAAAGACTTCCTGTCAGGTGAGATAAATCAAATGCTTACCGATGCTTAATCATAGTTTTTATTTGTCTAAACCTTCTTTAAAAAAAATCCACTCTTTATTTATATTTCTTTTCGTACCTACACGGATGAATGAGATGCCCCTGCTGGCAGTGTGACGTGTCCTAACGCATGCAAGCCTTCATAATTAAGAAAGTCAGTTGCTCACAAGTCGCTGAGCGCTTCATTCTTTAATCTTAATAATGCATCGAAGTAACACGCCCCGCAGTATTGCGAGCGCTTTTTGTCTGTTTGCCGGTATGTCATGGGATCACGGCACACTCCACGACTGCAGTTGTGTGCTATTTTCGCGTATGAATTGTCAGGAACATTACACTTATAAGTCATTACATTGCACGTCTACTGTCACAAAAAGTTTTGTAAATCTACAATCAGGCGTCCATCGTGGTCTGTGTTTATGGTAGTCACAAAATTATGACAACTACCGTTTCTCAAAATAAGACAGTATTTACGTTTAGTAGGTACATGCATGGGATTAGAATCAAATATCATTTCAGGATTACATACTGTAAATAATGTGTCTATGCCATTTAATCCGCCTGCATAATTCGCAATCAGTCTCGCGGTATAAATCAACTAGCGGTAATACGACGCGTCTATTATGTGGTTTGCACGCGATTATGTGTCGTACGTCACGATATCGTTATACACGTTTAGCTGATAGAACGTGCGGAGTATATAGGTACGATATCAACCGGCAATGTATTGCAAGAGACACTGCATTAAATCTCGACACTCGCTGCAACATTGACAGGCGATTACTAGATTATACCGCGGCACAAGTCACGGATATTAGACTATTGTCTTAATATTTGTGTTTCAGTGTTTCTTTTAATATTCTTTACGTCCAATAGTTCCAATAAAAATTTTCATTCAAATTAAATAATGTATTCCTTTGCAAACATGAGTAATTGGTACATAGACGGTTTTTATAATGAAGTTTACCGTGTTCTACAGTCACATGGGCTTGCAAATCATATTAAACTACGAATATATTATTATAATTACTAGCTTCTGCCCACGACTTCGTCCGCGTGGAAGTCGTAAGTCACCACAATATACTACGATAACAGCCACATTTTTACAAAACTTTTTTATTTACTAAAAAGAGGAAAGGACCCAATATCGAGCCTTGTGGGACACGCATTTTTACTTTCAGACCGAGTGAATTGACCTCATTAATTTGAACTTGCTGTTGTCTATCATTTAAATACGATTTTACCAAACTGAGCGCAAGTTTACCTAGTCCGTAATGCTCAAGTTTCAAGAGTAAGGTCTATAAACGCGCTTAAACTGGTAATTGTGGGGAATTAGTGGTAAACGCAGTATAACACTGTCTCGCCAATGCCACAACCTATTAGAATTTCCGGCTCGATGACGTTTCTCTGCAAAGTTAGGGCTGGGTTCCGTTACACAGCTTCGGCGGACTTAAGTTCCGAAGGAGCATCATCTGGACACCGACCTTCAACTGAATGTTGTGCGCCGGAAGTCCACTTGACATTAGCGAATTTAGAAACTATACGGGGTAATGTGTGGCATCATCTTCCTCCTTATCAGTATTAATGGAGGTGTATATCACTTCATTCCCTTCAATTTGAAGAATTTGAAAGAATTTGAATACTGTGGTTGATCGCTGCAGCTTGATCATTTTCGGCGTTAAAATGGAAACACGCTCAAGAATTCTCTTGGTACGGTATTCGACTGATTTCCCCGTACACCCGATGAATCAACTTCTACAGTGGGAACTACTCTACCAAGAGCCTCTGGTAGGGCCATCTGGCCGCTCTCCTCTGGAAGAGTGCTTTCACCCACTTTTAGAAGAACATCGGAGCATTCTTGAGCATGTGAATTCGTTTCGTTGCTCTCTAAATCGATGGGAATCTTAAGCCTGGATGGCTTCCTATGTTTTGTCACCAGGAAACAGTGTGGCAGCAATTTGAGAAGATCCACAGACAGATTTAAAAAATCGCTAGCACAAATCTGCTGTCATAATCTGTTCATAAAGTCTAAAATTAAGCTAGTTTTTTTTGGGCTGGTTAAGGCTTCCCCCAAGTCTTTCCAGGTAGCTACTCTTTTCAGGTACGCTATCTCAATAGAGAATCTTACGCAGCGCTGAGACAGCAGCCCAAGCAAGGAATTAATATACTATATAAACAGGTTCACTAATGTTTCACCAAAACTCCATTGTCAAATTTTTTGTTTACAACCAACGTTTCTTAAACTGTTTATTTTACAAACAACTTATTTCGCAAATATTTTATTTTATAAACACTCGTTTTACAAACATTTATTTAGCAAATGCTTCTCTTTACAAATGTTTCGCATGATTTTAATCATTTACTTATACATTTTTCATTTAATATTGTGATTATTTTGGAAAAATCACGTCTATACTAAATATAATTTTATAATAAATTTTCTAAACCAGTCACAAAGAGATCATGGTTCCGCGGAGCCTACTAAAATGATATATTTTTTTCTGTTAGCTTAAGTCGTTTCTGGCATTTTTTTTATTTTTATGGTTTACTAGCTGCGCCCCGCGGTTTCACCCGCATAAGTCTCGATCCCGTGAAAATATCGGGATGAAAAGCATCCTATGTGTTAATCCAGGTTATGAACTATCTGTGTGTCAAATTTCATCCAAATCCGTTCAGTAGTTTTTGCGTGAAAGAGTAACAAACATCCACACATACATACAAACTTTCGCGTTTATAATATTAGTAGGATATACTAAAATTACCCTTTTGCTTTTAATGAGTTTAATTTTTAGGAAATTGTTGCGTTATTCAATATGCAAAACGTTTTCATTCCAAACGTTGTTTTATGAGATAACATGAATAAAAAATGAAAAATTTGTCAAATAATACGTTATTAAAAAAAAGTTTATCGGATAAATTAATTATTTTTATTTGGCAAAGTTGTTATTGTGTAATGATGAAATTGCAAATCATATTTTTGTCAATCGTTACTTGTCAAATGAAAATTTGTAAAAATGACTGGTCACCTTACAAACACCAGGTATAGGTAGTTAATTTATTTCGCGAAATCCTGTCTCGTCGTCATAATAACTTTAACCATAAGGTTTAAATTCCAATAACTAACAGGACTTCATGAAATATCTGCCAGGCAACGTTTGTCGGCGTGAGTCAATATTTTTCGGCTTAATTTCATCCTTGATACCAAAAGATTAAAAACATGCATAAAAGTATTTAGTATTTGAATTATTTTGTTTTTGTGATATTGAACTACTTTACAATAATTTGCTTTTAAAAATAAATAGCACTAAAAATATTGTGTTTTTTATACACAAGAACACAATATTTTAGTTTAAAAAAAATATATTTTGTACTTTAGCTCTAGATCTTTGACAGTCGTTACGAGTCGTCAGAAGCCCGAAAGTCTGACACCAGTCTTACCAAGGGGTATCGTATTACCCAGTTACTGGGTTGTGGAGGTCAGATAGGCAGTCGGTTCATGTAAAATACTGGTATTCAGCTGCATCCGGTTAGACTGGAAGCCGACCCCAACATAGTTGGGAAAAGGCTAAGCAGATTGATTGACTTTAGCTCTAAAATTATCAGAACACAACCTTCAATATTTTGTGACTGAAAAGTACTTGTGACGTACCAGTTTCCTAAAGATTACGAAGTTTTCCTTTTTTTGTAAATTGATACATTCTATGGTATATAAATAATAATAAAAATATCCTATAACAAAATGTAAAAAAAAGAATTACAAAAAAGAACAATACTTGGGAATCGAACTTTCAACCTCAGGTATGCAATCATATAACCGCTTAGTTATTTGCTTTGTTGAAAGTTATTAGCTGAAATAGCCGTTCCTATATACGAGTACTTCATGATTGGCTGCTTAGTTCCAGAAATGTACAGCGTGATGATAATCATTTTAAAACTTAAATCGGTAACTATCTACAATATCCTAACCTTTTTGCGCATCTACTATTTGCGGAGATAAATACGAACATATTGTAATATTACTCATCTCCATAGCAAATAGCGTGATAGTATATATATACCCTAAAGTTTGACCAGACTTATAGGGAATATATCTATGCAACATTTTAACAGAATCTGTCCAGTACAATTTGCGTGATGCTGGAACATACATACAGACAAACAGACAAAAATTCTAAAAACGATATTATCGCCATTAGAATCGATCCCACACACACCTCGTAGCAATTACTTTTTTCAAAAATATTCAATGTACAGTTTTGACTTCGCTACGATTTTATTATATGTATAGATTTTAAATAACAATTGGCAACACTTAACGGATACATGACCGCACCCACGGATCACAGATGCACGGATGTTTTTCGGATTCATTGCAACTAAGATTCTTTCTGATCATAGTAGTTAGCCATGGTTTGAGTAAAATACTTCCGCGGCCGCTCATGACGCGCGCCGCATCGTCACGAGATAGAGGGCAGCCCGCAGAGTTGCCAAACACGATAAGTAATTTTGAAACTGCTCACAAACATATTGCATATTACCAGCCAGCAATCCAGCCATGAGCCATCCAAACAGCCACGCACACACTCGCGCAGAATATTAAACTACACTTCATAGTCAATTGTCTCAATGATTTCATCAACGCTATTCGTGAAAGTGAATAGAGTCTCTAATACTCGTATATGCGAACATTGTTTGAACTTTGGCATTCGAGATGTCATGGGAATGTGTACTTCAGTGAGTTTGGAGAATGATAATCAATAAATCATATTATCTTCATAGTTATTGAATTATATCGTCCTGTGCAAATGATCGTATTTACTTGCCATCCGTCCAGTAATGCTACGCGGCTACGTAGCAACTGCTACGGCGCTACGAGGATCTCTGACTCCTACGTCACAGGTCCTCCAAGTTTGGGAGTCAAGGTTTACCCTATCTGTATGACCTTTATTCACTGAAATCATGCGACCTAGTCTTTAAGCATTGTTGAAGGTTTTTGTATAAATAAAGATTTTATATTTATTTTATTATTATTTATTTGTTATGAACTTAAGTTCTACGTAACAAAACTACAACTTCGTGTTTATAAGTTTTACTTTGTTTAACTATTATGTTCGTCTGTTTTAATACTATCTATTTATTTTAAATCAACATAATCATGTTCTTCTGAAGTAGGTCCAAACTCAACTTTTCAGATCGATCAACGTTCGATGAAGTGTACAATCTAAAGATTCTTTATTGCCAAGATTTAAGTCAATCCTTGTTAAATAGCGACAGTTGCTTTCTTTGCGATACACATCAACTAGCAACGTAATAACTGTGAATCTGGAGGAACGATGCGATACAGATCACGGCCAATTAACGCGTTGTCATCTGTTGGGACCGTTGACCGATAGCCGACTGTGGGGACGTGGCCGGCGCTCGAACACAAACATTAATGTATAGAGCAAACAGCGCATAAACTGATCTGCGTCGGGCGGCGACCGGTGCGACCGAGCTTGTAGGCCGCGCCGGGCACATGCCGGGCACACGCCGAGCACAAATCGGGCAGAGCGCCACTCGCCGGGCAGCGATGCTGCGCGTCTCAGGAGAATCGCGCCAATGATTGTGGAGGATGCGAGGGGGATGTGTTGTCATTGTGGAATTGTTTCCACCGCGTAAATTGGAAATAAATCCGATGGTTGTGCAGGGGATATACGTTCGTCAGAACATCAAGAGTGCTTTAACGGTTCCTATCTACATTTTTTGAACTCGTTTAATGTTTTGGCACAATAAACTAGTCATTAACTTATTTTAAGAGTTAGAATAGAATAGAATAGTTCTTTTATCTACATATATAAATATATTTCTGCACAGAAAGTAGGTACAAGTTACAGATGTTAAGGTTAAAATTATCCTTATACTAACTACCTTAACTAAGGCATGCAAACAGTTTACTTAATATAAATCTTATTAACACATCATTTAGTTAATAGGACATTACCAAGGAAATGGTTAAGGCCAATATTACTGTAATATTTTTTGTTCCAAAACACGGTACTTCGTCATTTTAAGAATAATTATTGTTGTAGTTGTCTTTATATAAGTGACTTAATATCAGTAAAAAAAGAGAATCAAACAGAAAAAAAGTCCTACGACAAAAAAAAAAAATTCTGAGTCGAAATAAGTCAAAGAGTGAATTTCGTAAAAGAGTGCAGTTGACTCTTTCTACTTTGCTGCCGTCGTGCTGTCTACACGGAACGTCATTTTTTTCTACTCTTCCGTCGATAAAACTGTGCTCATGCTACGCGTGCAGCACTGCCATACTAGTCCAGCATGTAGATATAGATATATAATTTCATGTACTAAACCGCCAAAATACTGTGATGTACAGAGTCACAGAGTTTTAGTGAAAATCTATGTTCTGTGGGTTGGTGCTGTCAGTTGATAACGTGTAATTTGTCATTAAAATTGTCTTCATATCGTCATTGATTATTATCAGAGGGACAGTGGAATGTGAGTAGGAGAAAACGCTCTTTACAAAGTCGAACAAAGCTAATCTTAGCCGAATGTCATTGACTTAAACCCCAATGTACCATTATTGAACGGTTACTGAATTTTGAATTATTTTCTTTAAGAATTTTTTTGGGTGCGTTTCTTTTGTGTGAAGCAGTTGAACTCACAGTATATTGTCTGAGTTCACAAACTGGGTAATAGATGACTTTTGATCTCAAAGGAATCGATAGATGCACGCAAATGATTGTAACAGTATCAGTAACCCATAGAGGGCAGAATCAACATCTTATACAGGGTGTTCGGCAGAAGGTTGAACATACGAAAATGGCGGATCCGTGGGGCCGTCTACTACAGTTTAGGCCCAATAACAAGACCCAGGCCACAAGGATTTTTTTTAATCATTTTTTTATTTTATCTTCGGAATTTGTCGTTGCCAAAACTTCAAACGTCAATAATTTCATTTAAAAACAACAAAACTGGCAACATTTTATTTTTATTTTAATCTAAAGTAACTGTAGAATCTTATAAAATTAGTATTTGTCGTAGATGATTGCTAGAAAAGTAAATACGAGCCCTTAAACTACAAACAAATAAAAAATAAATACCGAAAGCCCAACTTTGAACTGCGTTAAAAAAAAAACTAACAGTGATGAAGCAGTTCTAATTTTAGTAAAATATCTTTGGTTTATGCCCAATCTAACCGTATGCAATATGCACAATTTCTTATAAAACAACAATTCGCCAATTTTAACTGCCTGGGACTTTTTTCACCGAAAGAATTGCTAAGGAAATTCGCGAAAAGTGAAATTAATTAATATACGAACCAATTTTTTTTTACATATTAGGTTCTACAATTATGCTAGAAAAAAAAGAAAAATAAAATTAGCAGTTTTGTTGTTTTAAATGAAATTTCAGTTTTTTTCATTTATTCCAGTTGTTTTAAAAGAAATTGTGCATATTGCATACCGTTAGATGGGGTATGAACCAAAGATGTTTTCCTAAAATTAGAAGTGCTCTATCAATATTAGTTTTTTTTGAACGCATGTCAAAGTCGGGCTTTCGGTATTTATTTTTTATTTGTTTGTAGTTTAAGGGCTCGTATTTACTTTTCTAAATACTAATTTTATAAGATTATACAGTTACTTTAGATGAAAATAAAAATAAAATGTTGCCAGTTATGTTGTTTTTAAATGAAATTATTGAAGTTTGAAGTTTTGGCAACGACAAATTCCGAAAAAAATCATTAAAAAAAATCCTTGTGGCCTGGGTTTTGTTATTGGACCTAAAAACGTAGTAGACGGCCCCACGGATCCGCCATTTTCGTTCATCCTTCTGCCGAAAATCCTGTATATAAGGCAAAATATACACTTGTACGAGCCAATAATGCTCATACAGCAAAAGTACGTTTATGCGTACCAAACACTAATAAAATCACTCATCAGTCGTAACCAAAACTCCGTCACGCGGTGAAGTGCGGCTCAGATGTCTAAACAGACATAACTTGTAACTATTTCCATAAATAAACTATTAAACTTAGCAGTGGTTTGGTGTAATTTAACTAACTACCTACAACTACAACCGGGGTATCCGTCAACGACGAGAAAACCCCAACACACTTATACACAAAAAACAGTGATTTTCACAATGTTAACACTAGAAATAAGGACAAACTACGAGCTCCCTTTCACCGGCTTCATAAGGTTCATAACTAATTTGTTGGGCTTGGTATAACCTTTTATAACAAGCTACCCACTTCTTTGCTAGATTTGCCTTTTAATGCGTTTAAAACGAAAGTAAAATCCAAGCTTTGTTCAAAGGCATACTGTTCTATCAACGACTACTTAAATGATAAGAATAGTTGGTCGCTGTGATTAACTCAAGACAATGTTTATGTTCTTTCTCCAGCTTACGTACTGACAAGTTATATGAGTTTATATAATTGTTTATTTTATTTGACTTTTTAAGTCAAGTTATTTTAATTTAACTTCAATTTATTTTTGACAATATCTACTCATCACACTGTTTTTTTATGAGTTGTATTGCAATATGTGGTTAGCTAGTGACCTCGACAATTGATCATATTATTTACTGTTATTAGTAATTAACTCTTTGTTTATTTATTTTACATCGATGGTCCTAGTTTATCATTTATAACTTCCAGTTACAACTATATGTAAGCGGGCACGCCCTTTATGCCTGGAGGCTTTTTTATTTAGATATTAATTCTGTTTACGTTTAGTTTTTTTTATTTCGGCCTGAGTATCGATGATTGATTGGTTGAGTTCTCGATGATTTTGTTTGGTATATTGGCGTGTGCTAGCTAACATATGGCTAATAATTTGAATTATGTTTTGTGTTGCGTAATGTAAATTATTTTGAATACTATTATATAGAATCTTTTTTTTTGTTCTTCTAACTGAACAGACAGCTGTGCTGCTGGGGAGTTTGTTGCGCCACTTCTTCTTCCCAGCTAATGCACTAGGAAGTGGTGAAGGGTGGGCGTTTTGGGGGACTGTCTTATGTAATTTTGACGTTCGAAAAGTGCTGATTCTCAGCCTAGTTTGAATAAATGACTTTTGAATTTTTTTAATTTTGATTAGAATAGTTGGTCGCTGTGATTAACTCAAGACAATGTTTATGTTCTTTCTCCAGATTACCTACTGACAAGTTATATGAGTTTATTAATAATAATAAATAAAATAATAATAAAGTTTATTATTCAAAAAGTAACAATACAATGTGACATATTCGGTGAGCCACAAACTAAGCGTCGCTTGTATCTTGTGGCTCTGGAGTGCGAATTTTTCAAAGTTATAAAAGTTACATTACAATTATAGAATGGTAGATAATTATTACACATTTTCCATATACAAAAGATGTGAATGTGAAGTGAAAATAAAATAAAATAAAATAGAACATTCGTGCGAATCTGAACACAAAATAAAATTGCAAGTGTTATCGTTTGACTTGCACTGTGGTGTGTGTTTGTGTGTGCATGCATGTATATGGGTTTGTGTGTGTGCTTGTGTGTGTGTATGTGTATGTGTGTGTAGGTACTATATCAAGGCTTCGGTGTCGTCGTATGATAATTTTAAAAGAGCTGAAGTTAGGGTTTTTTTACAGGTCATGGTTGAGCAGTCTTTTAGGTCGCAGATTTTCAAAACTTTGTTGTAAGTGTTGGGATGGGAAAAATAGGTACAGCGTCTAGCTAGTTCGGATTTGGCATTTGGTATGGGTACTCTGAAGATACGCTTGTTTATTATGTCGCTATAGTCGGGCCGTTTTTTTATTGTATCGTGATATTTAAGCGTAGCTTGGAGTACAAATATTTGTCGTACCCTGAGAACTTGAAACTCATGGTAAACAAGGTCTGTGGGGAATCTGTAAGGTTTTTTAAGTGCAACCTTGATCAGTGCCCGTTGTGCCCTCTCTAATGTTATAAATGTGCTTTTACCAGCACGTCCCCAGATGCAGATACAGTACTGCATGATTGACTGGCAGAATGCGAAGTAGACCATTCTCAAAATATCGATAGGAGTACAGTCGCGGAGTTTTTTCAAGACGTGTATTAGTTTACGTACTCTGGAAGAAAGGGCATAAATGTGGGCTTTGTACGTTAAGTTGCTGTCTATGGTTACCCCGAGATATTTAATCGTGTCAGTACGTTCAAGGACTATGCATGCGCAGGGATGCTGTGTCAGGTGTGAGGCAATATTGTGTTTCTGTGGGCAGGTGTGTATTTTTAAGGACTTAGTCTGAGAGGCACTAGAGGAGCTTGTTTTGGAGAAAGCAATATATTTACTTTTACTAGCGTTTAGTGTCAGTAGGTTAGTGTCTAGGGATTGCGCTATCTGAGTTAGGCCTTGTTCCGCCAGTTGATAAACTCGGTCCCATGACGTGTCGTGGAAAACGATGGCTGTGTCGTCAGCGTAGGATATCACTGTAGCGTTTCTAAGAGGGAGATTTACTACGTCATTAATATACAGCGTAAACAACGTTGGGCCTAGGGTACTGCCCTGCGGAACGCCAAACGTGATAGGAAGTGACCTGCTTTGGTGATTGCCTATTTTACAATATTGATACCGCGATGTTAAGTAGCTGCGAAACCATTCTAGAGGTGTTCCTCTTATGCCTGTTGCCTCGAGTTTCTTTAAAAGCAGACCAGGTGACACGGTATCGAATGCTTTTGCCAAATCAAGAAAGACACCAACACAGCATTCTCCATTTTCTATGTGGTGCGAGACTTGATTTGTCAAAAGTGACACCGCGTCTTCGGTTGATTTTCCCCGGCGAAATCCAAACTGCCTATCTGAGACAATGTTGTGCTTCTCTACAAAATTTACCAATCTCGTGTTTACAATTTTTTCTAAAATTTTAGAGACTATACTCAACAGGGAGATGGGTCTATAGTTTTCCGGCAAGTCTTTGGGACCACTTTTGTAGATAGGGGACACTGCAGCAATTTTCCAGGAATCGGGAAAGACACCTGATTCTAAACTTAAATTAAAGATGTGCGTAAGTGGCTTTATTATACTTTCTCGGGAATTGATTAGTAATCGAACGGTTAGTTGGTCTGGCCCTGGTGCGCTGTCTATTTTCAAGTTGCGTATTATGTTGGACACTTCTTCTTCGTCGGTCGGATGCAGAAAGAAAGATTGTGAGATAGAGCTTGGAGCTATGTTTGATTCTATTAGTGAGTGGTGAGTGGTTGAAAGTTTGTCTAGGATCTTGGCTGCGTGGTTTTCCCCGACAGAGACGAAGTGTCGATTGCAATTGTCAAGTGCTGAACTTGGGGAGATACTGGACGCAATTAGGTGCGATGATGAATTTTTACGAGTTTTAGTTCCACATATATCTTTTATAACCGTCCAGAGCTTTTTTGGGTTTTTCTGGTTCCCTTCAATTTCCTGTCTGTTGTGTAAATTTCTGAGTTTCCGAAGAAGTGTGTACACGAAGTTTCTGTATCTGGTGTAAATTTGTTGTTTTGTGATATCTTCAGGGTCGGCTTTGCATTCAAGATGAAGTTTATCGCGTTGTCTCATGCATCTAATTAAACCAGGAGTGACCCAGGGTTGAATGTTGGCCATTCTGCGACTAATTTTAACATTTTCTGTGTGTTTGTCAGCGGCGCGTGAGATAATGTCGTTGAAGTAGTTTAAAGCAGTGTTTACACAAGATGAGCTAGTGACTGGATCCCAGTTTGTATTTGTAATCTCACCAGCTACACCAGTCCAGTCAGTTCTGACTCTCCAGCGCTTAGTGTTTTTAGGGCGTTCTGGGTTAATGGGGGCACAACACAAGGCTAGGTCGTGATCGGTAATGGATAAGCCACAAACGAGACCAAAAGGTATTGCTGGTGATTTTATGAATATGTGGTCAATACAAGCTCCGCATCTTGTTGGGAGAGTAATAGCAGGAGATAAACCATGTGAGGCCATGAGACAAGCGTAGTTAGATACTTGGTAATTACTTGGATCGTTTATGTTTAAGTTAATGTCGCCGGCTACAATTAGTGTTTGTTGGTTTTTAAGATCAAACAGGGTGGCGTCAAGGGAATTAAGAAATTGCTCTGTGTTTGTAAAAGAGGGAGACCGGTAAATAGCTAGGAGGCTTAATTTGTTGTTGGTTTTTATTAATATACTGTCGGCGTCAGCAAGGTTAGATTCTACAGTAACAATACTGCTGCTCCAGGCTGTTCTTGTGTATATAACAATTCCCCCGTTTTTATTTACTTGTTTAGTTGTTCTGTATGCGCTATATCCCTGTAAGTCCTCTATAATGGAGCCATCAGATAACCAACACTCAGTGAGCACGACAACGTCGATATTCGAGTCTAACCGATTTAGAGCAATTGCAAAGTCGTCAAAATTTTTCTGATAACTTCTGATGTTATATGTTAGCACCTTAATATTGTATTTGGAAGCATTTAAGATACTCTTGCAGTTTTCAAGAGATTCTACTGTGCGACATTCTATATTAAAGGTTTCATCTAGGTCGTTGGATACGCTAAGTAAAGCCATTTTTAAGAGTTATAATATAAAGATGAGAACCGAAATTCAGTGAGGTGATTTTATGTAGAAAGTTTGTTGTTGCAAGAGATTTCATTACTTTTATGTTACAGAAGATTCTTCCAAAAGACAAATTATTATTATGTAGTGTGTAATTGTGGGAGTACCTTTGTAGGGCAATGTGCGTTGATGTGAGTGTTAAAATTGGATAGTTAAGATGTGTGTATTTGAGTACAAGCTCCTGTGAGAATTTTACCAAGTTTAGTACAATAAACAAACAATAAATATATTTATAAAGTAAAAAAATTGAAGTGAAACATACCAGGTGTAAGGGAACTAGCTCTTGTAGGTATTTGACTAAAAACATTTTAAATAAGCTATTAAAAATAATCAAAATTGTTGTTAAACTTAAAAATAGATTTAACAGGTGCTTAAGTCCCAGCCTTCTTGTGTATTTGAGTTTAAAAATGGTAAACAGGCAGTAAGAATATTTTGAACTTATTTTTATAGAGAAACATAGCGGGTGCTTTTGTACAAGCCCTTGTTTGTATTTGAGGAAATTTAACGTAAACAAACATAAAGAATATTTAAAAATTATTAAGTTAGAGAAACATAATAGATGCTTGATTGCAAGCCTTTCTAGGTATAGGTAGGTAAACAACAAATAATAAAAACATCTAGGAAATATAAAATTCAAAAATAAACATAACAGGTGCTTACATAAGGACCGCTCTCGCTCGCTAAACTTCTGTTTGTACAGTTGAGATGGGGCAATGGCGCGATAAGTCATGCTGGTTCCTAATAGCGATGGCGGGGTTTCCTTCTTGCTTGCGAATATTGACGGTTCCATTTTTGATCCAGCAATACTTGTATCCGCAGTCCTTAGCTCGTGGCTTTGCTGCTCGAAATAACTGCCGATTTTCTTTTGTTAGTCGCTCGTTGAAGTATACAGTCCTGAGGGTGCCGGGTATGTCTAGATCGTCACTAGAGAGGTTGCGTCTTATTTTCCCTGCACGTAGAAATTCGTTACGTTTGTTTCGACGCAGGAACTTAACTACCAGCGGACGGGGGTGATTTTCCACGGGGGCGCTAGTGGTGTTCTCAGTGTTGGTGCTGTGGCGTGGCCCAGCTCTAGTAACGTATTCTAGATCGGAGTCTTCGAGATTTATGCCAATTTTTACTGCCGCTGTGAGAATGATGTGAACAGGGTTTTCGTTGGCAGTTTCGTTTACGCCTAATATTTCGACTTGGTTTTTCAAGTTAGCTTGGGCGTGTGATTGTACTTGTTCACTGAGTTGTTGAATTGTGGCCTTTAAGTATGGGATTTCACTTACTTGTTGCTCAAGTGCTTCAATTTTGGCTTCTGCGCAGGCCAAGCTAGCTTCGGACACTTCAAGACGCTGGTTGCACAGTGTTAGGTGTTCTGTAAGCGTTTTGAGGTGATATTTGAGATCATCTACGTCTTCTCGTAGTAGTTTTATTTCAGACGTTAGTTGAGACAGGCTACCGGAGTCCGATGCAGCGGATGGGGTATTGAGTAGCAACGAGCTGTTGCTGGTATCATTTTTGTGGTCGATGTGTTCATTTTGTTCTGACTGCGTATCAGAGTTGCTCGTGTTGAGCTTTTTATTTCGACAACCCGTGCATAACCATGTGGACTTTGCGGCCTCTGATAATTTACGAAAATCGGTTATTTTAGCGCACAAAGGATGGTAAAAGTTGTCGCATTCAATACATTTAGTATATTGGTTGGCTCTTAGTGTTTTAGCACAGGTAGCGCACGTATTTACCATTTTAAAGTAGGTATTTTTTAGTAGAACAGTAAAAAATAATAAGAATAAGCGCTGTTGTTTACTTATCTAGGGATGTGTTTGTGGTATTCGCGATGGATCGGAATTCTTCGGGCAAGCTCGGGAGGATCGTGAGTCCTTGATTTCGGTAATCAGCGGTTGCCGTCCGCGCGTCCTTCGGAGTTACGCGCGTGCGACAGGGATGAATTATTTTGATTACGCGTCCCGTCTCTTTTCCGCGAGGGGGAGAAGAGCTTACCTCGGCGCACGTGTGGTATCGGATTATTATTAATTCACTTTTTTATTTATTTATACTGCACACCACAATCATTTTTATCACTGTAGGTATATGGGTCATAGTTCTTTGTAGTTTTTTGTAATTTATGGGAGAGAATTGGACACGTCCACTCCTCAAACGCTCTAGATCGACACTCCGAATTAATCCTCCGAATTAATCACTCCGAAAAATATTATAATTGTTTTTTTTATTTGACTTTATAAGTCAAGCTATTTTAACTTTATTTTAATTTATTGTTGACATAATCTTCTCAATACAATGTTTTTTTTAATGAGTTGTATTGCAATAATTATGTGGTTAGCTAGCGACCTCGACAATAAAATTGATCATATTATTTATTGTTATTAACTGTTTGTTTTATTTATTTTACCTCGATGGTCCTAATTTATCATTTATAACTTCCAGTTACACCTATTTGTAAGCGGGCACACCCTTTATGCCCGGAGGCTTTTATTTACGTTTTGTTTTTATTTCGGCCTGAGTATAGTTCTCGATGATTTTGTTTGGTACGAGTATATTGGCGTGTGCTAGCTTATACGAGTATATGGCTTATAATTCAAATTATGTTTTGTGTTGTGTAATGTAAATTATTTTGAATACTACTATATAGACTCTTTTTTTTTCTTCTAACTAAACAGACAGCTGTGCTGCTGGGGAGTTTGTTGCGCCACTTCTTCTTCCCAGCTAACGCACTAGGAAGTGGTGAAGGGTGGGCGTTTTGGGGGACTGTCTTATGTAATTTTGACGTTCGAAAAGTGCTGATTCTCAGCCTAGTTTGAATAAATGACTTTTAAATTTTGAATTTTGAACAACTATATGGTGTAAAAGAATTATAATAAATAGTTTTGCATGAGATAATTTTATAATCATCACAGGTAGACGCTTTCGTGGCGACGTTTATAAGGCGCTCGGTAAGCTTTCGGTACTGACGCAGTAAAACACGTGACATCTCGCGTTACCGAAATAATCCCGTACCGCAGACGTACCGACCAGTGAGTAAAGTCTTTTTTTATAGTGTCCCGTTTCGTATCCAATGACCACCTTCGCCATTGAGAATTGAAAATTACGTTTATCGAGTTTTTTAATTTTTGTCAATAAATGGGATCCTTTTGTTTTCTTTTCTGACTTCCTTTTTTCCATTTTTATGTGAATTTAAACACTTGTTACACAAAATAATAAAAAAATGCAGAAATATACTGACGCCGTGACTTGACATAAAAATCGTTTTAGTTCTTAATCTAACATAAGTAGGTACGTACTACCCGTACACGTTTACGTTTTTTTACGTACAAAATTGTCGTCATTATTTATAATCGCACTAACGATGACGAATGCGATTGTACCGCGTTGTTATGGATTGCACGCGATCGCGTAAATTGCGCGACTCGCGCTATTATTCTGCGAACGCGTAATGAAGAATAATACGGACAATGTGAATTTGAGACCAACACAAGTCATAAAATATTGTGTTGCTTTTTTCATCTTGTGGTGTGTGTAGTGGCAACGTTCACGCCGTAAGGTTCTGAAATCCCCAGACAAAGTAGGTACCTAATTGCAGTTTCCCATAAAAAAACAATTGTTTCCGTTGTTTGATTGATTGATTGAAAGCTAGTATACAAATACTATCGCTTTACAGCGTGGTACTTCATGAAGTTACTCGACTATACTGATACGACCTTGAATAACCAAACAAATAATTTTCATTTCTTTTTGGAACGAAGTTCCATAGCACAGTTGACTGGTAGAAAAAAGCCGAGCACACAAAGTGTCCCGAGGCCGAACAAAAAGTGTGCTTGTCTGCAATGAATTCAAGCCGCTGTTTAGCCGCGTGGTCCAACAACACAAGTTTTAATAGCTATCTAAATGGTTGCCGCGAAATAACAGCCGCAGCCACTTAACTGTGATACTGAGTAAATTAGTATTGTTTATTTATTTGGTGCCTAATATGAGCTTATAAGGGTCGCCTAAATGCTTTATGTGTTTACATAGGTCGTAAATTATAATGTGTTTTTGTAATTGCAATTTTCCACAGTTACGACCCTTCATCGGATTCAGAGAAAATAATGGTCTCCGAAAACCACGTTCCTCGGCTCGTTGCGCATCCAGGACGTCTCATGTACCACACTCTCGCCTCGGAACTGGAATCCACAATTCTGTTTCTTTGTAAACATATTGTGCAAAATTGTTTTCAATTTGGTACGAACAAAACTAAACGCTCCCCGACAAATCCTAAGACTGAAAAGTTTTGTACGAAGGGTCGTCAAACATGCTGGTATTTATTAGGTGCCCCCCTCCCGCGCCTCACCCGCAACCCTTCGGCACGCGCGGTCTACCGTGAAGCGCCTCAAAGGATCAGCGGACTTACCGACAGATCACACAGGACCAGAGGATCGACACACACCAGTGACAAGGAATTTATCTCAGAACGATACGCACACACTGATCAAGTGCGTGGGAAGGTTGCGGTGTCCGCTAATACAGGTAAATCCTATCACTCGACGAGGTACAAATAGTATTTGTGTGGGAAATAACCGATGCTGGTTAATCCTGTCTCCGATTGTCTGACGTCATTGGAGTAGAGGGAATTGGAAAGATATAACGCACACTCGTTTATAATGGAGTGTTGTAGATAGGTACACACACGTTGATAGTGCGGCTTCAAGTCAGCAGCTAATTGATGGCGTGACGTTATCACAGCACAGAGCCATCGTGAGAGGAGGCGTGTCAGAACACTAGTCTGTAGACGACACTGAGTGGATGTGGGTTGATTAGGTTTTACGTATCTATAAGTGTCAGTGTGTGTGTGTGTGTGCATTTGGGCTGGAGCTATGTGTGTGTGAGGATACTGTTTACCGAGCGTGTGGCTCTCAATTGGATCTGTCAAAGGGTGCGGCAACCCAATCAGATACGTGTAGCGCCTGATCCAACATTATTTATTTACGGCCGGGCGCCGCGCGCCGGACCCTACATAATAGTTTACACTGACCCGCGCTCTTTGTACTCCATACTTCATTTATCATAACTTCATATGATAACGCACTCAAATGTAATGTAATGTAACGCACATATTTGAGCGTCCCACGTTCATATTACTTACACAAAAAAAATTAACCCGTTTATTTTGTGTGTATTGTATGAGACGTACAATGTCGGTGATATTTTATCTCTATATCATCTACATGGATTTAGAAAGAGTATAACATTTGACTTGAAATTAGAATAAAGATGTCTATTCTTTATTCTAATTTCAAGTCAAATGTTATGACAATATACCAATCAAAGTAACATATCTTATAGATAACTAATAAAAGGCAACGCGACAGTTACATATCACACCTACATTATGATCAGCTAACTAAACAGAGTATAATGGTGCTCTTGACACATCACTTATATTTAAGCTTAATGGCTCCTACACACTATGCCGGTGGCATGGCCGCCGGCTTTTGCGGCGTGGCATGTCCCTCCGCTTTTGCGCCTTCATTTCCTTTACGATCCTTTGTGCGGCTTTGTGCGGCAGGGCCGGCAGCAGAGCCGGCGTTTTGGCCGCCGGCATAGTGTGTAGCAGCTATAAGCGACAACAGACAGTTACCGACGATGTAAATAATGCTCTGTCTAAAATAGTGCATTGGTTTAGTGTTAATAATTTATTTTTAAACGAGAAAAAGACTAAATGTATTAGATTTCTGACACCTAACGTTAAGCAGGTGAAAACCAATGTACTAGTAAATGGGACAGAATTGGATCTTGTGGACACCACTGTATTCTTAGGTATTACATAGGTACTTTGGATTCGAAGCTTCAGTGGGGCCCACATATAACCAAATTGTCGAAGCGGCTAAGCTCTGCAGCACACGCGGTGTATAAAATCCGTCATTTGACTGATGTAGAAACAGCTCGATTAGTATATTTTAGTTATTTCCATAGTGTAATGTCGTACGGCATTTTGTTGTGGGGAAATGCAGTCAACATTCAGGCTTTATTTGTGCTGCAGAAACGAGCCATTCGAGCAATATATAACCTGAGTTGTAGGCATTCACTGACGGGTAAATTTAAGGAAATAAACATAATGACAGTCGCATCTCAATATGTTTATGAGAACCTGATTTATGTTAAAAATTATATTAATCTATATTCAAAACACAGCGACATTCATAGCACAAATACTAGACACAAAGATTTATTTATTGTACCCAGGACTAGGCTCCAAAATATTAGTAATTCATTTAAGTGCCCAAGTATACGTTTTTACAACAAACTCCCAAGCCATGTTAAAGAACTGAGCTTCAATAAATTTTAATCATTTATTAAATAGAAACTATGTCAAAAAGGTTTCTATAAAGTTCTTCTTCTTTTCGTGTGGTTAGTGACTAACCTGGTGTTCAAACTCAAACTCAAAGCATTTATTTCAAATAAACCAATTACAGGCACTTTTGAATTGTCAAGGGGTCGGTCAGTCAGAAATATGAAGCTAGTTGCCCATTCCAACGCGTAGTTGGTTCCTATGGAGAAGAACGGGCAAGAAACTCCACGAACACTCTTTTAAATCAGAATATTGTTACAAAATATTAATGATGTAACTCATTCATGTTGTAATTATACATGTGAGAACAATGTAGAGAGACGTGCACGTTAAAAGCATCCGTAATAAAGCAAAAACAATTCAAAAATTAAAATTAATTTAAAATAAGCCTCGGCAGCTAAGAGATGACCAGTCCCCACTGACGGCACCTGTTCACGAACATGATGCATGGATCAGCACCATTTAGCTCAACCATTTTGAAGGGAACTTAATGAGCCAACACACACGCCACCACCAGCGAGACATTTGAATGAGCATGACATACTCTCAGCCGCAAGGGCATATTCAAGTCAAAGAAATACGTACCCAGTAAATGGTAGCTTTAAAGTACATGGTGCTCACACATGTGCTATGCAATTATATAATACTATGAAATTGAATTTATACAATCTAAAGATAGTCCTACAATCTTCAGTAGCTCCAACAATATTAAAATTTAATTATAATAAATATAATATATAAATATATATAATTAATAATTATATAAAAAAGTTTCTGTGAAAACTGCAAATTTTCTTTCTGACTGTAATTTTTTTTCAAAATCTGTGAATGCAGATTGAAATCTTTAAAAAAGTTAAGGACAGTCTCATAAGACCGTTTTCCTGTAGCTACAACGTTTAAGGTAGCTGTCCTTACTGCCCCATCTCAAAAATCCTCCCTGTATATCTCAAAGGCTTGCCGGTTTCCTCACGATGTTTTCCTTCACCGTTTTTGAAGCAAGTGATAATTATACAATACGCACATGAATCCGAAAAGTCAGAGGTGCGTGCCTTGGGTGTGAACTCGAGACCTATGACTTGGCAGTTCGGCGGTCACACCACTGAAGACGTCATGTGGTGGTCTCGTTTGCGATAGCAAAGAAGTTGCTCAAGAATTTGTAAATTTCTTCACCAGTATCCCACTTAAAACTACTGAAACCTTAAATTCCTCGCCCTCGCTCTCTTTTGATTTAGTAAGGGCGAATGTTTCAGCTTGCCCGATTGAATTTAACTTTAAGCATATTAACCCTTTAACAGTAATAAAAGCTTATAAGCAAATTAAGATCAAATTAACCGAAAATCTTTGGGGAATGTCCATTAAAGTATGTACTTCCATAATTGAGACCATAGCGCCTTACTTAGCATTAATATTTAATTTGTGTGTAGACCAAGGAGTCTTCCCGGATTTAATGAAATACAGTAAGGTAATACCACTTTTCAAATCCGGGGACAGTAAAGACACTAATAATTATAGACCCGTGTTCGTGTTGCCGGTTTTCAGCAAGGTGTTTGAAAAGGTAATGCTTAATCAAATGCTCAATCATTTTAACACAAATAAAATCCTTTATGATCAACAGTATGGTTTCACCAAAGGACGTTGTACGACCGACGCCGGTGTAACCTTATTAAGACACATTTTTAGCGCGTGAGAAGAGGCCCAAGACGCCATGATGACCTCTCCAAGGCATTTGATTGCGTCGATCACGAAACCTTGCTCTTGAAACTTGAGCATTACGGACTTGGAAAACTTGCGCTCAATTTAGTAAAATCTTATTTAAATGATAGACAACAGAAAGTCTAAATAAACGGTGTCAATTCAATAGGTTTAAAAGTAAAAATGGGCGTGCCACAAGGCTCGATATTGGGTCCATTCCTCTTTTTAGTTTATGTCAATGATCTACTCCATTTATTAAAAAATCAACCACAAATGGTGTTATTTGCTGACGATACTTCCTTAATTTCTAAGGTAGATAGACGTGCCACAAATTTTGACGACGTAAATAACGCCCTAATGCAGGTCCAAAGTTGGTTCACTGCTAATAATTTAGTATTAAATGGAAAAAAAAACGAAGTGCATAAAATTTTCTTTACCAATAAATGTCAAAAGTACTGATTGTGAGATAGTATTGAATCAAGAGAAACTAGAATTCGTCGATAAAACTGTTTTCCTGGGGATCACGCTCGACTCAAGGTTACAATGGGGTCCTCATTTAACATCTCTTGCAGGACGGCTAAGTTCAGCAGCATATGCTGTCAGAAAAATACGTCAATTTACTGATGTAGATACCGTGAGGCTGGTCTATTTTAGTTACTTTCATAGTATCATGTTATACGGTATTTTACTATGGGGACGGGCTGCAGACATCGAGTCTATTTTTATTCTGCAGAAAAGAGCGATTAGAGCCATATATTATCTGTGACTCTCTAAGGGAACTGTTTAAGGATATTAACATCATGACGGTACCTTGTCAATATATCTATGAAAACATCATGCACGTAAGAAAAAGTGTACATCTTTTTAGTAAAAGAGGTGATAGACATAATTATTGTACAAGAAATTCCTCCCCACATACTTCAACTGAATGAGACGAAATTCAAATCTTGTATAAAACGCACACTATGCAGGCAGGCATATTATAAGTTGGGGGATTACATCGCTGATAAAAATGCTTGGCTCAATGCTGGTCCTGCTCCACAACCACAACTATTTGATTAACATTTGAAAACACTGTTGGAGCTGCTGAAGAGTTTAAGACTATTTTTGCATTGTATAAAATTAATTTCCTTTGTATTATATAATTTCAGAGCACCGGTGTGAGTACTATGTACTAAAGAGCTAACATTTACCGGGTAATACGTATTTTATTGACTTGAATGTGCCCTGGCGGCTGTGAGTTTGAGTTGACTAGGCTATCACTGCTCAATAAAGCTAAAGATTACTTAGACGACAAAAAGGCTTCCCCCCCCCCCCCAAGCAACAAACAAGTGTTTTTTTTTTACTGTATGTCAATTTGTATTATGTTATATTATTATGTGTAATATGTTTTGTATTATGTCAATTTACTTTAATTTTTTTTACTTATTGTTGACATAATCTACTCATTACAGTTTTTTTTTAATGAGTTGTATTGCTATATGTGGTTAGCTAGCGACCTCGAAAATTGATTATTTTATTCTTGTCTGAGCAACCAGCAGCAAGTTCGTCATGCTCCCTTAGATGTCACTGCTTGCGGTAGCGTCGTGGGTCGGGTTACCTTCTGTTCGAGCCGACGCCTGCTCGTTTAGAATGAGCAAATCAACGGTGCATACTAATTAGCTTGTAGTTAGATGTAAGGACTATCTGTACTTTCTTGTCATCTCCCCTTCCATTTTTGTTCGTCATTGAGGCAATACATGTTTGACTAATTATCAGCATATTTGGAGTTTCCTTGAAGAGTTCACCTAAAATTCCCCAACATTTTGGTCCATTACCGAGCCGGATTGGTAATTACATGAAGATTTGCTAAAAATCTGTGGATTTGGATAATTACTGTGGAGTTTTGCCGAGGAGGTTATAAACCGGCAACGTGACTGTGAACAAAGGACTTCAAGATAATTTACGGTGTTAAGAATATTTATTTAAAATATCATCACCCAACACTCGTTCAGGTAGTACCTAAGTATTTAACTATAATTAAGGATTTAAAAAGGTTAGTGTTTTATTTACCTAAATACCTAAATTGTTCAAATTAACATATTATTATTTGGACTGTGAATAGTTTCTAGTACTTATCATTTATTTGATGATACTTATTTTTCAAATACGATTATATGTTCTTTTATTAAGTCCAGTAGATATTTTACTACATTTATAATTGTATTATTGCAGTATTTTAGTTAACTATTCATATTCATTAGTTATTAGAGCGTAGGTTGGTGTTAGATGGATATTGCAAGTCTTAAAGTCAAGTTATTCAGTTAATTAAACCGTATTAGTCAATTGAATGTATTATTTTATTAGTGTGTTGTCTTAACGTTCGACGTTACGTAATTAAGTGTTAAATTTTTGAGGAATTTATGTAGCTAAAATAAAAGTCTAAAATTAAAATTCGCATTTTGTATTTACATAATATTTACAACAAGTAGAAGTCACTACATATATTACAGTATTAACATCGTTGGTTAAATTGTTATACCATAGAAGCTAAACTTAGGTACCTTAAAGTAAGTTGATAAGGTATTGTATAAAGAGATACCTAACTTGTTATTATACTAATTCCAGGTTGACTACATTCGATTCCCAGTATGTCCGAAGAAAGAGAACTAGTCAAAAAACGAGGAAGTTTTAAAGGACGCTTAACTGCATTTATCAATTACCTTGATGCATCCAGTGACAAGGAGTTAACCAGTTGTGAGGTCAAGGAATTGCAGTTAAGAATTGGAAGAATCGAGTCTTTGTATGAGCATTACGATGAGGTACAGTTGCGATTAGAATGTCTGGTAGAAGATGTTAAAGCTCAATTCTCTGAGCGTACTGAATTTGATTCACAATATTACAAAGCCCTGTCTAGGTCACAGGAGCTGTTATGTAAGTATAACAACGAAAATGAGTCGATAAGTAGTGAAAAATGTACCCGTATCAGTCAACGTAAGCCTGTTAAGTTGCCCACAATACAGTTACCTAAATTTAATGGGAGTTTTAGCAATTGGTTAGAGTTCCGTGACACTTATACTAGCCTCATTCACTGTAATGATGATATCGATCAAATTAACAAATTCCATTATTTGCGAGCGTCCCTGGAAGGATCTGCTGCTGTTGTAATCCATGCGATTGAGTTTTCCGCAAGCAATTACGATACAGCTTGGAAACTAATTTGTGATCGTTTCGATAACAAAAGGATGTTAGTTCAAAATCATGTGTCATCCTTATTTAATTTGAATGCTATTGCAAAGGAGTCCTCTGTTGCTTTGAAAGGATTGATTGACCAACTTAATAAAAATCTCCGTGCGTTGGAATCGTTAGATGAGCCCGTCAAGTATTGGGACACTTTATTAATATTCATAGTAACTCGGAAGCTGGATCAATTAACTTATCGTGAGTGGGAGGAGCACAAAGGTCGTATAGACAAAGATAGCACAATAACATTCGCTGCGCTTATTCAATTCATTCGGTTTCGCGCTGACTTGTTAGAAACATTAGAAACGGCACAAAATAGTAGTAATCCCACCCCCGCTAAGTCTAGTTCAAATACTAATAAGATGAAATCTATGGTTGTATCACAGGATTTTAATAATTCCAGCACTGAATTAAGTAAGTTGTGCCCGCACTGTAAAGCTGATCACGTTTTAAGCTATTGTTCACAATTCCTTGCACTTAGCATAGACGCCCGACTCAAATTAATACCTAACTATAAAGTGTGTTATAACTGTTTTCATGCAGGTCACTTTGCTAACCGATGCAAAAAGCCGGGATGCAAGATATGTAAGCGCCGACATAACACTTTGATTCATTCGTCGCAGAATAAAGGTACGGCGAATTCTTGCAATAATGACAACAAATCACACGGTAGCTCGTACCATTCCGTATCAACGTCATCACCCACTGACGCCGTGGCTAGCACTAATGTGAGTGCAAATAATTTAACTTTGTCTGCGGATCTCAGTTCGTTAAGTAGTGAGCGTAAACAACGCGCTGTGTTATTATCCACCGCTCTTATCAAGTTATGTGATCACAATGATCGTGAGCATATAGTGCGAGCCATGCTTGATAGTGGTAGCACATCGTGTTTTATGACGGAACGATTATGTACACGGCTTAACTTAAATACTAGTCAGATAAATGGTTCGGTCTATGGCATTAATAACGTAAGTTCACGTGTAGGCAAAACATGTCATGTAAAAATGACGTCATTAGACAATAGTTATGTTGCTAAGTTTTATTGTTTTGTTTTGCCATCATTAACGACTGTTGTGCCCTGTCGTGAAGTAGACATTTCTGACCTGAATATACCAGATAATATCTGTTTGGCTGACCCCACCTTTTACAAGCCTTCAGAAGTAGATGTCTTAATAGGAGCGGATCTCTTCTGGGACTTGGTTGGTTCACAGAGAATTAGACTAGGAGTAGGTAAGCCAGTGTTGTGTGATACGTTGCTAGGCTGGATTGTTTCTGGCCCTGTTACTTATAATAATGGTAAATTAATGACCAATAATATTTCATGCAATTTTACTCAAACAGATTCCCATAGTAACGGTGACTTAAATAAAATTCGCACCGATTTAGAAAAATTCTGGAATCTGGAAGAGATTAATTCACAATCTTCACATTATTTACCCGAGGAGAAGTTGTGTGAGGAGCATTTTGTCAAGAATACGACGCGTTTAGAGAACGGTCATTTTTGTGTTCGTATTCCTGTTAAGCAAAATCCTTCTATTTTAGGAGAATCTTTCCAAAGGGCTTCTAAGTGTTTATATTCCCTAGAACGCAGACTGAAGTCCAAGCCTGATTTCGGTAAGTTATATCGTGACTTCATGTCTGAATATGAGACTTTAGGACATATGACCGAAAAAAAGGATAATGACAGTCCCAGTGGATATTTCATACCACACCACGGGGTACTGCGTGAAAGTAGCACAACTACCAAGCTGCGTGTAGTTTTTAATGCAAGCTCTGCTACTACTTCAGGAGTATCCTTCAATGACGTGCAGATGGTGGGTCCTACAGTGCAGGACGATCTTATGTCTATACTTCTTCGGTTTCGACAACACAAGTACGTCTTGTCAGCTGATGTTGCGAAGATGTATAGATGTATATACGTCCACCCATCTGATACGTACCTGCAACAGGTCTTGTGGCGTGATAATGCAGACCATCCTGTCAAGGTTTATAAATTGAATACCGTCACTTATGGTACGGCTAGTGCACCATTTCTTGCTACACGTTGCCTCAAGCAAATAGGGATGGACTATCAAACCAATGACACTAAGATCACTTCGGGTTCTGTGGGTGAGTCATCCTCAAGTAGCAGAGATAGGATGGCTGACGTCATCAAGCATGATTTTTACGTTGATTACCTGTTGACTGGAGCTGATGATTTAAATGAAGCTATGTTTATTCGCACACAGGTCACCAACGCACTAGCATCTGCTTGCATGCCGCTTAGAAAGTGGAGGTCTAACATTCCTAAATTAGTCTCCGGAGCTTCTCAGTCGTCATTAGATTTAGATATGGGATCTAATGAACCCAATAAGTTATTAGGGCTTGACTGGTTTTCTAGTTCCGATGAATTTGGATTTTCAAGTGTAACGTTACCTTCTACGGATTCTGTTACAAAGCGTGATATACTTTCTGCCATAGCACGTATTTTTGACCCCCTAGGACTTTTATCTCCTTGCGTAGTCACAATGAAAATGTTTTTACAACGGATGTGGTTAGACAAACTCTCGTGGGATGAGCCATTAACGCCGGCACTTAATGCTAGTTGGAATGCTATTATTAAAGCATTGCCGCTTATCAATAATTATCGTGTTCCACGACTCGTTATATGTAATGCATTTACTACACTGGAACTACACGTATTCACAGACGCATCTGAGCGTGCGTATGGTGCGTGCGTCTATGTACGTAGTGCCAATGATCAGGGTGAGTACATGGTTCGGCTGTTAGCCGCTAAAAGTCGAGTTGCACCGATTAAGCCGACCACCATTCCAAGACTGGAATTGTGTGGCGCCGTAGTCGGAGCTCGTTTGTGCGAGAAGGTTGTGAGTTCACTGCGACTCAAGTTTAGTCATGTTTATTGTTGGACTGACTCCACCGTCGTGTTGGGATGGTTGCAGATGTTACCTTCAAAGCTTCAGCCATTCGTGCGCAATCGCGTTGCTGAAGTTTTAGATAAGGCAGGACACTGTACTTGGCGACACATCCCAACCGCCAAGAACCCAGCAGACCTAATATCTCGTGGCGTGGATATTAGTATTCTGCAATCTTTGGACTTGTGGTGGAGTGGTCCCAGTTTTTTGAAGCAAGTCCAGTCTCATTGGCCGTCTCAACATAAATCGTTAGAGCCAGACAAGCTGCCTGAAACTCGACCTCATGTTATAATGAGCGCCAGTGTTAGTGATAATAGTCAATGTCATACATTCATCGATTTTAATAGTTTTTCTAGTTATTTAAGGCTGATCCGTAGTATAGCAACAGTTTTAAGATTTATAAAATTGTGTAGGAAAGTTCCTTCTATCGGTAAATTTTTATCACAAGTCGAGTTGCCAAATTGAGTCTTTTCCTGAGTATCAATTACTCATTAATAATCAGAAGTTGCCTTATAAATGCGCCCTTTTAAAATTTAACGTATTCTTAGATAATAATAAAATCATGCGTGTCGGAGGACGCTTAGCAAACTCAACTTTTGCTTTTGATAAAAAGCACCCTATTCTTTTACAGTCCACTCACAAATTTACGAAGTTACTATTCGAATTTGAACATGTAAAGCTGATGCATGCAGGCCCTCAGTTATTGCTGGCTTCAATTAGGGCTGGCCCATAGGCGGACGAAGCCTAGCTAAGAATTGTTATCGTAATTGCGTGCGATGTTGTCGCATGTCGGGTAGAACAGTTACTCCTTTGATGGGTAATTTGCCACAGCAGCGTCTCCTTCCAGGTGGTTATCCTTTTGAAAGCACTGGTGTGGATTATGCGGGTCCCATCATGGCTGCTAGTAGGCAAGGTCGGGGATGCAGGCTAGTTAAAGTGTACATAGCCATCTTTGTGTGCTTCACCACTAAGGCTATTCACTTAGAGCTGGTGAGTGACTTAACCAGCAATAAATATTTACTAGCTTTATCTAGATTCATCTCGCGACGGGGAAAACCCAGTGACATCTACTCCGACAACGGTACCTCTTTCGTCGGTGCCTGCAACGAACTTTCGAAGTTCGTTAGATCTAATTGCAATTCCTTGGGCGAGCAATTGGCTAATGACGGAATTAAATTCCATTTTATACCAGCGTATACTCCTCATTTTGGCGGACTCTGGGAAGCGGGTGTAAAGTCAACCAAATATCATCTCAGGCGAGTGTTGGGAAATTGTAAATTAACTTTTGAAGAGCTTAACACCACATTAGTCCAAATTGAGGCGATACTAAATTCACGTCCACTGACGCCGCTGTCATCCGATCCAGCTGACTGCATCCCACTGACTCCGGGTCATTTTCTTATTGGCCGGCCGCTGATGTCACTTCCGCAGCACGATCTACTGAACCATTCCACTGCTTCATTGTCTCGTTTCCAACGGATCGAGCAGCTACGCCAGCATTTTTGGACTCGTTGGAGTAAGGAGTTTGTGTCCGAGCTGCAGCAAAGGACTAAGTGGCATACCTGCAAAGACACACTGAAGCTGGGTTCTTTGGTGATCATAAAGGAGGACCACCTTCCTCCTCTTAAATGGAGACTGGGAAGAGTCATCGCCGTCCATCCAGGGTCGGATGGAATTGTTCGTGTGGCAGACGTCAAAACATCCGCTGGAGTCGTCAGAAGAGCCTTTAACAGGATTTGCCCACTGCCCGTTGATTCTGCGTCTGGTTGAAAGCGCCCCTGCTGCTTCCAACGTCTGGGGGCATGTTCGAGCCGACGCCTGCTCGTTTAGAATGAGCAAATCAACGGTGCATACTAATTAGCTTGTAGTTAGATGTAAGGACTATCTGTACTTTCTTGTCATCTCCCCTTCCATTTTTGTTCGTCATTGAGGCAATACATGTTTGACTAATTATCAGCATATTTGGAGTTTCCTTGAAGAGTTCACCTAAAATTCCCCAACACCTTCTTCCCTCAAATATGGCGAGGGGGGTAATGGCTGATCTTTGCGTTATGCTCGTGAACGGGTGCTTCTTGTGGTGACTGGTCGTCTTGCTGACCATGGTTTTGTTATTAGTAACTGTATACTTATATTATTTATTTTGACTTCGATGGTCCTAGTTTATCATTTGTGACTTCGAGTTACAGCTTTAATAGCTATATGTAAGCGGGCACGTCCTTTATGCCTGGAGGCTTTCATTCGGGTATTAAGTTCTGTTTACTTTTTATTTTCGCTTGAGTATAGATTTCGATGGTTATTTTGTTGGTATACTCGTATTGGCGTGTGCTAGCTGCTCTGGCATATAGCAAATAATTTAATTTAATGTTTTATGTTGTATAATGTACATTATTTTGCATAACTACTATTGTATAGAATCAAGTTTTTCTAACTGAACAGACAGTTGTGCTGCTGGGGGGTTGGTTGTGCCACTTCTTCTTCCCAGTTAAGCACTAGGAAGTGGTGAAGGGTGGGCGTTTTTGGCGGACTGTCTTTTGTAATTGACATTTGACGTTTGAAAAGTGCTGATTCTCAGCCTATTTTGAATAAATGACTTTGGAATTTAATTTGAAATTTAAACATACGAAACATCCGCTCCCTATGCTCACGTATGGCGATACACGGGTGACGTCATAACCTGCTAATTACATTATTGTGCATGGAGCCGACTTTTATACACGATCATTATATATTAAATAATGTAGATAGTATCAGGTACACAGTTTCCACCATTACGTGCGTAATGGTGGAAACTGTGTACCTGATACCTTGGCCTGATACCTACCTGATACCTGATACCTGGTACCATGTACCTAATACTGAAACTGTGTGACACAGGCATCGTACAACCTGCTTATGTGTTGAATAGGTATTTTATGTAGTAGAGGACTATACTTAGACTTAGTATTTTAGAGGATATGCTATTCCCAAATATTTAAATAACTCATCCATGGACAAATCACTTCTCCAATACAGTCCCCTTCAGTCATGATGCGTTCAGTGTCCCACTGTTGTGTACCTACCTAAATTCACTCTGTTTTTATTTTTATCTTTTTTATAATTTAATTTCTGTGTAACTATTGTATGCCCTAAGGGCGGAATATAGCTGATCACAATTTAATTATTTAATAAAACCTGTATTATGTACCTACCTATGATCCACAATAAAGATATTTGATTGATTGATGGACAGTACACCTGTTATTGGCGTCTACTATAGGTAACTATTTTGATTCGCCAAGTTATAAAAAGTTCGCAAGCTTCAGATAGATTCTTAGTAATTGTAGTCTTCTTCAAAAGCATTAAGTACTTAAATGAATTGTGTCGATTTACATTTTCATTAAGTAACATGAATGAAAATATTAAAATTGATGACTTGCTACTATGAATTTAACTGACTGGTCCTTTAATTTTCTGCGACCTTTTCGGAGCTTTTAATCAAATTATACTATTTGCCACGAGGTGAACGAGCTAGTACTTATAAGAGCCGCAGTTTACTGAGCCCATTATATTCAAATCGTCCGCTGACAGAGCTGATACTCTATACGTCGAGTAGGGCTCGCCTGCCAATAATCGATTGAGATGTACCACGACAGCCGGAAACAGAACACTCACTTACAATATAGCAACCAGCCACCTCTGAGGTTTCGCTATCGTCTCACTCAGTGTTCTACATTATATGTACGTATCGATATGGTGTCGCTCTATAGCTTCACCAGTGGCAAAAATCTGCATTTTTTTTTATTGATTAGTAAACATTCAATTCATAAATACAACAATCTCTTTGCCGGAGTCGCGAGAAAAGCCAGAAGGGATATCGTGGCCCCCGGAAACATACAGGCAACTGAAGAAACACGGGTGGGTTTTACTTAGTAAGAATCTGACACACCCCCGCCCGCTCCACCCAGAGCGGGAGAAGTTATTTGATAATTTCCCACCCAAAAAAAATATCAAAAAATTTTCAATTCATAAATACAGTAATCCTTTGTTACACATAGCAGTTCCTATATGTCATTTCTAAGAAGCAACGTTTAGCGGCGAACAGAAATGATTTCCATTGAATACGACCAGACTAGTCATTCCCTGAGCACTTAGGAAATGTTTAAAAACCGTCCACTGGCTGCTGTTAAACGAGAAACCCCTTTCATTTACCTGTGCTGCCTATTTTCATACTTAGTTCATATAGGTACTTTTCCATTTTCACATTCAAACCGACGTATTACAAATTACTTGCTTTCATGTAGGTGTGACTGTGTGCCATTTACTCTAATTTAATAACAATATATTATTATATTTATTTTAAAACCGTCACTTAAGGGCCGATTTGCGGTTCTTAAGAACACATTAAATCTCAATTTTATGGGTTGACAGCTCGACACGTTACCCTAATTAATAACAAAATATCCTATTTCTTTAAAATTGTAAAACAATATTGAACCCCTTACAAACCCATTCCATTTATACGAGTATTTTATGGGAAACAAACTACTGACACGTACCGCAAAAAGGTCGTATGCAATAACTTTACGAATTCTAAAGAAACTAGAAAAATATCCAATTTCTAATCTCAAGTCACAATACCAGGTTAAGAATCTGGAAACGATTTTAGACGGGCGGACCCTTTTAAAACAATCGAGAAATTGTAAAAACAGTCATAAACCTATTCTGCGAAACTGTGAGACCAAACCGTCAACGTGGTATTTTTTAGGAATTTAGGGGACTGAGGAATGAAGTCCGGGAGTTGGTTCGAGATCACGAAAGACTACGGACGCGAGAGTCCAAGCTAGTTCAGTTAGGAAGTTGGTTTTAGACCACGGTAGGGTGTTGACGTATTATTAGGCTAGTTATATTAGCAGACTTGTTGAATACCAGAGGCCATGATTGTCCAAGTGGGCTGCCGCAAGATAGCGAGTATTATATATGTATTAAGTTAAATATAGTTGGGTTGACACCCAGACTAGACTAATGTAGTATTTAACGAAGTACGAGTATGTGTGTGTGTTTGTTGGTGCGATTGGGTGAGTGTGTGCTTGTGAGTGCGACTGAGTGAGTATTTCATTATAATAATTATCCTAGGCTGGTAATATAATTAAACTTCTTGTAACTCAACACATAATTACTATCGTGTTTTATAACTAATGTTACATTCTCGTGTATTACGTGTCCATATCCTAATCCGTACCTTGGCTGATTATTGTCACTAGCAGTTGACTATAGGGAAATGGCGAAGGCACTATACTTGACTGGGCAGTAATGCTCCGACTGTTGACTTTGAGATGACGCACCACATTTGGAAGGCAGAGCCATAAATACTCACAGGTCATTTGGAATTGATCTAGGCTATAAAGCCAATCTGTAATTGCATTACAAAACAACCAAACGTTAGTGACGATTTCTATTTCCGAAAAGGTTTTGCCACAGAATACCTTGCGTAAGGCGTGTTGACACATATTTCCAGGGAGTTGGGGTAGGCTTCACTAAGTACCCTAAACTAAATTGGTAGACGTTCGATGAACGCTAGGGAACGTGTCTCGATAAAAATACCCCGTCCGTTCTGTAGGACTAAATCTATCTATAAATCAAATAAACTAAATCGACACTGTTTATCGAGATACGCTATTGGGACGCAACGCCGCTAACAGCCGCACCGCATCCTCTTAATGGGGCAGATTAAGGAAATATGAAGTGACGAGCTACCACTTCGGCGTTCACCAGGTACGACCGTAGTGTATTCTGCTAGAGACTGAGTCTACGGTGCGCTTGTGCTAGTTTTGTGTTAACTTTGTAAAAATGGGCTAAGCTGTCGTAAGGGTCTTTCATATTAGTACGCGATTAGAACTATTCAATGTTAAACTTAATTTTCTCAATGACAATTGGACTTCTCAGTACTCTGTCTTAGGATTGAGTAAAACATTTATTTAGTGCTTAGGGAGCGTGTTCCGTTAGAATCGTATTAGTTCCTCAGAGGTTCTATGCGTTAGGTCTAGCAGGACACGTACAATGAGGCAAACGTTGTTATACGGTTCCCGGTCTCACTGAAGTGGGTATATTGTAAACAGACAAATTAACGTGGTAGTACGTAATCGTATTTAAAGTACAAGCGTAACGATCCCTTTACCCCTTCTACCTTACCAATTCTGTATTGCAGATATTGGTGCTAAACTGTGAGAGGAGGAGACGTTGGCGTTCCAACATTTATAATACTAAAACATAGTATTATATTATATACTTTTGCATACCCTCTTGTCTTCTTAGCTTCATATTATAATACTTGTGTTTACTAACTGTGAATTCCCAATATTAACTTCCTGGTCCAATCCTTGTTCCCTAATCTTCCGAGACGGAACAAGGTAGTTTAGTTTATGGGAATGCTTCTCTTTCTTATATCGGTGGGAGGGTGACCATCTGGGACGAGCCCTACAGAACTGTGCGGAAAGGAGGGGCACAGTTCTTCCCCCTACGGGGAACCGATCCAAACACTAATATTAACACAATTAGGAAAAACAAAAATTTTATCAGCCTAGGGTATTTCAGGTACTGTCACATGGGTAATGACGACCGTGTGTAGGGAAGTTCTAAGAGTGAAGTGCAAGTGGACCCGCATCACCAGCTCGTCGTTTGTGACACGGATATACTGCTCACGGAGGCAAGTTTGTAGCACAGAAGTACGCCACACCGACCCGCCAGTTAATCAATACGCGTCTAATTTGTGCTAATCGCACACGGGCAAACGCTCAACTGAGCCAACTCGATCAGATTTATTGACCGAACACGAGGCTCTTCTTCCTGACTGATCCCATTGTGGAGATCGCTTATCGTCCCCAATTAGAAGTTAAACTATCTAAACTGGCAGCAGTTTGTGTAAATTTTTGTTTTTTGGGATGTTGTATTCTAAAGTTCCTCAGACTATAAATTAAACTTAAATATCAAACCATACCATACTTTTGTAAAACTTATGTAGGATATGTGCAGTACCACAAGATGTATTTATTATTTATTTAAGTAGCATACCACCCCGCCACTTGGGAGCACGAAATCTTTTCATCAGATGCGCTCTCAACTTACCCACTTATTCCCTTGTAAGTGCAGGGCACATCGTACATACCAAACAAACATTCCCTTTCTGCTAAATAAACATATATATGGTATAACCTTTTATAACAAGCTACCCTCTTCTTTGCTAGATTTGCCTTTTAATGCGTTTAAAGATAAAGTAAAATCCAAGCTTTGTTCAAAGGCATACTATTCTATCAAAATCAATCTGCCTCGCCTTTTCCCATCTATGTTGGGGTCGGCTTCCAGTCTAACCGGATGCAGCTGAATACCAGTATTTTACATGGAGCGACTGCCTATCTGACCTCCACGACCCAGTAACTGGGTAATACGATACCCCTTGGTAAGACTGGTGTCAGACTTTCGGGCTTCTGACGACTCGTAACGACTGTCAAAGATCTACGAATGACAGCCGGGACCAACGGCTTAACGTGCTTTCCGAGGCACGGAGGATTCTCGGTATGTAAAGATGGTCACCCATCCACTGACCAACCCCGGCAAGCGTAGCTTAACCTGATGGATCGACCAGTGCGGCTGTTGTTACTTAGCCACGAGCTCCACCATACTATTCTATCAACGACTACTTAAACGATAAGAATAGTTGGCAGGTCACTGTCAATAATTCAAGACAATGTTTATGTTCTTTTTTCAGAATTAGGTTACCTACTGACAGGTTATATGAGTTTATATAATTGTTTATTTTATTTAACTTTATAAGTCAAGTTATTTAATTTTTATTTATTGTTGACATAATCTACTCATTACTATGTTTTTTTTAATGAGTTGTATTGCAATATGTGATTAGCTAGTGACGTCGACAAATGATCATATTATTTTTGCCTGAGCAACCGGCAACAAGTTCATCATGCTTCCTAAGATGTCACTTCGTGCGGTAGCGTCGTGGGTCCGGTTGCCTCCTTCCATCAAATATGGCGAGGGGGGTAATAGCTGATCTTTGCGTTATGCTCGTGAACGGGTGCTGCTTGCGGTGACTGGTCGTCTTGCTGATCATGGTTTTATTATTGTTATTAGTAAGTAACTGTTCTGTTTATTTATTTTACCTCGATGGTCCTAGTTTATCATTTTTAACTTCCAGTTACAGCAATATATAGCTATATGTAAGCGTGCACGCCCTTTATGCCTGGAGGCTTTTATGTAGATATTAAGTTCTGTTTACGTTTAGTTTTTTTTTTATTTATTTTTTTCTAATTGAACAGACAGCTGTGCTGCTGGGGAGTTTGTTGCGTCACTACCTCTTCCCAGCTAACGCACTAGGAAGTGGTGAAGTGTGGGCGTTTTTTTATTTTATTTATTTATTTAATTCAGATACAGTGATCCATATTTAAGTTAGTATAACTACTTAAAAAAATATTTTTGTTATCAAAGATTAAAATACAAGCTACAATAATGTTATTATAACTAAAACGTATATATATATGTTTTGGAAGACTGTTTTATGTAATTTTGACGTTCGAAAAGTGTTGATTCTCAGACTAGTTTGAATAAATGACTTTTGATGCGTTGCGGAGCGGTGTCGCTGCGGCGTTTTACATACAAAATTAAATAATTATCCATGGTATGGAACACGGTGCGTTCCGGTGTCTCACAGCACGTACAGCGAACTTGCAGCCCGCGATACGAGGCGGCGAGGGGTGTACGCGTTGCAACGCCGCCGCCGGAGCGGCACCGCTCAGTTGTTTGTGCGGTAGAATGTTACACGCTGTTTTGTTACTTTGCGGCACGGCGCACAACGCGGCACACTGCGGCGTAACAACGCTACGGCGCCGCAGCACCCGTGTGCCCGCCAATGCGGCAAAATCTTAGCGGTGCGGCGCAAGGCATCGTGTGCACAGGCGTACACTTATCAATGATTCATATTACTTAACATTTCTGCTGCCAGGTCATAAAAATACATTCCGCTAACACATTTCGAAAAGTAAGTATTTGAGAACGATGTTTTTTTTTCACATCAAAGAAGTTCAGGCTGTAGATATTTGTCGTTCGCTCGTGTAACCGCAAGCGTTCGCTTTGTAGGCGACACTTTATTTTTATAAATATTTTGGTTGGCTTTACCAAATAATATCAGCCTTAAGGTAACTCTGTGCTTGAGCTTATTTATTGTTGGTACGCCGTCGCCGCGCGCGTTATAATAATATGACCTGCGATAATTTTCAGTTACCGCGTTCACGACCCTTTTAGTAGGTAATTATGATTCTTTGGGTTATTTTATAAAGTTATTCGATTTCTGGTAATTTTACTAAACAAATAAATATGCCTTGGTGGAATATAATGACCAACAAGTGCTCATTTAATCATTTTATTATGTAGGAAGAATAAATTGCTATCAAAAAATTACGCAAACCTTTAATGGAGAAAAAGCAGATATTAAGTACCATAACTCTTTCAAACTATAAATATAAAATATCTGCATACAACAAGTCTCAGTGGTGATTTTAGTTCACGTCTGATGTTGAATGTGATCTAAAAGCATTTTCCATAATACGCGAGAAAATTGTTTCGAAAGAAAATTTCACTATTCGACGAAGAGACGATTTTCCCTTATGACGGTCGGCTTTGGCTCTAATAGGAGGCTACAAATTTATGTATGTCGAGTAACTACGTTAACCTGAAATCCGAACATACATATTATGAGAAAAACCGTCGTTGCTTTCTCATTGTGTACATTTGAGTTCATCAAACTGATCCATAAAAACAAGTCAATTGCCTTCGATCAAAATGATTTCCAATAAAACTTCAAATTGTAGTGACTTTAATTGGAATTGAGAACCTTCTATCTATTTACTGTTGGACGTCAACAGTCCCTGTGTGCTGACAAGAGTAACGCTTCTAGTCATGGCCGCTTTTGGAAACCGTTTTGTTTTTATCGATACAGATAGTTGGGTGCTCTGGCAGAGCCAACCCCGGTCATATTGCCATCCTAATCCCAATGAATCATTCAGAGGCAGACTAACATACACATCAACGGTAGCTGATATTAAAAGAAAGTCAATAATGACGCAGGTAACGGTGAGCACATTTTACGGTGTAGTATAACATAAAGGTCAGCGCGAGAGGGTGACGGGACGACGGGGGGGGGGGGGGGTGGATCGAGCCGGCTCCGACCTGCGAGGCTGTAACTCCGAGTGAAGCCGAGGTATCGCGTCTCCCATAAAACCAAGTGTATTGACGTTGGAACCCACTACGCACCAATGTTCCGAAGTGCCATATGTACGTTAGGAATCACTTCAGGATCAGACGCACATTTATATGTTGTTGCTGCAAATTGAAGAGATCTATACAAAGCATTAACAACGTAGATACTTCAGCAATTATACGAAAAGAACTTTCTACAAATCTACACCTACATATTTGGTAACCAAGCGCTGTCCCTTACATAATGCTGCTGCACTTCTCTCACCAATACATCCTGCTACCTGCTAATGTCGACCCTATGACTTAATGTCATAGAGGCGATATCGCCTTAAATGATGGTGGCCTAGGCTCACCATCTCATAGCGTCCCGAATTTCAAAGGTATAGGAGCTATCTTTGATCCTGTAGGTACACTGTATGTAGAGTGTTTATTATGGTTGTTGAAGCTTTACACAAAATGAGCTTAGCGTGAAACGGAACCCTGGTTAAACCTTCGATCATCTCTTACGAACACCTGGCGCAGGGTCACCTGCTTTATACTTAACCTGTAGTACGCTGTTAACAAAATTCACAATGTTAAACAATAATTATCTTTGCAAGATCAGCTTCGTGGTTCATCACAGCGTGCTTGGAAAACCATGCATCACCTTAAGATTATGTTATGTGCAATTGTGCAAGTAGCGAATGGTATTACGTATCGTCTGGCATCTAGATCTATTTTAATTTTCAGGCATTAAAGCCATGACGATTACATTATCTTGATATTCTGCGTGTTTAATCGCACGTGTCTAATACAATTGCATAGAGCAGTGTGTTCTGATCGATCGCAGGCCGCACGCGGCCGCGCGGCCTGTGTCCACTGAGGCGTGTGAGCGGATAGGGCAAGCGCTCAATACTACCGATGTGCTCGCTGTGCTCACTGTGCACAGAGCTCAATACCAAGCATGTGACCCGGGTCCGTGACGTTGTGACACCGCCTCACGAAATATTGCTCCCACCCGCGATTTATGATTGTGTCAGACCGATGCCGATGCATCGGTCATACTTCTACTACAGGCCCTGCTTTTTAATATAAGATTATGTGAATTGTTTTCGAATGTTCAGTTATTGGCATTTGAGTATTATAATCCTAGAAATGAACAAAAAAAAAAAAAAAAAATTGGCGTTGCCTATCCAATATTTCGGGATACGATGAATGAAACGGTGATAATTATATGGACAGTTTAGTTTATTCATCATCAAAATCGCATTTCAAATGATAAAGGAATAAAAATTGAATTGTAACTAACAGTAAAGTTCCAAGCCACACATCTGTCATGTATCTCCTCCCATATAAACAGTTATCAAAGTGCAGTTCCGCGCCATTGAGAATTTGTAAGAGCCAGCTAATTGGCGTTCTTGTAAATCCTATTGGGAGAGGAAATCGATTTTGTATCTAATTGTGTACATTAATTTTCAAGAATCTGCAGCGATCTCAATCAAAGGATCAATTAGCAGGAACCGCGGGATGCGGGGCGGATAGTAAGTTATGAATGAATAGCTTATTGCGCACCGATACATGGCCGACTCAACTATTCGTCCTCACAGCATTACTCAAGTCTCCTCGAGTTACTTGATTGATTAAGAGCCAATAAATAAAGCTTCGAACCGGTCCTTAGGTACGAGATTCCAATTTCAAGGTATAACAAGAATTATGGTTGACAAGTTTTCGATTGGATTGGAATTGTGCTCAATAAAATGGGTATCGATTGTCCTCTGAAATATTGAAACCTAATAGGCGACACAGGGGGGTGGTGGGTGTCACAGTTACACTTACAGGTGAGACGGTTCTCTGGGATCACAGCACAGATAGTGAATCTTCGGCTTCGACCTTGAGAGTAAATTGTGTTCACGCCATACTAAGTTTTATAGCACGCCATGTTCATTAGGCACTTAATTTCACGGGGCGCGCTCACTCTCACCCCGTCCATCTGGGACTACCATACCCCGCGCTCTTACGAACGGAACTGTTTGTGATAATTGAACGAGCGCTGAGTACATCAGTTGTAACGTTACGTTTAGCTCTGGGAAAGAGTTAAACGTAAGTCACGACCAAAATAATTCTAAAATAAGAGATAAGGTTAAAGGTAAGGATGTAAAGAGCAGCCTTCACAGGACGTGGGATGCTCGAGAGCGTGGAAGAGCTGGGCTGTGGCGGCACACGCTGAGCAGATTTACTCATGCTGTTGAGTGAAGAGAAGGGTGTGAGAGTTTGGAGGTAGTGGAGGCGGTTTGTGGCGCCTCAAGCTAGCGGGAGGGCCGCGGGCAGAGGCCTCCCCCGGAATGTAACGTCATCTGGCGTTACGCCGCTTGATGTCGGAGGCCTCTTTTGTGTGTACGTGTGCGCTACGAATACGCGTTTTATTTATTTTGGAATTGGAGTAGAGACCTCCTACGTCCAACAGGGGTAGGTGACAGGGTGCCAAGGTAGGTGAGAGAGTGCCAAGGGAGGTGAGAGAGTGCCAAGGAAGGTGAGAGAGTGCCAAGGGAGGTGAGAGAGTGCCAAGGTAGGTGAGAGAGTGCCAAAGTAGGTGAGAGAGTGCCAAGGGAGGTGAGAGAGTGCCAAGGGAGGTGAGAGAGTGCCACGTCAATAAATGGTTAATTTTTTAATAGTTTTTTATTTTTGAGGCGGAAACAAAATGGTAGCCCATATTTGGTTACTCTCCTAATTTAGAATCGGACAAATAACTGTAAACACGAATTGCTATTCATGTATTTAGGAAACATTTAGATATTAACATTAGTTTCATCCCGTTGGTCTTGTGGTTGCAAGCGCAGCTGCTGAGCAGGGTCCTGGGTTCGATTCCCAGGTCAGGTAGGGTGTCGTTTGATTTTTCTATCAGGAGTTTTTCAGTAGCAGCTAGATTGGAAGTTTGAGGTGTGACACCCCGTGCCTCGGAAGCACGTGAAGCTGATCTCTACCCCATCGTGTCGGGTTACAATCCCGTCGGACAGTGGGAATAGGTGAGCAGAAAGGCACCTGTTTGCGGCACACATTTATGCACTATGATTTCTGCGTGCTTGGCTGGTCTCCGTTGAGATTGGCCGCCCATGGCCGGGATTCGGTCAGGAGGATTTGTGAAGTGCATACTCGAAACGCGAAGTCTTCTCGTCATTAGGCATGCATGACAGGCTTGTTATAATCGAGTTTCTTGATTGTGTAATTGTTTCTTTTTGTTACAATTTTTTCCTATTTGATGTATTGCCTCAGTGTGCGTGATTATTGCGTGCTTCTGCTGTGCATGAGGTCCTGGGTTCGATTCCCCAGTCGGGCAAAGTGTTATTGGGTTTTCCATCTGGAATTCCACAGTAGTAGTCTGGAGTTTGGATTTGTGCCCGGTTGATGGCAATAGGCTCGCCCTCTATTACATGGCACTTAAACATAACTGGCGAAATGTGGGTGTACTATTAGGTACCTACACCTCTTCCTAACTATTCATGGATTATAGGCGCGATGTTATGTTACGTAGGTGATGGGCGGCAGGTTAAATACCAATATGCACCTCTAAGAAAGTACATAATATTGTTAAAAAGGCGAGATTTTGTATAAGATAAAAATAAAATATATGTAACAATCTTTTTAATTATTATTAATTAACACACTTTCTTTAAATAACACACTTTTTATTAGCTCGACCTGTATCTATATCTATCTATCTATGTAACGGAATCTTTCAACGTAATTTTCACCAACTTTAAGACGTTCGATTAACTTGAATATTTGCACACGTATCAAGGACCGATGGCAATACAATAATTTAGTATCTTGGAGCTGACCTGATGATGGAGCCAGGAGGTGGATAGTGGAACTCTACAGTGACTTCTAGTAAACCCCTCGAGTTTGGGCTCATATGATTCGGTTTGACTAGTCCAATATATTGCACTTGAAGTCGAGGGTCTGATGATTGAGCCAGGAGGTGGATACTGAAACTCTTCAGTAGCTACTATTAAACCCTTCGAGTTTGGGCTCATATCATTCGGTTTGACGAGTCCAATATATTGCACTTAGTGGCGAGGGTCTGATGATAGAGCCAGGAGGTGGATAGTGGAACTGTTTAATGCCTACTAGTATGCCTTTCGAGTTTGGGCTCATATGACTCGGTTTGACGAATTCAATATGTTGCATTTGTTGTCGAGGGTCTGATGATGGAGACAGGAGGTGGATCGTGGAACTGTTTAGTAGCTAATCGTAAACCCCTCGAGTTTAGGCTCATAATTATGACTCGGTTTGACTAGTTCAATAAGTTGCATTTGTTCTCGAGGGTCTGATGATGGAGCCAGCAGGTGGATAGTGGAACTGTTTAGTAGCTAATAGTAAACCCCTCGAGTTTAGGCTCATAATTATGACTCGGTTTGACTAGTTCAATAAGTTGCATTTGTTCTCGAGGGTCTGATGATGGAGCCAGGAGGTGGATAGTGGAACTGTTTACTGGCTACTAGTAAATCCCTCGAGTTTGGGCTCATATGACTCGGTTTGACGATTTCAATATGTTTCATTTGGTGTCGAGGATCTGGTGATGGAGCCAGGAGGTGGATAGTGGATTTCTTTAGTGGCTAACTAGTAAATCGGTCAAGTCATAACTTCGTTGATTTTAGACTTATTAACTAAATGAAAAATAAACTAGCAACTATAAAGTAAAAAATAAAAAAAATTGTTTAAAAAAAACAAAAAATAATTAAATTGACTTGTACTAGTTACGATATAAGTACCTATTCAGCATGTCATTTCTTTTATATCCAATGATTAAATCAAAAAGCGTGGAGCGTTTTGTTTAAATTAATTAAAAGTATACACAGCTAAAAAGCGTGGAGCGCTTTGTTTAAATTAATTAAAAGTATACACAGCTAAAAAGTACTAAATAAAACTAACGTAAAACGTTACGTGAATTTGTGAAGATGATTGAACAGATAATTAAAAAAAATCGAATGCTTAAAGTACAAAATAAAATATAAGTAAGTATTTTTATAATATTTATCTAATAATATTTTTTTTTATCTTTTTATGTTACGTTCATATACAAAACAACATAAAACTTACTTACTTCCTATAGTTTTTGACACGACAAAAATTTACGAGGCCAAACACATCAGGGCTATTTAGTTTAGTTGAGGAGTTCCTGTGGCTCAATCATCAGACCATCGGCTGCGCGTTTGGCTATATAGTTTTTGTCAAGACAAAACAAACGAACCGAAACACAAGGAGGCTATTTGTTTAGTTAAAATCCTATGGCGACCTTTCAACTCCATCATCAGACCCTGAACACCACCTAGTTTCAAAGCACTTGTCAATACATAACCAATGAGTCGAAACACGATTGTGTCCAAACTATTTTGTTCGATTGAGGAATTCCGATGGCCACATACCTGCTCCATCACCAGACCCTGGACACCATCTTGGTTCTTGAAAAAAACGATTTCAAATTCAATGATGCTATCTTATTTAACTGAGTAGTTGTTATGGCCATGTTCGGGCTCCATCATCAGACCAGCTCCATGGTATCATATTTTTTAAATGTCTCTGTAGAATAAGTATGCCAAGTTTCAGCTCAATTGGATGCCAGGAAGTGTTTTAAAAATGGATGACAATTGGAATATTTGGAAACACATGCCAATTAAGCAAGCTAATATTATAAACAGTTGCATGTGCATGCGTGTGCAAGCCCTCAGTTACTTACGTAAGAGATTTTTGTTGTTACCTATGCATTAACTTACAATCACCATTGAATCAGATCTTGTATGTATTTGACGTATAAAGGCTTGTGCAGACCAGCGCGACTTGTCGCGCGACGCGACGCCGGTTATTGTTATACCGTACAGTTTTCTTAGAAATTTCATTGTTTGAGTCGCGTCGCGCGACAAGTCACGCTGGTCTGCACAAGCCTTAAAGAAAACCACAGCGGTGTATTTCATTATCCCTATATTCGACGAAAGGATTAGTACCTAATAGAGTAAATATGCTTTCATCAGCATTTTATTTATTCTCTCTGTGGCAGGCAGCTAATTGTTTTAATTTAGTACGTGATTGTATTCGTTCCTAAGCCGACAGAAGACAATACTGAATGCGCGTAGTATGAAGATAAAATAAATCAAGAGTTAAAGATTAAAAAGTCATCTTCCAGATTACCAGTAATGATGTTCAGCGTCGTTCAAGTGATGCTGAAAATTTGACGTCACACATAACTAGACACATCAAGTGTGTGTCAATTGAATTAGTAATGAAAATGAACATGTTATCATTGCCGGTTTTGTTCGCCACAAAACATATTTAAAATGTGTCCGCAGTCCGCTCCGCTCGCGATTTATGAACTAATCCGATTACTCAGCAAAACAGTCAATGCCTGAACGTAAAACATTCCTGCTGGGGACTTTGTGGCGCCACTTCTTCTTCCCAGCTAACGCACTAGGAAGTGGTGAAGTGTGGGACGTTTTGGAGGACGGTTTTATGTAATTTTGACAAAATTTAAAATTAAAAAGTCATTTATTCAAACTTGGCTGAGAATCAGCTCTTTTCGAACGTCAAAATTACATAAGACAATCCCCCAAAACGCCCACCCTTCACCACTTCCTAGTGCGTTAGCTGGGAAGAAGAAGTGGCGCAATTAACTCCCCAGCGCCACACCTGTCTGTTCAGTTAGAAAAAAATATATTCTATATAATAGTATGCAAAATAAATTACATTACGCAACACAAAACATAATTTAAATTATTAGCCATATGTCAGCTAGCACACGCCAGTATACCAACGAAAATCGAGAACTATACACTATAACTCAGGCAGAAATAAAAACTAACCGTAAACAGAACTTAATCTATACATATAATAAAATCGTAGCGAAGTCAAAACTGTACATTGAATATTTTTGAAAAAAAGTAATATATACGAGTATGTCGGAGAAGCATAGTTCTCGTTGACGTCATCAGTGGTTGCTTAGTGGGCGTCATCGGGGTCAAATGTAATATATACGAGTATGTCGGAGAAGCATAGTTCTCGTTGACGTCATCAGTGGTTGCTTAGTGGGCGTCATCGGGGTAAAATGTAATATATACGAGTATGTCGGAGAAGCATAGTTCTCGTTGACGTCATCAGTGGTTGCTTAGTGGGCGTCATCGGGGTAAAATGTAATATATACGAGTATGTCGGAGAAGCATAGTTCTCGTTGACGTCATCAGTGGTTGCTTAGTGGGCGTCATCGGGGTAAAATGTAATATATACGAGTATGTCGGAGAAGCTTAGTTCTCGTTGACGTCATCAGTGGTTGCTTAGTGGGCGTCATCGGGGTCAAATGTAATATATACGAGTATGTCGGAGAAGCATAGTTCTCGTTGACGTCATCAGTGGTTGCTTAGTGGGCGTCATCGGGGTCAAATGTAATATATACGAGTATGTCGGAGAAGCTTAGTTCTCGTTGACGTCATCAGTGGTTGCTTAGTGGGCGTCATCGGGGTAAAATGTAATATATACGAGTATGTCGGAGAAGCATAGTTCTCGTTGACGTCATCAGTGGTTGCTTAGTGGGCGTCATCGGGGTAAAATGTAATATATACGAGTATGTCGGAGAAGCATAGTTCTCGTTGACGTCATCAGTGGTTGCTTAGTGGGCGTCATCGGGGTAAAATGTAATATATACGAGTATGTCGGAGAAGCATAGTTCTCGTTGACGTCATCAGTGGTTGCTTAGTGGGCGTCATCGGGGTAAAATGTAATATATACGAGTATGTCGGAGAAGCATAGTTCTCGTTGACGTCATCAGTGGTTGCTTAGTGGGCGTCATCGGGGTAAAATGTAATATATACGAGTATGTCGGAGAAGCATAGTTCTCGTTGACGTCATCAGTGGTTGCTTAGTGGGCGTCATCGGGGTAAAATGTAATATATACGAGTATGTCGGAGAAGCATAGTTCTCGTTGACGTCATCAGTGGTTGCTTAGTGGGCGTCATCGGGGTAAAATGTAATATATACGAGTATGTCGGAGAAGCATAGTTCTCGTTGACGTCATCAGTGGTTGCTTAGTGGGCGTCATCGGGGTAAAATGTAATATATACGAGTATGTCGGAGAAGCATAGTTCTCGTTGACGTCATCAGTGGTTGCTTAGTGGGCGTCATCGGGGTAAAAAGTAATATATACGAGTATGTCGGAAAAGCTTAGTTCTCGTTGACGTCATCAGTGGTTGCTTAGTGGGCGTCATCGGGGTAAAATGTAATATATACGAGTATGTCGGAGAAGCTTAGTTCTCGTTGACGTCATCAGTGGTTGCTTAGTGGGCGTCATCGGGGTAAAATGTAATATATACGAGTATGTCGGAGAAGCATAGTTCTCGTTGACGTCATCAGTGGTTGCTTAGTGGGCGTCATCGGGGTAAAATGTAATATATACGAGTATGTCGGAGAAGCTTAGTTCTCGTTGACGTCATCAGTGGTTGCTTAGTGGGCGTCATCGGGGTAAAATGTAATATATACGAGTATGTCGGAGAAGCATAGTTCTCGTTGACGTCATCAGTGGTTGCTTAGTGGGCGTCATCGGGGTAAAATGTAATATATACGAGTATGTCGGAGAAGCATAGTTCTCGTTGACGTCATCAGTGGTTGCTTAGTGGGCGTCATCGGGGTAAAATGTAATATATACGAGTATGTCGGAGAAGCATAGTTCTCGTTGACGTCATCAGTGGTTGCTTAGTGGGCGTCATCGGGGTAAAAAGTAATATATACGAGTATGTCGGAAAAGCTTAGTTCTCGTTGACGTCATCAGTGGTTGCTTAGTGGGCGTCATCGGGGTAAAATGTAATATATACGAGTATGTCGGAGAAGCTTAGTTCTCGTTGACGTCATCAGTGGTTGCTTAGTGGGCGTCATCGGGGTCAAATGTAATATATACGAGTATGTCGGAGAAGCTTAGTTCTCGTTGACGTCATCAGTGGTTGCTTAGTGGGCGTCATCGGGGTAAAATGCGAGCACAAAACACAATTGGACTGCGTTATGTAATAACGAATTAAGCGACGAAATCGAAAAAAAAGAGTTATGAATTCAGATCGACTATAGGTATGATAAACTATGTATTCAGCTATTTTTATGTTCAAAAATCACTCTTTTTTTTTTTTGGGTGGGAAATCATCAAATGACTCCTCCCGCTCTGGGCAGAGCGAGAGGGAGTGTCAGACTTTTACTGACTAAAACCCACCCGTGTTCCTTCCGTTGCCTATGTGCTGAGGCCGCGATATCCCGCGATCCCCAGCAGGACCAATCTTACGGCCTTATAATAAGGGGTTGAATCAAGCGACATTTTGAACTTTGCTAGAATTTGTGCACACATTCGTTTTGTATTAAAGAATTATGCATCAAAGTTACAGTTACAAACAGTTTTCAAATTGCATAAACGAATTAAACACGTCCACGATGAAGATAATTCAATTTTGCCTTTTGATTTAACCGTTTTTAAACCGCAGCATCGAATTAACCACCTAAAATGGTATTTAATTCGTTAATGCGTATCACCACACGCGCAATCTTTCATCCGTTCGTGAATAAAGCGCCAGCTTCTGGCGTTTCATTCGTTATTGCATTCTATTTTCGCGGGTTTTTGCGTACGGGACGGGGTGGGGCGGCAGCGGGTGGTCTTGAAATTCGTAAAAAGTTATGTGAAACTAACAATCAATACATAAATCAAAAGGGAGAAGTAGTCAATCAACGAAAGTTTATCGATGTTCGCTGTAATGATGGTTGTCATGAAAAAATATCGGTAAAAGAGCGCCAAGAAGAATTTTCAAAATTTTGGGAGTTATGTTTTGAAGGAAAGTGCTTGTATATATCTTCCAACGTAAAAGTGACATCAATAAAAAGGAAAAGAAACAAGAATTCAAATAAAAGAAATAACACTCGTGTCTATTCTTTAAAAAACATAGTTGTTTGTGCCATTTCATCTGCAAGGATTGACAAATACTTAAAAAATGCTCACGTCCGGAAAAAATTGAAGACAAAAGGGGAAAGGTATCAGGAAACACTCGTAAAATGCCTCAGGATGTTGAACAAAGTATTATCGAACACATTGATAAATTCCCAAAATATAAGCCCCATTACTGTAGAGCGCAAACAGACAGGATGTATTTACCACCGGATATGACTTTGTCGAAAATGTACGACTTATATTTATCGGAAGCAAGCTTTGATGAAACAAGAAAGACAGTTTCATTTGCATCGTATAAAAGAATATTTTATACCAAATTTAATCTAAAAAGGAAAAAGCCACAGAAAGACACGTGTAACAAGTGCGACCTATTTGCTGTAAAAATCAGAGATACTACTTCACAAGAAACCAAATTAAATTTAGAGAAGGAAAGAGAGCAGCACCATAAAGAAGCCGAAGACGCACGTGCAATGAAAAGACAAGATATAACTTTGGCTAAGACTTATGATCATATTGAAACCCTGACATTTGATATGGAAAAAACACTGCCACTGCCAAGAATTCCAACCAACATCGTATTTTACAAACGCCAACTGTGGCTTTACAACTGCGGTGTGCATTCAGGAAAAACCGGTAAAGGGTTTTGTTACGTCTGGGTGGAAGGAATAGCAGGCAGGGGAGCACAAGAAGTAGGCTCCACTTTACGCAAACATATATCTTTAAATCTAGACTCAAAAGTCAAAGAACTAATTCTATGGTCAGACTCCTGTGGTGGCCAGAACCGAAATATTAAGTTGACTCTGCTACTATTTGCAGGACTAGAAGAAAATGACAACCTAGAAAAAATCACCCTACGATTTATGGTCCCTGGGCATAGCTTCTTAGAAAATGATAGCGAGTTTAGTGATATCGAATCAGCGTTTTAAACCCATACTCGGCTTTACACTCCACAAGACTACATTGATGTGATGACCAGTTGTCGTAAGAGAAACAAGTTAATAGCTAATAAAATGGAAAGTTTAGACTTTGTCAGAGTTTCTAAAATGCTGAAGACAATAGTGAATAGAAAAAAAGATATAGAAGGAAATCCTATAAGCTGGTTGAAAACTAAAGAAATAAACATTTTTAAGGATAGACCTGGTCGGATATTTCTTTCAACCTGTCATGGCGGTCAAACCCATGAAGTAGATCTTAATAAAAGACCAAAAAGAGGGGCAATAAATAACCCATTGACATTATCAAGGCATTATGAGCAACTTTGGCCACAAGGAAAACCTATTTCTCAACTCAAACTCAAAGCATTTATTTCAATTAAACCATTTACAGGCACTTTTGAATTGTCAAGGAATCGGTCAGTCAGAAATACGAAGCTAGTTGCCCATTCCAAAGCGTAGTAGGTAGGTACCTATGGAGAAGAACGGGCAAGAAACTCCACGGACACTCTTTTAAATAAATTGTTACAAAGTATTTGTTACATCATTCATGTTGAAATTAAACATGTGAGAACAATGTAGAAAGACGTGCACGTTAGAAGCGTCCGTAATAAAAATATAAAACAAAGAACAATTCAAAAATTTTAATCAGCCAAGGCAGCTAAGAGTTGACCTGTCCCAACTGACGGCGCCCGTTCACGGACATGACGCATGGATTAGCACCATTTAGCTCAACCATTTTGAAGGGAGCTAAATGATCCAACACACGCGCCACCATCAGCGAGACATCTGAGTGAGCATGACATACTCACAGCCGCCAGGGCACATTCAAGTCAATAAAATACGTATTACCCGGTAAATGTTAGCTCTTTAGTACATAGTACTCACACCTGTGCTCTGAAATTATATAATACAAAGGAAATTGATTTTATACAATGCAAAAATAGTCTTAAACTCTTCAGCAGCTCCAACAGTGTTTTCAAATGTTAATCAAATAGTTGTGGTTGTGGAGCAGGACCAGCATTGAGCCAAGCATTTTTATCAGCGATGTAATCCCCCAACTTATAATATGCCTGCCTGCATAGTGTGCGTTTTATACAAGATTTGAATTTCGTCTCATTCAGTTGAAGTATGTGGGGAGGAATTTCTTGTACTATAATTATGTCTATCACCTCTTTTACTAAAAAGATGTACACTTTTTCTTACGTGCATGATGTTTTCATAGATATATTGACAAGGTACCGTCATGATGTTAATATCCTTAAACAGTTCCCTTAGAGAGTCACAGATAATATATGGCTCTAATCGCTCTTTTCTGCAGAATAAAAATAGACTCGATGTCTGCAGCCCGTCCCCATAGTAAAATACCGTATAACATGATACTATGAAAGTAACTAAAATAGACCAGCCTCACGGTATCTACATCAGTAAATTGACGTATTTTTCTGACAGCATATGCTGCTGAACTTAGCCGTCCTGCAAGAGATGTTAAATGAGGACCCCATTGTAACCTTGAGTCGAGCGTGATCCCCAGGAAAACAGTTTTATCGACGAATTCTAGTTTCTCTTGATTCAATACTATCTCACAATCAGTACTTTTGACATTTATTGGTAAAGAAAATTTTATGCACTTCGTTTTTTTTCCATTTAATACTAAATTATTAGCAGTGAACCAACTTTGGACCTGCATTAGGGCGTTATTTACGTCGTCAAAATTTGTGGCACGTCTATCTACCTTAGAAATTAAGGAAGTATCGTCAGCAAATAACACCATTTGTGGTGATTTTTTAATAAATGGAGTAGATCATTGACATAAACTAAAAAGAGGAATGGACCCAATATCGAGCCAACCGAAGCTAGATGATATAAAATCCCTCCTTCATCTCATACCATCTGATGCGAGAAAATATTACGAAAATTTAACTGGATCTCGTGATTTAGAAGATGATGTTGAAGGTTTAGATGGATCCATTGATTTTGAAGTAGAAGATGAAGAATAAAAAATAATATGGTACAGTGTATAGGTAATTAATAAAAGAAAAAAAAAGGAATAAAGTATTAGTAAGATGTAGAAGTGTTACAATATTTGTTTTGTTTAAGTAAATTTTATTAAAATAACTGGATTTAATCTTATGTTCCAATTAATTTCACCCGAAAAAAAATCGCAATAAAGTATCAAACGACAATAATGCCGTATAGTACGTTTACGTTTGCGACCATTTTAGGTTTGAAATTTTTGAAGCTCATTTTCTCAGGATTCGTTAAATGGCGCTTAATCGGTTCTTACATAACGCAGTCCAATTATTTATTTATTTGCTAACATGTAAAACACTGGTAAGTAGGCATGCATTCAAATTTCATGACACAGTATTAAGACATGCACCCTGTAAGGGCACTGCAAATGTTTCATATCAATTGATTAAATTATATAATATAATATTGATTCTAATTATTACAATACATTACATTTTGATAAACATTAGTTATTTAATTATTACATTTTATTTCAAATAAATCATTATTATTAATTCTTTCATGCATTTTAGTCATTGTAGGTAAGCATAATATATTAAAGTCATTTATTATTTCACATATACGTAAGTGCGTCAAGCATATTGTTACAAGGTCAATCAATTCACAATTTGTCAGTTTTAAATTCCTCAACGGTATAGTAGCCTTTCTTTATTAACAGATATTTCAACTGTTTCGAGAAAATTGAGTCATTTGGTAGGGATTTTAAACTTTCCGGTAATTTATTAAATATATTAGCTAGTCTTGAATATGGGCTTTTCCCGATAAATTTTAAGTTTGTGATGGGCAGTATTAGTCTATTCTTGTTCCGTCGGTTATAGTTTTCGTTTAGCTCGATATTAGATTTGAAGAGGTGCCTATTTTTCCTAACGAATATACAACTTTGCAGTATATATATTGCAGTATTATCTCTGCTTCATACAATTTTAATTTAGATCTAAACAATATTTCGTCACTTCACAATAACGTCGAGACAATAATTGACAGTTAATACTGAGCAGCGGGTTCAGGGCACTGATCTTACTATAAGTTTATGTTTTTATACTCCTAACTCAATGATCCAACTCGACCTGTCGCTATCACCTTAACCAGAATGTATCCAAAAACTGTCCACCTTCCTAAAATAAAAGATGGCGCCTCGACCCCGCTCGAGCCACGTGCTCTGCTCTGATTGGTCGTTACGAAAATTACAATATTCATAACTTTTATTCGATTAATAAGGTTTTTAAATTATAGAAACATTTAACAAATCAAATTAAATTAAATTAAGAATTTTAAAAGTAATTACAATGTTAAAAAGTAATATTGTGCGTTATACATGAAAACAATAATCAACCCGACTCATAGCTTCCTCCGACATATATATATATATTATTATTATTATAATAAAATCGTAGCGAAGTCAAAACTGTACATTGAATATAAAAAAAAAGTAATTGCTACGGGGTCCTGGATCGATTCTAATGCCGAAAATATAGTTTTTGAATTTTTTTCTGTTTGTCTGTCCGTATGTATGTTCCAGCATCATGCAAATTCTACTGGACAGATTCTGATAAAATTTGGCATAGATATTCCCTATAAGTCTGGTCGAGCTGTAGGGTATAAACTATCACGCTATTTGATATGGGGGATGAGTAATATTAGATTATGTTCGTATTCTTCTCCGCAAATCTTAAAAGGACGCGCCAAAATGTTAGGATATTGCAGATAGTTACCGATTTAACATTTTAAATGATTATCATCACGCTATATCTTTATGGAGCTAAGCAGTCAATCATGAAATATAAGAACGGCTATTTCAGCTAACTTTCAACAACATCAAAAAACTAAGGGTTTGCACAAGTCTTTCCAAAGCAGTGGTTGTAAGATCGAATCCCAACTATTTGGTATTTTTTGTGATTCTTTTTTTTACATCAACGATTAGTTTTTTTTTTTTTTTTCTAAATTTTGAAATCGCTACGAGTGTAGAACTTAGCATTATTTACCAGATATTACGCTCTGTAAACATGTACTAAGAGAAATAAACGATCACTATTTTTAATATTATTTGCAGTTATTTTTTCTCACAGTACAGGGCCCATTGTCATTTGCGTTCCTGAGGACAGTTGATGATGCAGAGTATCCCAAATTCCGTGCAGCCTGCGTAGCACATCACCTTATCGTCGGTGACCAACACCGAGAGAAGGCCAGCGTCAGCGACGATCCCAGTAGTCTGCGGCATCTGTTTGCCATCATTTTAGTGTTTTGTGGAATCGCAAACCCAGTTTTGTCATGGGAGAAATATCGCCATCATCTATCCGAAGACTTTTTACGAATTTTGCGGCGTGTTACTGAAGGTGACATTAAACAAAATGATGAACGCGTTATTAACAGCTGTCTTAATTCACATAACATGAAATGAAATGAAATGAAATGAAATGAAATGAAATGAAATGAAATGAAATTGTTTATTCTGTAAATAGGATATCGGAATCACTTTTACACGTCATATAAAAAAATATTAAAAATAAGCTTGGTGAGGTCGGTGTTTCCTATCTGACTACTCTGAGAAGAAAGGCCGAAACAAACTCAGAGGTCACAGTCTCTTTTAAAGTCCAGACATAATCTTGGTCAAGTCATGTGAGGACCATGTAGATTAGTGTCTGAAATGGTATTTTGAGGAAAGAACCACACAGATTTGAGTGGACCTGTCCAGTCAGTGCAAGCATTTGTCAGTAATCGTGGAGCTCAACTCAGAACTTAAGGAGCTCAACTCGACGAACAATACCAAGGAAAGGATATTTGGGTAGGCCGCATCAACTACTCAAACTGCCAGACCATCATTAAAACTGAGAAAGAAACAAAGAAATGACAAGGGAAAATAAAAATATCCACATAGTCCTCACATTCACAATAATTAAAATAATATAATACTTTACAAAGTAATCGTGTCATTTTGAACATAATTTTCAACAATGTCAATGTGTATATAAAACTGGTTTATTGTGATGAATAATTAAAATGTCAAGTTTTATGGTTTTCACAAGGCTTAGCAGAGCGAGCAGCTCAATCCCAAGCTTTTTTATCTTCTAAATAATCTGAAATTTTATAGTACCCTTTTTTACAAAGTTTGGTTTTAATACAGCTTTTAAATCGTTTAATGGGTAAGTTTCGAATGTCAATGGGAAGTTTGTTGTAAAAGCGTATACATTGACCCATGAACGAGTTGCTTACTCTGTGGAGACGTGTGCGATGTACAGCAAGGTTGTGTTTATTCCTGGTATTTAAACTATGAATATCGGACATTTTCTTAAAATTTGATATATTTTTGTGTACATACAATAGGTTTTCAAAAATATATTGTGAGGCTACAGTCAGAATATTTATTTCTCTGAATTTATCTCGAAGGGAATCTCTTGGACCTAGGTTGTAAATGGCTCGAACAGCCCTTTTCTGTAGAACAAAGATAGTATTAATGTCCGCACCGGTTCCCCAAAGAAGAATTCCATATGACATAAGACTATGAAAGTAACTAAAATAAACAATTCTGGCTGTATCTACGTCAGTTATCTGTCTAATTTTTTTAACAGCATAGGCGGCCGAACTTAGCCTTCCTGACAATTTTTCTATGTGTGGGCCCCATTGTAATTTACCGTCAATAGTTATTCCAAGAAAAACTGTTGACTCAACAGGGTCCAACTCTATTCCATTAACTTGAACATTGGTAGTTAGCTGCCTGACATTTGGCGTTGAAAATTTAATGAGTTTAGTCTTTTTTTCGTTCAAGAGAAGATTATTTACATTAAACCAATGCACAACTTTAGAGAGTGCATCGTTGACTTGTTCAAAGTTAACTAACTGACGTTTGATTTTAAAAATGAGGGAAGACAAGACGACGTGTTAATTTCACAAGTGTAACAAGACGTGTTAATTTCCATCGGTGGCAATCCACTGATCGAGTATGGGCTACTGGCTCCGCAATCATGGGCAGATCAAGACCGAATTATGATCCAGGCGCCATGAGTACTATCTTCTACGATAACCGCGTATCTATGTTCACCTCAGACTAAGGACCTTTTTAACACCGTTCTCCAAAGCGTTGGGCTCAGTCAGGGTAAAATGTTTTTCTTGGATGCTCCTGGTGGAACAGGAAAAACATTTAATACCACTGGCATCCTTGTAGAGGTCAGGAAGCAAAACAAAATTGCAATCGCGTTAGCGTCTTACAGAATCGTTGCCAAGCTTCCTGGTGGCAAAACAGCGCACACCATGTTTAAATTCCCGTCGATTTAGAGTGCAACGACACGCCTGTTTGTGAGGTGTTGCGCTTTTATCGTATGGGATGGATTGATTATGGCAAATAGGAAAGCAGTGGTAGCTGTAAACAAAACCCTGCAGGACTTCCCAGGAACCAAGACATGATGGGTGGTGTCACATTTCTGTTTAGTAGCGATTTCCGGCAAACACTACCTGTAGCGACGCGAGGTTAGGATATTACAAATAGTTACCGATTTAACTTTTTTAAGTAAATGATTATCATCACGCTATATTTTTATTGAGCTAAGCAGTCAATGATGAAATATAAGAACGACAATTTTAGCCAACTTTCAACAACAGCAAAAAAGTAAGCTTTGCAAACCTGTTTTTGTAAGTTCCATTCCCAACTACTGGTATTTTTTGTCATTCTTTTTTTTTACATTTTGTAATACTAATATGTTTATAAAAGTTCGTAGAACGTATTAATTCAATAAAAAAGGAAAACTTCGTAAGCAATGGGAAATTGCTACGACACGTCACAAGCCCTTTACAGTCACAAAACATTTAAACTTCTGTACTGATCATTTTAGAGCTAAAGACTAGAAGAATAAAATGTTTTTTTACAGGTCATACAATAGACCTAATGAAAAAACAATATTATTAGTGCTATTTACTTTCAAATGCATATTGTAAGGTAGTTCACAAAAACAAATATATGCATATAATACTTAATTTAATCTTTTGGTATTATTTTAACATTATTAACAAGAATGAAATTAATGTGGTGATGCGTGGAACTAGGGTTGACGAGGTGAATGCTTCGTTGAAAAGGTCGACTCTATGGTTGCGAGTTCATAGACTGCGCTTGACAATAAACATGCGAGCTCGGCTTGACTTAAAAATATCCGATGTTCTTCTTAAAGTTGGTGAAGGCACTCTACCAGAGGAGAGTGGCTCTACCAGAGACACTTGGTAGAGTAGTTCCCACTTTAGAAAATCTGATTCGTCTGGTGTACGGGGATATCAGTCGCATACTGTAGGTACCAAGATAATTCATGGGTGCGTGAATGGGCCATTTTATCGCCCAATAATGATGAAGCTGCAGCGATCAACCACAGTGTTCTCTTGCAAATTGAAGGGAGCGAAGTGATATACTCGTACATCTCCATCAGTTAACACTGTTGTGGAGCAAGATGATGCCACACATTACTCCGTAGAATTTCTGAATTCGCTAACGACAAGTGGACTTCCGGCGTACATCATTCAGCTGAAGGTCGGTGTCCCGATTATGATTATCCAGATCTTAACTCCACCGAAGCTGTGTAATGGAACCCGGCTCAAAGTCGTGTCTTTGCAAAGAAACGTCATCGGCGAAAATTCTAACAGGTTGTAGCGTTGGCGAGAATTCGCCACAGTTACGTCTTCCAGTTTGTGCAGTTCCCTGTCAGTATTGCTTTGCGATGATCATCAACAAGTCACAGGGGCAAACACTGAAGGCTGCGCGTGTTGACCTCAGGACAAGCCGTTTCCCCCATGGACAAGTGTACGTCGCTTGCTCCCGCCTGACCAGTCCTGACTCTCTATATATTTTGGCTGTTGAATAAAAAACTAAAAAGGTACATAGTATACATATATTGTGGTGTGTTACGACTTCCACGTCAACGAAGTCACGGGCAGAAGCTAGTTGTTAATGAAGAGATAAACTGCTTTTAAAGATAATTGAGAGGTGTGTTTGATGATTAATTTTATGTAGGTGACAATGGTGCCGATTCTCTTGTCACAAATGCCTCTAAACTAGACTAAAAATCACTAAAATTTAGTTAAGCCCTGTCAAACGACGATTTCCCATTCTGAAATAGACTAGAGTGACACAATTTAACTATATTTTAGTTTGGCAGCACGAAGATAGTACTGAGTTTTTAGTTTAGTGAAAATGGCAATTTTGCTATTCTGAATATGACATTTTTCACCAAACATTTTGACTGTAAAATACCAAACCGGACTAATTCTGTCAATTTTTAATCGCGATTAATAAGGTGTGGGGTAAAATAAGTTGTCATGAACTAAAATTTACACCATCTAGACTTCACGTGCAAAAACAGAACCTACTGAATTTATTTTTTCTTTTGCTTATAATTATCTCGACAATGGTGCGTCCTATCGCAAAAATAATGAAAATTTCGACCCCCTATAAGGAACCCATAAACCCCTAAACCTGAACTTGTAGGTAATATTTTTTCATGTTTTCCATACAAAAAGTGAAAAATGCCCTATAAAACACGTCGAGGCGGCAACCCCTGCGCGCCTCCGGCTCTAAAAAAAATCATGGGTGAGGGCAAACCACGTGTACTACGTGGATTCGCGATTGTCAAATTCTATTTTAGTTGTGTCAAAATTATTTTTTAGTTTAGAGAATTTTATTTGCAGAATAGATTCTCATAGCCTAAAGTAAGGAATTTTAGTGATAGTTTAGTTAGTTTAGTTCGGTGTACAAGAGAATCGGCACCAATGTCTTCGCACATTGCGTTGCAATCTTACTGAACAATAACACAACATCCTTCTGGAGTAAATGCTGTAGAAACTTGAAAGAAAAGAAAGAAAATACGTTTATTTGCGGTACACATGACGCAAGGTAAGAATAAAACGAAAATAAAAATTTGGGGGAAAATATGCGTCACATCCACGCAAAACGGCCATCGCTCAGCATAAAGCTGTGACCCTATGCAAGACAGAGCCCCAGCGCTGGTTTTCAGTGACAGCCGGCGTTGACGTTATGACGTCAACCAGTGCAGCATAGTGAAATAACAAAAAATAAAATGAATAAATACAAATACTTAGTCCTAAATATTTTTATAAAATATAATATTTAAAATGGTAACGTTTCGTACCGTCGGCGACTCACGCGCCACAGACAGTCTTGAAGATTCCATACTCAGTATAATCCATTCACACAGGAAAACAGAAATATTTCATGCAATTCGAAAGAAACTGTTTTTTTTTTAATACTTCTATGGAAAGGTCTATTTAAAAAAATAAAATGCTCAGAGTAATAAATTACTCTGAGATAAAATGAATGAAGTGTCACTTGACACTTGTCTTTCTGACAGTGTCAGATAGTGATGTAGTTCGATTTTATTTAACTCGTTACTCGAGTAAATAAAATATTATTTAATTTTCTCGAGTAACGAGTTAGGTCCATTTTCGAGGTGCCACTCGATGCAGTCGCGTTTAGTTAAATATCATCAGCACTGCCACACTAGTCCAATATGTAGATATATTTCATGTACTAAACCGCCAAAATACTGTGATGTACAGAGTCACAGAGTTTTATAATATATTTTAATATATTTACATATAGTAATATATATTCTGTGGGTTAGTGCTGTCAGTTGATAACGTGTAATTGGTCATTAAAACCGTCATCGTATCGCCATTGATTATCAGAGTGACAGTGGAATGTGAGTAGGAGAAAACGCTCTTTAAAAAGTCGAACAAAGTAAATCTTAGCCGAATCACTGACTTAAACCCCAATGTACCATTATTGAACGGTTGCTGATTTTTGGATTCATTTCTTTAAGATTTTTTTTGGGTGCGTTTCATTCGTGTGAAGCTGCTGAAAACCTCACTCTAGAACCTATACCTACCTTAGATTCAACTTGAATCGAATTACATAATCTGGAAAATCGAGTGCCTGATTGTATGAGACTGAGTAACATCACTAGAGTCAAACTGACAAGAACCCAAAAACTACATTCCATTTCACGTACATTTTAAAAATACTTTACGCAGAATCAATAAACTTAAAAACAATATTAGACACAGGTGTGAACCTGCTGTATCTTCAATGGTTTATTTTTATATTTAGTAAAAACAGATTTGGTTCACCTCGAGCTGTAATTATTTATATATTTTTTTTTTTTCATAAATTCGTTAAAAACGCTTCAATACATGCATTTTTGACAGTGACGAATCAATTGAGTGCATTATCAAAACATTTTCTTTTTATTACATTTTCGTGATTCCGGTTAGACTTTATGACAAATATCAACCATTTTAAATGATAAATTGATTACTTTTTTTAGGTATAATACGATCAATAAACGTTACAATACAGGGGGCCCAAAAAAAACTATCTCCTTTACCTAAATGCATGTAACACCAAATTGTAGCATTTTTATGTTGGTTGTTATAAATATACTAAACGAATATACACAAACAATCCAGACTTATTTCTTAACCTTACCTACGTAACTTAAGAAAATATCATAATATAGGATCAAAACTGTTTAAGCGATCACTACGTTCGATCTTTAGGCATGTATGGCAGGCCGGGCGGGCTTGCGAGTTATCCGAAAGGGATATCGTGGCCCCGGCACACAGGTAACTGAAGGAACACGGGTGGGTTTTAGTCAGTAAAAGTTTGACACGCCCTCCTGCTCCGCCCAGAGCGGCAGAAGTTATTTGATGATTTCCCACCGAAAAAAAAAGGAAAAAAAAAAAGGCATGTATGTGTGCGTGAACGGTGCACACAAAAATAGCATCGCAATGAATTTGCCTAAACTCTGTCGAGTGAATTTTATGCACGGACTCTTAATGAATTATTTATCATGGTGGTGAAAATATTATATAGATAACCACTTAGCCGAAGAATTTAGAAGTGCTACAGATTTGGAATTAAATAGAAAGCTATGTAACTGGTTGTGTGAGAAATGTTTTTATTCCATTAATGAATATTTTGAGTGTAAAATGTAAAACTTATTTATTATAATTATTATGACATTTAAATATTGACGTTATTTTTATTTATTTTATGTGGGGGTAGATTTACTGGGTCTGAAGAAAGGATAGTCCAATTGGTAGTCCAACACTTTAATGTTCTACACACTAGGTACACAACACTGTTTGAAATATTAGGAAGGCACAGTAAATATCGAGTTTGCAAAAGCAGTAAGAATAGGATAGTTCGGAGAATTAGAGTTAGACAGCGATAAAGCGCGGGTATATTGATATCGCAATAAATAACACAAGCGAGCGTGTGTCCGACGTCACAGGTAGATCTTGACTGGCGACCCGCAAATTCCAAATGCGCGGTAAAGGAAACGAATGCGCGCGCGCAGTTAACTTCACGTGCCTTGAACCAAGGGACTCAGCAGGCGACGCGTGTGTCCAGTGTACCTAATATTGAATTAATGACGGACGGACGAATCAATCACGTTTACCGTACGGTAAACGTGATATTGTATTGTATTAAATGCTACTAATTATTGTTTAGTGTTTTATGTTTATTAATATAATGTATATTGTGTGTTTGTGTTTATAAGTGTAAGACGTATAAATATATTATTTATATATTGTAAATATAATGTGAGTCACCTACACATAGGTAAATAAAATCGAAACATTTTCATTATTCTTGCTATTTTTGATTGACCTGAAATCATTATTATTGATCGCATTTTTTATTAATAAAATTGTATTTAATTTTAATTTTATTAATTGCACTGTAATCTAAATTAAAATTTTATGAAATTGTTATTAGTATTTTTTATGTTATTGCTAATTACTAAATGTGTACTGCATGCTACAAGTATAACTAATATGTTAAATCTGAATATTTGCACGGCTGATATGCCGAATATAGTGAAACCCATAGATCTTAAGAACTTATGTTAGCTACCTATATTCTTGTTACGTGTGAGTATTCTCAATGCACCGTAACAAGAATATAGGTAGCTAACATAAGTTCTTAAGATCTATACCTAGATCCTATCATACCTAGTGTCGCGGGAGTCATAGCGGTAAGTACTCGTATGAATAAATAGTGTTGCATTTGTTTCAATCGCGCGGTAGAACGCCCGCTGCCGCCCCGCCTCTTTTATAGCAAAAAGTGAAATAAGATAACCCAGAAACATAAAATGCAAATGGCGGATACATACGTTCTGTGTCGGGAACAAGCCCGCGCTGCGGGTCGTGTGCATCGTGTCGGGCGCCACCACCAGTATGCTGTTCGGTTGGTTCCGCTGAACTAGTACCGCGGTATTGCCTTTTATGTACGAGTATATCTCGTATTTATACAACTGAATAATATACCAGTGTGTCAGATATATTAACTTAGATTTGTGAATTGAATAAAACAATGGCAAGCTCAATTAGAAGGAAAGAGGTACCTACTTAAATATACAATTGTAATAGCCAAACACAAAGGTTGTTCAGTAAATAAATGTGAAGGGCACGACCACCTTGGAATTTGGAAGCGCCAACTTTTCTCATTTCCCGCGCGTCGCTGACGGTGAGTTAGGTAGGTGTCGGGGGGAGGGATGACACAGGATATCGTTAGAGTGAGACCGGCCGGTGCTTTGTCCCGTCTTCGTCGTTAGTGCGGGTGATCGCCACTGATTCCACACTAACACTCATTGGACGTCATTCGTAGATGACGCTGCACAAACTATAATAGGCACGTCTATCACACTATAGGCGGTTAAAAAACGGGTGCCCTTTTTTTTTGGGTGGGAAATTATCAAATAACTTCTCCCGCTATGGGAGGAGCGGGAAGGCGTGTCAGACTCTTACTGACTAAAATCCACCCGTGTTCCTTCCGTTGCCCGTGTGCCGGGGCCGCGATATCCCTTTCGGACAAACCCGCAACCCCAGCAGGCATTGGTCCTTACGGACCCCGTCAGTTGTTGCTGACATCTCTTGTTCCTTCAGTTGCCTTTTCGTTAAAAAAAACTGGGCCCTGACAACATACATATTTATGCTGGCAAGTTGATAGGTAATCTATCTGCCGATTGTGAAGCCTCGTACAATAGGAGTAATTAGTTGATGCCGTCACAGCTACACGCTACATAAACTCCACAACCGCCACATTCCGCCGCGTTTTACTAAGAACCGTGTACACGACATAAACGATCGCACTGGCCGAAATGCGTGGCTTTGGCGCAGTCAGACGAGCGCCTGACCGATCGTGTGCGACCCTTGACGTCCTTTGTGAGCGTACGATGTCAAGCTTCCCTCACTCAAAGGCTTTTAGCCACTATGAAAACTGATATCACAAAAGAAGTACACATACTCGGTATGTACACACGATAGACGCGCTATTGTTCTAGTGGCTACTAGTATGTACGGCTTCGAATTGATCGAACTTTCGAGATACCTAAATACTGGCTCCAATACCAAGTTAAAATTTTACAAAATGATAATATTTGACTATCAGAATGAAAATGTGGAAGAGAACTTTTTGCATCAGTTATTTACGGCGGCATGTCGGTGCACGTTAGAGTATCTATATACTCGAGTAGAACATTTCCGATACCGAAACACCGGTGTTCTTCCAGCCCTGAGTGTGCATAGTGAAGTATGTATGTATGAACAATGTGAGTATTATGTTATCAGACACCGGCACGTATAGGAGACAGGTGAAAATAGCGGCTTAGACCAGAATCAGTTCGGGGCCGCTCACTCGCCGCCCGGGAGGGGGCAGAGGATTAACGCTAACAACGAATTTACGACAGTTATTACCCGAGAACGAATAGTGAAATGTACTTTTGCATAGTGCCTACGTTTAATTTTCATTCGATCCGATCATTTTCCTCACATAAACGGGATTTACGCAAACATTCTGAACACTAGCATCATCTGCAGAGGTAATCTATGTTCTTGACACACTCTATGCTTTGTCAATGTCGTGTAATACGCATCGGTATTGAGCTCGATACGTCGCACTATCGAATCGACCGACGTGCGGCACTATGAATGTTGTAATACTTGTAGGCAACTCACTGGCCTTATGTAAATAAAAATGTTAGTTTTTAGTTTCGAATTACGCGCGAAGAGAAATGGCGTCTCCGCGCCACAGAAGCATCGTCGTTCATGCTTGCCTTGTACGCATGCGCGGGTTCGCCTTTTTCTTCGCGCGCTCGCTAGCCGTCGAGTGGGGACGTAGTAGAGGTGGACAAAGTGTATAATTTTTGCGATTGGATCATTTGCATCTGGATCACTAAAATGATCCGAATCATTGATATGTTTCATTTGGTTCATTTGAATCACCGACTCAAAGGATATAAAAACATTTTACAAAAAAAAAAAACAACCGTGTGGTTGTGGTGTGTGTGTGTGGTTTTGAATTTTTGTTTTTTGCCACCGACTTCCGAAATTAAAGTTATTTTTCACTTTGTAGTGTTTTTTTTCGGAAGTCGGTTGCTTTTTTTTTGTAAAAAGTTTTTATTTTATACTTTTTAGTTGTGGTACCTACCCCACACAAATTCAAATACCACTACCTGCTATGTAAATAACAGTCACAGGAAGTTATCAGCATATTTTATCATCCACATATACTAAGCGGGAAAAATACGTATTATTGAAGCTTACTCAAAAACTATCCAAGCAAAGTTAATCAAATTTATATGGGACCAATCCGGGAGCATACCCTTTCAAACAAAAAAGAATTTTCAAAATCGGTCCACAATTGACGGAGAAATCGACATACATAAATAAAAAAAATAAAAAATAAAACATACATATCTACGCGTCGAACATATAACCTCCTCCTTTTTGGAAGTCGGTTAAAAATGCATCATGACAACGAAAAACTGTGAGAGTATGAGTGATAAACATCTCATTTGGTATCTCTTTCTGACTTAAATAGTTTGTAATGTGTCACCCGCTTTCGCGACTCGCGAGTCAGTTCGGTAGTACTGATACTAAAGTAACGTAACTCAGTGTCTCAGTCTTTCTCTCTCGCTCACTCGCTCACTCACTGCTGCTCAGTCGCCTCGCAAGCGACGGTCGCGCGGAAAGACACAGAGACAAAGTAATGATTCAGATTCAAATGATGCGTTTGAAACGTTGTTACTGAACCAATCTTTTGGAACACTTCAATGATCCGGATCAGTGAGTCGGTTCCGTAAAGAGTTACACACGTCTACGTAGTAGTCAAAAATGTGCCGTGGGATGACCAAGTGCGCGCGGACTACGCGCGGTATGCCTAATCGCTCGGGCGTTCCCACCAAAATTGGTTTAGTCATTTTAAAGTCCTTTAGTTACGCTAGTTTTAATTGTTTATAGTTACTGTGAACTGTCCTATGTGCGAGTTTATTTAAACCTGTGCGAAAAGTAATATACGTACTCTATTACCGGTAACTTTGTGTTTGTTTTGTCGCCGGAGCTGAGCAACGACCTGAAGCGGATACGATGCGTGTCACTACGATCCCGCGTAGTGAAGTTGTTGCCACGTCGTCGACCGGGTCGCGATCAAGCCGCGAAGCGCTACGCTTCCGTGCCAAGTACAAGGCTGAAGAAGAACTCGTCAAGTTGAAAGAACAGCTTATAAAAGAGAAACTTGCGTTAGACATAGCAGAGATCGAGGTCGAAGTATCATAAAACTGCGCTCACAGTGTTTGTTGTAGCGGTAATAACGTGGATGAGTGGCTAAGCTCAAGTCAAGCCCCATGTGAACACGCGGATATACCGCCAGCGCACCGTGCGCCAGCCGGAGCATGCCCGCCCGAAGGCCTATCCCGAGAACCGCGCGCGGTACCAGGCATGCGCCGTTTGCTACCGGCGTTCGCGCGCTTGTAGAGCCCGCGGCGGCGTCCTCCCCGTCCAATCCAAAATATGCACCTGGAGTTCCGCCCGAAGTCACCAACATCGGCACCGTCGCAACTTCCGACATCATGCATCTAGCCGATGTTATTATAACGAACATGACGAAACGGTCAAAAAAAAATTATGATCTCCCCGAGTTTGATGGCAGCCCGGTAGACTGGTTGGCGTATCGTCGTACCTACGAAGCTACTGCGTCCATGTATAGCTTATTCGAAAACACCGTACGACTACAACCATCGCTCCGTGGCGCGGCAAAGTGTGCTGTTGAAGGCCTGCGTACCGGAGCCGACCCAACAGATGTAATAAAGGCCCTAGAAGAGGAGTTTGGACACCCCAATTTATTACTGGAAACTGCACTTCATAAAATACAAAATCTTCCACGTGTATCCGACAGTGGCGTCGAGTTGAGAAATATGACGTGCGTTATACGGAATTGTGTGTACATTCTCAAAAACATAAGCGGAGGGTTATATAAATAATTCACAAATAACGAACGAAATAGGACTAAGTAAATCGACCCACGTTCAAAGAGCGCGGTAGTAATTTAATTAAGGCATACGAGTATATTTGCATTTTTGTGTGCTGGCTGTTAGAGCAGTACACATAGAGCTTGTGACAGATCCCAGCTCCGAAACCTATATTTCTGTTCTAAACAGATTTATTGCCTGTAGAGGAAAACCTGTCAACATTTCCTCGGACAATGGTACATGTTTCGTAGGTGCATGCAATGAACTGGCTAGGTTTTTAAAATTAAATGCAATCTATTTAAGTGCACACGCTTCAAATATATCAATAAACTTTAAATTCTCACCAGCCTATAGCCCGCAATTTAATGGGTTAGCTGAGGGTGCCGTGAAATCGGTTAAACATCACTTGAAACGTATACTTGCTCTTGCAAACCTTACTTACGAGGAAATGAACACACTACTCAGATAGAGGCTATCTTGAACTCAAGGCCTCTCACTCCTTTATCTTCTGATCCTTCACACCTCACACCGTCACATTTCCTTCTTGGACGAACATTAACTATTTTACCCTCACCAGGCACAAGACACTACAAGCACTTTCTCACGATATATGAGAACTCAACAATAGAAGACCCATTTCTGGGATAGATTTTACAAAGAGTACATTACAGAGCTGCAAAAAAGACAGAAATGGTGCAAAGGGGGAAGAGACCTATGACTTGGAGAGATGGTGTCGATGAGTCAAGGATAATCGACTGCCACCAAACAGATGGCTGCTCCGGCGAATAAGCATTTCTCTCTCCTTCCTTTTTCTCTTGATCCGTCTGTCAAACCTGCGACACTAGAGAGTCTTGCTGGTTTGCCGTTACCACAATGTTCTCTCTTTAAGCTTAGCGTTGTTAAGAAATCTATACTTGCGATGACTTCTTCAGCAGTCGGTAATGATAAGTTGTGTTCAAGAATGATAAGACACATCTCACATCTTCAACCACTCATTGTCGTCTTCTCTCGTCTCTCTCGTCTCACTCATTATCATCGTTTTGCTCATTTCCATCAGTTTGGAAACAGGCTCACATAATACCTTTACCTAAAACTAACAATCCTACTTTATTGACCCACTTTAGACCTATTTCTATTCTTCCATTTTTCTCTAAAGTTTTTGAGCACTTAGTTCATAGACAATTATCATTTTTCTTGGCGTCAAACTTGTTAATTTCCCCATTTCAATCCGGTTTTTGCTCAGGTACTGTAACCTCGCTTTTGAAAGTAACTGACGACATCCGCTGAGCAATGGAGAATAAGTCCCTTACTGTTCTTGTATTGCTTGACTTTAGTAGCGCCTTCAACTCAGTAGATTTCGACATTTTATTAGGTATCCTCAAAGCTATCAATTTCTCTTCTTCCGCTTTAGCTTGGTTCAGTTCTTATCTTCGGGGACTCTCTCAGTGTGTTCGCCTGGAGGAGTCCTTCTCTGATTGGTGTAGCCTCACTGAGGGTGTTCCTCACTGTAGCGTTCTCTCTCCTCTTCTTTTTTCAATATTTATTAACTTTGCTACCAGAGTAATCTTCTCTAGTTTTCATCTCTATGCAGATGACTAACAGCTCTACCGACATTTTACTGTAGCTGATGCGGGTTCTGCAATCGCTGCTATGAATCATGACCTGGCTTGTATCAGCGTTTGGGCTAAGTCATTCGGTTTGCAAATCAATCCAACTAAATCCCAGGCCATGATCATAGGCAGCAGATTCGTTCGAGATGCGGCTGATGTTATATCTCTGATGCCTTTGTATCTCGATGGTGTTCGCATTGACTACACCGAAACCGCCAAAGATCTGGGTGTAATTTTTTACTCCAATCTTTTGTGGCGAGCTCAGGTCAATGAGGTCAGTCGAACAGTTCAATTCTCCTTTTATTCGTTGAAAAGCCTTCAGTCTTCTGCCCTTGAATACTAAAATTGTTTTGGCACAAACACTTATTCAGCCGATTATAGATTATGCCGACGCCTGCTACCTGGATGCTACTGAGGAGCTATTAAATAAGCATGAGCGCTTGCAAAACTTGTGCATTCACTTTGTTTCCGGTCTACGAAAGTATGACCATGTTTGTCACCTTTGCAAGGGACTCAAATGGCTCCCAATCCGCTTTCGCAGGAACATTCGGATTTTATGTCTCGTTTTCAACATCTTACACAACCCGTCTTATCCTCCCTACCATCGTGAGCGTTTTTCTTACGCTCGCCCTAGCGACGCTCCGTGTATATCACACCTTAGATCCCTCCTTAAATCTCATCCTCATAAGACAAGCTACTATTCTTATTCCTTCTCTGTCCATGCAGTAAGACTGTGGAACTCACTTCCACCTAGCATTCGTGATTTAAAAACTGTTTCACAATTTAAATATCGAGTAAGAGAGCATTACCTTTCCTCTCAACTGTGAGTATTTATATACCTTTAATATGTATGTTTATTTATTTATTTAAGCTTTATGTATTTATTTAAGTATATGTTAATTTATTACGTTTACGTGTAGGTATATTTGATATTTTTTAGTATAAGACTTCGCAAATTCATATTTTTCTCTTTTTGTTCTGACACACTATTGTCTACATTTCTTTCTCATTTCTCCTTTCACAGGTGGTCTGCTGGAAGAAATTTCTTAAGAAATAAGCAGTACCTTTGTACTCATAATTATGATTATGTCGTATCTGTATCTATTTTACTGTGTGTACATAAATAATAAAATAAATAAATAAATAAGTTCAAAATAAATAAATAAATAAGTACAAAATAAATATTTTTTGGCGTTCTCAAAATTTATTTTCATGAAGTTTTCAAAGGTGAGGATTGTGTCGTGAATTACACCGTCGGATGCGTAGCTGTGACACGTATGTGCTCGCACCGTATCGCACCACACCGCACCGCACCGCATTGCACCGCACCGCTCCGCACCACGCCGCACCGCTCCGCACCACGCCGCACCGCTCCGCACCACGCCGCACCGCTCCGCACCACGCCGCACCGCTCCGCACCACGCCGCACCGCTCCGCACCACGCCGCACCGCTCCGCACCACGCCGCACCGCACCACACCGCCTCGTGCTGCCCAACTTAACTTACGTCAGATTGTCGTAAAATATAATACAGCGCTTAAATTCCGCACGCGGAATAAATGCGTTACAATAGGCGGTGAATCTGTCAGAAGCCGGCCGAGCTCGCGGTGTTGTGACTTGCGACTGTACCGCTGTCGGCGTTCAGATACAGCGATGTTTAGCGCGAAGCCCTTTCATGTTGATTACTTTTCTTTTGTGTTGGAAGGAATAAAGTTTGGAGTGTATTATATTGTATCACTCCGCTGAGCCACGCGGAGACGTTCACCGATTTCATCGCAACAAATATACGACGCCCGGATGGGTGCAAGGCTACTATACAATATATAACTCGTCTGCCTTCATAGCACGAGTGAACAGAAATCTTCTGGGCACGCTCGTTCCATCATAGACCTCATCCATCGCTTTCCATCAGGCGAGATTCAGATCAAGAGTAGGCATTCAGTAATAAAAATATATAATAAAAATAGAATAATTCTATTCTATTGCTTTGAATCGTGACATATTTTGTAAAAATGGCACATGATGAAAAATGTAATGTGTTGTAATGTAATTTATAAATTTTGTTTTGTTTTGCAGTGCCCTTACAGAGTTCATGTTTGAAACTTATACTCTTCCAACCTCTGTACAACATGTTTGCAATAAACTGATTTGATGTGATTTGAATAAAAAAAGGTTATATATTTATATTACTCGTATATTTATTTTCGTGAATGTTCGTGAACTAGCGAGGACTCCCAGAAGATAACGAAGTTGTCGCCACATTTTCTATAGAACCTGCCGCGCCGCTTGCACCCCTCCCCCGCACTTGTTTTTTCATGGAGGCTGCCCACCATTCAGGCTGCAGGGACGTCTCATTAATTAAAATTATAAAATATAAAGGTCTTGGAGCTTTTATGTAAAATAAAAACTTTAAAAAGAATTGTGTCATGTCGTGAGTCGTCACTCGATGCAGTGTCTGCGTTGTATCATCTCCGTTTCATTTTCTTTTCATCAGATCTCTTCACGCTCGAGGGACGACGTCTCCGCGTGAAGCCAACCCCTCGCCCTCCCCGCCTCCGCTCCCGCCCCTGTCTGCGCCTCCCTTCTCATTTTGATAGCGTTTTTTTTTTTTTTAAGTTTGTTAGTGCTACAGTGAAATGAGAGAACACTTGAATCTATCGCCGCCTGCCCGCCACCTGCCCGCGCCGCCGGCACTTGCCCGGAGACGCAGAACGTCTTCCAATTTAAATATGCATAATGTCTATTTACGAGCTTCATTTTATTAGAATTTATAATTCACGAACAGCTAGTAATTGAGAAGTTGGTGTAACTAATTAAATACGTTTTCTTGATAATTTATTAAAACATTACTTGTAATAATTAGGTGTTACTGGATAAATAACACGCTTACCACAAAATCTTTAACGATATTTCTATGAGCTAGGTAGTTTCTTAGTATGTAGGTTTCTATCCAAACGGCAACTTGTGTTTGTTTGCGATACAAGACAGCGACAGATCATTCATTCTGCCTAACCTTTTCCCAACTATGTTGTGGTCGGCTTCCAGTCTAACCGGATGTAGCTGAATACCAGTATTTTACATGGAGCGACTGCCTATCTGACCTCCACAACCCAGCAACTGGGTAATACGATACCCCTTGGTATGTACTGGTGTCAGACTTTCGGGCTTCTGACGACTCGTAATGACTGTAAAGATCCACCAATGACAGCCGGGACCAAACGGCTTAACGTGCTTTCCGAGGCACGGAGGATTCTCGGTATGTAAAGATGGTCACCCATCCACTGACCAACCCCGGCAAGCGTAGCTTAACCTGATGGGTAGACCAGTGCGGCTGTTGTTACTTAGCCACGAGCTCCTCCTACAAGGCAGCGACAGATACGATGTTGATATTCGACTGAGCTAGAGGGCTATATAACCATCCGCTGCTGAACATAGGCCTCTCCATCGCACGCCATCATACTCAATCCTCGGTTACCCTCATCCAGCTCCTGCTGGTCGACTTACGAAGACTATCGCACCACCGAGACTGAGGGCGTCCCACGTAACCTTTGCCGTTTTGGGATTTGCGCTCCAGTGGTCTGTCTCGATTCCAATAGTTCTCTGTCCGATCACCTGATTCCGGATTCCATCTCTCAGAATGACTTCAATTCTTACAACATCGTTATGAACCTTTAAAAGTCCTTACTGGACATCATAGGCCTCTCCGTGGGCCCTTATTATTAATTCACTAGATCAAATCAGTTACGGCACAAGTTTATTAAATATAAGTAAGAGTTGATATAATAATAATTTCAAGTATTGAGTCAGTGCTGGAGGAAGTTGATACAAATGATACAAAAAATAAATATAGTCTCCGTTAATGATGACATTATTGTTTCCAATCTATTGTCTTATCCCGAATTGGGTTCCATAGCCAAATAATTGCGGTATCCGATACGTAGCAGCGTAGCAATTGTGTAGCGCCCTTTGTTCAGCAGATATCTGCGGGCAGTGATTACTACTTGATTAAATCATTTAACAGCCAATATCGTGATACGATTGGTAGGTAATTACCCGCGCGCAGCCGGGAGCAGTTCGTCCCGCTGTGGGCCGGCGGCGCGCGGCCCTCACTCGGCGTTGGGCCCCCGAGCGTGCGCGACGCCCCAAGCTCCGCGCGACACCTGACACTGGCTCCGCGACTTCCCGTGTGGACTGTTGCTCTCAACAACGAGTTTACAGCAAGTTTCTTGTGTTGTGTTTATTACTTGTGCGTGCCATGTGATAGGTTGCTCACTGGATTGGATTGCTCTCGTGGTATGTAAGTTTAGTTCTTTTTGTAAATAACTATTTTAAAGTAAGAAGAAAAAGGGTTATTTCACTAATCCCCATCAATGGGGATTTGTGAACTTTCTTGTCCACAAATCCCCATCGTTCTAAAATAAAATACAAACAACATATTATATATGAACCACGAAGTCTTTATTTCTTACGGATGTCAGGACTCATTGTTTATTTTTATATTCAAACAAATTAAAGTATTGGCTAAATTAATAGCCTAGTCTAAGTGATGGATGGATCATGGATGTCTCACTGAGTGAATGTAATAGATTTTGATTTAATAAGCATTTTTATTCACGAGATATAAGTTTTTAATAAAAGGGGCACCACTAGACTTAGGTAAAGACTCAACTAAACAAAAGGTAAGTAAACAAAAGTTCTAAAATAATCAATCACAAAGTTACCATAAAGTATGTAATTTAGAAGTTGATCTCTAAAAGATTATATTTTGTAATAAAGTTTGAACTGTAATATGCCATGACAGAAATATGTGGCTATTAATTTAGTCATTACTTTAATTTGATCGAATATAAATTCAAAAGTTCAAAATTTGAATATTTTATTTCACACTTATGAAACGTCAGAAGCTAGGTGCACGGTTCCAATTGGTCGTTTCATTAGGAGAAGAGCCGGCAAAAAATTCCACGGTTACTCTTTAAAAAATAATTGGCTGTTACAATATTTTCAAATAACGGTATTAATAGGTATGGGAGAACAGTGTAGGTCTTTCAACAAGTACCAAGTACTTAACAAAATAGAAGATGGTCAATAAATCTACAGTTCACTAAGCCTACAGCGTTCTCACATTCATAAAATAGAAAATAATCTGTATAAGTGCATTCGGGTAATTATGAAAGAATTTTTGAAGAATTGAGGGTACTCGTATGTTCATATTCTCATTCACTACTCAGAATTGGTGGAGCTGATGAAACTAATTTAGGTCACTTTATTTACTTGAATATACAGCATACAAACCTCTGTTTCGAATACTTTTAAAAATATCCTCCGTATTTAGATACAAATGTTAAAAAATCTGATTATTTTTACTTTGTACAAGTGCAATTCCGAAGCATGTTCGGGTAACTCTGAATGATACTCGGTGGGTTTTTGTTAGGTTAAGCATAATTACCATATTATTGCTTTTTAGTTCAAGTTTACCTTCAAAAATAAATATTTCTCGATTTTGACCTCTCAGTAGCCTAAACATATTTATGTAATATTTGAATTTCGGAGTTACCCTACAAGTTGTCTACGGTTGTCAAACTTTTAGTCACTAGGTACACTATTTTTGCAAGATGTAAAGACTTTTGAAATAAAAATAGAAATGCAATAATTATAATCAAAATGAGGTAGGTAAATGGAATCAATCATTAAGATTCTACATTAAAGATACAAAAGAAAGAGATAAAAATAATAATAATAAGCATCGACTTCCTGAAGCAGAAAGTTTATGCATGGGCAAACCGTATCCGGCGGTATAGACGAAGAGTGGATCGGTACACATCGGTACGCATGTTCCAGAGCGATGAAAGGTGGGTATACAGAGCATGGGAGCGACCCATTCCCACTCAAGGTGTGACTGACGCGCATCTACCGGAAAATGATGCCATGAGTGCTTTTTGGCGAAACATTTGGTCGGTGCCCGTCAGTCACACTGAAGGTGATTGCATGCGTGTTGTTGAGCGGGCGTGTGATTCAATACCAGATATGGAGGCAATAACCATCAACCATCTGGATGTGGCCCGTGCAGTCCGTCCGCTGCCTAACTGGAAATCTCCAGGACCGGACGGACTGCACAATTTCTGGATTAAATGGCTACAAAAGTCACACGCCTGCTTAGCCTCGCAATTCCAGTCATCTCTAGAGACTGGGTCCCTACCACTGTTCTTTACGACAGGAGTTACCCACCTGCTCCATAAATCGGGTAGTACTGCGGAACCTAAAAATTATAGACCAATTACATGTTTGCCGACGGTCTATAAAGTTCTTACATCCATTCTGAGAGCAAAAATTGCACAACATATCTTTAACAACTCAATTATGTCTGTGTCTCAGAATGGATGTACTCGTAAGAATGGGTCCCGCGGTACTAAGGAGCTGCTCCTTATAGACATGGCCATAACCCAACTGGTCCGTAGATCCCGGAAGGATTTGTCGACATGTTGGATAGATTATAAGAAGGCCTATGATTTGGTGCCACATACATGGGTCACTAGGGTGCTGGAGTTGTACAAAATAGACGCAACTCTACGCACCTTCTTGATGTCATGTATGGGGCAGTGGAGGACGGTCCTTCTCTATCCAGGATGTCGACAGATCCGGGGGATCGATGAACCGATCAGGATTGAGCGGGGAATATTCCAGGGCGATAGTTTGAGTCCGCTTTGGTTCTGCTTAGCCTTGAATCCTCTAAGTACACTGCTAAAGAATTCAGGTCTAGGCTATCGGTTGACAAGAGGTGGTCAGGTTAAATCTCACCTCCTTTACATGGATGACCTGAAACTCTTTGCCCCAACAATTTGCGACTGATGATGCTACTGAAGGTAACAGAAACGTTCAGTAGCGCCATCAGGATGGAATTTGGTGTGGACAAATGTGCAGTTATGCATGTAAAGCGAGGGGGGATTATGGAATCCGTGGGAACCCAACTCTCGGATTCCATACACCTTAGATCTCTCTCCTCAACCGAAACCTACAAGTATTTGGGTATGTTGGAAGCATTAGGCATCAAGGTTACCGACATGAAACAATCGTTGAGGGAGCGTTTCTTTGGCCGCCTGAATAAAGTGTTAAATAGTCTTTTATCAGGCGGAAACAAGGTGTGCACCTTGTTTCCGCCTGATAAAAGACTATTCTTCCCTTCTTGCCTTCAACGGTTGGGTCATGCCGGTTTTGATGTATTCTTTCGGCATACTCAAATGGACTCAGACGGAACTTGATGCTCTGGATAGGAAGGTCCGTACATTGATGACAGCTTATCGGATGCATCACCTACGATCATCTGTGATGAGACTGTACATCCCGCGGAAGTGTGGGGGTCGAGGTTTCTTAAATGCTAAAACCCTCCACAACCGCGAGATCTGCAGTCTCAGGCAATATTTCCTACAAACTGACGTGGGGATGCACCGAGATGTGGTCGCAGTGGACAAGGGCCTCACCCCACTCTCCTTGGTGAAAAAGAACTGGCACAAAACTGCAGTACTTGATACTAACGATCGTAAGGAAGTCTGGCAAGGCAAAGAGCTGCACGGACGGTTTTTCCGGGCCCTCCATGGGCCTGATGTAGACTTTTTGGCATCTGTATCCTGGCTGCGTTTCGGCGATCTCTTCGGGGAAATCGAAGGTTTTGTCTGTGCGATTATGGATGAAGTTATCATGACGAATAATTACCGAAAATACATTGTCAAGGACGGTACGGTTGACATCTGTCGGGCATGCCACCGTCCCGGTGAATCAATCAGACATATTGTTTCCGGTTGTTCTCGTCTTGCTAACGGCGAGTACTTGCATAGACACAATCTAGTGGCTAGGATTATCCACCAGCAACTTGCCTTGCAATACAACCTTGCTGAGTCAGAAGTACCATACTACAGGTATGTGCTCGACCCAGTTCTCGAGAATGGTCACGCCACATTGTATTGGGATCGATCTATCATCACTGACAGGACTATTGTAGCCAATAAGCCTGATATTTTGGTGATAGATCGACGAGAGCGCCGTGCAATGATTGTTGATATCGCTGTCCCTCATGACGAGAATCTCGTGAAAGCTGAGAAAGATAAAAAAAAACAAGTATCTCGACTAAGCAGACGAGGTTGTCGACATGTGGGACGTGGACTCTGCAATCATTGTACCGATAATCGTAACAGTCAATGGCCTAATAGCGGAGAGCCTCGACCAACACCTCAGGAGGCTCTCATTGCGCGGCTTGGTCAAGGGCTTGATTCAGAAAGCAGTACTCCTAGACACGGCACGCATCGTGAGGAGGTTCCTCTCTCTAGAGCCCTGACCACCGGCAGCCTGGACCCTGTTCCTGATGTCGATGGGCCACTATTTTTTATATTTTTAAATGATTTAGTATTTTTTTTATAAAAATATTTAATAATGTAAATAATAAGTAATCAAAATGAAATAAATGATAATAATAATAATAAATAAATAATAAAAATAGCAACACTGATCTGATACGTCAACAACGTAATTTTTTCTCTTATATCTTAATTCGCATAATCAGTTATTTCCCTAGATCATATAAATACAAAAAGCTCATTATAACTCCATAGAATATACAACAAATATATTTATAAACAATAAAAACAACTACAATGAAAAACCAAAAAATATATAGAAAAATCAAAAATGACGTTGTCATATTCGGACTTCCGTTAAATCCTATGCAATAAATTATGAGAGATTTCAAACCACCAATATGTTGACGAGATCAGCAGCTCGCCGTGCACGCCTACCACCTCCGGACTCGCTGCTCAGCTCCGCCTCGCCGCCGCCGGTATCCAGCCCCATCGTGAGCGCTGCGTCAACACCGGCCGCGGTAGTTGCATCGAGCTCGAGCGACGAGAATTTCTCCCCGCCCTCGACGCCACCACCTGCTCGCCGACGGGGAGGACGCCGGCCGCCGGACGGCTTAGGACCTCGAGGCCCACGGGCCTCTGATAGGGTCCCAGCCCCCGGCGGAAGTGTGCAGCGCATGAGATGGACACGATCCATTAACGAGAACGTCATGCGCTCATACTATGGGGCTACAGAGGGGGGAAACAACCTGACCACGTACCGTGTCCGGATGCTCTCTCTTTTTCAGGTGCTTGAGCCAGCTGTCAACGTTTCGGCACAACGACTATCGGATCAGGTGCGGGTCATCCAGCGTAATCATATGTTGGATGACGCTGTACTTGATCGCCTGCGAAATGAAATGCAGAGTAGCCACGTCATTGCTCCCCCGCCGCAGAGTGTTATTGTAGTGCCACCACAGGACACTACAATTCAAGCTGACGAGATGATTGATGACAGGGCTACGAACGTAAGTACCCAGTGCAATGAAGAACTGAGGAGTGCTTTGGAGGGTGCGATTCGGGAATATCGATTCATGTCGCCCGAACTTAGACCACGTTTACCTCGTTTGCCCATGCAGAACAAAAATAGGGCGCTGGTGGCGGTTCTGGATTCGCAGTTGTCAAACTATTTTGATGATTGCGAATACCTCACTGATACTCATTCAGTTCTGTACTGCGCAGCTGTAGCAGCATGTCGTGTAGCTCACGTAAAATTTGCAAATGTCTCTAGAGCTACACGACCGAAACCAGCCGTACCAGCTTGGCAGTACAGAATTGAGCGCCGTATTGGTGGGACCAGAGCGCTCATCGGCAAACTTATCTGCTTCAGGGAGGGCAATACTCGCCCTAGAGTGATGCGCTTTGTGAGGCGGGTGTTCTCAGGGACTGATGTTAGCCCTGAGGACTATGTGTCCCATGTCACAGAGCGCATCGACTTCCTGAAGCAGAAAGTGTATGCATGGGCAAACCGTAGAACGATACACTCAGAATCGCACCTTCCAGAGCGATGAAAGGTGGGTTTATAGGGCTTGGGCGCGACCAAACCAAAGTGTGGCTGACACGCGTCTGCCGGATGATGTTGCCATGTGCTCTTTCTGGCGCAGCATCTGGTCGGTGCCTGTCAGTCACACCGAAGGTGATTGGACTCGGGAAGTCGAGCGAGCCTGCGATCCAATACCAGAAATGGGGGCTATTACCATCTGCCCCCAAGATGTAACTTGTGCAGTCCGTCCGTTGCCTAACTGGAAATCCCCAGGGCCGGACGAGCTGCACAACTTCTGGATTAAATGGTTTACAAGATCGCACGCTCGCTTGGCGGCTCAGTACCAGACTGCTTTGGAGTCTGGTTCGCTACCCCAGTTTCTAACGACAGGAGTTACCCACCTGCTCCATAAATCTGGTAGCACCGCGGTACCCAAAAATTATAGGCCGATCACGTTTTTACCGACGGTCTATAAAGTTCTTACTTCCATTTTGAGAGCTAAAATTAACAAACATATAGACACCAACGTCATCATGTCTGCCTCTCAAAATGGATGTAGGAACGGGTCCCGCGGTACTAAGGAGCTACTCCTCATTGATAAGGCCATTAGCCAACAGGTTCGCCGTTCCCGAAAAGATCTATTTGACATGCTGGATATATTATAAGAAGGCCTATGACTCTGTGCTACATACATGGCTCATGAGGGTGCTGGAGCTGTATAAAGTAGATGCAACTCTGCGCACCATCCTGATGTCATGTATGGGGCAATGGAGGATGGTCCTTCGCTATTCAGGATGTCGAAATATCCAGAGGAATAGCGAGCCGATAAGGATCGAGCGAGGCATTTTTCAGGGCGATACTTTGAGTCCGCTATGGTTCTGTTTAGCCCTGAATCCTCTTAGCACACTGCTAGAGGATTCAGGTCTAGGCTTTCGGTTAAGGAGAGGTGGTCAAACCATATCTCACCTCCTCTACATGGATGACTTGAAACTCTTTGCCCCCAACAAATTGCGACTGACGGAGCTGCTGAAGGTAACTGAAACATTCAGTAGCGCCAACAGGATGGAATTTGATGTGGACAAATGTGCAGTCATGCATGTAAAACGAGGGGAGATTATGGAATCCGAGGGAACTCAACTCTTGGACTCCATACACCTTAGATCCCTCTCTTCAGCCGAAAGCTATAAGCTATAAGTATTTGGGTATGTCGGAAGCGTTAGGTTTCAAGGTTGCTGACATGAAACAATCGTTGAAGGAGCGTTTCTTTGGTCGCCTAAAGAATGTTTTAATTAGTCTTCGTTCGGGTGAAAATAAGGTGCGCGCCTACAACGGTTGGGTCATGCCGGTTTTGATGTACTCTTTCGGCATACTTAAATTCAAATTCAAAAATTCAAATTCAAAAGTCATTTATTCAAACTAGGCTGAGAATCAGCACTTTTCGAACGTCAAAATTACATAAGACAGTCCCCCAAAACGCCCACCCTTCACCACTTCCTAGTGCATTAGCTGGGAAGAAGAAGTGGCGCAACAAACTCCCCAGCAGTACAGCTGTCTGTTCAGTTAGAAGAACAAAAAAAAAGATTCTATATAATAGTATTCAAAATAATTTACATTACGCAACATAAAACATAATTCAAATTATTAGCCATATGTTAGCTAGCATACGCCAATATACCAAACAAAATCATCGAGAACTCAACCAATCAATCATCGATACTCAGGCCGAAATAAAAAAACTAAACGTAAACAGAATTTAATATCTAAATAAAAAAGCCTCCAGGCATAAAGGGCGTGCCCGCTTACATATAGTTGTAACTGGAAGTTATAAATGATAAACTAGGACCATCGATGTAAAATAAATAAACAAAGAGTTAATTACTAATAACAGTAAATAATATGATCAATTGTCGAGGTCACTAGCTAACCATGTATTGCAATACAACTCATAAAAAAACAGTGTGATGAGTAGATTTTGTCAAAAATAAATTAAAGTTAAATTAAAATAACTTGACTTAAAAAGTCAAATAAAATAAACAATTATATAAACTCAAATAACTTGTCAGTACGTAAGCTGGTGAAAGAACATAAACATTGTCTTGAGTTAATCACAGCGACCAACTATTCTTATCATTTAAGTAGTCGTTGATAGAATAGTATGCCTTTGAACAAAGATTGGATTTTACTTTCGTTTTAAACGCATTAAAAGGCAAATCTAGCAAAGAAGATGGTAGCTTGTTATAAAAGGTTATACCAAGCCCAACAAATGAGTTATGAACCTTATGAAGCCGGTGAAAGGGAGCTCGTAGTTTGTCCTTATTTCTAGTGTTAACATTGTGAAAATCACTGTTTTTAGTGTATAAGTGTATATTTTGCCTAATATATAAGATATTGGCGAAGATGAATTGAGATGCCACCGTGAGGATACCAATATCTTTGAAAAAATCTCTCAGAGAAACTCTGGCACCAAGCTGGTAAATAGCGCGAACAGCTCGTTTTTGAAGAACAAATATATTTTGAATATCAGCAGCTTTGCCCCACAGCAGAAGACCGTAGGACATAACGCTATGAAAATAACTAAAATAGACTAACCGAGCTGTATCGACGTCAGTGTATTGTCTTACTTTCCTGACGGCGTAGGCGGCTGAACTGAGCCTTCCCGCTAGGCTCGATATATGTGGGCCCCACTGAAGTTTGGCATCTACTGTTATGCCCAGAAAAACCGCCGAGTTTACAGATTCAAGCACCTCTTTATCTAAGACGATGTTGGGACCTAGATTTCTAACATTTGGTAGGGCAAACTTTACACATTTCGTTTTCTTAGTAGACTCAGACCGAACTCGACGCCCTGGACAGAAGGGTCCGTACACTCCTGACCGCAAAGCGGATGCATGACCCGCGTTCATCGGTGATGAGACTGTACATCCCGCGGAAGTGCGGGGGTCGAGGCTTTTTAAACGCTAAGATCCTCCACAACCGCGAGGTGTGCAGCCTCAGGGATTATTTTTTTAAAGCGAAGTGGGTATGCACCGGGATGTGGTCGCAGTGAACAAAGGACTCACCCCGCTCTCCATGGCAAAAGAGAACCGGCGCAAACCTGTTATACTTACTACAGATGACCGCAAGGAGGTATGGCAGAGCAAGGAGCTTCACGGGCGCTACTATCGGGCTCGTCATGAGCCTGGTGTAGATTTCTTAGCGTCCGAATCCTGGCTACGTTTCGGTGACCTTTTCGGGGAAACTGAAGGTTTTGTTTGTGCAATTATGGACGAAGTTATCTTGACGAATAACTACCGGAGACATATTATGAAGGACGGGACGGTTGACGTGTGTCGGGCATGCCATCGTCCGGGTGAGTCCATCAGACATATTATCTCTGGTTGTTCGCGTCTGGCTAACGGCGAGTACTTACACAGGCATAACCAAGTGGCCAGGATTTTTCACCAGCAGCTTGCTTTGAAATATAAACTTGTTGACTCTGAGGTACCGTATTACAAGTATGTGCCCGACCCAGTTCTCGAAAATGAACATGTCACGTTGTACTGGGATCGGTCTATCATTACTGACGGGACTTTTGTTGCCAATAAGCCTGATATAGTGGTGATAGACTGATTAGCGCGCCGCGCAATGATAGTCGACGTTACCATCCCACATGACGGGAACCTCGTGAAAGCTGAGAAAGAGAAACAAATAAAATATCTCGACTTAGCACACGAGGTTGTTGACATGTGGAATGTGAGCTCAGCTATCTTAGTGCCGATTGTCGTAACGGCCAATGGCCTGATGGCCGAAAGCCTGGACCAACATCTCTCGAGGCTCTCGTTAGGCAGTTGGATCAAGCGCATGATTCAGAAGGCAGTGCTCCTCGATACGGCTCGCATTGTGAGGAGGTTCCTGTCTCTGGAGCCCTAACCACCGGTAGTTTGGACCCTGCTCTCGACACCGGCGGACATCATTTATTTTTTATTTTTTATGTTTTTTTTTAAATATTTTTATAAATTTTTAAATGTTTCTGTAAGAAACATTTAAAAATGTAATTTAATATGAAAGTAAATAAATAAACGAAATAATAATAAAAGATCTATCAACATGCTGGATAGATTATAAGAAGGCCTATGACTCGGTGCCACATACATGGCTCAGGAGGGTGCTGGAGTTGTACAAAGTAGATGCAACTCTGCACACCTTCCTGATGTCGTGTATGGGGCAATGGAGGACAGTCCCTCGCTATCTAGGATATCGAAATATCCAGCGGAATAGCGAGCCGATAAGGATTGAGCGAGGCATATTTCAGGGCGATAGTTTGAGTCCGCTCTGGTTCTGCTTAGCCCTGAATCCTCTAAGCACATTGCTGGAAGATTCAGGTCTAGGCTATCGGCTGAGGAGAGGTGGTCAGGTTATATCACCTTCTCTACATGGATGACCTAAAACTCTTTGCACCCAACAATTTGCAACTGATGGAGCTACTGAAAGTAACTGAAACTTTCAGTAGCGCCATCAGGATGGAATTTGGTGTCGACAAATGTGCGGTCATGCATGTAAAGCGAGAGGAGATTGTGGAATCCGTGGGAACACAGCTCGCGGATTCCATAAACCTTAGAGCCCTCTCCGCATCCGAAACCTATAAGTATTTGGGTATGTCGGAAGCGATGGGTATCAATGTTACTGACATGAAGCAATCATTGAAGGAGCGCATCTTTGGCCGCCTGAAGAAAGTATTCAATAGTCTTTTATCAGGCGGAAATAAGGTCTTCAGCGCCTTCAATGGTTGTGTCATGCCTGTTTTGATGTACTATTTCGGCATACTCAAATGAACTCAGACTGAACTCGACGCCCTGGATAGGAGGGTGCGTACGCTGCTGACTGCATATCGAATGCACCACCCACGGTCATCGGTAATGAGACTGTATATCCCGCGAAAGTGTGGAGGTCGAGGCTTTTTAAACGCTAAGACCCTCCACAATCGCGAGATATGCAGTCTCAGGGAATATTTCCTAGAAGCCGACGTGGGGATGCATCGAGATGTGGTCGCGGTGGACAAGGGCCTCACCCCGCTCGCCATGGCTAAAGAGAGCTGGCGCAAGCCTGTAGTGCTTGACACTAACGATCGCAGGGAGAGTAAGGATGTATGGCAGAGTAAGGAGCTTCACGGATGCCTTTTCCGGGCCCTACATGGACCCGATGTAGATTTTCTAGCGTCTGTAGCCTGGCTGCGTTTTGGTGACCTCTTTTGGGGAAACCGAATGTTTTTTCTGTGCAATTATGGACGAAGTTATCATGACGAACAATTACCGTAGATTTATTGTGAAAGACGGCACGGTTGACATCTGTCGGGCATGCCACCGTCCGGAAGAATCAATCCGACACATTATCTCCGGCTGTTCTCGTCTAGCTAACGAAGAGTATTTGCATAGACACAACCATGTAGCCAGGATTATCCATCAGCAACTTGCTCTGAAATACAATCTTGTGGAATCGGAAGTGCCGTATTACAGGTATGTGCCCGACCCAGTTCTCGAAAATGGAAATATCACATTGTACTGAGATCGATCCAGTCCTGTCAGTCCTGTCAGTGATGATGGATCGATCTCAGTGATCGATCCATCATCACTGACAGGACTATTGTTGCCAATAAACCTGATATAGTGCTAGTGAATCGAGTTGACCGGCGCACAATGATTAATGACATAACGGTCGGTCTGAACTAGGTAATCTTGTGTTTCAGGCGAGAGGAGCTAAAATAGACTTATAAAATAAATAAATAAACAACAGGTTGACAATAGATCACTAATTACGTACATGTTGAGGAGCTTTACTCTTAGTTTCTAAATTTGATATTATACTTATACTTAACGTAGGTGAAATTTTTCACTTTAGCACAGTTAGTAAATTCTCTTTATGTTCGTAAGACATACTCGTACTTTGGAGAGCCTCCTTGAGAATTCTCTTACAATTTGTGTAGTTCAGGGAATAAACGTTTGCTTTCGAGTTTAGTCTATTATAGAGAAGAGGACCGAGGTACAGCTAAAATTTGGATACAAAAGCATGTTTTGTTGTATTTTGTGGACAAACTATATCTTTACGTCTTTTATTAGTATATGCAGTGCTGTAGGGTAGAGCTCTGTGTTGTTTTAATACAATACCCATTAAAAATAAATAGCTGTCGAACTGTTAATACTTCACAAGATTTGTATAGGAGGTTAGTAGGAAAAAGGAAAGGGCGGAAAGTTGACACTTTGAGAATCGCCCTTTGAGCTCTCTCGATGGTTAGTAACATTGTTTTACCCGCTCCACCCCATGTGGTAATACAGTAGGTTAATATTGATTGACATAGAGTAAAGTAAACTTGTCTAACTAGTTTTGGGTCAGCAATATAGCGTAACTTTTTTAAAACAAATATCAACTTCCGAATTCTATTATTTAAAGCTTGTATTTATGATGTTTGAACGAAAGTGTTTCATCTATTATAACACCAAGGTATTTTGTTGTATTTGTCATTTTAATATTGGGACAAACACATTGGTTATCTGTAGGAATTGTGCAATAATGAGCATATAATGTCGAGGTAGTGCTGGTTGATGTTTGCTTGCGCATCGAAAACTTAATGTAATTTGTCTTATTTGCATTTAGTGTTAGTGAATTGAGTTGAAGCCATTTATTAATAATATTAAACCCCTGTTGCGCAAGTTTGTAGACATTTTTTTCTGAGTCAGCTGAAAATAGAAGAGCAGTGTCGTCAGCATAAGAAACAATTTTGCCGTGATCTAGATTTAGGTTACAAAGATCGTTTATGTAGATTAAAAATAGTGTAGGCCCTAAAATACTTCCTTGGGGAACTCCGAAGGACGTTTTTTTTTTTACCATCGCTGATAACTTTACCAATCCTTACACATTGGGTACGGTCTTCTTGATAGCTCTTAAATAGTTTCAGCTGGGTGCCTCTGATACCTATGGCTTCAAGCTTGTGCAACAGAATAGGAATAGAAACCGTATCAAAAGCTTTGGCAAGGTCTAGAAAGACTAACCAAGATACAATCACAATCACAATCACAATCATGTAAGTAATAAAATACTATATTATTATACGATATTCATGGCATAGTTTTAGGCTAAACAATAACGATATTTCACCTTAAATAAAAAAGAGGATTTTAGTTACTTTATAATTAAAAATAGGTTAGTGTACATTCAATAGGTGTAACTCAAAGAAAATACCAAATCTATTAAAAAAACTTAAAGATTGGGAACCACAGACTATTTCTTTGGAAAATCAATAAAGGCAAAACCGAATGGTTCATAATTCAGAATTACCCTAGTCGACTAATTCCGAAAAAAAAAACAAAAACCTTGAACTAGGTTGTCCTAAACCTACTAGACAATGAACTAAAACGAAATTGTATCGAAATAAAAAGCAACCAGTTAAATAATTTACAAGATTTCTGATTTATAGATCTTCGGGTAAATCCGATAATCCAAAAAACGCGGGAAATATAAGTCGTTAACTCGTTACACAGCAACGCTCGCTCATAGCCTCGAAGCTTGGTGGCGGCTAGGTGAGTGTTGCTCGAGCAAATAGTAAATTGCGATTAAACTGTAACAAATCTGAATAATTTTGTTTATATTTTTGTTTATATTGACATATTTACTTTATAACTACGAATAATAAAAGTCAGGAAGCGTAATTGTGAACAAAATCAACGAAAAATTCAGCTTCAAGCATCACTACATTGACAAAATTATCTCGAGTATTCGAACGAAGGTACACACATGCAAATAAGTCAATGAGCTTCGCTCGCGTAACGCGTTGCATTCCGGCAAGCGCGGTGATTGGTTCTCGGCAGGACAGATAATGGTAATTGGTTCGCGCGCCTGCTACAGTGCGAAATGTGTAGACGATGTTATGCATTATGTGTGAGAGGATAAGTCATCATAAAAATAAAAAAATCGTTTAAAAAAACAAAAAGACACGCTTTTTACACGAACTTTAAATGACAAAATAATTAAATTGACTTGTACTAAATACGTGTACCAATCCAGCTTGTCACTTCTTATATATCCAATTATTAAATAAAATACAATTTTATTATTTACTTTTTAGTCTAGTATATTTTTCATTTAGTTATTAAGTCTAAAGTCAACGAAGTTATGACTTGACCGATTTACTAGTTAGCCACTAAAGAAATCCACTATCCACCTCCTGGCTCCATCATCAGACCCTCAACACCAAGTGCAATCTATTAGAGTCGTCAAACTGAATCATATGAGCTTAAACTCAAGGGGTTTATTAGTAGCCACTGAAGAGTTCCACGATCCACCCCCTGTCTCCATCATCAGATGCTCGACAGCAAATCCATCATATTGAACTCGTCAAACCGAGTCATATGAGTCCAAACTCAAAGGGTTTACTATTAGCCACTGAAGAGTTCCATTATACGCTTCCTGGCTCCATCACCAGACTCTCGACACCAAGTGCAATATATTGGACTCGTCAAACCGAAACATATGAGCCCAAACTCCAGGGGTTTATTAGTAGCCACCGAAGAGTTCCACTATCCACCTCCTGGCTCCATCATCAGACCGTCGACACCAGACCCTCGACACCAAATGCAACATATTGAAATCGTCAAACCGAGTCATATGAGCCCGAACTCGAAGGGCTTACTAGTAACCACTGAAGAGTTCCACTATCCACCTCCTGGCTCCATCATCAGACTTTCGACACCAAGTGCAATATATTGGACTCGTGAAACCGAGTCATATGAGTCCAAACTCAAAGGGTTTACTAGTAGCCACTGAAGAGTTCCATTATACACTTCCTGGCTCCATCACCAGACCCTCGACACCAAGTGCAATATATTGGACTCGTCAAACCGAAACATATGAGCCCAAACTCCAGGGGTTTATTAGTAGCCACCGAAGAGTTCCACTATCCACCTCCTGGCTCCATCATCAGACCGTCGACACCAAGTGCAATATATTGGACTCGTTGAACCGAAACATATGAGTTCAAACTCGAAGGGTTTACTAGAAGTCGCTGAAGAGTTCTACTATCCACCTCCTGGCTCCATCATCAGATCAGTTCCAAGATACTAAATTATTGTATTGTCATCGGTTCTTGATACGTGTGCAAATTTTCAAGTTAATCGAAAGTCTTGAAGTTGGTGAAAATTACGTTGAAAGATTCCGTTACATAGATAGATAGATAGATAGATAGATACAGGTCAAGCTAATATAAAGCTTGTAATGATTGTATTTTTACACTATCCATATTAATGAAATTAATTAGTTGTAAAATTCAAAATTCAAAAGTGATTTATTCAAACTAGGCTGAGAATCAGCACTTTTCGAACGTCAAAATTACATAAGACAGTCCCCCAAAACGCCCACCCTTCACCACTTCCTAGTGCGTTAGCTGGGAAGAAGAAGTGGCGCAACAAACTCCCCAGCAGCACAGCTGTCTGTTTAGTTAGAAGAAAAAAAAAAGATTCTGTATAATAGTATTCAAAATAATTTACATTACGCAACACAAAACATAATTTAAATTATTAGCCATATATAATGTATATTAAAGTAATTTAATGTAATTTAGCTAAACTATTCTTGAATACAATATTTAAAAGTTTGAGATTCTAGTGTTTTATTAATTAAAATGTTACTCAATGTGTTGTATCGTAAGCATCTAAAAATAAGAAGTTTTTTAATCAGTTTTAGGCTTCTACCTACGAATCATAAAGTGATTGGTCGCTTCAATGTTAGACCAGTATGCCTAACATGACACACGCGACAATTACTCGCTCTCGCGTGAGTAATTGTCGTCTATTTCTGTCACTTTTCTCGTTTTCTGACAGCGCTGCCATACAAGAAAGTCGACTCGTTCTGTCAAACTTGATGTTTTTTCGACAAACCCTAACATGACACCTTAGTTATCTCGATTTTTGACAGTTCAACACGAGAAAATCTGCGAATTTTCTGTCATTTTGTCGAATTTACTCGTCCTCGATTTTGACGACGAGAAGAGTAGACAAAACAGGTTGATTTTGTCTAGACTTTAAATTGTCCAATGGAGCAGGACCAGCATGTTTCCAAGCATTCTTATCTTGGATATAATCCTCTAATTTGTAATATGCTTGTTTACAGAGTGTACTTTTAATATGACTTTAAAATTTTCTTTCATTTAATTGTAATATTATCACAAGGTATTTTGTTGTAACATTTAACATTTCTAGTATTAAAATTATGTCTATCACTTATATTGAAAATATGTAGATTTTTTCTTGCAAATCTCCATTACAACCGGCCAACAAAGACAGAGATGAGAAACAAGATTTCTCTCGGGAGATAGGGTCCGTGGGATCGCAACTGCCCAACAGCTCGCCAAATGCTGCCGTGTGGGTTTCTGTATCTCTCTTGATCTGACTCCTTATCCTAGACCTGTTCCGGTTTCGGCAGAAAATCTGCCGAACATTTGGCCGCACCGCAACTCAGCGTTCTTGAATTATCGCGCGTCGTTAGGCTGACTCAATTAGGTTCTTCCTTTATACTGTAAGTGTTGATTATTAACAAATTTTTGTTCCAAGAAGTAGCTGACATATTTGTTAATTTTTATAATGTTTGCTTGTTTGACAACAGAAACTTTTTTTTTTCTCATACTTCAATTATTGTATTTTAGTCATTGTTACTGCACAATGACTTTGACAGGGTGTTCGTTAATTGAGTCATGATCAACGACACAATTAACGAACACCCTATTAACCTTTCGAAGAGTGGGTGTTAATCTTTTAGCACTACCATTTTGCAAATCACATTGTACTACATTCGCTATAGAGTGCCACGACTTTTAAGGGCCGCAACGGTGCTACGGAGTGCTACGGAGTGCTACGGAGTGCTACGAGCGCTACGACATTACGTAGTATTTCGTGGCGTACGTAGAGCGACCGGAAGCGCTCTCGCTGAACCACTTCTAAACTGCTATATTACACACTCGAGTTACAGCTTCATAATGCTGCGCTTTCCGTATTATTATGTTTCATGCATGTAAGGCTTTAAACTTCAAACTTCTTATGCTGTTATTTTCAGTAAACCTTTCGCTACAATTATTATTTAGTTGGTGCCGTTTTGAACGTTTCAAATATTCAGATTAAAATTAAATTAACATCCATTTATTCTACCCGATCGAGCTTGAACAGCAATTTACCACAATCATAAGTAAAAAATATAAAAACCATTTTTTATTTTTTTTTACTAGCCTATCCCACTCCTGGGCAAAGGCCTCCCTCCACTCCTTCCATTGTTCGCGAGCCCGCGCGTCCTCATAAAATTTTGTTATTAAAACAAAAAAAAGTCGTACTTGTTTAATCACAAAACATCCATAGACTGATGTAGATAAAGATCCAATGCGATGCCAGAATTACTGCATCTTAACACTTCATTCAATAGCTCTAGAGAACAACAACATGGCAGTCCGGGGTTGATAAAAAAAAAACTTACGCTTTAATAAATTTAATTATGTTTGCAATTGGATGGAAATCATCATCATCAGCATGTCTTCTTCTTCCATATTTCCCTACTCGCTTCTGCCCGCAATTTCATTCGCGTGGAATCGTAAGAATTTCTCAGAAACTCGTAATCGGATCGTGGTCATTCTTTTTTATTGGATTTTTATCTTTCAACTTAGGAAACAGTACAAGTTTCATCAAAATCGGTTCAGCAGTTGTCAAGATATGGAACATATGACCGAACTCCTTAACGACAGTACAATGTGTAAATTGTGTTCGTATGGGTATTTTGTCAATCCTTTAGATACCTTATATAGAACTTACTAATTTTTTAGTGATGGTGTACCAAAACTAAAAAGAGAAATATAATAAATTTTGCACAAAAAATAAACCGACTTCCACACTAAAAAGCAAAAATAACTTTCGTTTCGGAATTCCGTGTCACAAAACGACAAAAAAATAAGAGGTAAAGATAACGACTTTCAAAACGAAAGCTATTTTTGCTTTTAGTGTTTTGCTTTGGAAGTCGGTAAATTATTTGTGGAAAAGTTTTTTTACCTAAAATTTATGTAATGGAATAGAAACAATCGGATCAAAACGGATTTTTATTAAATATTTGGGGATAAACAATAAAATAAAGAGAGGAGAAGAAAGCAGTTTAAATGATTCGATTTTCAATCGAATAATTAAACTGCTTTCTTCTCAACTCAAACTCAAAGCATTTATTTCAATTAAACCATTTACGGGCACTTTTGAATTGTCAGGGAATCGGCCAGTCAGAAATATGAAGCTAATTGTCCATTCCAAAGCGTAATAGGTATCTATGGAGAAGAACGGGCAAGAAACGCCACGGACACTCTTTTATCTATATATATAAAATGGTAAACTGACTGACTGACTGGGTGATATATCAACACACAGCCCAAACCGTTGGACCTAGAGACATGAAATTTGGAGGGTGTGTTCTTTGTGAAGAGTAAGTATCCACTAAGAAAGGATTTTTGGGAATTCCACCCCTAAAGGGGTAAAATAGGGGATGGAAGTTTGTATGAAAGTCCGTCAGTTTTGAAGATAGGATCTTCAAATTTTGTGTTTAGGCTGACAATTGAAAATTAATTTATACGTGTCTCAGTGTTTTTGATAATTTCACCCCGAAGGGTTAAAAAGGGGGATGAAGTTGAAAAGTCCTTAATTTTCTAAGAAAAATCACTAATTTACTATCTAGGTGTATGGTTGGAAGATAACGCAACGGTGTTGTTAGAATTTCAACCCTTAAGGAGGTGAAAAGGGGTATGAAATTTTGTTTTTAATAAAAGTTTTTTATTTTTTAAGTTAAATTCACAAATATTTCGGCTTATGGTTGTAAACTATACATCGTAAATCGTTGTGTTTTTTTAATTTCAACCCACAAGGTTCCGGCGTCTAGCTTCATCTTTCTGACAGACCAACCCCTTGACAATTCAAAAGTGCCTGTAATTGGTTTATTTGAAATAAATGCTTTGAGTTTGAGTTTGGAGAGTGTGATTGTCGTAACTCACTGGTGGGCACGCCACAATTGAGGCGCCACGGCGTCCTCACCTTCCGCCTGAAACAGGTCCTCACCGGACACGGTTGTTTCGGGAGGTTCCTGTTCCGCGGGATAAGGCGGGAGGAAACGCCCGGGTGTCACCACTATGTGGATCGCCCGGAGGACACGGTGGAGCATACGATGGAGGTCTGCCCAGCTTGCCACCGTGTGCTTGTGGAGGCGATCGGTGACAGTGATCTCTAGCGTCCGGCCCTGGTCCAGGCCATGGTACGGAGCGAGCGGCCGTGGCAAGCCGTCACTTCCTTTTGCGAAGCAGTAATGCTTGCGAAGGAGGAGACGAAGTGCGTGGCGGAGAGGCAAATGTCGCGCCCTCATGCACCCTAGCTGCCGCAGGAGACGCCCTGGGCGTCGGGAATCGCAGGCCGATTCCCGGCCACCGTAGGCGCGGGCTCGAGGACGGTGAGCAATGGGTAGCTCGCCGTCCGATAAGGACCAGGCCCGGGTCGAGGGCGCATTGTGTTCCACGCGCGCCTCAAAGAGATGTCAGCACAACGGCAGGGGTCCGCTAGGACCGATGCCTGCTGGTGTCGCGGGAGAGTCCGAAAAGGATACCGTGGCCCCTGGCAACGTACAGGCAACTGAAGGAACACGGGTGGGTTTTAGTTAGTTAGAGTCTGAATTTTTATGTAATAATTCCCCACCATAAAAAAAATATAAAAAAATGGTCTGAATAGGGCGAGAAAGTTTTGTATTGAATTTGTTCATTTGCTGAATTTTGTATTCAAGTAAAAATAATATAAGTACACGTGTACTGTTTCTACTGTTTCTAACTTTACAGTGTTTTACATAGAGCGACTGCCTATCTGACCTCCACAACGCAGTTACTGGGTAATACAATAGCCCTTGGTAAAGTGGTTGTCTGACTTTCGGGCTTCTGTCTTCCCGTAACAACTGTCAAAGATCCACGAATGACAGCCGGGACCAACGACTTAACGTGCTTTCCGAGGCACGGACGGGTTTTTGTATGTAAAGAAGGTCACCCATCCGCAGACCAACTGCGGCAAGTGTACCTTAACCTGATCGATCGACCTGTGCGGCTGTTATTATTTAGACACGGGCCCCTCCCCTTCTCCGGGAGAATCGATATAGATATAGATTAGGATAGTAAGGATACGAACAGAATGCGATACTGCTCATCCCTTATAGCAAATAGTGTGATAATTTGTACCCTACAGACTGACCACACATAATAAAGGGAACATCTATGCAATGTTATTGAGGCCAAAATACTAACTGGATCTGCCAGAGGAGAAACAGTCTTCGTGCCGCGTATGCCATTAATACCAAATGACCTTCCGTTTGAATTTAAAAGATTGCAGTTCCCAATCAAGGTTTTTTTAAACAAAAAAAAAAAGAATTTATACTCTATGCAGACGAAGTAAAATAAAATAGTAACGAAGTCAAACCTTACATTGAATATTCGAGTCTGATGCCGAAAACATAGTTTTTAGAATTTTGGTCTGTTTGTTTGTATGTACTCGTATGTTCCGGTTTGCACAAAAACGGATGAACGGATTTGGATGATATTTAGCACACATATAGTTTATAACCTGGATTAACCTATAGGTTATTTTTTAATCCAGGTAGTACGTTCCCGTCGGATATTTTTCGACATCCACGCGGGCGAAGCCGCGGGCAAAAGCTAGTATAAAATAAATTGTTACAAAATATTCGTTACATCATTCATGTTGAAATTATACATATTATTATGTGAGAACAATGTAGAAAGACGTGCACGTTAAAAGCGTCCATAATAAAAAGATAAATAAAGGAGATAAATAAAAAAAAGAACAATTCAAAAATTTAAATCAGCCATGGCAGCTAAGAGTTGGCCAGTCCCAACTGACGGCACTCGTTCACGAACATGACCCATTCTCAATTACCTGGAGTTCCGTACGTGCCCCCATACAAATACCTCCCCGTACCATAACTGACCCTCCACCATATGCCTCTTTTCCAATGATGTTGCACTGAGCGACCTCTCTCCTGGGCGTCTCCGTACTTTAATCCTTCCATCATCTAGCTTCAGGCAAAATCTGGACTCGTCTTTGAATAGAACTTGACTCCAAATCAAACTTTATTTGTGAACATAGTACATAAAAGGTCTTAAAATATACATTTTCGCGAGATCTCTATGTTCTACCAATGCAATTGGTATACAAATAATTTGTTATATCATTTTAATATGTAGGTCTAATGATTTGGAACATGCAATAATAATAATTAGATTGAAGAAGATTAATTTAAATTATTTCAAAAGTCTTAAGTCGGTTACTAATATTATAATGTCAAAAAAAAATGTCAATGTCATAAATTATCATTTAAAATGAAATCTTCTATGGAGTAATAGGCCTTCTCTACTAGAAATAAGAATAATTTACTTTTAAATTGGCCAACATTTTCTACACTTCTTATGCATTTTGGTAATTTATTATACACTTTTGGAGCCATTACAAAAATGCTTTTCTTAAATAATGCGATTCTAGATCCAACTAAATTTAACTGGTCACATCGACGCTGACTTGATACTCGAGAAAATCTATTCATATTATTTTTAACAAACATAGCTGTTTCGTATATGTATAATGAGGGCATTGTAAGGATTTTCATGTTTTTGAAATAAGGCTTGCAACTGTCGGTGGTTTGCAGATTACAAATGGCTCTTATACATCTTTTTTGGCACTTAAACACGATATCTTTGCCTGTGGCATTGCCCCAAAATATAATGCCGTACCTCAATGTTGAGGCAACTAGACCATGATATGCTGTTAAGACTGTTGCTCTATTTGCCGTTTTGCTTAACATATGCAAGGCATAGGAATATTGGTTAAGTTTACTACATACTTTATCGATCTGCGTATGCCATTTTAAAGTGTTTTCTATATTTAATCCGAGAAATTTTGTCACATTGGTCTCATTAATAATTTTGTCATTATATCTAATATTTAATACTAAGTTATGATTTGGTCTTTGTTGGAATTTCATGATTACTGTCTTGTCTAAGTTTATTATTAAATTATTATTTTGCAGCCAATCGACGACCGATTTTATGTTAGAATTAATTTCCGTCTCTAGGGTGCTTAATTTTCCAAGCTTCGTCATTCCAATTTTCGTGAATGCGAGCAAAATTAACTCGAGCTACTCGATGGGATGTGGCAATTGCAGCCTTCTTCTCACAGTTTTTGTGCTAACTGTAACCCCACGAACTTCTTGGAGCTTGGTTCTTACCTCAGAAGAAGTTAAAGTCCGGTTTTTAAGCACGCTAGTAACCACAGATTTTGATACTCGTAATTTTTGGGCCACATGTTTGTAGGTGTGCCCTGTTTCAATTAAAGTAACAGCCCTAGCAACTTGAGTGGCGTTTAGATCTGGCATTCTCAGTTTATTTGAAGTAACAATTCACACTTAACACGATAAACAAGGCAGTCAAGGCAATTTTTATTAACAAAACCTAAATTTAAACTCAAATTCAAAAGTTGGCAAATTTTTTCGCAGTAAAAAAGAATGCAATATTACGCAAGAACTACATAAAAACAAATGAAATTCGAAAAAAGAACATTCCAAGACTTGCTTTTTTTTTAAAGCATTTACTAATGTTTTCGGCCAGTACGCACGTTAATTACAACAGGAGAATTTAAACTCTTTTTTTGCGTTCCTCTAAATTTGTCCATGAGTGTAGATACGCTTATGATTATGTTATAATCTTTACAGGTTGACACCTTCGCGGCGACATAATATATTTAAGATTGTATTTATATGACGTATGTTCGAGCGGCTGAGACACCACGTGTCGCTGCTGATCCGTCATCTGTTTGTCCTCCAACGCGGGCGTGTACGTGCAGGTGTTTAAACCTCTCTGCTCGACAAGATCTTGACACGTGACACATCAGCTGACTCGACGGGGTGTTGCGTCGTTGTTGGTCATGAAATTCAGGAATTTACATCGACTTTCAGCATTCGAATTTATTAAGAATTATCTTACCGCGCCAATTTTATACAATAAGTTTGTGGCAAATATCTTTAATTATATGTTGAAGTCAGTCAAATCACGTCAGTACACTGAGAAAGTTGCATAGAATAGGTATTACTACACCTATCCAAAAGGTAGGCTATTTAAATTCGTTGAAAATATGTACATAAACAACCATATACATACTATCTTGCTGTAAATATGCAAAAGGGATTATTAAAGATATTAACATTCTCTCTGCATTCTTACTTTTACCATTTTTCATACATAAACTACATGAAAAACACGATCAACTCTTGATAAAAATTACTGAAAATTGTGTTACGACGTGACACTCCTTAGTGCTGCCCGTGTACCCAATTTTCTTATTTCGATTCAAAAGTTGCATTCATCATCTGTGCATTTTCTAGTTGTCTATAAGATTTTAAATAATCTTTGTCTCTTTGTCACATTTTAAATCATATCTATATGTCTATGTGTGATATTTGTGAAAAGTAAAAATGTTAACACGCACGATTGGCGCGAAACTTCGACTTTGGGAATCAAAAAACTTCATTACCGCTACTTATTTAACTAGAACAGTGGATGAATACATTCGTCAAATAATTAAATGATGTATTCTTCACTGCCCTTGTGGTGGAGTTTAGATGTTCGAAATCCCAAATTTTTATGTTTTTTAGCCTCAACCAGCATTGTCATCAAAATGGCGATTATCGCATTCACGGACCAAAAGTTTATACCTAAAGGTAAATTAATTTATTATGAAAGATTTAATGGCGTTAACATAAATGAGTTTTTTATCCAACTCTCTTAATTAACGTACATTCGTATGATTTGATGCGTGGCATAATAAATATTTACATCATCAATTTAGGGTGTTCTGGGGTCCAATGGGATACGCTACCGAGCCGGCGGAGGTTTGTGTTTTCGGGTCCAATCGGGGGCGCTTCCGAACTATACGGTTAAGATTAAACCTCGCAAAATAACGCACTTAATTTAATTGCAAACGTAACAAAACTTAACCACAAAAAGTAATGATTACAATGATTACCACTGATTGAGATGAATCACAATAATGGTTAAACTTGAATTTAGAGCCAATGGATTTGTGTGTGTTCACCGCGTGACGATCGCATCAAAAGTGATCGCCACCGCCGCCATGACATTCACAACTCCATTCGGTGTTACCCGCCCTAAATAAAGATACCAAAAACATCGACTAAATCATCTCACGCCGACACGGCTATCCTGCATCTTCACACGTCCTCGTGTGTGTTTTCTTCACACACACTTCAAAACTCGGTCATTCTGACCAAACCACAACGAACATGATTATAGGAGAATTTATCGGAACTTTACACCAATAATAAATGAAATGAAATAATTAATAATAATAATACCGCCGTATCTCTACGTTGACGTCGTGGTGGGGCTTGCGCGCTCCAAACTCTGGGTCTGTGCCAGTATAGTTTACTTTGCCGGAACAGGTCTAGGATAAGGAGCCAGACCAATAGAGATACAGAAACCAGCAGGGCAGCATGTGGCGAGCTGTTGGGCAGTAGCGACCCCACGGACCCTATCTCCCGGGAGAAATCTTGTTCTTCATCTCTGGCTTGCCTTTATTGGCCGGCTGGAGACACTGACGAAGAACAGACCTCCCACCTCATTCTTGCCTTAATTGGCCGGCTTGAGTGGAGATTCGCAAGAGCAAACGTGCTCGGAGGAAGGAAGTATTCCAGTAAGTGCTCGTAGGGATTTTGACCATCTTCCGGGCTCTGGGATTGTTCTGAAAGCCTCGGAATACCTCTCCACTCCTCAAGCACCTCACTACGCTTTGTCGCTACGTCACTATGTGCTAGTCGACAGTTTTCGGGCGCCCATTATTGAGTGTGCAAGTCACCCCCTGCCATTTTATCCGTGTACATATGAAACATTGATCAGGCAGGGAACATAGTCCTTCCATAGTTCCAGGTCACCAGTCAACTTAACTAACCCAAACAGTCCAATATCTTTGTTTCCATATCCTGCAATAGTCTTACACCAACCGGGGGTTGTCCTTGGGTGCACTTGTAAAGTGCAAACAGGGATAATCGTCGGTTGGTGCCTCATTTCATTAAAACGCCTAAAGGGCCTCTGCGAGTTGGCTTCGGCCCCTCGTACGCCTTCCAACGGTCCGGGACCCCGGGGTCCCGAGAAATGTCAAAGACATAAATTAATAATAATAATAATAACTCTTTGCCCCCAACAATTTGCAACTGATGGAGCTACTGAAAGTAACTGAAACTTTCAGTAGCGCCATCAGGATGGAATTTGGTGTCGACAAATGTGCGGTCATGCATGTAAAGCGAGGGGAGATTGTGGAATCCGTGGGAACACAGCTCGCGGATTCCATAAACCTTAGAGCCCTCTCCGCATGCGAAACCTATAAGTATTTGGGTATGTCGGAAGCGTTAGGTATCAATGTTACTGACATGAAGCAATCATTGAAGGAGCGCTTCTTTGGCCGCCTGAAGAAAGTATTCAATAGTCTTTTATCAGGCGGAAATAAGGTGCGCACCTTCAATGGTTGGGTCATGCCGGTTTTGATGTACTCTTTCGGCATACTCAAATGGACTCAGACTGAACTCGACGCCCTGGATAGGAGGGTGCGTACGCTGCTGACTGCATATCGAATGCACCACCCACGGTCATCGGTAATGAGACTGTATATCCCGCGAAAGTGTGGAGGTCGAGGCTTTTTAAACGCTAAGACCCTCCACAATCGCGAGATATGCAGTCTCAGGGAATATTTCCTCGAAGCCGACGTAGGGATGCATCGAGATGTGGTCGCGGTGGACAAGGGCCTCACCTCGCTCGCCATGGCTAAAGAGAACTGGCGCAAGCCTGTAGTGCTTGACACTAACGATCGCAGGGAGGTATGGCAGAGTAAGGTGCTTCACGGACGCTTTTTCCGGGCCCTACATGGACCCGATGTAGATTTGCTAGCGTCCGTAGCCTGCCTGGCGTTTTGGTGACCTCTTTGGGGAAACCGAAGGTTTTGTCTGTGCAATTATGGACGAAGTTATCTTGACGAACAATTACCGTAGATTTATTGTGAAAGACGGCACGGTTGACATCTGTCGGGCATGCCACCGTCCGGGAGAATCAATCCGACATATTATCTCCGGCTGTTCTCGTCTAGCTAACGAAGAGTACTTGCATAGACACAACCTTGTAGCCAGGATTATCCATCAGCAACTTGCTCTAAAATACAATCTTGTGGAATCGGAAGTGCCGTATTACAGGTATGTGCCCGACCCAGTTCTCGAAAATGGAAATATCACATTTTAATGATTTTTATAAAAATATTTAAAAATGTACTCAATAAGTTATTAGACGAATAAATGAAAATAATAATAATGATGTCATGCGCTCATACTATGGGGCTACAGAGGGGGGAAACAACCTGACCGCGTACCGTGTCCGGATGCACTCTCTTTTTCAGGTGCTTGAGCCAGCTGTCAACGTTTCGACACAACGACTGTCGGATCAGGTGCGGGTCATCCAGCGTAATCATATGTTGGATGACGCTGTACTTGATCGCCTGCGAAATGAAATGCAGAGTAGCCACGTCATTGCTCCCCCGCCGCAGAGTGTTATTGTAGTGCCACCACAGGACACTACAATTCAAGCTGACGAGAGGATTGATGACAGGGCTACAAACGTAAGTACCCAGTGCAATGAAGAACTGAGGAGTGCTTTGGAGGGTGCGATTCAGGAATATCGATTCATGTCGCCCGAACTTAGACCACGTTTACCTCGTTTGCCCATGCAAAACAAAAATAGGGCGCTGGTGGCGGTTCTGGATTCGCAGTTGTCAAACTATTTTGATGATTGCGAAGACCTCACTGATACTCATTCAGTTCTGTACTGCGCAGCTGTAGCAGAATGTCGTGTAGCTCACGTAAAATTTGCAAATGACTCTAGAGCTTCACGACCGAAACCAGCCGTACCAGCTTGGCAGTGCAGAATTGAGCGCCGTATTGGTGGGGCCAGAGCGCTTATCGGCAAACTTATCTGCTTCAGGGAGGGCAATACTCGCCCTAGAGTGATGCGCTTTGTGAGGCGGGCGTCCTCAGGGACTGATATTAGCCCTGAGGACTATGTGTCCCTTGTCACAGAGCGCATCGACTTCCTGAAGCAGAAAGTGTATGCATGGGCGAACCGTATTCGTAGGTATAAGCGGCGAGTGGAGCGATATACTCAGAACCGCACCTTCCAGAGTGATGAAAGGTGGGTTTATAGGGCTTGGGAGCGACCGGACCAAGGTGTGGCCGACGCGTGCCTACCGGATGATGATGCCATGTGTTCTTTCAGAAATGGGGGCTATTACCATATGCCCCCAAGATGTAGCTCGTGCAGTTCGTCCGTTGCCCAACTGGAAGTCTCCAAGGCCGGACGGGCTGCACAATTTCTGGATCAAATGGTTCAAAACGTCGCACGCTCGCTTGGCGGCTCAGTACCAGACTGCTTTGGAGTCTGGTTCGCTACCCCAGTTCCTAACGACAGGAATTACCCACCTGCTCCATAAATCTGGTAGCACCGCGGAGCCCAAAAATTATAGGCCGATTACGTGTTTACCGACGGTCTATAAAGTTCTTACTTCCATTTTGAGAGCTAAAATTAACAAACATATAGACACCAACTCCATCATGTCTGCCTCTCAAAATGGATGTAGGAACGGGTCCCGCGGTACTAAGGAGCTACTCCTCATTGATATGGCCATTAGCCAACAGGTTCGCCGTTCCCGAAAAGATCTATCGACATGCTGGATAGATTATAAGAAGGCCTATGACTCGGTGCGCACATACATGGCTCAGGAGGGTGCTGGACTTATATAAAGTAGATGCAACTCTGCGCACCTTCTTGACGTCGTGTATGGGGCAATGGAGGACGGTCCTTCACTATCCAGGATGTCGAAATATCCAGAGGAATAGCGAGCCGATAAGGATTGAGCGAGGCATATTTCAGGGCGATAGTTTGAGTCCGCTCTGGTTCTGCTTAGCCCTGAATCCTCTAAGCACATTGCTGGAGGATTCAGGTTAAGGCTATCGGCTGAGGAGAGGTGGTCAGGTGATATCTCACCTCCTTTACATGGATGACTTGAAACTCTTTGCCCCCAACAATTTACGACTGATGGAGCTACTGAAGGTAACTGAAACTTTCAGTAGCGCCATCAGGATGGAATTCGGTGTCGACAAATGTGCGGTCATTCATGTAAAGCGAGGGAGGATTATGGAATCCGTGGGAACCCAACTTTCGGATTCCATACACCTTAGATCCCTCTCCTCAACCGAAACCTACGAGTATTTGGGTATGTCGGAAGCATTAGAAAGAAAGAAAAGAAAGAAAAATATTTTGGGTTTGGATATTTGGGTTTGGTTTGGTTTGGGGTTCTGGGTTTTTTTTTTTTTTTTTTTTTTTTTTTTTTCATTAGGCATCAGTGTTACCCCCATGAAACAATCGTTGAAGGAACGCTTCTTTGGCCGCCTGAATAAAGTGCTAAATAGTCTTTTATCCGGCGGAAACAAGGTGCGTGCCTTCAACCATTGGGTCATGCCGGTTTTGATGTATTCTTTCGGCATACTCAAATGGACTCAGACGGAAATTGATGCTCTGGATAGGAAGGTCCGTACATTGTTGACAGCAAATCGGATGCATCACCCACGATCATCAGTCATGAGACTGTACATCCCGCGGAAGTGTGGAGGTCGAGGTTTCTTAAATGCTAAAACCCTCCACAACCGCGAGATTTACAGTCTTAGAGAATATTTCCTTCAAACCGACGTGGTGATGCACCGAGATGTGGTCGCAGTGGATAAGGGCCTCACCCCGCTCTCCTTGGCGAAAGAGACCTGGCGCAAACCTGCAGTACTTGATACTAACGATCGTAAGGAAGTATGGCAAGGCAAAGAGCTTCATGGACGCTTTTTCCGGGCCCTCCATGGGCCTGATGTAGACTTTTTGACTTCTATATCCTGGCTGCGCTTCGGCGACTTCTTCGGGGAAACCGAAGGTTTTGTCTGTGCGATTATGGATGAAGTTATCATGACGAATAATTATCGGAAATACATTGTCAAAGATGGTACGGTTGACATCTGTCGGGCATGCCACCGTCCCGGTGAATCAATCAGACATATTGTTTCCGGTTGTTCTCGTCTTGCTAACAAATAAATCAATAGAATTTAGAATATATATATATATTATAAACACAGCGACATTCATAGCTTAAATACTAGAAACAAAGATTTATTTATTGTGCCGAGGACTAGGCTCCAAAAAATTAGTAATTCATTTAAGTGCCAAAGTATACGTTTTTACAACAAACTCCCAAGCCATGTCAAAGAACTGAGCCTCAATAAATTTAAATCATTTATTAAACAGAAACTATGTCAAAAAGGTTTCTATAAAGTTAAAGATTACTTAGACGACAAAAAGGCTTGGGACTAATTAAGCTACTCCAATGTACTCCAAGGAACAAACAATTATTTTAGACTATTTTAGACTACACGATACTATATGAGCATATAATTGTTGGATTATTTTATTATACTGTAAGTCAATTTATTTTAATTATGTTTTCATTTATTGTTGACATAATCTACTCTTTAAAATGTTTTTATTTTATGAGTTGTATTGCAATTTGTGGTGATGTAAATTATTTTAGCATATTATTCCATATTATTATGCTAAAATAATTTACATCACCACAAATTGCAGAATCAAGTTTTTTCAACTGAACAGACAGCTGTGCTGCTGGGGAGTTTGTTGCGCCACTTCTTCTTCCCAGCTTAAGCACTAGGAAGTGGTGAAGGGTGGGCGTTTTTGGGGGACTGTCTTATGTAATTTTGACGTTCGAAAAGTGCTGATTTCTCAGCCTAGTTTGAATAAATGACTTTTGAATTTTGAATTTGAATTGGAATTTATCGGCGAGTACTTGCATAGACACAATCTAGTGGCTAGGATTATCCACCAGCAACTTGCCTTGCAATACAACCTTGTTGAGTCAGAAATACCATACTAAAGGTATGTGCCCGACCCAGTTCTCAAGAATGGTCAGGCCACATTGTATTGGGATCGATCTATCATCACTGACAGGACTATTGTAGCCAATAAGCCTGATATTGTGGTAATAGATCGACGAGAGCGCCGTGCAATGATTGTTGACATCGCTGTCCCGCATGACGAGAATCTCGTGAAAGCTGAGAAAGAAAAAAAAAAAACAAGTATCTCGACTTAGCACACGAGGTTGTCGACATGTGGGACGTGGACTCTGCAATCATTGTACCGATAATCGTAACAGTTAATGGCCTAATAGCGGAGAGCCTCGACCAACAGCTCAGCAGGCTCTCATTGCGCGGCTGGGTCAAGGGCTTGATTCAGAAAGCAGTACTCCTAGACACGGCACGCATCGTGAGGAAGTTCCTCTCTCTAGAGCCGTGACCACCGGCAGCCTAGACCCTGTTCCTGATGCCGATGGGCCACAATTTTTTATATTTTTAAATGATTTTGTATGGTTTTTATAAAAATATATAAAAATGTAAATAATAAGTAATCAAAATGAAATAAAGGTAATAATAATAAATCATTTATATGCATAAAACATGGTATAAAATGGTGTTAAAAAATAATTATAATGGCACAAACATGTTTAGCTAAGATAAAACATAGCATGCAAAATTTGAGGGTATTTGAAAATGTTATAACGTCCTACATCAAAATTTTTTCTCCATAAATTCTTTTAAGCAATAGAAGTTACACTCATTCAACCACTTGTATAACTTTATTTTAAATAATCTTGAATTTAATTATTTGAATTGACTTGGTATCTTGTTAAAAATACGCACGCACATTGCTAGGCAGTTCTTATTGTATTTGGCAAGTCTTGGCAAATCATTCAGCACTAATTTAAATGGATCTCGTCTATTACGAGCATGTACTTCATTTGCTGTCTTAAATATTTTTTTATTCCTAACTACGAACACACATATTTCATAAATGTACAGAGATGGCAACGGTAACAAACCAAGCCTTTCAAACACTGGTCGACACGTGTCATCAGGTTTAAGGCCACATATTGCTCTTATGCACTTTTTTTGAGCGACAAATGCTCTGTTTAGATCGGTACTATTACCCCACATTACAAGACCATAGCATAATAATGATTCTACATACGCGTGGTATGATATAATGGCAGTATTTACGTTCGTTATATTTGTTACTTGTTTCAGTGCATACACGAATTTATTAATTCTAGTACTTACATTTTCTACGTGTTCTTTCCAGTTAATATCTTTATTTATTATTACGCCTAAGAACTTTGTATGTGTTACTTATTTAATTTTATTTATAATAATTTTGATATTGTATTTATTATTATTCGATTGATTAAATTGAATGTAAACGGATTTATCTAAATTAATTTTTAAATGTTTGATGTCAAGCCAATGCAGTAATGAGTCTATTGTATTATTAATATCTAACTCACGTTCTGTAATGGTACTCTTCTTTTTATCAGATGTCACTAAAATAGATTGTCATCGGCAAATAATATGCATTTATGCTTGGTTATTTTTATAATGTCATTTATATATAGAATAAATAATATTGGGCCTAGTACGCTTCTCTGTGGAACGCCATATTTATTATATTTATATTCCGAGGAGTAGGGAGTCATGTTTTTATTTCTAGTAACTTTATTGATGATGACACGTTGTTGTCTATTACTTAAATAGAACGTTATCCATTGAAGTGCAGGTCCCCTAATCCCGACAGTCTCTAACTTATCTAGCAATATATCATGTGACACCAGATCGAAGGCTTTCGATAAATCAAAGAAAAGACCAGTAGTCAGATGATTATTGTTAATATTTGAAAGTATTTCTTTCTTAAGAGAAAAAATGGCTAATGATGTAGATTTGTTCCTTTGAAATCCAAACTGCTCGTTACTTATTATTTGGAACTTATAACAGAAATCAGTAAGTCTATTATACATAAATTTTTCGTATATTTTAGACAAAATAGGTATTAAAGTTATAGGTCTATAATTATTTGTATCAAGTTTATCTCCCTTTTTGAATAACGGCTTTATAATGGACAGTTTTAACTTATCGGGAAAAACTCCTTCTAAAAATGACAAATTGATTAGGGTTAAGATACCAGTCAGTTCATTACAGCAGGCTTTTATGATTTTTGTGCTTATTTCATCATAGCCCTCTGCTGTGGTGTTGCGCAGAGAGATTATTTCCTGTCGAACCTCGCTTTTCAGCATAGATTTGAGAAACATAGAGTTGACACTTATATTTTTTCTAAAGCTTTGACCAGCACTTTGTTGAGTTTGTACATGCGTTGGATTTATATAATGGTCGTTGAATATAGAAGCCATTTCTACAGGATCTGTAATTACGTCATCATTTAACTTTATCATTTTTAATGATAGTCCAAGTAGCTTTGCATTTGTTATCCTGTGTGTTTGTTATATTTTATGTTTGCATTCTTTTTTGAACCGTAAATACATTTCTTTAGCAGATTGGAATAATTATTATATTTATTTTTATTATTAGCTCTATGTCGCAGGCTTCAAACGTATTTTGTGTTGCATGGCTTTTGACGAACGATAATTCCTTATAATTTAATCCTTTTTTTACTAATATACAAGTGCCGCCCCTCTGCTTTTCTCTACAGAAGTTGGACGCCATCTCATAGTTATATATTTTGATATAATTTTCAAAGCCTTTTTTTATAAAAGTTTCCGTTAAACAGATTACATCTGGATCATTATTTACTTCTTTTAATTCTTGAATAGTTATTTCTCGTAACTCTTGTTTGGATAATACACTAGCAATATTTTGATGAAAAATTCTGAAATTGTGCGTTTTACTGGTTTTAGACACGAAGAAATGAGTCGCTCTTGTTTAAAACGGAAAAATAATAGGGTATAGTACCTTTCTGTCTATTTGCATTGGATTGTGTAATGGTGTTAAGTTCAGGAGTCTTTGCATTTTCAAGACGACTTTGTGCTTTAAAGTAGTATGGAATTGTCCCTTTTTTAGGTTCCTGTAAACCAATGTTTAATTTTAAACTAGATTTGTTACTTGCCATTCTCTTTCGAATTTTGCTAGGATTCAAATATTTATCACTATAATCAGTACAATCATTATGGTAATTTACTGACTTACAAATCTCGGATACTTCTGTATATGTTTGTTTTACAAAGTGTAATTTTTTATACTTCTTACATATATTTTTTATAGAATAATTTAATTGATTGACATTCAGGTACACGTTATTTACGACGTTTAGTATAAACAATAATGGTATTATTTTTAAATGTCTAGTATAATTTGCAATTGTGACAAAATTAAGTTTAAGTTATGGTCATTTTCACCAACGCAAATAACAAGTTTGTTGTCTGTTGTCAATTTAACATTTCGACAGTTTTTTATCATTTCAGTGCACGGCGCATTTGGTTTCGTTTCGCCGACAACTCTGTATTTTTCGTATTGTGTATTTGTTCTGGAATGTGAGATTGCGGCTGCTAACCCGACGCATCGCTGAGTACCAAAAATAAATATTTTCTTCTCCGGAATCACATATTGCTCCTTCGCAGCAGTGCAAGTCTTAACATGAGCGATGTTCTCAGTATCCCGCCTCGGTTTCTGAATGGCAGTTTCACAGGGATTGTGACTACGTTGCATTAATATTCCAATGCGCTCTGTAAGGGTTGCAATGTCCTGTTCCGCGACCTTCAATTGCTCTTGTAGGGATAGAATTTCCTGTTTTAAGCGTAACATAATTGCGAAGTCATTGGTCTCGACGTTCAATGTAGATAAAGATGGAGAGGATGGTGTAGAACTTACGTTGCGTTGTTGTAACAGAGCTTGTCAATCTCAATCGTCACTAAAACCGAACACACTACTAAAACCGAATGGATACTAAAATAGTGGAACACATATGAATGCGCGCCATAAAAGCTAGTAACATGAACGATTGCTACACACACCATAGTGCCACACAGCCTTCTTCAGGTGCTACGCAGACATACAGGTGCCATACAGGCTAGGGTTCCACACAGGCTACGGTGCCACAAGGGCTACGGGTGCCCCACAGGCTACGGTGCCACACAGGCTGCGGGTGCCACACAGACTACGGGTGCCACACAGGCTACGCGTGCCACACAGGCTACGGGTGCCACACAGGCTTTGGGTGCCACACAGGCTACGGGTGCCACACAGGCTATGGGTGCACCCGTAACCTGTAGTCATCGTATAAATACACTATTATGAAATTAAAATACACTTAATTGATTGCCGTAACACAAAAAACATGCGTTGGATACCAAAAGTTACGACGAACTGCTTTTTTTACTTTCAGATCGAAAATACGAGTAGAGTGAACGTTCGCGCACGCCAGCCGATAAAGAACGCCAGCCGGCTACCGAAGTGCGATAGAACAACGGCCGAGCCGCATGGCCCTCTTGCTTCTTGTAACGTCCCTCATTTACATCCAAGCTGGTGTAGCTTAGATGTAAATGAGGGACACTAGCCCACACTAGTAAACAGATGGTGTATCTGTGTACTAGCGTGGCCGGCGCAGGGGACCCCGCGGCTCATAAGACCCCGCTCTGCCCTATATAATCTCAAATAATGAAAATATTATTTCAAGGAAGAAATTACCGAAAGCCGAAAACGAAATTCAGTCAGACTACTGATTTATATGTACAGGTAAGGGAGGTACGTTGCGGAGCGGAGCGGTGCGGTGTGGTGCAGTGCGGTGAGGCCGCCCGGCGACATGTCACCGTCGCCGCTGCCGCTACTGCTGACACTTCTCCTAGTAACTCGTAAGTGTAGACGATGACATGGGACGGAGCTTCCACACTAGTATTTACGTGCTCGTTAGCTCGCGACATTCAAATGTTCTTACGTTTTTTGTTAATTCTAACTCAGAGAGTTGTATTGATGATTTTATAGATTATAATTCTGTAAATACATAGATAATACTTGTTACCGCCGCGAATCTTATTATATTATTCATCAAACATGTACAATCTAATACTGACCTGCAAATCGTAATAAATGAACGAATCACTTGAATTGAACATTTTAATTTCGCGGGCTACCCTAGGAAACACTACCGTCCACCATCTAGAACTCCCTCTGGAAGTTACGCGCGCAAGTGCGCGCGACTGACGCGAGACGCGCCACTCACAGCGGAGCGAGTGGCGCGTCGCACTTCATCAAGTGTAGTATTATATTATCTGTGATCAAGTGTCAGTCACTGTAGAAGAGTACGCGTCAAGTTGCACGCTCCTTTATTACACTGTCTGTCTGTTTTTTAAGACGGAAAAATTGACAATGAGTTAAAGAAATGAACTACATCTATGCACAGTGAGTAGTGACTGTGCATGAATGTAACTAGTTCATTTCTTGAACGACTAAAGGCTTGTGCAGACCAGCGCGACTTGTCGCGCGACGCGACACCGGTTATTGTTATACTGTGAAGTTTTCTTAGAAATTGTATTGTTCGTGTCGCGTCGCGCGACATGTCGCGCTGGTCTGCACAAGCCTTTATGCTTTGCATGGCTATTATGCTACTGTTCATTATTGTGCCACGTGAAGTGCGCTTAGTGTTGGTCGCGCTGAGTCCAAACCATAGCTATGGTCCAAACCCAACACTTCCTACTGCCGCCGCCACTCGTACTGTGTGCTCGTCGTGTCGGCGTGACGTCACCGCGCCTGCCCACACTCCGCACCTTTTCACGTTTCAATCGTGGCGAGCATCCCTTTACGATAGTATTCCCTTTCTGGATGAAAGTCCGTTTCGCCGAGATTTTCACATAAATCTCTATTGTCACAGATTGGTTTTGTACCGATGAGATGTAAGCGTTGGATAAACTGAATAATATATTAAATTTCGGTTAATTTGTTACTCGCTTTTCACATCGATAAACAACAATACCATCGACTTTGACGTTTCCTCGTCACGTAATGTATTTTGTTTGTATTTGTTGTTATGACACGTAAAACTGAAAACAAATAATTAGACAGAGCATCGCTATCGGACGCGTTTAGCCTCGTGAAAACTGGCGCGACGCGACGACGCGACACGACACCGGTAATTGTTCTACCGTGAAGGTTTCATATAAATTGTTTTGTTAGAGTCTCGTTGCGCCGTCGCGACGCGCCAGTCTGCACGAGGCTTTAGACAACAGTGAGCTAAACTAGTCGCAAGTTTGTGGCGCTTCGCGGTCACGGCAGCTAATTGTGAAAGTAAAACAGAAACTAACTCAAACAAACAAGTGGCAACAAACTTAACTGAATTACACATTTGATTGAGGAGTATTCTCTGAGCCGGGGACGGCGAAGTTTAGCAAAGTAATGCTGGTCCGGTCCGCGTGCCCCGGCCGCCGACTGCCATCGCGGCTTATTGGTGACTTGCACGAATTTACTCGCCCGAATCCGGGCGAATCGACCATTTTAATTAATATTAGTTTTTCTTGAGGTGATTCGCACAAATTTCATTTATTTGTGGACGAATCGACCACTCCAGCAATACGTAGTAGTAAATTACTACTACTAGCGCACAGAAGTGATTAGGGTACAATATTTTGAAATAAACAAGACAAAAAATTCTATATTATTATTTAGATTACAGCAGCGGCGTGCCATGGTGTCAAAATTAGGGCAAGCCAACAGATTTTTCATATGTTGTTCATGGTACAACATTATTAGAAAACCTTTATAAAATGCGAAGAGTTCTAAATAAGTATTATCAAGCATTAGTATGTAATTTTTATAAGCGCCATCTATATTAATGAATAAACACACCGGTTAGCCGAATCTTTTCACGTTATTTCATATTCACTTGTCACATGCAAAAATTTTCAATCAAAAGCCACTAGATGGCTCCCAACAAATGATCGATTTGTTGTTCTATTGCCGTACGCATAATTTTATGAGTTTAATTTAAGTCGATTGAAAATGTTAACATGAAATAATACCATTTAACTTTTTATAATTTATCATGATGACAATAGCCAACTCTTATCTTTATTTCAAAACACCTATGAAGAATCTCTTCGATACGAAAATTATTGTGTTTTGTGATCTCAGTGAGAACTTATTGTTATTATAATAATAGGACTTATGGTTTATTTTTCAGTGGTTTACCAAAACTACAAATGCCCTACAAACAACACTCATTATGTGTTTTCAGTGCACCAGCTACCTACCTAAAGTTGTCTAATAAACAATCGAATGCCTATTTCAATCTATTCTTCGACTGACAAAAATACAAAATACTTGTTTTTATTTCCGAGAAACAGGTACCTACAGTAATTTGAGGTTGGTTACGGTAAAGTAAAGAGTTACTTATTTTCGAAAAACTCAAGTTACTATTTCGAACACAGTTTCCGATTTCCCATTTTGATGATAACATAACACTATAATCACTAACAAAAGCGCGGAATGAAATCGCCACAATAACTATCGAGATTATATTTGTCTGTAAAACTCAAAGTAGGTATTTACCTTTCCGAGTAAGGATTGCACACACTTTAGTCCTTCACAAGGAACAATTGCATGCGTTTCCGAATTCATTTTAATGATAATAAACTTTTTAATCACTTCAAAACAAAGGTAATCACAGCAAAAACTAATCACAACACTTAAATTCACAGAAAATTAAAAAATAACAAAGCGAAAAAAAAGTGCACCAGTACCTAGCCGCTCAAAACAAATTTGAACAAATTTGCCACGTCATTACTCCTACTATTCATAATCAAATGCACGATTCGTTCCATTCATAAAAAAATCAGAAGCCGGGCTTAAAAATTAGAACAATTTGCGAAATAGGTACATACTAATGGTATCAACAAACTTAACTATTTCTATGCGAAAGAAGAGAGGGTACGAAAGCCTCATAAAAGTCAGCACAAGTGCGAGCGAGAAAGAATGAAAATTACGTTTTCATTTACGATGCGATCTCGCGTCTTGCTTATCGCTATAGTGTTAGAGCGAGATCGCAACTGCATCCTAGATAGTTGGCAACGGTGCGTGAAGCAAAACGGCGCGGAATTTAAATATTATTCTTTGAGTACGTAAACCTGGCATCGTAGCTTAAAAAGCGCGCGGCTGACACAGTGCAGCGCGGAGTTTAATGTTAGGTATTATTCTTATCAATTCTTGCGAGCTGAATTATCGACTTGGTTGCTTTATAAGTTTTTTTTTATTTTATTTGTTGGGCTCACTTTTTAAGGCAAGCCGGGCTTTTCGGCTTTCATGGGGGGAACGCCACTGGATTACAGGTAAGTAGCTTAATTAACTTGAAAGTCTTGAAAGTCTTGAAATTGTGTTTTTTTTTATGTCATCTTGCAGTAACGGAGCCTCCCTGTGCGAGCTCCCCCGTGCAGTGACCAGCGTGTCATCCGCATAACACGTCAGGTCTACCCCCGGTCTGAGCTTGCCCCTCAGCACCCAGTCGTATCTGATGTTTCACAGGAGTGAGCCTAAAACCGAACCATGTGGAACACCGCACGACATGCGGCGCTGGTTTCTGCCATTACGTCCCATGTAGGTGACACACCTCTCTGTCAAATAAGCCCAACGATGTGGCGGAGGTAGGGAGGCACCCCATGATACCACAGTGCCTCCCGAATACAAATCCAGGGCAGGGTGTTGAAGGCCTGCGACCACCTCCTCCAGCAGCTCGGGTTGGAGACTATCCATAAGTGGGGGCGCCGCGGCTCGAAGTTTCCCTCGGACCGCGCGATAAGGGCGCCCCCACGGATTCCCGATCCAATATCTCCAATATCTCCTCCCTGGCTCGCGTCTTCGACTCGCCGATGGCCAGCCACAGAGTCTTCTTAGCCGCGCGGTACACCTCATACAGCGTGGCCTCTTCGTCAGGGACCCGACGACGTCTCCTCCGATATCGGGTGTACTGACGTCTAACCAACACGCAAGCAACGCGCAGCTGCGCGATCTCGGCGGTCCACCAGTACACCTGGCGCCATGCGGACTGTGCACGGCACACTGTGCGGACCCGAGGCATGGACGCGTCGCAAATTTGTGTCATCGCCCCGCGGAACCACAGCGCCTCCTGCTCGACGTCGACGGGTCCGTTCGCTGCCGACTCCCGGCTCCAGGACAATAGCGGCCTCCTCGAGAAGCTCCCTGTCGATGCGCTTACGGCCCAGCACGGACCGTCCGTTCGCGGGGCCGGTGGACCGCGGCCACCGGCGGTCTGGGCGGAGACGTCGAATCGGATGTATCGGTGATCCGACCACGTCTCCACCTCCACGGCGACACGCCAGTCGTAGACACGGCTCGCGACAGCGGGGCTAGCGAACGAGCACTTAGACCCGCCCCGCTGCCGCACGCATGTGTGAACCGAGCCCCGATTTAGGACGGTCACGCCAGCCCTGACCGGTATGCATTTTGAGGTTTATTAATTATATTCGGATTTAATTTATTTAATTTATAGCAAGGATAGTTTTTATTAAACTAATGTTACTACTTTGTATGTTATTTTTTATTTATTTACTAAATACATAGTATTATATAAGTACATTTGTAGTAGTATGTAACCCACATGCACACAAACTTGGAACTCAAGTACTTACTTAAGACGTCGCCTGTCTGTGAGTTCAGAGACAGTTCGAATTCAGCAATCAAATACGACACACATATCACACAACAGTCAGTCAGTAACTGCTATTCGCGTCACTAGCGTAATTTTATATAATCCTAATAATCATAGGTCATTATTTATACACCGTGTTTAGTTGTATTAACTTCATCATTAAATTCTTTGTTTAATACTGAATAAAAATTTAATTTCATCTACTATAGAACCTATATAGAAAGTGCTCGGCGCTATGGTGACCAAACACCTTTCTCGTAGTGATAGAAATGAAATTGTTTATTCTGTAAATAGGATATCGGAATCACTTTTACACGTCATATAAAAAAAATATTTAAAATAAGCTATCTAGCTTATTTTAAATATTTTTTGGGTTGGTGTTTCCTATCTGACTACTCTGAGAAGAAAGGCCGAAACAAACTCAGAGGTCACAGTCTGTTTTAAAGTCCAGACATAATCTTGGTCAACCCATATGATATAGGATATGGTAAAAGTTAAAGTCTCGTATTATAACGGAAATAGCTCTATTGAATCACAAACACTTTGTATTAAGAACTGGTAGAAAATGGTAAACTATATAACTAACTTATTAAAATGGTAATGGTTTTGAGGGTGACCAGTTATTTCACCAAAACTTAATTTACAAATTTTCATTTGACAAGTAACGATTGACAAAGATATGGTTTGTAATTTCATCATTACACAATAACAACTTTGCCAAATAATTCAATTAAGAAAATCAGTATCCGATAAACTTTTTTTTAATAACGTATTATTTGACAAATTATTCATGTTATCTCATAAAACAACGTTTGGAATAAAAACGTTTTACATATTGAATTACGCGATTTCCTAAAAATCAAATTCATTAAATAAGCAAAAGGGTAATTTTAATATGTAAACCATAGAAATAAAAAAAAATGCAATGAAAAATGAAACGACTTAAGATAACAGAAAAAAAAAAATTGTAGGCTACGTGGAACCGAACTAGTTAGATTAGGTTGAATATTTGGGTAGGTTAGGTTAAAACTGTGACTGCTCGCTACGATCGCTCGGCTCGTACTTGGTGGACGCACGAGCAAAATATTATATAAAAAATATTTTTTTATAGGTTAAACTTAAATAGTTTTTATAGTTAAAGAACTTCAGACCTAAATGGAAATTTCAACCATGATCCCTTTGTGACTGGTTTAGAAAATTTATTATAAAATTATATTTAGTATAAACGTGATTTTTCCAAAATAATCACAATATTAAATGAAAAATGTATAAATGATTAAATATCATGCGAAACATTTGTAAAGAGAAGCATTTGCTAAATAAATGTTTGTAAAACGAGTGTTTATAAAATAAAATATTTGCGAAATAAGTTGTTTGTAAAACGAGTGTTTATAAAATAAAATATTTGCGAAATAAGTTGTTTGTAAAATAAATAGTATACGAAACGTTGGTAGTAAATTAAAAATTTGTCAATGGAGTTTTGGTGAAACATTAGTGAACCGGTTTTGAGTCGTGGTGTCTCTAATGAGATCTGAACGCAAACTGGCCCATATTTAGGTGAACGAGCGAATGTGTATATTTGGAGATCCTGCCGTTTTACCGAAAAGATTTTGCCCTTATTTCACTACCCAAACAAATTTTAGCAACCTTTTTTTATACCAATGCAATGTTTGGAATGATTTTAGTACGCACATTTTCATTTGGTCAAATTTTTACTTGGCAGAATATTATCAAGGATGATTCAAGGATAATGGCATTTAGCCATTTGGTCTTTAATCAAATGATTTTGTTCAAACGTGAACAAGCAACATCAGCATCGCACCGTCAGCGCTAAGAAGTGACCTACTGAGATCTTCGCTTCATCGGCTCGATACACACACAACACACATACAAAGAGGTATCAATGTAACCTCAGAATTAGTATTTAATTAAGTTAATTATTGGAATAAACTAGTCATCAAGCTGGAGTCGAGTGTGATTTATCTCCTGTACATCCTCTTACTGTGGCCAAGACACCTTTAGCCATCATCGATCCTATGAGTCTGTGGGATCGGCAGTCAGAAAACCATTTCTTGTGTACATTGCACGACGTACACAACCCTATTCCTACCCACATTCCGTCTGTTACCGTAGGTCTCCTTGTAACAGACTTCCCGCACGTATAACCAACGTAACTCACTTTTGGTATAAGCAGATAGAAGTCATAAGAAGCCAAGAAGCAGATTACAATTAACTAAGACAAATATTCACCAACATCAAGAAATACTCAGCATCAAGAAAAACTCTAAAATATATTACGGAGAGAAGAACTCGACTCACAGAAATATTTACTAAAACATCAAAAAACCACTCACGACTAGAAGACCAAGATGTGTTGTGTGATCACAAATACATCACTACCAATTACTTTGGTTCTATCAATACACAGTATACGCAGGCTATTGAATACCTGTTGAAATGTGAGAAGAGACTACAGGTAGTACACCAACTGTATGAGCCAGAAGATATAGAACCAGAAGAGGAAGAAAGCGTTAGCTCACCCAAACTATTTATTCAACTATTTCGGATTAATCAGATGCAGAAAAAGTTACACTCGGCAACTCAATCGATGACTGGAGAGAAAGCGAGTTGGTTTTTAGAATCTGTAATGACTAATTTACAGAAACAATGGCAAGAAATTGAAGAAACACATGTCCTCATTCTAATGGAAGATAGTACGTTGGAACACAGCTATTTTCAAGAAAAAATGTTTGAACAAACACAAACGGAATTCGATCTTGTGATGGAAAAATTAGTAGCAATAATAGGTCGAAAATCGACACACAACAACCATAATACCGCGGTGAAATTACCAAAAATAATAATACCAACATTTAGTGGAAGCTATGAATCATGGAATTCATTTTATGATTTATTCTTGAAAATAGTACACGAAGAAAAATTATTAAGGGACACAGAGAAAATGCAGTATTTAAAAACACATGTGCAAGGTGACGCCGCTAAGCTGATCAAGCATTTAACAGTTTGTGACGCTAATTACATAACGGTATGGAATTTGTTAACAGACGGTACAAAAATAAAAGAATAATCATTACTAAGCATATCGATAACATTCTAAGTATGTCGAAAATAAAAAAAAGTTATGCCTCAAACTTATGAAATCTTCACGATACATTCAATGAGAACCTAGAAGCATTAAAAAATCAAAACATCTACATTTCATCTTGGGACCCTATGTTGACAAGAATACTTAGTAGAATATGGGACTCAGAAACTGATGAAAAATACGAACATCAATTAAAAGAGCCTAATAAAGTACAAGAATTATCGGAAATGATGCAATTTCTAGAAAAAAGGTTTAAGTGTCTGGAAACTTCAAGCTCTTTGAGGGAAGAATCTTTTTCTCACAAATGGCACCTTGAGTCACCAAGTTCAACAACCAAACAAGTAAATAAAGTTGTATGCTGGTTTTGCCAAAATCACGAACACAGCATTTACCAATGTATTAGTTTTAAAACGCTGTCTGTGCAAGATCGCAATAAAATCGTACACGAAAAACAGATGTGCAAAAATTGTTTGACTCATGAGACGTCAATACCATGTCACAGCAATAAAAGTTGTGGATACTGTGGGAAAAGAGGTCATCATTTCTATTTACACCAAAACAATAATAATATTATTATAAAACACGCAAATAATGAGTCAAAAAAGTACGGCTTGTCGACCCCATCGACAAGTAAATCCATGACGAGAACTGTATCGAACATGTCTACTATTAACAAAACTAAAACGACACTACTAGCAACGGCCTTAATAAAAACTTACTCGTCAGATGGGACATCGCATTTATTAAGGGTGCTATGTGATCAAGGTTCAGAGGCATCAATCTGCACAGAAGAGGTTGCCCAACTATTGTCATACCCACGTGTGAAGATACATACCGAAGTGATCGGGATTGCTGACGAGAAACCTAAAACATCGAAAAACTCCATCAATGTCATGCTACAGCCAAGATTTCCGAGTGAATATAGGTTACCTGTCTCACTTATAATACTACCAAAACTAACTCGCTGTTTACCAGAGAAACAATTACCAGAACTAGAATCAGATTGTTTACGACACAAACTATTTGTCGATCCTACGTACTACAAAAGAGGACCAATAGATATAATATTGGGGGCATAAGAATATAGTAACTTACTACTAAACGGGTTACACAAGATGCAAGACGGCATAATCGCACAAAATACCGAATTTGGGTGGATTCTATCCGGTATTTGCGGCGCTACTACCAATACAAATACAGTTATTAGTATGATGACACGTACTGCAGAAGTTCAACAACTAAACAGGTTTTGGGAGTTAGAAGAAATTCCTGAAATGTACCAATTATCCAACGAGGATCATAATTGTGAAAATTATTACCAAAAAACGACTATAAGAAATCCAGATGGAACATACACAGTGAAACTTCCATTCAAGAATTCCGACGTAGACTACGGGAATTCGCGCAAAAAAGCTACGAGTATTGCAAGACTATTACAATATTAGAAAGGAAGTTCGACAAAGATGAAAACTTACGGAAAAAATACCAAGAGTACGGTACACAATAAGTACTTAGAAATGGGCCATATGAGGAAAGTTACTAGGACTAACTATTACCAAGGTAAATACTATATACCACATCAACCAGTAGTCAAGGAAGATTCACTAACTACTAAGCTACGAGTAGTATTTGATGCGTCGAGCAAGTCAAGTACTAACATGAGTCTAAACAATAATATGTATACGGGACAAAGACTACAGCAAGACTTGGCGGTTATACTGTTACGTTGGCGTAAACATAAAATAGCATTTATGGCGGACATCGAAAAAATTTATCGATACATAAATGTTAACGAACAAGACTGCACATACCAACGAATAGTATGGAGGAAGTCTCCGAAACATGCTATCGACGAATACGAATTAACTACTGTAACGTATGGAACTGCAGCTGCCCCATACTTAGCGATTAAGACACTGCAACAACTCGCTATTGATGAAAAAGCGAACTACCCAATAGCCAGTCAAAAGACTCTCCAGGATTTCTACGTGGACGATGTATTGTCAGGAGATTCTAGTGTTGAGTCAGCAAAAATTTTAAAAGAAAGCTTAATAAATATGCTACGGAAAGGCGGATTTAAGTTACGATGATGGTATGAATGGTCGTCTAACAGTACTGAATTGTTACAAAATATACCTAATGAAAGCAAAGACGACCAAGTGATGAAAATACCTCTAGATGAAACTAGAAAATCTTTAGGGGTATTATGGTCACCATTGGAGGATAGTTTCGGTTTTCAGATTACAATTAATCACAATGAAAAACCAACAAAACGTTTTATTTTATCAGAAATCGCTAAGATATTTGATCCTCTGGGATGGTTAGCACCTGTCATCATAAATATGAAACTCATGATTCAGGAACTTTGGACTAATGGCACAGGGTGGGATCAGCCCGTAGAGGAAACTATTAAAACAAGATGGATTGAACTACAAAAACAACTAAAAACAATTGAGAAGATTTCCATTCCAAGATGGTGTCATTTTTCAAATAACTCAAGAGTTGAGCTGTATGGGTACAGTGATGCTTCTGAAAAAGCCTACGGTGCAGTGATTTAGTGTCGGATACAAAATAATAATATATTTAACGTAACCCTTTTACAAGCTAAATCAAAGGTAGCGCCAAAAAAGCAGAAAACTACATTACCAAAATTGGAATTATGTGCTGCAGTATTATTAGCTCAACTGATGGAGAAAGTTGTCATGGGAATGGAAATGCAAATCGCGAATATCTATTGTTGGACGGACTCAATGATTACTCTCGGCTGGATCAAAGGTGAAGCTGAACGATGGAAGACGTTCGTAGCTAACAGGGTTTCCGAAATACAAAGAATATTACCACAAGCAAAATGGAATTATGTAAATACACTACAAAATCCAGCTGACCTCATTACAAGAGGTATTTCGCCAAATAAATTACAAGACTTATCATTGTGGTGGAATGGACGAGAGTGGTTAAAAAGTGATAACATTCCTAGTACAAAAACTGTATCAGAGATATGCGAGGAGATTAAACGATGTTACCATATAACTATTATACCAAAGAACGAAATTTGGATAAGGTTTTCAAGCTTCCAAGGGATGATACGAGTATTATCTTATTGCTACAGATTCGTAAATAAACAAGAACACACAAAACCATTAAGTTGTTCAGAAATTAATTTAACAACTAAAAAAGTACTTTTCCAAGTCCAACAAGAAGTATTTTCTGAGAAGTACAAAACCATTAAAGCCGGACAATCATTGAAGCAAGAAAACAGGCTATCATGCCTTGATCCGGTTATTGATAATGAGGGTAAACTGCGAGTGGGAGGAAGACTTCAAAATTCCAGTCTACCATATGATCAAAAACACCCAATTCTGTTATCTCATGACCATCATGTAACATTCATCATAGTTCGTGATGCCCATTTAACCTCATTACATGGAGGTAATAGTTTGACCTTAGCGTACATACGACAGAAATATTGGATACTTGGAGGAAAGCGAACAGTGAAAAGTAGCATTAGATAATGTGTAAAGTGTACTAGATACAGATCATCCACCGCCTCACAAAAAATGGGCTCATTACCAAAACCAAGAGTGACGGAATCGTACCCATTTAGTCACACAGGCGTGGATTATGCTGGACCAATATCAGTGAGAACCATGAACGGTAGGGGTCATAAATCATACAAAGGCTACATTGCGATATTTGTTTGCCTATCCACGAAAGCGGTACATTTGGAGCTGGTAGGCGACTTATCGACAGAAACGTTTGTAGCAGCACTGCGAAGGTTTATGGCACGCAGAGGTCCAGTATCACACATGTATAGTGACAACGCAACGAATTTCGTAGGCACTGCCAATTACTTGTATAAAGAAATGTTAGACATAACCCAGTCTGACGACTTTCAAAACACGTTGACCAACATTGGAACACAATGGCACTTTATTCCTCCAGTATCTCCCCACTTCAGAAGGATTTGGGAAGCAGGAGTAAAATCTATGAAACACCATTTGCGTAGAGTGATAGGAGAGCAGACACTCACTTATGAAGAAATGAGCACGTTTTTACAACAAACTGAAGCATGTTTAAACTCAAGACCTTTATGTGCACTAAGTGAAGATATAAACGACAATATCGTGTTAACACCTAGTCATTTCTTAATAGGAAGAGAAGCAGTAGGGGTACCAGACCCACTATCGGAAACTAATACAGATCACATAAACAGATGGAAACAGATCCAAAAAATGAAAAAGGATTTCTGGAAAAGCTGGACTACAGGTTATTTACACCAACTACAACAGAGGTATAAATGGAAAACTAATCAAGGAAACTTGTCAATTGGAACTCTAGTAATTATATCAGACGAAAAAATTTCTATTAGCAAATGGCCACTTGTAAAAATAAAGGAAATACATACGGGTAACGACGATTTACCCCGAGTAGTGACACTTCAAAAATCGACAGGAACAACTAAAAAACGGTCAATCCACACATTAATACCATTGCCAATCGGAACAAATATGTGTAGTAATATTAGTAGTAATCAACCTATGCATACAATACAAACAAATACCGCTACAATCCTAAAAAATAATAAAACTAATCAACCCAAACGATGTAATAAAATATCCTAATGGTTTGCGTTGCTTTTCATCATTTTACAAATGTTAGGTTCAGCAAAATCGACTACAATGACATACTCGTTAAAAACAGTACAACCAGGATTTTATGTTGAACAAATAGAAACAGCAAGCGTTGACAGAGGAATATTTAGGATAGAAATAAATTATGAAAAACAACACCTAGAGCAAGACTTTGTCAAAATAAAGACAATGACGTCACAATTTAGTCAACTATGTACAAATGTAGAAAAAATAACAAATTCCGCATTTTGTAAGCAATTACACTACCATTTGTTAGAAGAAAAATCAAAATTTGAGCGGAAAAAAGAATATTTGACAGAAGTGAACCAAACTAGAAAGAAAAGGGGCATATTAGACCAGTTACTAACGTCTATCTTCGGAGTGAATGATGAAGCATACCGAGAGAGTCATTAAATTCAAACCAAAAAAAAATAATTGAAGCTGCCAATCATCAAACCAAATTTATGATATCAACAATCTCACAAGTCAACAAAACTGAAGAAAGAATAAAACAGAAACTTATAGGATTTCAAACCAAACTAAACCAAGTTATAGGTTACATGGAAAGTTACGACCATTGGTTCAGTACAGTCGATCACAACAGTGTAAACATCCATATTATGCAGACTTACCAATTAGCATGTAACTACATGGAAGAAATCATAGATTATTATAATGGATTGTTAGAAATATACTTAACCAAGGCAACAGTACCTATATAGTGTATTAACACCAAAGAACGTCAGTGACCTGATATCATCAGCAAACAAAAAACTACCTTCTAATTTAAAAATCGTTAAACAACAGTTACTGGACACCAAGATAGCTGAAAACCATACTCATATAAAAGTATACTCCTATTTTCCTATACAAGAGATAACTAAATATACTTTAATGTATATTACACCAGTCCCAAAGATAAACTCTGATAAATCTGCCCAAAGTCTAGAAGTACCTAAATCTTACATAGGGTTAGATTACAACAACGAACTATATTTTGACTTGAACTATGAGGAGTTCGAACGTTGCTTAGAATCTTAGAATGGACTAACCATTTTATTTGCTTTCTTGGGGCTGTGAAAAACATGCAATTAAATGAAAATTGCATTGTAGATCAATTGTTTAAAAACCAAACACATACGAAATGTCGTACCAAAACGTTCTATTTATCCAATGAAATACTATGGAAACAACTTCACATGCCAAACACTTGGTTATTCATTGTTAGAGATCGGGTTACGACTTCAATACTTTGTGATGGACAAAGAGAAGAGCTTGAGCTTCAAAATGTTGGTGTAATACGAATCGCAGATAACTGCGTTATTAAAACAACAAATAACATATTAACTGCCAAAAGAATTGTTTCAGTACCGATTGTAACATCATACTCAAAACAAATAGACTTTCCCATTAACACGCATATGGTAACCAAATCCATGCTAAACATTACCAAAGAAGAAGTCGTAGATAACTCAAAAGAGATTTTTCAGCATTTAATTAATAAAGAAAATGCTTTACAAACCGAATTAGATAGTACTGTTTGGAGTCAAATTACTTCTCACACATACTTAACAGCTACAATATCGTGTGTAATCATGTTTTTAATATTTTTGTTTTTAGTTTGCTACGGCCCAGTAATACTGAGATGCATTGGAGCTACAGTGCAGTACAATACCAGAAGTACAGGTACCGAGCCAGCTAAGCAACCAGCAAGAGCAGTTTTCTATGAAACAGCAGATTTTTTTTTAAATAACCGACTAAAAATTTTAATGGAGGTTCAGAATCGTGTACTGATCCATGGTGTCAGTTCTCGTGACAATGTCACTGCCACCCTTTATCTATACTAATATTATAAAGCTGAAGAGTTTGTTTGTTTGTTTGTTTGAACGCGCTTCAGTGTTGGATAGTGCATTTATCGAGGAAGGCTATGGGCTATATTATATTTTTTTTTTAAATAGGAATCCTTACTAAAAGTCCAATAATGTAACCCAAATTGTGGAAAAATGACCCGAAAAAATCCTTACACCGCGTGCGCCGCGAAATCTATTGATTATAGAACAAAACAATGTACTACCACTTTGCAGAACATATAATTGTCTAAAAAAAATATCGCGTCACCATATGTCTAACTATTATAGTTATCTCACAATAAGTGTTTTCTTTTATTTTTTTAAATATTAAAATGCTGTCGCTTCAAAACTCTTTATTTTGTACCTTAGTATTAATACTTAAAAAAAAAAAAAAAAAATTACTTCATATTCAAGACGAATTCAATACCTTTCTAGAACTTTTTGAATTATTCAATTCGGACGTTTCATTCAAAAGATATCGCGATATTTGTTGTAGCCAAATAATTATTAAGTATTGCGCGCGCATGTATGATGTGGTGGGTGGTCATGAGGGGACGTCACCATGTATGAAAGAAGGCATATGTTCAATAACATGATACTGGGTTAACTTCCAGGTGATAGCGTGAACTACATGTCCATTGATAAAGTAATGAATCAAGAAGATGCGGTACATTATCTACAAGAATTTTTAAATTCTTTAAATCCGAGTGGCCTTCACTCACATTCGCTCAAATTAAAAACTGGCTGTCCAATTGTGCTGCTAAGAAATCTTAAACCACCAAATTTATGCAACGGAACCAGACTCCAAGTAAAATTCCTTCGCGATAACGTGATTGGTGCTACAGTATTGACTGGTCCAGCAGTAGGGCAAACAGTGCTGATACCTCGCATACCTATGATACCAACGGATTTGCGGAGGCGTTTTTGGAGGCGTCAGGTGGCGCTGACACGTAAACATTGCATTGAATTGTGCTCCTGTCAAAATAATTAAAAAAAATTGTTAAGTTAGTCTACGAACTGTGTAATGCATAACAAAGTGAAACTGGACGCATAAACAAACTGTGACAGTGTTATCGACAATTATATTGCACTAATAACTAAAATAATAGTGATATTAGTGTATCCAAACAGTGACTTGCATTTATGGAACTGGACGTTCGTAAGTTATTTCTGTACGTACTATCATATTATTACATTCTGACTTCATAGTACAGACAATACACTTAAATAACTTTCTTTATATAAACGGACTTAGTGTTTTTTCAAAATTACGCAAGAAAAGTTTCGTTTTTTATTTGAAACTGTTCGCCGACAACACCATCTTAAATTAAACTCAAGAACTAATTAAATTGTTACCAACCTCTAAACAATGTTGCCAGAGCAGACACATTACAATGATTGAATGAATATTGAGTTCAGAGACATCTATCAACCGCCGATCGTACAATAACTCACATTATAGTAACCACTGCGTGTTACGGTCACATACGAGCACCAATTTCATCATTAATAAAGTAAACCGTCTGACCAAGCGGCGTGACGACCTATCTAAACCAAAGGAACATCGAGACTTGCGTTCGAATCTCACCGAGCCCATATTATTTTTGAGTTGACCATTATACTTAAAAAATGAATTTCTTGGAGAATATAACACTTCGGCGGACCCGCGCACGATCGGAGTCAAATGATGATGAAACCGATATTAAATCACAAACGTTGAACTGTACGACGAGTAGTTTGCCAGATATATCTGAAGACGAAGACGTCTCTCAAATAAAAATATTCAAAGACGAGATCACCGAGTTAACATCTCAATTGAGTAGCGCACATAGAGAAATTTAATTATTATCAATAGAAAACAGTAGCTTAAAGAAAAAAAATTAAGAATTTAATAAGAAAAATGATATTTATAAAAAAAAAATTAAATAGTCCAGGAAAAATAAAAGTAAAGACACCAATAATGTCACCCAAAAATAAAACGAAAACGAAACAAACCCATACAACTCAAACTATCGCCACAGACCAATCTTCATCTACGAATAAAAACAAAAATAGAAGCAAAAGCAACAACGTCAGCCCTGCTCAAAACATACGAGGCACAACAACTGTAGAACTGTCCATAAAACATAAAATATGTTTAATAAGCAGTGAAATTTCCAACAGGTTATATACTATTGCTGAAAAGACAAATTTAAGTAATTATGAAATCTGCCATTATCGGAAACCAACATAGCAGGACTAATGAATAAATCAGATATATTGACTGTAAAACTAGTAGAATTATTCAACAAAGGAACTATTATTGATGTTATTTGTGTTACAGAACATTTCATACAAACGGGTTATGAGGATTTACTGCACATAGCGAATTTTTGTCCAGCTGCTTTTTTTTCCAGAAATACAAAGAGAGGAGGAACATGTATCTTTGTTAGAGTAGGACTACAGTTTAGAGAAATCACGGACATAGCAAAACAATCAGTTTCAGGCATCTTTGAATGCTGCGCGTTAGAGATAATAGCTTACAATATTATTATTATTTGTATTTATAGGATTCCTAGACACAATTACGAAGTTTTTTACGAAAAATTAGATTACCTATATTTTGACTAAAGTTTGTATATCTTCAAATAAGAAAATAGTCTTGTGTGGCGATTTTAATATTAATGTTCTGAAAAGAGGTAAAACTACATTGGAACTCGAATATTTTCTAATGAAGTACAATTTAAAATTAGCGCTATATACGCCCACTAGGTTAAGTAGTCACACCTGTATTGACAATTTTGCGCACAACTACCGGAAAGAATGCAAAGCTGAAGTTGTAGATCTGGTCCTTTCCGATCATACATCTCAGATACTTAAAGTGCCTATTAACAAAACTTGTAAACTTAAATACTAGAAAACAAAAAAGCAGGACTTATGTATGGAAAATTTAATTACTTTTAAAACGCATCTAAGCTGTTTATCTTTTAAGACAGTACATGATGCCACGGACGCAAACGAAGCTTTTGACAACTTCATGGACCTTTTTTCTCTTTTATATAAATTATGTTTTCCGGAAAAAATTATAGCCATAAAAACAAACATCAAAACGAAATGGATCTCTCATGGAATAAAAATATGTAGTAAGAAACAAAGGCAGTTACTTTGGACGCATCGATTAAAACCTGACTCAAAAAATAAAATAGTTTTTAAAAACTACACATATCTTTATAGAAAAATTATAAAACTTACACAGAAAGCACAGAATAATCATTTCATAAATACCGCCTAAAATAAATCAAAAGCTACATGGCAAATAATAAATACATCTAAGATGTGTTTGCCGCAGGAGCCTATAATGTGCGTAAATAGAGACAAATTTTCGTTTACACACCCCTTAGACATTGCAAATGAATTTAACAATTATTTTATTGACGCAATTGAAAATAATGGAAGAACTGACATCACATTGAATAATAATAATTTAAACAATCAGACATTAAATTCACTATTCATGCAACCTGTACCTGTATTGACGACATAAAGAGAATAATTTGCAGCCTTAAAAACACAAATACTGTTGGATATGATGGCGTTTCCACAAAAGTAATAAAATTTACCAAAGAAGTAATAGCACTACCATTAGCCCATATAATTATTCTGATGGAATATTCCCAAACAATCTTAAAAAAGTTATAATTAAACCCTTATATAAAAAAGATGACAAGACAGATTTAAAAAATTACAGACCTATTGCAAAAATTCAAATTTTTTCTAAAATATTTGAGAAAGTCATCTTTCATTAATTATATGCGTATTTTGAAAAGTATCAATTATTTTGCAAAGAACAAAAGTGATTTTGTAAGAATACCACGATCAATATGGCACTATATGATCTATTAGCTAATATCATGTCATCCGTAGATAAGAGAAATCCTGTCTGTGCAATTTATACTGACATGACCAAGGCTTTTGATCATGTGGACCATAAGATTCTGTTACAAAAATGACATAATTACGGTATAAGAGGGAACATCCTACAGCTAATAGAATCGTACTTAAGTAATAGGTCTCAATGTACAGAAATTACTAGAATATGTCCAAAAACTAAACTGGAAACCATTTATGTATCTGAACCAAGGCACGTAAGATATGGCGTCCCACAAGGTAGCATACTGGGGCCGCCACTTTTTTTGATATATATTAACGATCTCCCGAAAGTAACATCAAATAAAATGGTTCTCTTTGCAGATGACAGTACAGCTATTATAAAGTGTACAAATAAAAATAATTATGAGCATGACATCAATACTTGTTTAAGTGACATTATAAATTGGCTAGATAATAATAACTTAGTAATAAACCTAGGTAAAACAAAAGTTATGCACTTTCATCAACGCTGCGAAAACCCAAACGTTAGTATTATCTACCAATGCTGTGATATTGTTGAAGCAAATAAAGCTAAGTTCTTGGGAATAGTGATCGATAACAAACTCACATGGAAACCTCATGTTGAACAACTATCTAAAAAACTGAGTAAGTCCGCATATGCCCTATTTCAACTTTCAAAGAAAGTTAACAGTCAGGCTCTTTTAACGGCATACCATGGACTAGTTGCCTCTGTTTTACGGTATGGTGTTATTTTTTGGGGGCAGTCTACTGATAAGGAACTCGTGTTTAGGATGCAAAAGCGATGCATAAGGTCAATGTGCGGTCTTAAGACAACAGATACCTGTCTTCCTTATTTTAAATCTTTAAAAATATTAACTTTTCCATCTCTATATATATTGGAAACGGCTTTATTTGTAAAAAAAAATCCACATCTCTTTCAAAAATTGTCGGCTGTCAGAAAGAATCCAATACGAACTCAATACGTCAATCAATTGTGTCAAGTAAAATGTAAAACCGCACTAATGCAAAAAAGTTTTTTTGGTATTGCCCCCCGCATTTATAATAAAGTACCTAATGCTATTAAAAATATGACTGTTTTCAAATTCAAAAGGGCACTAAACGAAATATTAATTGAAAAAAGTTATTACACAATTGACGGCTTCCTTAATGATGAATAACTGACTGATTGACATGCTAATAATCCATTTGAAATTTTTTATTTTTATTTTTTATTATTGATTGCTGCAACCTTGTTGACATTTTTTTGTATAAATTTGACATTTAATGTAATTCGAAAGATTGGACATTAATTTATATTAAAATGTATTGTTATAATTTCCTAATTGTTATTTAAAATTATAATGTCTTTAAATTTGTATTAAATATGATTCGCATGCCCATGTGACGGTAGAACATGGAGGACTTTCGTAATAAAACATCAATGTAATAATTACCCATGTTTGCAAAGTAATAAATGATTTATGATTTTATGATTTATGATTTGCCTTTTTACTTTAAGCGAATTCAATTTCCGGTGAAGATATCGTTTGCGGTAACAATTAATAAGGCCCAGGGACAAACATTTAAGTACGTAGGAATAGATTTACGCCAAGAGTGTTTTTCGCACGGGCAACTATGTATATACGTATGTTGCTCTGTCGAGATCTGGTTCGGGTGAAAATCAATTTCTACTTCTGCCGGAAGACAAAACTAAAAATAAGTATAGTTTACTCGATATAAATCGATGGTTTACGCAGAAGTACTTTAATATATCATTGGTTATGAGTTTTTTGAGAATAATCTAAAACTGTGCATCTACCATATTATCTCAGCATCACACAAAGGTTGACTGGCAGAGAATGCCTAAGGCAAAAAGTCTTTGTACATTTTATTATTGTACAGAAGTTTTAAAATAAATAAATAAATCCTGAAAGTCACTATACCCCCCAAAGTTACTATTCCACGCGGACGAAGTCGCGGGCACTGTTAGTATTTAATAAGACTTATTTTGTTTTCTGTTCCGGCGAATGTGTGTTCACATTCTAAGTTTAAAAAAAAACGCTTTCATTGCCAATAAATTTTTCTAGAAATTTTGTGAATGTAAAACTGCAAATGACACTGTATTTGTTTGGAATCCAATCGTTTTCATCGTTACAATAATTTCTAATTATTTGAATCCAATCATTTCTGCATACTTCATTTTCTTTAGGAAATCTAGTAAAAAGAATTTAAAAACAAAGAACCTAGTAATAAAATAATAACCTCAATAAATTTAATTTAATAAAAAACTAAAAAAATCCCATGTTTCGGGTAATTTGCACACCTGAATATTGGCAACACTAGCCTTGTGATGAGTTTGGGGAATGAAGATTGATTTATGTATAAAATCGGGAATTAAATGATAAATATTTATTTACCTATGAAACGTGATACCAGGATTTTTTTTCTTCCGATACCTACGGTTTTTACACCATTTCATCACACAAGACAAGCTGTATTTATTTTTAATTTTCGCCATAGAAACGGGTCGCCTGTGTTGACGTTTGCGCGTAAATGGCTGACTATTGTGTGAATGTGTGCGTACAGCGGCTGTACGTACAGTGAGCTGGCCGACTCTGAGTGACACAGTTTTTTTTTAGCGAGAATCTGTCCGACCTTTTTTATACGTCTATGGGGCTAGGTTTAAAGTCAGTAGGGTTTTAGGTAGCTTTTAGGTACCAGGCTCGATTGTCTTAAACATAGTCACACGGCACGCATTTGGAATAAGGCCGTACGAGTACTAAGCTGTAATTCCTGGTGCGTACAGATTTATTACAGCAAACAATCTTTAGACAATAAACGTTTGGTTAGTTAGTTATGGAACTAGTTAGAGTAGGCTAATTATTTTAAAAAAGTGGTTAGGTTAGGTTAGGTTAAAACTGTGACCTCCTACCAGAAACGACTAGATTGTATAGAAAAAAATATAGAAAAAAAACAGGCTACCAGAAACTGAACTAGTTAGACGAGATTAATTATTTAAATGTTATTAAAAAACGTAAGTGGCTGTCAAAAGGAATTAAACTGTGCAGCCAAAGAAAAAGAAAACTTCTGTGGCAGATGAGACTAAACCGAAATACAGAAAATAAAACTAAATTCACAGAATATTCGAAAATGCACAAAAAAATTATACACTTGACACAAAAAGCACAAAACAATCAAAGAATCTATTTATCTAAAAATAAATCTAAAACTACGTGGCAAATTATTAATCGCGCAAAGCATAATTTACCCAAACGAAACATTTATAAAATTAAGGTCAGAAACCGTATTCTATCTAATCCCAATAGTATTGCTGAAGCGTTTAATAACTACTTTATCGATAAAATACAGCCGAAACAGAATGATACCGGGGAACCCAAACGCTTTAAAATAAACACGAGCACTCAATCAATGTTCATGTCACCTGGTGTACCTTTAGAAATACATAAAATAATAATGACATTGAATAATACAAGTAGCGTAGGGTATGATGGTATCAGTACAAAAATATTGAAACACGTATCTATGGAAATAAGTGGTCACCTTAGTCATATAATTAATCTCTCTATCAGCGCAGGCATCTTCCCAGATGCCTTAAAAACTTCGATTATAAAGCCAATGTTCAAGAAAGAAAATAGAGAATTAATGGAATATTACCGGCCAATCGCACTCATACCTGTGATTTCCAAAATATTTGAGAAATACATTTATAACGAACTATACAAATTTATTGACAAAAATAACGTTCTTTGTGACGAACAAAAAGGGTTTAGACAACATAGGACTATTAATATGGCTATATTTGACTTTATATATAATGTGATACACAATGTCGATAAACGAATACCAGTATGTAGCATTTTTTGTGACATGACTCAGGCCTTTGACTACGTTGATTATGCTATTCTATTGAGAAAACTTGAAGCTTATGGCATTAGAGGCAATTTACTTAGTCTTCTTGAGTCTTACTTAAAAGGCCGAAAACAAATAACTGAAATTTGTCAAATTAATCCAATTACCAAGCGTGAAGAGATATATAGATCCTCAGAGCGTGAAGTTATCTTTGGCGTACCCCAGGGGAGCGTATTGGGTCCTTTCATATTCATACTGTACATAAACGATCTACCTAAATGCATTGAACAAGCAATGACACTGTTTGCGGACGATAGTACCGTGACAATACCATGTAAAAATGTGGAGACATATGAATGGGACATTAACAATTGTTTACAAAATGTTGTAAATTGGTTAGAAGAAAATAATTTAAAAATTAACTTAAAAAAAAACAAAAGTTGTGAATTTCAATCAGCGGATTACCAGCATTAGCCCTAATATACACAACAACAATGAACTTGTAGAAGAAGTAGAAAATACTAAATTTCTGGGACTTTTAATAGATAAAAATCTAAATTGGAAAGCACACACTGATAGTTTATGTAAGAGAATTAGTAGGTCCGCATACGCTCTGCATTCACTATCTCCAGTAATTAACATGGATGCACTATTAATTGCTTATTATGGCATAGTAGAATCGCACTTACGTTACGGTGTAATATTCTGGGGAAATTCAACCGAAAGAGAAACAGTTTTTAAAGCCCAGAAAAGATGCTTACGGGCTATGTTTAAGCTTAAATCCACTGATAGTTGCATGCCATACTTTAAACAACACAAAATATTAACACTTCCTAGCTTGTACATAATGGAGGTAGCTGTGTTTGTGAAGTCAAACCCAAATCGTTTTAAACGTCTAGCCGACGTAGTCCCACGTAATAGACGCGACAATAACCAAGTATGCTCCCATCCCGCCAAAACGGCACTACTGCGCAAGAGTGTCTATTGCATGGGTCCGGTTATTTATAATAAATTACCTAAGCAATGGAAAGAACTACCATTAACAATATTCAAAACTAGGCTTAAACGCTTTTTAACGCATAAAGCATATTATAATATCAGCGAATTCCTTACGGAGAAAGAATTTGTTTGTTCTCCAAATTGATTTGCTTTATTTTATTTTTATATTTGTTTACTCTACTTTTAAATATTGACATTTGTTTTGAATTGTGCCTTGACTAAAATGAATTTAAATTTTTGACATTGTGATTTCTTTCTTTTATTATTTATTTGTCTACTGAGACTAATTTTGTACGCCATAATGGCAAAACATGTAAGTACTCAATGTCAAGACTTGTAAGGCTGTAATCATCATATTCACTAAAACTGTAATTTTGTATCACGTATCTTAAAAGTCATATGCTTTTTATCAAAAAAAAAAAAAAAAAACATTTTTGTAGTAGTGCTCTTCAATGTATCATAATATAATTGCCTTTGTTGTTGTTTTAGCGTGAAACTCTTATTTAAGTTTTGCATGCCTGTCGGTAAGATATGGCTGAACCTATCTGTTTAAAAATTAATATCACCTTTTACTGTACCCATATTTGCAAAATAAACGACTTACTTACTTACTTACTTACTTACTTAAAAAAATGCTAACGAAAAAAAAAAATTAAATAAATGAATATTATTATTACCTGTTTAGAATTTGTCCCTAGTGGAAAAAACACCCTTGTAATAAAACGTCTTTATTTTGCGTAAAATGAGTTATTCCAACTGAAATATTTGACTAAATAAAAATTGGTAAAAGTACTACCTAGTTGGTAAACAAGTTATTGTTTAAACGTTCAGTTGCAAAACATTAGGTTTGCGTTACAATTATTTGGGAAGAGATTTCTTGCTAAGTAATAATTTGGCAAATGAAATTATGCGGAAAATTGTTTGGGAAGTGATAATTTGGCAATTTCTTTTCGATGAAACAAGGGAGACCCGTATATTTGCGTTCGATGCAATTATGCATTTTCGCTGAGTGTTCGATTAACTCGAACAACCTATATCACACCTTAACAAAATCTATAATGCTCTGAGCGAGATGTACTATTTAGGCATTCAATCTGCCTAGCCTTTTCCCAACTATGTTGGGGTCGGCTTCCAGTCTAACCGGATGCAGCTGAATACCAGTATTTTACATGGAGCGACTGCCTATCTGACCTCCACAACCCAGTAACTGGGTAATACGATATCCCTTGGTAAGACTGGTGTCAGACTTTCGGGCTTCTGACGACTCGTAACGACTGTCAAAGATCCATGAATGACAGCCGGGACCAACGGCTTAACATGCTTTCCGAGGCACAGAGGATTCTCGGTATGTAAAGATGGTCACCCATCCACTGACCAACCCCGGCAAGCGTAGCTTAACCTGATGGATCGACCAGTGCGGCTGTTGTTACTAAGCCACGAGCTCGTACACGTACTATTTAGGCATTGTTATCTTAAAATGATATTTAAATAAAGATAATTATGTTTGATTAATCGAGGGTGTGAGGGTAAAATATTTTGAAATAAAATAAAGGACAATGACCAAGTGACTAAGGAACTTAGTATCGGTATGAAACATGCAGTGACTCAAAGATTTATGGTTTAATTAAAAGGATAATTTTAGGGCTTTCAGATGTAATTTAACATTTTACCATAATTCTCGGCATTACACGGTAATTAAGTCTCAAAATCTAGGTTTAGAATCGAATCTCTCGATTTTTTGTCACAATAAGCTGTTAAATTTAAAATACGAATTAGTCAAAATAACGTTTAAGAATTTTCAATGCTCGTCAATTCCGACATTCATTTCCGACAATGTTTATATAATCATAAAACGTTCACGTTAATGGGACCTATACGTTACACCATGGTTAAAACCATAAGATCAAAGTGCTGAACATTTTTCAGTAATCTATGTGACATAAACTTATAAACATAGCTAATTAAATTAAATCCAAATTGCAAAATAATAATGGCCTAGTAGTAGAGATTAAAACAAAACATATAAATGAAATAATTCAATTAATTATACAATATTATTAAAAAAAAAAAAAAGTAAATACCTATCGGTCGAGACTGTACGAATGGGACGTGCATATAAGCTAGAAAGAGAAAGCCCGCCGTTCTGTCGCCAGCATATTCTGCTTAGGATGCGCGCGCATAGAATCTTAGCACATGTTTGTTCTGTTTTCAAAGAGTTTCTTTTGATGAATGAAACAGGCAAAGGTCTCTAAAACCGTCTGCCTTTCGCATAACCAAAAGGTTTGCTTATGTACTTAACATCTTAACAGATTATTATTACAATATAATAATAATAATTAGTTGTTATAAATATCTGTTGTTACTAAATAATCAACTATAATTTTAATAATTGCATGCGTAAATTAATTATTTTGCGTCAGTCAAGAAAGTTTTATTGTTTACATACTCTTTGAAGCCAATGACATGTGACATTACGTGGGTGAAAAAAACAATTTAGAGGTAAAATAGGAAATCGAAATAAAAACTGATACTTTTATGGTGTTTTTTATGCGGAGAATTTAAGGAATCGCATTACTAGATACAATTATTATATTTAAAAACAAGATTTATCAACATTATACATTTAAGTTACCACAGAACAAATAGCGATACCAGAAATGGTCAATCTCTTTTATTTCAAAATATTTTACCGTAATCTCTTCTGTGCGCCTATGTACATTACTACTACGTTTTGCTGGAGTTGTCGAAGAAAATATAATATTAATTAAAATGGCCGATTCGCCCGGATTCAGGCGAGCGTGCGAGTCACCAATAAGCCGCCATCGCCGCGGCGCGCGGCGGCGTGTCTCAGTAGATCGCTCCCGTCCAACGACGACTTTTTTTTAGGTCAAACGGTTTTAAAACTGAAGTTGCGCTGTTAGACTTTTAAGTGGCTTAAAGTTAGCCTTTGTTTGTGCGCGGAACCGCCGCCGCCCACACCGGTGTCCCTCGGACTCGCATCTTGGGATACATTTGTGATTGTTGCCAGAAGAAGTTAAATAAAGAGAAAAAAATAATTTTTATTGCTTTACTTCGTTCCAAGTTCCGAACTTATTTTAGACTACCTACAATTATATTCTTAAGCAACCTTGGTATGTAGACAGAAAATGCAAGAACACATAAGTAACAAAGTTATAGTTGCATTTTCCTCATTTTAACATAAAGTTGTTCGTTTATGTGGAAATGGGAGTGTGTGTGTGTGTCAGTGTCACGCGGTGAGCTGTCGATGCTGGGCCCGGCGTTGGCGGAGGAACCGCCGCCGCGCGTACAGTACGTGGCGCGCGTAGGCGTGCGCGTGCACTGTGCCGCTCGCGGCCAGCCCGCACCAGTCGTGTCCTGGCTCGCCGACGACGGCACCGCGCTGCACGACCAGCCGGGTTTGCGGTACGTACTACACGCGACCTTCACATAATGTTACTCATACTCGTGTCGGAAATTCAGTATAATCACGTAGTCATTTACATTTGTAACAATAAGTCCCAGGTCTATTTGCTAACTGGCTTCAATTTGGCCGCACTGAGTACTAAATGAAACTTTTTGAGATGAATAAAATTTTTTCGTTTCGTTTTTTTTCTCTGGGCGATAATTATCTGACTTTAATATTCGACGGTTGCGAGGCGTCCACGACAAAACGGTCTCATTACTCTGCTCAAGCCACGGCCGTCTCTCCTTGTTTTTGTACTGTGGCTCTGTGACACTGAATCTTTTAATTGTTTCATTATCACTCCGCTTTTTTTTAAATCTCGTTATATTTGTCACTTATCTATTTTTCCATTCTTCCCCTTTTCCATACCCGATTCAGTTTTTCAGTTCCAGTGAATCATGACTTGTTAATAATATTGTTTTAAACAGACGAATACACAGCAATGGCACACTAGAAATGTTGCCGTCGAGCGCATACGAGGAGGAGGCGGCGACGACGGTGCGGTGCCGCGCCACCAACGTGCACGGCGCGGCGCTGTCGCGGGACGTCACGCTCGTACCAGGTATCGTTGTACGAGCACGAGCACACGTTGCTAGTGTCAGTCGCTGTGTGCGGTATGTGACTGTCGTGTTGTGCAGTGTCGGAGGCGGGCTGGGATGCGGTAGCGCAGGCGGGTGCGGCGGCGGCGGGCAGCGTGGCGGCCGTCACGTGCGCCGCCACGCGTGACGCCGCGCTCGTGCGCCCGGCGCTCTGGTACCGCGGCGACACCGTGCTACACATCGACCCGCCCTCACCTGGTAAGCTGCACTCGCGACCAACTGGACGCAACCGACGATGATATTACACTAAGCTCTCAAATGATTTATGTCTTTGATACAGTGTAATTTTATTTTTATTTTATTTTATTGTGATTGGCTTACATCTCAATATTGAAGTATCAGTCAGGTAATTGAATACAAGCCATTTACAAGCCTCCACAGTAAGCATTAGATTATTGTTGTACTCAAATGATTAACTATTCATGAACTGTAACACTAACCTTAAGTATAACATTGAATTAACTATTAAATTAAGTAGGTACTACCTGCTTATGCAAACATGCATGCGCAACCGCCATAAGAATGCATCAGAAACAATACTACTGCCCTCCCGAGCCTAAAGTGCAGTAATAGCGAAAGTGCGAATTCGAGAAAAACGCGCTTAAAGTTTAGAATCCATAAAAATACACCCAAAAGAGTCTTTTCGATAAAACCTTGAATGCAAGGTGAAAGGATATGTCAAAACTAAAATACTAACATTGTTAAGTTAGTTTTTCCATGTGAGACTATAATTATGCCCATTTTTTTTTTGCCCCTATTATTACACACAGTTTTTTTTCAAAATCTTTAAAGAAAACTATTTTAAATGCAGTAAATCCTGTTATCCTGTTATTACTGCATTTTTGATTATTTTTCCATGATTAAATAACTAAAGTGCAGTAATATTGTGAAAAAAAAAATACATTATAGTAGCGCTACAATAAAAAATATTAGTTCGACTGATAGCTAATAAAATGGGGATTCAGAATATATATTTAACTCAAAACCGACAAAATGTCTATTACTGCACTTTAGGCTCAGGTGGGCAGAATACCTAATATATTTAGTATTTAGATAAAACAGTAGTAAAAGGCGCCTTAGCGCCTTTTACTACTGCAGCAATAAGCAGCAGTAAGCAGCTTACTGCTTGCAAACAAATCGATTGAGCCGTTTATTCTTAACAATTTGGTTAAATACTTTGAGTGAGCGAATTATATAAGAATTGCAACGGTAAACTGTGCGAGCGTCAGGAGCATGAAGGAGATTTCTCAAACGAGAACGTCGAGGGGGAACATTCAGAGACAGCTTAGAAACAAGTTCAGGACAGGGTGAGTGAATGTGATAAGTGTGATAACTAAGCGTTTTGATATTAAGATCTAATTTATATATTATATTTTATTTAAATATTATATTAGTCATAGATCTATGATCATGATATTATTAAATAATAGTGTAATATCCCCTTAGATTCGCATCTCACGCGGGATTCATGTCAGTGTCTAAACCTCTGCACTGTAATTTGATTCGAAGGTATAATATATTCTGCGAAAATTCAGAAAGACTCGCACCTTTGAGAAGAGAGCTTCTAAATAATCCCTTGATTCATATGACCAACGGCTAAGAAAAATACGTTTTACAGAAGTATTAATGTTGCAATCCAGCGCGTCGGGTGCTTGAGAAACATTTTCCTTTTAATAAAGGAGAGGAATTATCGACGCACATAAATCGTGTCGGGCGCTCTTGTAACCGAAAAACGTCGCGGTGGAGAGCGGCAAGCGGCCGACGCAAATAAATCTATCATCGCGGCTCCCGCGCATGTCACTCACCCGACACCTCTCCCTGCATCCCCCACCTCCCCCACCACTTGACGGCGCCCTTCCCGCCTATCTCTTAATTAATTAATACCGACTTCCTGGAATGCTTCGTATTACTAAAGGGAAGAAGGTTTTTACTTAACAATGGTATTTTCCACGCATGTTATATTCAGCACTGTGTTAAATTAGTTTTAAAATTTACTGAGGGTTACTTATTAAAACTAGAAAGGAAAATTCATATTGAAAAAAGTTGCAAAATGGGTATGACTCAAAGGGAGTGAAATCTACGTAGGTATTATAGCAACAGTTTCTATTGTAGAGGTTGACACAATCGGTCTTCATAGTGGTCACAATATTATCTCGGCGGTTGGGTTGCGGCAAATGCGCGGAAAAAGGGATTAAACGTTAACTAGAGTATTGCAAATAATATGTTAAACCGGCCGCTGCCTGTGTCGCAGAATGTATTTGGGTGTGAATAGTGAGTGACGTGTGGTGTGTGGTGACAGAGTCGCGTTACCTGGTGGCGGGCAACACGCTGCTGATCCTGGGCGTAAGCGCGAGTGACGCCGGCGCCTACAGCTGCCTGGCGCGCCACGCGCTCACCGCCGCCACAAAGCGCGCGCGCCCCGCCACGCTCACCGTTACCGGTCAGTATTTGCTCCGTGCTTGAGTGTGTGTATGTGTCACGCTAAAGTGTGTGTGTGTGTACAGCGGCGACGTCGTCGTCGGCACCGCGGCTGGTAGCGGCGGGCGGCGAGCTCAGCGTAGCGGCCGGCAAGCCCGTTTGCCTGCCCTGCGTCGCCTCCGACCACCCTGCGCCACAGTACACGTAACTAACATACCTTACTCAATTCACTTGCATGCGACTTACTTTAATATCGATACATTTTGTGCTCTTTGCACAAAGCGGTTGTTATACATAGATATTAGGAGTTATCAAATTTACTAATTTTAGCGATATTATAAACATAATATATGTTTATAATATCGCTGAAACAAATACCCACTACTGCCAAGTGCTCAGCAATGTTTCAAAGTATTTCGATGTATTGTATATGTATTCTCACTGTAGACATTGATTTCACAACAGCAGAGAAGTCTTGTTAAGTGATATTTGTAGTGCTTGAAAACCATTTCTGAGAGTATATACCTACCTGGTGATTCATTAAATCGGTTAGTAAAAAATAATAGAGAATTAGTGCGAATACTAAAAAGGGTAAAGTCTTTTGAGTTAGTTTAGTGCAGTGTAAGTGACCGAGGGTGAGTGAGTTAAATTGTAGAGCAAGTGCTGATTTTTATAAATAACACGTGAATCAAGTGTCTTCCCATTAACTTATAGTAAATAAGAAAGTCGTTATTGGACGACTTCTTAATTTTTTAATTACTTAGCAATTTACGTTATATTAAAAATGATTTATTAGCTAATAGGCCAGATTGTAATGTGAATAAAGTATCACCAATTGTGAAACTTCATTTTTTTTTTTTTTACTAAGTTTTTTCCCAAGTACGCTCGGAGTGAAAGTATCAAAACCTCCGTTCAGTTATCTTGATAGAATTCAGAAATACTCTATTAAACTAATAGGCAATGCTGCAGCAGACATATTGTTATTTTGTGAGTGTTCGTTTTTGTCTGTGCTTGTTATCCTGTATGTATCATTTTATTTATGTCTGTATAAAAGTTTAGTTACTTGAAATAAACTTATTTTATTTATTTATTTAATAGTATTTAGACAACAATACTTTCTAAAATTATTATTAGTAATTAATCTGGTTTTAAAATAATATTTGAAGGATATTAACTGGGTCGAAAATTTGGTACAGATTTTGAGCCAAACAGCGCAAGGATTGCGTAAACGCTCTTAATTAGTTTTTCAGTGCAGTATTTTACATGGAGCGACTACCTACCTGACCTCCTAATTTTAGTCCACAGTTTTACACTCATACATTTAAATTATAGTACTTACGAGTATATAAAATAATAATATAATATAAAAATGTCAGAACCGTATACAAAATTAAATGTCAAATTGTAAAATGTTTTAAAAACGTCATTATCTTAAAAATAAAATTATTTATAATGAAAACAAAATAATAATATTTAAAAAAATCTATGGTAATCATTTTTTCGTTTTTACCTGCCCCAAGCCCGATATACGTGTGCATGTAAGACCGGCCAGTGCTGCATTACAGGCCTGTCCAACCTGTAGGCAACAACGGTAAGAAGACCTTGGAGAAATTGGTGAAACCCAAAGTGAACCTCAATTGATTACTTACGGATTTCCTCAGGGCTCAATCCTTGGTCCGTTATTGTTCCTAATCTACATAAATAACATCCATGAAATCGGCCTAAAAGGGGATATTGCACTGTATGCTGACGACACGAGTCTATTTTACAACGGTGCCTCAATTTGCTCAATCATGGAACAAGCCTAACATGATCTAAACCTCCTGCATACTTACTTAAATCCAACCTACTTACAATAAACATAGCTAAAACAAATTATATTATATTCACTGCTAAAAATAAAAAGATTGGTCCGCATAATAACTTATATATCGATGGTCAAGTACTGAATAGAGTACATAAAGAAAAATATCTTGGTCTTATACTTGACGGTCAATTAACGTGGAAACCACATAAAGAATATATTAAGAATAAGCTCACATCACTAACAGGTGCACTACGTGGCATAGTGCGATGTCTACCTAGACAGGTACTGTACAGTATATATAACTCCATGGTTAAGTCTCACATAGACTCTGATTGAGGTTTGGGGAACTGCTGCCAAAACAAACCTAAAAGTACTACAAGTTGCCCAAAATAAAATAATTAAAATACTATTTAGATACAACTACTTAACACCTACTGAAAAAATTTACAGAGAAACATAACTTATGAATCTCTTTCAAATATATAAGTATAACACATGTATACTTGTCAGGTAAATACCAACTAGAGACATACACTCGCAGATAATATTTACAAAAAGAGTACAAACCTACAAAATTTTAACAAGACAGGCTAACGATATCTGCTTATCCCAGCCTAGGACTAAATATGGTAAAAGAAACATCATGTACGAAGGGGCCAACTTTTATAATAAACTGCCTAAGGACATAAAATAAATCAAATCGTGTAACATCTACCAGAGAACTTTAAAAAACTACATACTAAAAGATCAAAACCGGCGAAACGAATAACAAAAATATATATATATATATGTATATATACAATATATATATATATATATATATATATATATATATAATATATATATATATATAATATATATATATATATATATATATAATAACAATAATAATAAAATAAATTTTTTTTTTTTTTTTTTTTTTTTTTATATTTTTAAATGTTTTTTTTAATGAATTTTATAAAAATATTTAAAAATGTACTTAATAAGTTTATAAATGAATAAATGATAAAAATAAATATATATATACAAATATACTTGGACTTTCCTTAAGAGCAGTATTAAACTAAACAAATCAGCGATAAGAAATAAAATCATATTACAGTAAAATAAATATAAAGTCTAATCAAAATATACACAAATATACAAATCCTTTTAGATATCTACATAAAATCTCTGATTGCATGTTAATTTTTAAAAGCAAATGAGGGAACAAAATATTACTTAATAATTCGTTTTCAAGTTTTTGTTTCGCACTATGGTGTAGGCCTTAGTAAACACGCTTCAACCGTCAAGATGCACCCTACCCGCACCGCTTAAAATTATGCTGTTCCTTGTGTAGAACTACCCACTTCTGATTTGTTTTATTTGTGACAAAATTATTAAGTCAAAGTGTAATGTAATAATGTTAGTTTTAAGATAATTACGTACTATATATAGCGATATATTTTATTTTAAGCTATGCTTTATGGCACATCATTTTGTTTAAATCTAATATATATGTTTTCTCTATAAGTGAATTTGTAATTCTTTTGAGAAATAAATATCTTTAACCGTAAGACTGTTGCCGCTGCCCCGCACGGTATTCGCTATCGAGGTCGCCCTCTTGCGCATGCTGGCATAAAAACAGTCAATTCGGATGCTCGCGATCATCCCCGATGCGCTGCAGAAGCGAGGCAGCCGCAGCAGCGCCCTCAGCGCATTATTATATTGAACGCGAAGAGCGTTGTAGGATTTCTGCAAATATGACACCCACAGACTACTCGTATAAAAAGATATGCAGTAGACTCGAAACATGATGATCTTCACATCCTTGGAGCTACGAGCAAACCTGCGGTCAATGACGCCACAATATGGCCCAGATACTTAAAAGTATGTACCCGCTCCAAGGGCACCCCACATAGCGTTACTGGTGGAATCTCCGCCGTACACCTAGAACCCGCATTGAAAACCATAAGCTCGCTCTTTTTGACGTTATATTTTAGGCCATGTGTATGAGCGTATGTTTCATAAATGCTTATTAGCTCTTGTCGCGTTCATCAGCACCATATCATCAGCGTAGCTGATGTTGTTGAAGCAAACATCATCAACATGGCATCCAACATGGAGGCTGCTGAGCTCGGCAACAAGTCCATCGATATACAGATTGAAGGGCGTTAGTGAGCTCAATCCGTCCTGCCTCACCCAGCACTACAACCTGTACGAGTCCAACAGGGCTCCTGACGATTTAACATTATTGACCTGGTTCCCGTTCCAGTGCTGGAAAATTTTATCAACTTCAGGCGCAACTTGCCAATCGAGCAACTTTTTCCACAGCACTTTGTACGAAACCAGATCAAACGCTCTGGACAGATCCAGGAAGCAGGCGTAAACAAGCGCGCTCTGATCTGTAATATCTGACAGCATGAAGGCCAAGTTTTACGGGCCTGTAAGCCTTTGAAACGCTACCTCCGCCTCCCCCAAATGCAGAGCGACGTATTTATTTACGATGCGCCGGCGACCATTTCGCGGAAAATCCATGCCACAGCATAAAATATTTTCAGTTGATCAACTGAACTAGTTTTTCTTAGGTTCAATTTTTTCCCATAAGTTTACATTTTATGGGACCTAAATGGCCGTTTTCACATTAATAACAGAATACGACACCAAACCGATACCGATATGTCGGTACGGACGTATTTGTTTACGCTTTTAATTACCTAGCTTACCTACTGACAGGAGTTCATATAATTGTTTAGTTTATTTTTTTTGACTATTTATGTTTTGTTTTTTTTTTACTTATGTAATCTACTCGTTACACGTCCCGTGGGCGTCCCGGTGAGCATGGCGGGGGCAACATGACCCTACTGCGATAGCAAACTTGTTTGTGAAACATTTTAAAGTTCGATCTCCTCTTGGCTCCGCATCGCAGGTGGTCGATGCTGAGGATTGTCTGAAGGAGTTAAATGTCAGGTTTTCAGCAAAAGATGTTGCTATTGTTATTAAAAAAATGGTTAGGGGCAAGTCACCAGGGTATGACTAACTTAGCATCGAGCATCTGCAGCATGCAGGAGTTCACCTGCCTAGGGTTGTGGCGATGTTCTTCTCACTCTGTCTAAGCCACGCTCATCTGCCCGGTGACCTAATGAAAACTGTGGTTATACCTATTGTGAAACATAAGACTGGGGACACATCAGACCTCTCGAACTATAGGCCCATATCCCTTGCTACTATCATTGCCAAGGTGTTGGACAGTTTGCTTGATAGGTATATGGCGACCCGCATTGAACTGCATGATGCGCAGTTTGGGATCAGACCTGGTCTCTCCACTGAAAGTGCCAGACTGTCTCTCAAGCATACTGTTCAGTATTATACGTCAAGGAAAACGCCTGTTAATGCGTGTTTCCTAGACCTTTCCAAAGCGTTTGATCTGGTGTCGTACGAGTTACTGTGGCAGAAACTATTGACTGATACTTCAGTGGATAGAGAAGTTACATAAATTCTACGGTTTTGGTATAACAATCAGACTAATTGTGTAAGGTGGGCAGGCTCATTATCGGATGTGTATAGGCTGGAGTGCGGGGTGAGGCAGGGCGGACTCACCTCCCCTCGCCTCTTCTATCTGTACATAAACCGGTTGATCGTCGAGCTCAGCAACACCTATCAGGGTTGTTATGTAGACGGAGTATGCGTCCACAACATTAGTTATGCTGATGATATGGTGTTGCTGAGCCCTTCGATGAATGCAATGATGAGCCTGCTTACAATATGTGAGAGGTACGCGGAGACTCATGGGCTCAGATACAATGTTAAGAAGATTGAGCTACTAGTTTTCAAGGCGGGCACTAAATAATGCGCGTTCAATACAATAATGCGTTCAGGGTGTTGATGGGGTTGCCGCACTACTGCAGTGCTTCCGGCATGTTTGCAGAGGCAAGAATCATGGCGGAGGCTTTCACGCTATCATGCGCAAGCGTTGCGCTTCCATTATTCGCAGGGTACGCGCCAGCCCCAACAACATCCTGAAAACTATATCCGATAGGTGGGACAGCCCCATACTGGGACATTGGATACGCCTACATGCCACTGTGGCGTATTAATTAAGTTTGTGTTGTTTTTCTGGTAGGTAGATGTAAGTACTAATACTAGTTTTTATTGTCATTGATGATAGATCGATCCCAATACAATGTGGCGTGACCATTCTCGAGAACTGGGTCGGGCACATACCTGTAGTATGGTACTTCTGACTCAACAAGGTTGTATTGCAAGGCAAGTTGCTGGTGGATAATCCTAGCCACTAGATTGTGTCTATGCAAGTACTCGCCGTTAGCAAGACGAGAACAACCGGAAACAATATGTCTGATTGATTCACCGGGACGGTGGCATGCCCGACAGATGTCAGCCGTACCGTCCTTGACAATGTATTTCCGGTAATTATTCGTCATGATAACTTCATCCATAATCGCACAGATAAAACCTTCGGTTTCCCCGAAGAGATCGCCGAAACGCAGCCAGGATACAGATCCCAAAAAGTCTATCAGGCCCATGGAGGGCCCGGAAAAAACGTCCGTGAAGCTCTTTGCCTTGCCAGACTTCCTTACGATCGTTAATATCAAGTACTGCAGGGTTGCGCCAGTTCTCTTTCGCCAAGGAGAGTGGGGTGAGGCCCTTGTCCACTGCGACCACATCTCGGTGCATCCCCACGTCAGTTTGAAGGAAATATTCACTGAGACTGCAAATCTCGCGGTTGTGGAGGATTTTAGCATTTAAGAAACCTCGACCCCCACACTTCCGCGGGATGTACAGTCTCATCACTGATGATCGTGGGTGATGCATCCAATAAGCTGTCAACAATGTACGGACCTTCCTATCCAGAGCGTCAAGTTCCGTCTGAGTCCATTTGAGTATGCCGAAAGAATACATCAAAACCGGCATGACCCAACCGTTGAAGACCTTATTTCCGCCTGATAAAAGACTATTTAACACTTTATTCAGGTGGCCAAAGAAACGCTCCCTCAACGATTGTTTCATGTCGGTAACCTTGATGCCTAATGCTTCCGACATACCCAAATACTTGTAGGTTTCGGTTGAGGAGAGAGATCTAAGGTGTATGGAATCCGAGAGGATTCCACAATCCCCCCTCGCTTTACATGCATAACTTTACGTAATAAATAAATAAACTGCACATTTGTCCACACCAAATTCCATCCTGATGGCGCTACTGAACGTTTCTGTTACCTACCTGTAGCTCCATCAGTCGCAAATTGTTGGAGGCAAAGAGTTTCAGGTCATTCATGTAAAGAAGGTGAGATATAACCTGACCACCTCTTGTCAACCGATAGCCTAGACCTGAATTCTCCAGCAGTGTGCTTAGAGGATTCAAGGCTAAGCAGAACCAAAGCGGACTCAAACTATCGCCCTGGAATATTCCCCGCTCAATCCTGATCGGTTCATCGATCCCCCGAATCTGTCGACATCCTGGATAGAGGACCGTCCTTCACTGCCCCATACACGACATCAAGAAGGTGTGTAGAGTTGCGTCTATTTTGTACAACTCCAGCACCCTAGTGAGCCATGTATGTGGCACTGAATCATAGGCATTCTTATAACTATCCAACATGTCGACAAATCCTTCCGGGATCTACGGACCTGTTGGCTTATGGCCATGTCTATAAGGAGCAGCTCCTTAGTACCCATTTTTACATCGCGGGACCCATTCTTACATCCATTCTGAGACTTTATAGTCCGTCGGCAAACATGTAATTGGTCTATAGTTTTTAGGTTCCGCAGTACTACCCGATTTATGGAGCAGGTGTCGTAAAGAACAGTGGTGAGGACCCAGACTCTAGAGATGACTGGAATTGCGAGGCTTAGCAGGCGTGTGACTTTTGTAGCCATTTAATCCAGAAATTGTGCAGTCCGTCCGGTCCTGGAGATTTCCAGTTAGGCAGCGGACGGACTGCACGGGCTACATCCAGAGGGCTGATGGTTATTGCCTCCATATCTGGTATTGAATCACACGCCCGCTCAACAACACGCCCGCTCAACAACACGCATCCAATCACCTTCAGTGTGACTGACGGACACCGACCAAATGTTTCGCCAAAAAGCACTCATGGCATCATTTTCCGGTAGATGCGCGTCAGTCACACCTTGAGCGGGAATAGGTCGCTCCCATGCTCTGTATACCCACCTTTCATCGCTCTGGAACACGCGGTTCTGAGTGTACCGATCCCCTCTTCGTCTATACCGCCGAATACGGTTTGCCCATGCATAAACTTTCTGCTTCAGGAAGTCGATGCGCTCTGTGACACAGGAGCCATATTCTCGAGAACAAATATTAGTTCCCGAGAACGCCCGCCTCACAAAGCGCATCACCCTTGGGCGAGTATTGCCCTCCCTGAAGCAGATGAGCTTCCCGTTGAGTACCCTGGCCTCATTAATACGACGCTCAATCCTGCACTGCCAGGCTGGCGTAGCAGGTTTCGTTCGTACAGCTCGGTCAGAGTTTGGAAATTTGACACGAGCTATACGACATGCCGCAACAGCCATGCAATACAAGATTGAGTGTGTATCGCAAAGGTCTGCACTGCTTTCAATAAAATTTGGTAACAGCGCATCCAGGGCACACACCAGTGCTGTTTCTATTATTCATGGGCAGACGTGGTAGCCGTGGTCTAAGGTCATGTGATATGAACTGGTACTCACGGATCGCATCCTCCAGTGCGCTCCTTAATTCCACATTGCATAGGTTATCTGCAGATATAGCCCTGGCGTCCTCCTCCTCATCATGCTGGTTTGCCCGCAGTGGGACTTCGGCGGGCGCATGTATGACATTCTGGGGTGGGGGAGGGTTACTAGCAGAGCTATTCTGCATTTCCGAGCGTAGCCGATCAAGTGTGGCGTTATCTAATCTGTGATTGTTTTGAATAACACGCACTTAATCCGACAATCGTTGAGCCGAGACGTTGACGGCAGGTTCAAGCACCTGAAACAGAGAGAGCATCCGACCTCGGTACGCTGTAAGGTTAATTCCTCCCTCGGTAGCCCCATAATATGCGCGCATCACATTTTTATTTGTGGACTGGGTCCAACGCATGCGCGACACAATTCTACCGGCAGCGGGGACCATGTTCGGGGCCTGTTGGCCTCGTGGTCCCAAGCCCGCTGGTGGCCGGCCACGCCCCTGCCGACGTACAGGTGTTGGCGACGTCCGCGGAGAAAAATACTCGTCGCTCGAGCTCGACGCAACTACCGCGGCCGTTGTCGTCACAGCGCCCGGTGTGGGGCTAGGTATCGGCGGCGGCGAGGCGGAGCTGAGCGACGAGGCCGGGGGTGGTAGGCGTGCTCGTCTCGTTGCTGATCTAGTCAACATCTTTGGGTTTCATCATAGTTTCATATCATCATTGTTGTATGTCGAATTTGACAGCCGTCATTCTTTCATCATTTGGATAATTCTTTGTTTTTCTTTCATTTTGTGGTTGCTTATTGTATTTTAATGTTGTGCTATTATTTTTGAAGGTTTTACTATGTTTTTCGTACTTTCTGAAACTAAATGCGGCTGAATGAATACGTATTTACGGAAAATAAATGATATTAAAAATCTGACGTTCCTTGTCTTGCCAGTGTTGCCAGATTATTATTATGTCCTTTATTTCATTTTAATAACTTATAAATTACATTTTTAAATATTAGAATATAAAAAATACAAACATTTAAAAATATAAAAATAGTAGTCCACCGGTATCGGGAACAGGGTCCAAGCTACCGGCGGTCAGGGCTCCAGAGAGAGGAACCTCCTAACAATGCGAGCCGTGTCCAGGAGTACCGCTTTCTGAATCAAGCCCTTGATCCAGCTGCCCAACGAGAGCCTCCTTAGGTGTTGGTCGAGGCTCTTGGCAACTAATCCATTGGCTGATACGACTATCGGCACAATGATCGCTGAGTCCACATCCCACATGTCGACAACCTCGTAAGCCAAGTCAAGATACTTGATTTGTTTATCTTTCTCAGCTTTCACGAGGTTCCCGTCATGTGGGACCGTTATATCAATAATCATTGTAGATTGTATTTCAGAGCAAGTTGCTGATGGATAATCCTGGCTACAAGGTTGTGTCTATGCAAGTACGCTTCGTTAGCTAGACGAGAACAACCGGAGATAATATGTCTGATTGATTCTCCCGGATGGTGGCATGCCCGACAGATGTCAACCATGCCGTCTTTCACAATAAATCTACGGTAATTGTTCGTCATGATAACTTCGTCCATAATTGCACAGACAAAACCTTCGGTTTCCCTAAAGAGGTCACCAAACCGCAGCCAGGCGACGGACGCTAGTAAATCTACATCGGGTCCATGTAGGGCCCGGAAAAAGCGTCCGTGAAGCTCCTTACTCTGCCATACCTCCCTGCGATCATTAGTGTCAAGCACTACAGGCTTGCGCCAGTTTTCTTTAGCCATGGCGAGTGGGGTGAGGCCCTTGTCCACCGCGACCACATCTCGATGCATCCCCACGTCGGCTTCTAGGAAATATTCCCTGAGACTGCATATCTCGCGATTGTGGAGGGTCTTAGCGTTTAAAAAGCCTCGACCTCCACACTTTCGCGGGATATACGGTCTCATTACCGAAGACCGTGGGTGGTGCATTCGATATGCAATCAGCAGCGTACGCACCCTCCTATCTAGGGCGCCGAGTTCAGTCTGAGTCCATTTGAGTATGCCGAAAGAGTACATCAAAATCGGCATGACCCAACCATTGAAGGCGCGCATCTTATTTCCGCCTGATAAAAGACTATTGAATACTTTCTTTAGGCGGCCAAAAAAGCGCTCCTTCAATGATTGTGTTATGTCAGTAACATTGATACCCAACGCTTCCGACATACCCAAATACTTATAGGTTTCGGATGCGGAGAGGGCTCTAAGGTTTTTGGAATCCGCGAGCTATGTTCCCACGGATTCCACAATCTCCCCTCGCTTTACATGCATGACCGCACATTTGTCGACACCAAATTCCATCCTGATGGCGCTACTGAAAGTTTCAGTTACTTTCAGTAGCTCCATCAGGATGGAATTGTTGGGGGCAAAGAGTTTTAGGTCATCCATGTAGAGAAGGTGAGATATAACCTGACCACCTCTCCTCAGCCGATAGCCTAAACCTGAATCCTCCAGCAATGTGCTTAGCGGATTCAGGGCTAAGCAGAACCAGAGCGGACTCAAACTATCGCCCTGAAATATGCCTCGCTCGATCCTTATCGGCTCGCTATTCCTCTGGATATTTCGACATCCTGGATAGTGAAGGACCGTCCTCCATTGCCCCATACACGACATCAAGAAGGTGCGCAGAGTTGCATCTACTTTATACAACTCCAGCACCCTCCTGAGCCATGTATGTGGCACCGAGTCATAGGCCTTCTTATAATCTATCCAGCATGTTGATAGATCTTTTCGGGAACGGCGAACCTGTTGGCTAATGGCCATATCAATGAGGAGTAGCTCCTTAGTACCGCGGGACCCGTTCCTACATCCATTTTGAGAGGCAGACATGAAGGAGTTGTTGTCTATATGTTTGTTAATTTTAGCTCTCAAAATGGAAGTAAGAACTTTATAGACCGTCGGTAAACACGTAATCGGCCTATAATTTTTGGGTTCCGCGGTGCAACCAGATTTATGGAGCAGGTGGGTAACTCCTGTCGTTAGGAACTGGGGTAGCGAACCAGACTCCAAAGCAGTCTGGTACTGAGCCGCCAAGCGAGCGTGCGACCTTTTGAACCATTTGATCCAGAAATTGTGCAGCCCGTCCGGCCCTGGAGACTTCCAGTTGGGCAACGGACGAACTGCACGAGCTACATCTTGGGGGCAGATGGTAATAGCCCCCATTTCTGGTATTGGATCGCAGGCTGGCTCGAATTCTCTAGTCCAATCACCTTCGGTGTGGCTGACAGGCGCCGACCAGATACTCCGCCAGAAAGAACACATGACATCATCATCCGGTAGGCGCGCGTCAGCCACACCTTGGTCCGGTCGCTCCCAAGCCCTATAGACCCACCTTTCATCACTCTGGAAGGTGCGGTTCTGAATATATCGCTCCACTCGCCGCTTATACCTACGAATACGGTTTGCCCATGCATACACTTTCTGCTTCAGGAAGTCGATGCGCTCTGTGACATATGGTCACTATACTGGACACATAGTCCTCAGGGCTAATATCAGTCCCTGAGAACGCCCGCCTCACAAAGCGCATCACTCTAGGGCGAGTATTGCCCTCCCTGAAGCAGATAAGTTTGCCGATGAGCGCTCTGGCCCCACCAATACGGCGCTCAATTCTGTACTGCCAAGCTGGTACGGCTGGTTTCGGTCGTGTAGCTCTAGAGTCATTTGCAAATTTTACGTGAGCTACACAACATGCTGCTACAGCTGCGCAGTACAGAACTGAATGAGTATCATTGAGGTCTTCGCAATCATCAAAATAGTTTGACAACTGCGAATCCAGAACCGCCACCAGCGCCCTATTTTTGTTCTGCATGGGCAAACGAGGTAAACGTGGTCGTTATTATTATTATGTCGTTTATTCGTTTTGTCTTCTTATTTATTTACATTTTTAAATATTTCTTAAAAAACTATATAAAAAAAAAACATTTAAAAATATAAAAAATAGATGTCCGCCGGTATCGGGAGCAGGGTCCAAGCTACCGGTGGTTAGGGCTGCAGAGACAGGAACCTCCTCACAATGCGAGCCGTATCGAGTAGTACTGCCTTCTGAATCAGGCCCTTGATCCAACCGCCTAACGACAGCCTCGAGAGATGTTGGTCGAGGCTTTCGGCAATCAGGCCATTGGCCGTTACGACAATCGGCACAATGATAGCCGAGGTCACATTCCACATGTCGACAACCTCGTGTGCTAAGTCGAGATATTTAATTTGTTTCTCTTTCTCAGCTTTCACGAGGTTCCCGTCATGTGGGATGGTAACATCGACCATCATTGCGCGGCGCGCTAATCGGTCTATCACCACTATATCAGGCTTATTGGCTACAATAGTCCTGTCAGTAATGATAGACCGATCCCAGTATAACGTGACATGGTCATTTTCGAGAACTGGGTCGGGCACATACTTGTAATACGGTACCTCAGAGTCAACAAGTTTATATTTCAAAGCAAGTTGCTGGTGAATAATCCTAGCCACTTGGTTATGCCTGTGTAAGTACTCGCCGTTAGCTAGTCGCGAACAACCAGAGATAATATGTCTGATGGACTCACCCGGACGATGGCATGCCCGACACACGTCAACCGTCCCGTCCTTCATAATATGTCTCCGGTAGTTATTCGTCAAGATAACTTCGTCCATAATTGCACAGACAAAACCTTCAGTTTCCCCGAAAAGGTCACCGAAACGTAGCCAGGATACGGACGCTAAGAAATCTACACCAGGCTCATGAAGAGCCCGATAGTAGCGCCCGTGAAGCTCCTTGCTCTGCCATACCTCCTTGCGGTCATCTGTAGTAAGTATTACAGGTTTGCGCCAGTTCTCTTTAGCCATGGAGAGCGGGGTGAGTCCCTTGTCCACTGCGACCACATCCCGGTGCATACCCACTTCGGCTTTACAAAAATAATCCCTGAGGCTGCACACCTCGCGGTTGTGGAGGGTCTTAGCGTTTAAAAAGCCTCGACCCCCGCACTTCCGCGGGATGTACAGTCTCATCACCGATGAACGTGGGTGATGCATCCGGTTTGCGGTTAGGAGTGTACGGACCCTTCTGTCCAGGGCGTCGAGTTCGGTCTGAGTCCATTTGAGTATGCCGAAAGAGTACATCAAAACCGGCATGACCCAACCGTTGTAGGCGCGCACCTTGTTTCCGCCCGAAAGAAGGCTAATTAAAACCTTCTTCAGGCGACCAAAGAAGCGCTCCTTCAACGATTGCTTCATGTCAGCAACGTTGATGCCTAACGCTTCCGACATACCCAAATACTTATAGCTTTCGGCTGAGGAGAGGGATCTAAGGTGTATGGAGTCCGAGAGTTGAGTTCCCTCGGATTCCATAATCTCCCCTCGCTTTACATGCATGACTGCACATTTGTCTACACCAAATTCCATCCTGATGGCGCTACTGAATGTTTCAGTTACCTTCAGTAGCTCCATCAGTCGCAATTTGTTGGGGGCAAAGAGTTTCAAGTCATCCATGTAGAGGAGGTGAGATATGACCTGACCACCTCTCCTTAACCGATAGCCTAGACCTGAATCCTCTAGCAGTGTGCTTAGAGGATTCAGGGCTAAGCAGAACCAAAGTGGACTCAAACTGTCGCCCTGAAATATTCCCCGTTTAATCCATACAGGCTCATCATTCCCCTGGATCTGTTGACATCCTGGGTAGCGAAGGACCGTCCTCCATTGCCCCATACACGACATCAGGAAGGTGCGCAGAGTTGCATCTATCTTGTACAACTCCAGCACCCTCATGAGCCATGTATGTGGCACCGAGTCGTAGGCCTTCTTATAGTCTATCCAGCATGTCGACAGATCCTTGCGGGATCGACGAACCTGTTGGCTTATGGCCATGTCGATGAGGAGTAGCTCCTTAGTACCGCGGGACCCATTCCTACATCCATTTTGAGAGGCAGACATAATTGAATTACTGTCAATGTGTGTGTTAATTTTCACTCTCAAAATGGATGTTAGAAGTTTATAGACCGTCGACAAACATGTGATCGGTCTATAATTCTTGGGTTCCGCAGGACTACCTGACTTATGGAGCAGGTGGGTAACTCCTGTTGTTAGAAACTGTGGTAGCGACCCAGACTCCAGGGATGACTGGAATTGGGATGCTAGGCGAGTGTGTGAACTAATCAACCATTTTAACCAAAAGTTATGCAGTCCGTCCGGTCCCGGTGATTTCCAGTTCGGTAATGGACGGACTGCTATGGCTACGTCTAATGGCGTGATTACTACAGCTTCCATTTCTGGAATAGTTTCACACACTCGCTCGACATCCTGCATCCAGCCAGCCTCAGTGTGACAGACAGGCACCGACCAGATGCTGCGCCAGAATGCACTCGTGGCGGCATCATCCGGGCGGCTCACGTCCGTCACATTTTGTTCAGGTCGCTCCCAAGCTCTATATACCCACCTCTCATCGCTCTGGAACATACGATTCTGCGTGTATCGATCAACCCGCCGCTTATACCGCCGAATACGGCTCGCCCATGCACAAACTTTCTGCTTCAGGAAGTCGATGCGCTCTGTGACATGGAGCATGTATTCTCGAGGGCTGATTCCAGTCCCCGAGAATGCCTGCCTCACAAAGCGCATCACTCGCGGTCTCGTATTGCCCTCCCTGAAGCAGGATAGTTTGCCGATGAGTACCCTGGCCCCATCGATACGTCGCTCGATCCTGCACTGCCAGGCTGGTACGGCTGGTTTTGGTCGAGTAGCTCCGTCACAGTTTGGGAACTTGACGTTAGCTAAACGACATGCCGCAACAGCCGCACAATACAGGATCGAGTGTGTATCAATGAGATCCTCGCTGCTCTCGAAGAAATTCTTAAGCTGCGAGTCCAAGGCACACACCAGCGCCCTATTTTTTTTGTGCATGGGTAAGCGTGGAAGTCGGGGCCTAAGATCGGTCGGAGTGTACCTATACTCGCGAAGCGCATCCTCCAGTGCGCTCCTCAATCGGACGTTGCACTGGCTACTTACTGTGGTAACCCTATCATCCTCCTCTTCAACATCACGATTGGACCGCGGCGGGATTACATCAATAGGTGTCGCTTGTGCCGCGGTTTGTGCCGGAGTTGAGATGATATGGTTGCTCAGTACCTCTGAGCGCAGCCTATCAAGTGCGGTGTCGTCCAACCTATGATTGCGTTGGATGACCCGCACCTGATCCGAGAGTCGTTGTGCCGAGACGTTGACGGTTGGCTCTAGCTCCTGAAATAGAGACAGCATCCTAACACGGTACGCAGTGAGGTTAGTTCCTCCCTCTGTAGACCCGTAATATGCGCGCATGACGTTCTCGTTTATAGACTGAGTCCATCTCATGCGCTGCACACAACCACCGGCAGCGGGGACCCGGCTCGGGGCCGGTTGGCCCCTAAGTCCCAAGCTTCTCGGTGGCCGGCCTCTCCCCTGCCGGCGTACAGGTGTTGGCGACGTCGGCGGGGAAAAATACTCGTCGCTCGAGCTCGACGCAACTACCGTGGCCGGGGTCGTCACAGCGCTCACGGTGGGGCTGGGTACCGGCGGCGGCGAGGCGGAGCTGAGCGACGAGTCCGAAGGTGATGGGCGTGCTCTTGCAGCTGATCTCGTCAACATTTCGTTTTCATTTCGTTTTATGAAGTCATGGTTTTATTGGAGGGGTGACATCTGTCAATTCACCTCCGCTATGGCATTTTTTCATTAAAGTTTAATTCTGTGGTTCATTTTATTCTTTTTTATGTTTTATTTTGATTTATGAGGTTAAAGGTTTGTTTTCGGCTTCTGTTATAACATAAAAACTGCGTCTAAAATAAATAAAGTTATGGAAATTGGGAAAACGATTTTTTGATGTGTTGACGTTAGTGTTGCCAGCTATGAATTATTATTATTATTATTACAGCTTTTTTTATATGAGTTGTATTGCCTCGAAAATTGATCATATTATTCTTGCCTCAGCAACCGGCAGCAAGTTCGTCATGCTCCCTTAGATGTCACTGCTTGCCATTTCATTAGTTGTGAGAAAGGGAAACAGAATTTATACAAAACTATTTGTGATTTGAAAAGTCGAGTTCTTTGTTTTGCATGTGGCTGAATGGGATTTTTTCAAATAAGTTGAGTATTCATGGAAAATTACAAATATTCGCAACATGTTTTCCGAAAAATTACGCGAGACTGACGTTTGATCACTTTTTTACAAGAGACTACTTTTGTTTTTTACATTTAAAAATATTATCAATGTGATTATCATATGATTATCGATGTGATTATCATACTTAGATTAGTACCATGAATCAGGTTCATACCCACTAAAATATCTGTTGAAATTTCATAGTCGGGCAATACGTAAAACTCCAGCTCAATACTGATGGTGTCTATAACGCACACCGTTATAAGTCTTGATAACGATAGTGCGAGGAATTAACCAATTCCTTTCAAATAGTTGACTACTGGTCTCCTCTGACCGGGTAGTACTGCAGCGAGAGATTCTCGTATAATTGAGCATTCCACTCCGTTATCGAACATAGCCTGCAAAATCCTTTCACCTATTTTGATGGCGGTTGGAGCCAGCTTATTGCTTGCTACGCAGTTCATGTTTGAATTCAACGAACGTTCACGTCTGAAGCAAGTTTCGTAAGTGTGACCTGGTTTCTTGCAATAGGTACAGGTAGGCGCGGTTGTTGTTTTTGAATAATTTTTATCAGCTTCAGGTTTATTTTCCGAAGGTTTGAATCTGCAATCATTGGTGGAGTGGTTTGTCTTCTTACATATACAGCAGCTTAATGATGATTGTGGATTGTCCGTGAAACGTGGACGCTTGATATGCATTGTGGAACTTGACCTTGGGTGAGCACGCTTCTTCCGTATGGATTTTGCAACCGAAATGAGTTCAGGAACAGTGGTTGCTCTGGTATTTAGTAGTTCGATACGCAAACACTCATCGTTAACGCATCCAATCACTGCTTCCACAGCGTGTTCGTCTCCCAGTTCGTCCTTGGTCACCCTTCTCCATACAATCCGTGCGCGTGACAAAACTTTAGCAAAGTCTTTTGTCGAATCATAAACATGTTCTCTGACCATGATGATGCCTCGGGAGTATCTATTTTCAGGTTCAAACATGGTGATGAGGTTCTTTAAAAAAATTCATAATACAAAAGTCTTCAAAATTCAAAATTCAAACTAGGCTGAGAATCAGAATTTTTCGAACGTCAAAATTACATCAGTCCCCCAAAACGCCCACCTTTCACCACTTCCTAGTGCGTTAGCTGGGAAGAAGAAGTGGCGCAACAAACTCCCCAGCAGCACAGCTGTCTGTTTAGTTAGAAGAAAAAAAAAAAAACTATTTAATACGAGTAGTATTCAAAATAATTTACGTTACGCAACACAAAACATAATTTAAATTATAAGCCAATATATAAGCTAGCACACGCCAATATACACGTACACACTCTTACACGTGTATGGCAAGGCAATATAATGAAAGGTCTAATTTGACGGATTACCCTATTGATATTTTCTCCATGACTTTAAACAGTGTGATGAGTCTAGTCTATCTAGCTCAAATCGGTTAGTTTTGTAGTGTTGTAGATTTATGTCTACTAGACACATTTTAAATTGTTCTCCTTAGTCTCAATTTTTTTTTCATATGTGAATGTCATGCATACCTGTCATTTGCATGGTTACTGAAATGATAATTCTAAATGTTATTTTAATTTGAATTGTAAGTGACTGTGCTGTTGGTGTGCTTATGATAAATAAATAAATAAATACCAAACAAAATCATCGAGAACAGCTACACTCAGGCAGAAATAAAAACAAAACGTAAACAGAACTTAATATCTAAATAAAAGCCATAAAGGGCGTGCCCGCTTACATATAGTTGTAACTGGAAGTTATAAATGATAAACTAGGACCATCGAGGTAAAATAAATAAAACAAACAAACAGTTAATTACTTAATAACAATAAATAATATGATCAATTGTCAAGGTCACTACTAGCTAACCACATATTGCAATACAACTCATTAAAAAAAAAATTGTAGTGAGAAGATTATGTCAACAATAATTTAAAATAACACAGCAGAAGACCTTAGGACATAACGCTATGAAAATAACTAAAATAGACTTAACGAGCTGTATCGACGTCAGTGTATTGTCTTACTTTCCTGACGGCGTAGGCGGCCGAACTGAGCCTTCCCGCTATGCTCGATATATGTGGGCCCCACTGAATTTTGTCATCTACTGTTATGCCCAGAAAAACTGCCGAGTTTACGGATTCAAGCACCTCTTTATCTAAGACGATGTTGGGACTTGGGACCTAGATTTCTAACATTAGGTAGGGCGAACTTTACACATTTAATTTTCTTGGCATTGAGAACTAAGTTATTTGTCGTAAACCAATCCGTAACCATTGAGAGTGCACTGTTTACATCGTCAAAATCTTATCTATTCCTGTCTACTTTAAAAATAAGAGAGGTATCATCTGCAAACAGTTCAACTTCACAGATACCCTTTAAATAGAATGGTAAGTCATTGATATACTCTAAGAACAAGAATGGACCCAGTGTTGAGCCTTGAGGTACACCTAACTGAACTAGTAGTCCGGAAGATTTCACACCATTAACATCTACACATTGGGACCTATTATGTAAATAAGAATTTATAACGTTGAGAGCTTCGTTTTAAACACCGTAATGACGCAGTTTAAGCAAAAGCGTGTCATGGTGCACGCAATCAAAGGCTTTGGAGAGATCACAGAAAACCCCAATAGCATTTTGAGAGTTCTCTCATGCGTTAAATATGTGTTTCAGCAGAGCAACATCCGCATCTGTAGTCGAACGACCTTTTGTAAAGCCATATTGTTCATTATGAAGGAGGCTATTTAAATTAAAATGTCTAAGTAACTGCTTGAGTATTAACTTTTCAAATATTTTGCTAAATGCTGGTAAGATAGTAATAGGCCTGAAATTGCCAACGTCGTTTTTATTACCTGATTTAAATAATGGTATGACTTTACTATTCTTCATGAGGTCAGGAAAAGTTCCTAAATCAACACATTTATTAAAAGTAACAGCTAGATAGGGGCTACGATGTCTATTATATTACTTAAAAGTTTAATGGAGATGCCCCAGTAATAACCAGTGTTTTTAGACTTGAGTGTGTTAAAAACATTAACTACATCACGAGGCGTTACATGTTCGAAGCTAAATAAGCGACTATTTTTAGATACACTACTTAACAAAAGGTTTTTAGCTTTAGACGGGGATGAATGTAAGGAGTGAGTCGTAGTTACAGGTATGTTGGCAAAAAACTCATTAAACGCCTCAGCTACGTCAGCTACTTTATTAACTAATTTAGTGTCGACCATAATCTCAAATTATTTATCTTGTTTAACTGACTTACCCGTTTCATTGTTAATAATTTCCCAAGTGGTTTTTACTTTATTATTGGATTTTCTTATTGTATCGCTAAAAGATTTAGATTTAGCAAAAACACCAACCTTTTTAAATAATTTTGAATAATTTTTGACATACTCTCTCACTTAGTCTCTCACTCGTATAGTCTCGCTCTACTTTTATAAATTCCTGGAATGGCCCACTGGTTAAAGCCAACGGAGGTGCCATTAATTTGAATAGTTTTGGTCTTGAAAGTAGATTGGTACTCTTTTTGCATAACATCAAAAAGGGCTCCATAGATTTAATTGGAATTCTCGTGTTCTATTAAAGATGGTGTAATTCTATGAGCTATATTTTTTTTAAACTTATTGCAACGACTAGCTGTATAAGGCCTGCATTCTATTTTATGCGGTTTTTTATGTAATGGCATGGGGAAGCTAGCTAATAAACCATAGTGGTCAGCCTCTTGTAATCCCACTTCTGATGACGGAGAAAGGACCTCTGAAGTATTTTTCCGCATCTCTTCCCACGTATTTACACGTAGTCACCATCTAAACGTATTACACGTAGTCACCATCTAATCATCGAACCACATTTTTGCACGCCCCTTCAACAGGCTGCAGACTTTCATGCGGACATCGGAATCATTCAGCTTGTAGGCTTCAATCGCTTGATCTATATGCTGGCACCATTCTCGTACACCGATGTGGGTGTCCGGGTCGAACGACGGTAACTAGACGTCCTTGATCCTTATTTTTGATTCGGTGGGTGGAGCACATAAGCGCTCCGACATTTTCTGCATCGTCTCCATCAATTGCATCAGGAACTGTGGTTCTATCCCATCCATCTGCATACCATGGTGAGTGTATGTTTGCGGTCTTGATTGTATTACAGCTTCCAATCGTGTGTTTGTGACGAACACAGGCCCATGCTGCTGTGTGTTGGTTGGTTCCGGTTGATCAGGTGGTGAACGAGCTGATGAGGAAGTGGCTTGGGTAGGAGCCTCTTGTAATCCCACTTCTGATGACGGAGAAAGGACCTCCGTAGTATTTTTAAAAAGTGTGACGTCAGCATTGCTGACGTTACTGATGTTATTTTCCTGGTGATCACCCATTTTCGATTTTCAAAGAAAACGTCACGATTTTTTTCAAAGCTTCGTTTATTTGACAGCGTAACGACTTCCCAGAGCGGTCCGCACTGTCCAGTGGCTCGAACAGGAATGAATCAAGCGCTCTTTTTTTTGTGTATGGCATCTCGTAGCTGACCTCTGAGGTCATGACTACTTAACCGGTCATGCCTGTGGCTGCCTTAAGCTTCTACACTCAAAGCCACCAGCCAGGGGCAAAACTATGCTAATTAAAACTAGGCGAACGCTCGCTAAGGGCACCCCCTGTGGGGTACGAACCTCGGCTTAGGACGTTCGCTGGGGGGAGGACAGCAAGATGGGACAGGCTGGATCAAAGATATATCATTATTATGAATCGGGGAATTTTATGCTACAGGCTCACCAACGACGCGGACGGGCTGGCGCATCGTCGAGCAAGGGTCGGGGGGGAGTATCATTTACTCGGGAGGGTCGCAATCGCGGACCTTTGTGGCGAGGTCGGAAAGTGTGTCGGTGTGTGCGTTTTCTCACTGTACTGGTTTCCCTATTGCTCTCCTGGAGGAGAGTATTGGGTCGTCTGCGTCGGAAAGGATTTGCCTCGGGCGGCAGATCTTACTGATTTGACTTGGGACATAACTGGCGTTGAGGGTTGCGATGGGTGGTGGCGGAATCAAAGAAACGCTTGGAATTGTGTTTGAGAAACTGGTGGATTGTGGGGAGTCTAAAGTCGAGATGGAGGGTCTCGTTCCTACAGAACCAAGGGGCTCCCGTGGCCTTACGAAGGAATTTGTTCTGGATCACCTGCAATCTATGGATTTGTCAGGGTTTTGCTTGTGCAAAGACGGCGCCCGCATAGGTCATGATGGGTGAATGCACGTTGAGTTTATTCGCAATTGGCACTTAAGTTACAATTTGCTACGTGCATTCAAAATGGAGTCCTGTCTTCTGGCAAAAAACGAAAATTCAAAACCAGACACCGACTGCCGAAATTAAAGTTATTTTTCAATTTGTGGTGGTTTTTTTTAAGTCGGTTCTTTTTTTTTTTGTTAATGTTTTTTTTGCTAACTGAACAGACAGCAGTGCTGCTGGGGAGTTTGTTGCGCCACTTCTTCTTCCCAGCTAAAGCACTATAAAGTGGTGAGGGGGGGCGTTTTATGGGGGACTGTCTTATGTAATTTTGACTTTCGAAAAGTGCTGATTCTCAGCCTAGTTTTTTGAATTCGTGGTGAAATAGATGTTTTTGCTGGTTCTGTAGCCTCAGTTAGGACTAAAATAATGGCTCCTACACACAATTTTTTCTTTTGCCGAGCGGCACGTGCCCGTGACTTTTGCGCCTCTATTTCCTTTGCGATCCTTTGTGCGGCAGGGCCGTGCGCTGCCGCTTGCCCGGTGGCAGTGCCGGCGGCCATACCGCCTGCATTTTGTGTAGGAGCCATTAGATTCTTAATTGTATAATATTTTATTTTATTTTATATTTAAGTTTTTCTTTCCCAAATCTTTTAAGTTTTGTTGAACTTTTTCTAAATATAATTTTTTAATTAATTTTTTAATTGAATAGTAGGTATGTATACTCGTATAATGCATGCTAGATTAACAGCATTTTTGATTGTCAGTTTCAGTTTCATGTTTTGTGAATTATAATTAAAAAAAAATAATAATATAAGTTTGTAATATTGTATGTAATGTGCTAGCAACGCCCCGTAGTTTCATCCCCATAAGTCTCGATTCCGTAGGAATATCGGGATAAAATGAGTATTAGGTGTTAATCCAGGTTATAAACTATCTGTGTACCTTTCATCCAAATCCATTCAGTCGTTTTTGCGTGAAAGACTAACAAACATCCATCCATCCATCCATCAATCCATCTATCCTCACCAACTTTCTAGTTTATAATATTATTAGTAGGTTGTCAATATAAACTCGTTTGGAAGTTTATAATTAGAATTTTACGATATGAGAGTAGATTAATTACTATGTTCTCCAAACTTTGTTGAGTACCTTATTTTATTTACCTGACTCTAAAAGAGAATAAGTAAACTTGTCAGCAAGAGCATTTGAGTGTATAATGTAAAATGCATAATTGAATCGAACGCTAGTATGCACAATCGCTCGTTCACCAAAATATGGGCCAGTTTTCGTTCAGATCTTTTTGGAGATGTCACAGGCAGATTGTATGTTTCGTCACTATACAAACCACACCGTCCGTTTGCAAACGCTCGCAGTTATGCAAAGTGCCGAAGACAGATACACCACCTACTCAAACGTTTTCGTTGAGTGTTCGATTAAAACTCGAACTATTATTCAGATTTTTCTATGCTGACCCATTTCATTATTCAACCTGTATCTAAGGGTAGATATCTAAGCCTCCACTTTGGTATTGGTGACAATAATTGTGTTGTGGAAGTGCATCAAGTATCCCGTTCAGTGCAGTTTTTGCGCAGCTGGTATCGCGAGCGCGGCGGGCGCCTGCAGCCGGCGGCAGCGGCGGACGGCTGGGCGTGGGGCGGCGGCGCGGCGCTGTGCGTACGGCGCGCGACGCTCGCCGCCGCCGGCCTGTGGATCTGCAAGGCCTACAACGTGTTCGGCGACGCCACCGCGCACACCACGCTATACGTGCAGGATGAGCTCAGCGTCGCCGTCACACCTACCGTGCTCGTGAGTACCTACACCGCCGACTTGCGAGCTCAAATATAGCTCCACTCAAGCTCAAGCGCTGCTCGGAAAGATCAACAAAGAGAAAGTAGGTTTATGTTGGGAGCACTAGAGTACGGTTTCGCACTATAATTCTGCTGTCTGCCTCTACTTCAAAAAGATGCAGTTGGATTCGCACACGAAGGGTTTTGTGCCCCCGTACAATACATATTTCTTCACCATGTTTTTTGTATGTGAACCCCCTTTAATTTTTAACTTTATTTTATTTTATATAAAAATCATATCGTATACCATAGTCGTACACACTCTGCGAACATTTAAAGTGTCTACTACCCTTTCACCTTTTACCTCGATTCAAAAGATACAGCCAGACGACAGACGGACGGAGGGACGGACGGACAGCGGCGCCTTAGTAATATGGTCCCGTTGGCACCCTTTGGTTAAGGAATTCTAAACATCATCGTGCCCTGATTGTTAACAAATCACAAGCAAATGTACCAGTAACTCCAGCCAAACCACCGACTCATGATAGTGGTAGGAACCGTGGGGTTTCGAGAGACTCCGTGTACAACATAGTCGCGGTTCGCAGGTGGCGGACGCGGGCAGCACGGTGCGCTTCAACTGCAGCGCGTCAGACGCGCGCGCGGCTCTGTCGTGGCTGCACGACGGCGCGGCGGCGGGCACGGGCGCGTCGCTGCTGCTACGTGGCGTGGCGCGCACGCACCGCGGCGTGTACCAGTGCGTGGCGCGCCGCGCGGCTGACTCTTCGCAGGCCGCCGCCGAGCTGCGCCTCGGGGGTAAGCCATACACTCCTTTATTATCAAACCACTTGTAGGTACTAGGCCAACGTATCGATGTCCGTTTGCGACTGAGCCGTCCGATCGACTACCTGCGAACTGGGCGTGTATGAAACGTTACATTATTATTAACTAGCTTCTACCCGCGACTTCGTTCGCGTGGAAGTCGTAAGATACAAAAATATAAGTAAGTACTAAAATAAAAGCAACATCTTTATAAAACTTATCTGTGAAATATAAAGAGTCGGTGTGAGAAGCAGCTCTTCCTGAGGTCGACACAGTCTCGAGGTCGTTGCAATTTTTTTAGTTTTTAGTGAATTAATGAACGCCAGCGTTCCTGCATATACCTAATGGAACAACACTGATACACTGACTGTTGCATTCTTATAGATTATTCCTAATCAACAGCTGTCACAAAAATAATATAGGTGACAGTAGATTGTAATTGTAAACACATGGGATTTCTCATTACCAGTCATCATCATCATTTCAGCCAAAAGACGTCCACAGCTGAACATAGGCCTCCCCAAAGCACCGCGACTTCGACTGATTCTGTGCTTCTCACATCCACCGGATTCCTGCGGCCTTCACAAATTCATCGGTCCATCTTGTGGGAGGCCTTCCAACGCTTCGTCTTCCGGTACGTGGTCGCCACTCCAGAACCTTTCGGCCCCATTGGCCATCTGTTCTACGAGCAATGTGCCCTGCCAATTGCCACTTAAGTTTGGCAATTCTTCTGGCTATGTCGGTTACCTTGGTTCTCCTACGGATTTCTTCATTTCTGATTCGATCACGTAGGGAAACTCCAAAGCATAGCCCTTTTTGTGACTTTTAGTCTTCTGATAAAGCCCATTATGAGCGACCGCGTTTCTGTGCCATAAGTCATCACTGGCAACCGCCTTATACTGAGGTCCTCCGTGGTCACAGCCATGTCGTTCGCAAACCGAAGGTTAGTGATATACTCGTCATTAACTTTGATGCCTAGCCTTTTCCAGTCAAGAACCTTGAAGACATCCTCCAGTGCAGCGGTGAATAGTTTTGGAGAGATAACGTCTACCTGTCTCACACCTCGCTGCAGAAGGATAGGTTTTGAGGTCTGGTCCTGGAGTCGGACTGTCATAGTGGCGTTTTTTTACAGACACTTAAGCACCTCGATGTACCGATGGTCGATCTGGCACCGTTGAATGGACTGCAGTACAGCCCATGTCTCCATCGAATCGAAGGGTTACTCGTAGTCCACAAACGCTAAGCAGAAAGTCCGGTTATACTCTTCGGTCTTCTGTATAACCTGCTGCAGCGTATGTATAATATGGTCTACGGTTACATTACCTGTCACATAAATGACAGAAGAGACCTTAACTTAATGTTTTCCAGTGTACGTTATACGAACACATATAATGTAATAAAAGAAGCATAAAACATATAAATTTTTGGGAGTTGAACTCAGTTTTGCATAGTCGTCGAACCGCAGAACTATTTTAGTTTGTTGCCAGTTGACTAAAGTAGCCGTTCATAAATATAATAATAATAATAATAATAATAATTGACGTGTGTCGGGCATGCCATCGTCCGGGTGAGTCCATCAGACATATTATCTCTGGTTGTTCGCGTCTGGCTAACGGCGAGTACTTACACAGGCATAACCAAGTGGCCAGGATTATTCACCAGCAACTTGCTTTGAAATATAAACTTGTTGACTCTGAGGTACCGTACTACAAGTATGTGCCCGACCCAGTTCTCGAAAATGACCATGTCACGTTGTACTGGGATCGGTCTATCATTACTGACAGGACTATTGTTGCCAATAAGCCTGATATAGTGGTGATAGACCGATTAGCGCGCCGCGCAATGATAGTCGATGTTACCATCCCACATGACGGGAACCTCGTGAAAGCTGAGAAAGAGAAACAAATAAAATATCTCGACTTAGCACACGAGGTTGTTGACATGTGGAATGTGAGCTCGGCTATCATTGTACCGATTGTCGTAACGGCCAATGGCCTGATGGCCGAAAGCCTCGACCAACATCTTTCGAGGCTCTCGTTAGGTGGTTGGATCAAGCGCCTGATTCAGAAGGCAGTACTCCTGGATACGGCTCGCATTGTGAGGAGGTTCCTGTCTCTGCAGCCCTAACCACCGGTAGCTTGGACCTTGCTCCCGACACCGGCGGAATACTATTATTTATATTTTTAAATGTTTTTTATATAGTTTTTAAGAAATATTTAAAAATGTATTTTATATGTTAAAATGTTAATAAAGGAAATAATAATAATAATAATAATAATTTATTTTGCCAAGAAAAGGATTGTACAAAAAACAACTTAAAAACTAGTAAGCTAAAATACAATACAAAATAGGAGCATCTGCAGCCGAACTAGGTAAAACCTGTATCTCGGCATGCAGCGCCAAACCTCTCAGTACATTATTTGCATAAGGAATTAAGCTAACAAGTACAGCTTTATGTAGATTAAAGAAAAACAAGTAAAAATAAAATAAAGTAAACTAAGCTAAAAACTAAGTGTGTTGGTGTGCATGTATAGAGAGGGGGAAGTAATTGTGTAGGGGTGGTGAGTGTTATGATGTGTGTACATGTGGTGATGTGTAAAATGATGAGTGTAAGCAAATGTGTGTGTTTCAGTGATATGTAGATGAAGAGTAAATACCTTAAAAGTTGCACAAAGGAGTCAAAGGACCCTTATTACTCTAGAACGATTAATAGTCGTTCTGTATCATCATAAGTTAAGGTCAATAAGTACTTTTTTACAATGGCTTTGCAACGAACCCTATTGAGAGGGTAAACATCTATGACGGAGTTAATTTTATTATAGACATAGGGCCCCAAAAATACAAAAAATCTTCTAATAAAAGAAGTTTTAGGTTTATGTTCGCGAGTACACACTAATTGTTTCTTACGCCTATGGTTAAGGTTGGGGTCATATGCTAAGCCTTGATGTTGCTTCAGAATTATAGTTAGTAGGTAGAGCTGTCTAACAGTAAGTACTTCGCAATATTTATATAGCAATGTAGTGGGAAATAGTCGAGGCTTATGAGTGCAAATCTTCAGAATCGTGCGTTGAGCGATCTCAATAGGTTTAATTACTGTTTTTGGAGCTCCTCCCCAGGATGAAATGCAATATGTTAATACTGACTGGCACAAGGCAAAATAGATTTGTTTCAGCAACCTAGCATCAACTACCTGACGCAGCTTTTTAAACACATAAATAAGCTTTCTGACTCGCGCGCTGAGTAATTTTATATGGTCTTTGAAGCTGAGGTTGCCGTCGAAGAGGATCCCCAAGTATTTTATTGTATTGACACGCTCTATTGGCTTACAAGTGCAGTGTATATCTAGAGAACATTGGTGAGGGACAATGTATATATGTCAAGATGGACTGCTTATCTCCTTATGATACCATAACCTCCGATATGATAAACATTAAAAAGTTTACATTTGTAACTATCTGCTATATCTTTTTCCCATTCAGCCTTGTGAAGTAATAGGATAATTCGACTGTTGCCATACACTGGTAGGTATATTGTATTCTCTCTCTTCTCATGCAAAAAAATAAATGTATAGGATTTCTTTTTATCTACGAATGACAGCTGCCAAAGCCAAAGCCTTAAAATGTGCATTATTGAGACCCGGAGGAATGTCGATATGTAATGGATGGTTGCCCATGAACACGTCCATGAACCAACCGCGGCACGCGCAGCTTAACCTTCGGTCGACCCGTGCGGCTGTTATTGTCTAGCTACGAGCATACACCCTATTTTAAAAGAAAATATTGTTACAAAATATTGTTGCAAAATATTGTTACAAAATATTGTTACAAAATATTGTTACAAAATATTGTTACAAAATAATGTTACAAAATATTGATAACGTCGTTCATGTTGAAATTATACATGTGAGAACGATGTAGAAAGACGTGCACAATATTAAATTATCAATATTAAACGTTCAGTACGTACGTGACTAAATTATTTGTGTCTGTCTTATGGGATTCTTCTCTGGGGAACCTGTGCGGACATTAATACTATCTTTCATCTACAGAAAAGGGCTGTTCGAGCCATTTACAACCTAGGTCCGAGAGATTCCCTTCGAGAGAAATTCAGAGAAATAAATATTCTGACTGTAGCCTCACAATTTTTTTTTTTTAAACCTATTGTATGTACACAAAAATATATCAAATTTTAAGAAAATGTCTGATATTCATAGTTTAAATACCAGGAATAAACACAACCTTGCTGTACATCGCACACCTCTCCACAGAGTAGGCAACTCGTTCATGGGTCAATGTATACGCTTTTACAACAAAGTTCCCATTGACATTCGAAACTTACACATTAAACGATTTAAAAGCTGTATTAAAACCAAACTTTGTAAAAAACGGCACTATTTTATTTTTATTTATTTATTTATTAATTTCAGACAACAATATGGTCCAATTTGTTAGTAAAATACCTTATCACTATTGTTAGTAGTACATAAAACATAAAAAATACAACAATAGCTGGTGACTGCGGCAGGATGTGCAGAGAACGATAAAGCAAGGAATATATATAATGCTAACTGACCATTCTCCCCACATAGTGCCTCAGAAAAGGGGAGTAAGGGCTCTCAACCACTGTTTTCAGGATGCTATTGTCACTGACCCGCGCTCCACGCATCAGTGATGCGACTTTTTTGCGAATTACAGCATGGTTTCGGTTGGTTCGGTTCTGAGCAAACATCTCCGATGCGCTACAGAAACGGGGCAGTTTCAACAGCATCCTAAAAACATTGTTGTATTGGATACGTAAGACATCTAGCGATCTTTTAGTGTAGCTGGCCCATAGACCCCCCGCATACAGACCTTGACAAAACGCCTTGAACAGAGTGATTTTGACTTGGTCCGTACAACGAGAGAATCTACGGGCCAACATGTTCCCTCGGACCGCCAGTGCCCTACGTTCCCTTTCGATGTCTGCATTATCTTTAAGGTCGTCGGTAAGTATGTGCCCCAAGTACTTAAATTGGTGGACTTTATTTATGTTTATACCATCTAGAGAAAAACTAGGTTCATGATTAGGGCACTTACCGGCGGCCTTAAAGACCATGTATTCGCATTTACGGACATTGTACACAAGGCCGTGCAAGGCAGCATACTCCTCGCAGACCTTCAACATTTCTCTGATAGATCCCACAGTCGGGCCCAGCAGTACCATGTCGTCCGCGTAGCTGATGCTATTAATACTAACACCACCAACCCGGCAGCCGACACGCATACCACTGAGCTCGCCTATGAGATCATTAATATAGAGGTTGAAGAGCCGTGGAGACGTCAACCCCCCCTGTCTCACACCACACTCCAACCCATACGACTCAGAGAACGTTCCGGCCCACTTTACAGAATTCTTTTGGTTTTCATACCAATACTGCATGAGCCTAATCACTGACGCCGGTACATTCCTATCACCCAGCTTTCTCCAGAGCACACCATATGACACCAGGTCGAAGGCTCTGGAGAGATCCAGGAAGCAGGCATACACCGGCGTTTTTCGGTCTGTGTAATATTGGACAGTATTCTTCAAACTCAGCACAGCACTTTCGGTTGAAAGCTCAGGTTGAAAACCAAACTGCGCATCATGCAAACACAAATACTTTTTCAGGCACGAATCAAGCATACTGTCCAATATTTTAGCCGCTGTGGTTGCAAGGGAGATTGGACGGTAGTTACCCTTGTCCGAGATATCCCCTGTCCTGTTTTTGCCTATAGGTGCTACAATAGTTTGCATCAGCTCAGCAGGTAAATGAGAGTGTCTGATGCACATTGTGTAAAACCAGGACAGGACCCTCGGCAGGTGACCCCCCGCATGTTTGAAATGCTCGATGCTGAGTCCGTCGTGGCCGGGCGATTTACCTCTGCTCATGCCTTGAATGACGGATCTGACTTGTTTAGCCGAAATAAGTGTGATTGGTTCCGCCCCCCCACCGCCAGACTCAGCATCGGCCATTGCAAGTGAAGGGCCCAGTGGAGATTGCACTTTAAAATGTTCCATAAACATATTTGCAATCCCCCCCGGGTCATTGGTCCCTCCTACGCTCACCGGTAGACCAGGCCCAGTATCCAACTTACGTGTCGTCTTCCAAAATTTTCTAAAATTTTTAGTGGCTCTTTGCTTTGCTAAGTTGTCCATTTTAACCTGTTCTTCGTTTTTTTGCCACCATTTCAGGCGTCCCTTGAAGATTTTACGGGTCTCACTCATCTCTTCAAAAACGACTCCACTATTTGGTCTCCTGTGACTAACCCATTCCTTGAACTTAAGCCTGGCCTCACGGTGAGCGTCACGAATATGACTATTCCATCCGCACACCACTTGCCCTCTCCTTGGCCTGCACCCTCCCACCACATTTGTTTGCTCGGCAGCGTTACAAAGAATACTTATAATTTTACCGTATAGGTCGTTCAAGACACATTTATGTTCTCCTGAGTTACATGAGCCATAGCCACACTCTGAGAATTCAGGTGGAAAATCAATGTCACGAAACCTATCATTACACAAGTCCTTGTAACGCTTGATCTGAGATTCGTCCCTTTCGCCCCAGTTAACTCTAGAACGCGGCATATTCTGTGACATTGATTTAGACCTCACTATATTCAGGTCACACTCAACGTACAAGGGTAAGTGATCTGACATATAAACATCTTCCTTTATTCCTACATTTATAATAGTTTGCCAAGCTGAAAAAGACACAATACAGTGATCTAGCCACCTTCTACACCCGTGGGCTTCGCTCACAAAAGTGTAGTGTCTATATAATTTCAGATTATTTAGAAGATAAAAAAACTTGGGATTGAGCTGCTCGCTCTGCTAAGCTTTTTGAAAACCATAAAACGTCACATTTTAATTATTCATCACAATAAACCAGTTTTATATACACATTGACATTGTTGAAAATTATATTCAAAATGACACTATTACTTTGTAAAGTATTATATTATTTTAATTATTGTGAATGTGAGGACTATATGGTTTTTTTTTTGTTTTGTTCTTTTCTCTCTTTCATTTATTTCTTTCTTTCACAGTTAGTTTTAATGATAGTCTGGCAATTTGAGTAGTTGATGCGGCTTACCCAAATATCCTTTCTTTGGTATTGTTCGTCGAGTTGAGCTCCTTAAGTTCTGAGTTGAGCTCCACGATTACTGACAAATGCTTGCACTGACTGGACAGGTCCACTCAAATCTGTGTGGTTCTTTCCTCAAAAGACCATTACAGACACTAATCTACATGGTCCTCATATGGCCTGACCAATATTATGTCTGGACTTTAAAAGAGACTGCGACCTCTGAGTTTTTTTCGGCCTTACTTCTCAGAGTAAGAAACACCGACCTCATCTAGCTTATTTTTAATTAAAAAAATTATATGACGTGTAAAAGTGATTTCGATAACCTATTTACAGAAAACAACAATTTCATTTCATTTCATTTACACAATCGTCTATTATTAAATGTTCAATCTGTTACTCGTATACTCGTCATGACAATTATTTACACCGTTACGTAAACTAACTTGAAAGAAAGCCTCGAACACTTTGGGGACCAAAATTTTAAGAAATATACAGGATGGCAGGACATCGACATCGACGCGGTTATATACAGGTTGGCAAGCAGTTTTTTTTTTAGCCTGCCACCCTGTATATTATCGAAATCTGTTTGTTGGCTTGAGGTATAATGCTACTAAAAAAGAGGTGGTCGTTTTTAAAGTGCATAATAATACACCATTAAAAGTCGTCACTCAATTTAAATTCCTCGGTCACGGGTGACCAGGATATAGATAGGGAGCGTAGGGCGTTGGCAGCCCGATGCAATATGCTTGCCTGCAGGTTTGCGCGGTGCACTTACGAGACAAAACTGACGCTCTTCAGAGCCTACTACCAGTCGTTTTACTCGTGCAGCTTGTGGGTTAGGTATACGCAGTAGGCTTACAACCCGCTGCGCGTGCAGTATAATAATGCGCTGGGGATAATGTTGGGGCTGCCTCGTTTTTGCAGTGAATCGGGCATGTTTGCGGAAGCGCGAATAGACGACTTTCATGCCATCATGCGCAAACGGGGAACCGATCACTTTTCCGAATTGTTTTTGTTCGAATTTCATTTTACCGAAAACTATTGACCGACGTCTTTTTTGCTATATGCATTATTTGACATATTTTTAGATCATCGAAGTATCATGTGTCATAGGTATTATTTTACCGAACTATATTTCGCCGATTTACAAAATAACTTTTTGCTACTGGCCGAAGCCTCTTTTGAAATTTTTTCATATGCCAAATGATTTATTTGCCATATTTTCACCACACCGAAACAATATTTATCAATATTAAATTAAAATAGTGTCATAAAAAGTCAATATGTTGTGTTACAAAATTTAGTGACAGAAACGAATCGCTGCAAAACTGACTCCACGTAGTCTTGTCTGCCCTACCCCTAGAGTGTAATTTAAGCCCGCGTAGGCGCGGAGAGGTGGGGCGGCCCGCGAGCTGAGGAGCAGGTGCAAGTGCAACGATAAGCTCGCGTGGGGCCGCCCAAAACTCGCAGCGCCGGAGCCGTGACAGAAACAATGCTTGCTGCATGTTGCACGCCTGCGTGCATGTTGCATGCTTGTTTGCACGCTGCATGCTTGCTTGCATGCTGGATGCCTGCTTGCATGCTGCATGCCTGCTTGCACGCTGCATGCCTGCTTGCATGCAGTATGCCTGCTTGCATGCTGCATACTTGAAGCAAGCATCTTTTCTTCACCCATCTATACCTCGTGGTATAATAAATGTTCGGAAACATAATACTTCGAACACATGTTATTTCGGCTAAGTGTAACTTCGGTAAAAAGTTTTTCAACCAAATGAAACGTCGGAGTAACGAAAAGAATCGAATTGATAATAGGTCAACTGATACAGTGTGGCAGACGTGATTTCGATGAAGTAAAAAAAAACGAAACGATAATAGTTGAAAAGTTTTAGGTGAAATGAAATTCGGTAAAATATTTTTCGAACTTATGATAAGTTACCGCGCAAACGGTGTGCAATGTGTCGATGTTGCGGCGATTCAGGGGTAACCCAACAGTATTTTAGCTACACTGGCGGACAAGGTTGATGGACCATTTATCTGGCTCTGGCTAGCAGACATGTGCGTCCCCGCACATGTCTGCTAGCCAATTAATGTTCCTTTATCTAATTATTGTATTTTGAATTTTTGTGTTTACTAACATAGGTTAACTTCATACTAACACTATATGGATCTCTTGGGCTGAACTAAAAATTTGAATTTGAATTAAAGCGTCAAAAATTATTTTGTGACGGAATGACGTAGAGGGCCGCGGCGCGCAGCCCCCTCTCCACAGAGAAGGAAGTGAGAGCCTGTGAGGATAGTAACACAATCAATCTCAATTTAGTGTCGCTTGAACTGGAGCCGGAATCAATCAGCGATCGACATTTTGTCGAAACGTCCTCGCAGCCATTGTGTGTTCCCGGGCCATACACAATGAGTCGCGGCCACAAAGGGGGCGGGGCGGGGTGTGGATATTAAAACATCGCAATTCATTGGCATGTCTGGAGAAAATCATTATTATTATAATCACACAATGTGTTTACTTTATAAAACTTTTTTACAACAGAAGAAAACAACCGTCTTTCAAATAAACTATAAAGTGAAAAATTTCTTAAATTTCGGAAATCCGTGGCAAGTAACATCTGATCCTGACCTGATGAGAATGGGACCACCTGGGAAGTATACCCTTTCAACAAAACAAAAATGGTATTTTACAAATTGGAGTACCTACTACCTAATCGGTTGTTTTTTGTTTTTGTAAAAAGTAAAAAAAAACTTTTTTAGTTGTGGCATTATTGGTATTCAGCTGCATCAGGTTAGACTGGAAGCCGACCCCAAACTTAATTGGGGAAAGCCTAGGCAGATAACAGAGAGAGGTAAATAACAGTGACATGAACTTAATCATCATAATTATAATCCACATAGAGTAAGTGGGAAAAATACGTATTTAATTGAAGCTAACTCAAAAGCTATACAAGCAAAGTAAATAAGGAAGTGCCTCAGCGGCCGGCGCTGACTTTAGAAAAAAAAAGTGGAAAATGGGGTTGGCAATTTGGCATAATATTGAGTACACAGGCGGGGTAGGCATCATTAAAAAAAAAAATAGCATATTTTTGGTTCCATTCCTTAATCAATAATTTCCATATTCCAATAATCAAGTACTACCCGGAACCTAACTGGTTAGATTAGGTTAAATATTTTTTCTCGCAAAGAAAGGTTAGGTTAGAACTGGGACCCCATAAGCACGAGCCGACCCAGCGAAGCGAGCGGTGCCGCGGTAGCGGACGAGGTCGAATATTTGAAAAATAAATCTTTATTTAGCCTCGTCTTCAATAAAACACACGTGTATTTTGCATTCACAAGTTTTTACTATACTAATATTATTAATCCCAAAATGTGTGTGTCAGTTTCGTTATTTCATGGCGCCCGGGCCCCGAGTACCGTTTCAACAAAGCCGGTTCAGTCGTTGAGGCCCGGAGGGGGAGAACGATACTTTTCAACCCAACGAATAACTTTGATTTCCAGGGAGGCTACTATGGAACTGGATCCACGTAGTATAGGATTATACAGTTTCGTTGCTGATTATTAAGCTATATCCAACCGTTATACATTGTAAATAGGTGGCAACATTGCCATGCAGAGTGAAATGTAAAAATTTTGTTTCGTGTTTTATTTATTTATTTTATTATTTATGAACACACAGTAAAATAGATACAGATACGACATAATCAAAGTACAAAGGTACTGCTTATTTCTTAAGAAATTTCTGCCAGCAGACCTGCGAAAGGAGAAATGAGAAAGAAATGTAGACAATAGTGTGTGAGAACAAGAAGAGACAAATATAAATATGCGAAGTCTTAAACTAAAATATCAAAATATACCTACTCGTACCTATACCGTAATAAATTAACATATACTTAAATAAATACATAAAGCTTAAATATATAAACATACATACTACAGGTATATATGTAAATACTCACAGTTGAGAGGAAAGGTACCTAATGCTCTTTTACTCTATATTTAAATTGAGAAACTGTTTTTTAATCACGAATGCTAGGCGGAAGTGCGTCCCACAATCTTACTGCATGGACAGAGAAGGAATAGGAATAGTAACTTGTTTTATGAGGATGAGATTTAAGGAGGGATCTAAGGAGTGATTTACACGGTGTGTCGCTAGAGCGAGCGTAGGTAAAACGCTCACGCAGGTAAGAAGGATAAGACGGGTTGTGTAAGACGTTAAAGAGGAGACATAAAATCCGAGTGTTCCTGCGAAGGCGGATTGGGAGCCACTTGAGTTCCTTGCGAAGATGAGAAACATGGTCATACTTTCGTAGTCCGAAAACAAAGCGAATGCACAAGTTTTGCAAGCGCTCAAGCTTGTTTAATAGCTCCTCAGTAGCATCCAGGTAGCAGGCGTCGGCATAATCTATAATCGGCCGAATAAGTGTTTGTGCTAAAGAAATTTTAGTCTTCAAGGGCAGGAGACTTTGAAGGCTTTTCAACGAATGAAAGGAGAAATGTATCTTTCGACTGACCTTATTGACCTGAGCACGCCACGAAAGGTTGGAGTCATTATTAACTCCAATCTCCAAAAAGCGTGGAGCGCTTTGTTTAAATTAATTAAAAGTATACACAGCTAAAAAGCGCCTCACGCTTTTTGATTTAATCATTGGATATAAAAGAAGTGACAAGCTGGATTGGTACTTATATCGTAACTAGTACAAGTCAATTTAATTATTTTATCATTTTAAGTTCGTGTAATAAGCGTGCTTTTTAGTTTTTTTTAAACAATTTTTTTTATTTTTTACTTTTTAGTCTAGTATATTTTTCATTTAGTTAATAAGTCTAAAGTCAACGAAGTTATGACTTGACCGATTTACTAGTTAAGTAGCCACTAAAGAAATCCACTATCCACCTCCTGGCTCCATCATCAGAGCCTCAACACCAAGTGCATTCTATTAGACTCATCAAACTGAATCATATGAGCCTTAACTCGAGGGGTTTACTAGTAGCCACTGAAGAGTTCGACTATCCGCCTCCTGGCTCCATCATCAGATCCTCGACCCCAAATGAAACATATTGAAATCGTCAAACCGAGTCATATGAGCCCAAACTTGAGGGGTTTATTAGTAGCCAGTAAACAGTTCCACTATCTAACTCCTGGCTCCATCATCAGACCCTCGACAACAAATACAACTTATTGAACTAGTCAAACCGAGCCATATGAGCCCAAACTCGAGGGGTTTACTAGTAGCCACTAAACAGTTCCACGATCCACCTCCTGTCTCCATCATCAGACCCTCGACAGCAAATGCAACATATTGGACTAGTTAAAGCGAATCATATGATTTCAAACTCGAGGGGTTTACTAGAAGTCGCTGAAGAGTTCCACTATCCACCTCCGGCTCCATCATAAGGTCAGCTCCAAGATACTAAATGATTGTATTGTCATCGGTCCTTGATACGTGTGAAAATATTCAAGTTAATCATACGTTTTGAAGTTGGTGCAAATTACGTTGAAAGATTCCGTTACATAGATAGGTACTCGTAGATACAGGTCAAGCTAAGTATTTTGTACGCCGTTAACGCAAAACATGACTGTGATATAATTTAATAGTTGTATGCATAGATATAAGAAAGAAGTTCTATGGTTGTATGCCATAATTATGTGTATACTCATTTTGGACAAACATTATAATCTTTATCTTCATCTTTGGATGTTGGTTGGTCCGATTAAACGGCTAAGTAGCTAAAGGTACTTTATGTACTCGGACAAAAGTATCCTAGGATACTTTTGTCCGAGTACATAAAGTAGCTTTCTTAACGATGTGAGTGAAATCGCAAGCAACAGCTAGTGCACAATAAAATATAGAATATTGTGTAGAGTCGGCGCCGGAGCTGCACTACACGTTCATCGAGCAGGCGCTGCGCGCGGGCGGCGCCGTATCGCTGCGCTGCACCGCGTCAGCCGCGCCGCCGCCGCGCCTCGCCTGGCTGCTTGACGATCAGCCGCTCGACCACTACCGCGCGCAGCACAGGTGCGTGACATTGTAGTGCACACAACTCGCACAGCAGCCTTCAAACTACATAACAATCGTTCCGCAGATACTTCATCAACGAGGAGACGTCGCTGAACGGCGACGTGGTATCGACGCTGAACATCAGTGCGGTAGCGGCTGAGGACGGCGGGCGTTACACGTGCCGCGCGCACAATGCACTGGGACACGCGCAGCACTCCGCCCGGCTCAACATATACGGTACCTGCGCAACTGTTTTGTTTACTACGCTTTCTTTCGCAATAGCTAATAAAAAATCCCTATTTCCAACATAATAGTGTGGAAGTTTCACTCACCCATTGGTCAGTTTGTTAATAGCTGGGTCCACACCAGACGATCTATTCAATTTGGATCGCCGATCCAAATTGATCGTTGTTCAGAGATTTTTTCGCACGATCCGTTTTAGGACACCTCGATCCCGCCGCGCGCTCTTACGCTGATCCACTTTTAAGCTAAATTAAGTGTTGAACACACACTGTAAATGGAGCCGCTGCAGTGGCAGCTGTAATCAATATTCTGCGCCTTCGCTAGCACCGCTATTTGTAAAAAAAATATCATTTAAATCCCATTAGCACGTATGTTATGCTCTTTATGGATATTCCACGGCGACTTTGTGCATTATCCATATTCCCCAATCGCCATATCCGCAAACTACCGTCCATACCGAGCACGCCAAATGAGTTAGGCTGCTTTGAGCAATGTCAAAAAACCGACAGCGCTCGGATCGACCGCTCCACTGAGCGTGCGCTCTACCGCAGGTGGTCGGATCGCGTGCGGCACGTTTACATCCACCACGTATTTGGACTGTGCTCCTGCCGATGCCAATCGGAGCGCGCTGAATCGTCGTGGTTTAGACCCAGCTAATAAGTGTTGTGGTGTGTGCAGGTCCGCCATCGATCCGCGCGCTGGGCCCGGTGCGCGTGGTGGCCGGCGCCAACGCCACCATTTACTGCCCCTACGCTGGATATCCGATCAGGTCCATAGAGGTGCATTTTGTTAGGCTGATTCCTCTAATACACTAGCGATAGGCTTTGGACACATTATACAACTAAACTAGTCCCTAACCAAATTCACGATACGAGGAAGTATTTTTAATGACATGGCATGTTACAAAATAATAATGTTTTAATTGGATGGTTACTGACCAGAATCTGAATAGATGTTTTTGATGAAGCTAATGGGGTCTGACTTCCAAAAAGCTCAAAGATAAGGGTGGGGTAGTAATGAGAACCCGCTTACATACTTCTTATATCAATATTGGTAAGAGTGCTGTTACTGTAAGAGCATTTGTCCACCGCTGCCGTCACTGAGAAACGGGAATATTTGAACCGAACGTGACGTCCCGGTGACGGCGATCGTTTGTCCACCGCGACCGAACTCGATGGTTCAGTATGTTATGATGGACAAAACAAAAGCCGAGTGGACGGGGCCGGTGCGACGGCAATATGTGGCTTCAGCCACACATTGCCGTCGCTCCAACATTGTCCTGCCACAACCTTGGGCCGAGTTCTAGCGGTCGTGCCGAACTACTTTAAACTTCGTCGGCCGGGATAACGGCGCTAGGGTGACGGACATGCGGTGGACACAAGGCCATAGTAAATGTATGTATCGCTACTTCAGCGCCATCATCTCGTTCTCGGTGACGTCCAGGTGTCGGTCGCGGTGAACAAACGCCTCGCAGCCAATGCACGTGTGATTTCTGATCTACGAGTATAATGCTGTTTGGTGATGTGTATCAGCTCGATCTCGTGGTGGCGGCGTGGCGCGGGCGTGGCGCTGGGCGGCGCGGGGCGGGTGAGCGCGCGCGGCGCGGCGCTGCGCCTGGCGCCGGCGCTGGCGGCCGACGCGGGGCAGTATGCCTGCGCCGTTGCCGCGCCCGCTGGTCCCGCCGCGCGCCGCGACGTCGACGTACAAGTCCGCAGTCAGTACTCCCTACGACGCACTTATTCGATCGTCAGCCAGAACCGTTTCAATAAAAAAATCGTACGTTTCGTTTGTAGATCCACCAAAAATTTCGCCGTTTATATTTTCTTCGGAACTGACGGAGGGCAGCTCCGTGCAGGTGCTGTGTGGCGTGTCGTCCGGTGACAAGCCCATGTATTTCTCGTGGCTGAAAGACGGCGCGCCGCTGCCACCTAACTTGCAGGTCGGAATTATTGCCATGTAAAACTGTGATAACATAATAATATGTACGGTTTAGGTGACCACAGAGTCTGCGCAGAAGCGTCGCATACATTTTTATGTATGCATCGAGAGTGGAAAATAAATGTAAACGAGTTGATAAAATGTGTGATTGTGTAGATAGAAGAGAAGAGCCTGAACGAGTTCTCTCTGCTGATGTTCTCGGACCTGACGGCGCGACACAGCGGCGCCTACACGTGCCGCGTGTCCAACCACGCCGCCGTTGTTAATTATACCGCCACGCTCAGCGTCAAGGGTGAGTGCACTCGGCCACAGCGCGTCTCGGGCGTAGGCCGTATCTGAGCAGCCAGTTCTCATGATAATGTCCACCACAGTTGCGCCGACGTGGGCCACGGAGCCTCTGGACGCGGCCGTGCTTCTTGGGGCTCCTCTACTGCTGGAGTGCGCCGCGAAGGGCTATCCCGCGCCGTCCATCACGTGGTACAGACGTATCGGTCGGTCACTCGTTTGTTCAAAGTACTTTTACGTTCTGAGTGTGAGCTTGTCTTGTGGTAAGTGTTTATTGCGTGACATCTCATTTCGAACAGGCGAAGGAGGTTCTCTAGGCGGCGAGAGCGAGCAGTGGGAGCAGGTGGGCGCGTCACAGTGGGGCGCGGGGCAGTGGGGTGGCGCAGACGGCGTGCGCGCGCACAACGGCTCGCTGGCGGCGGGCTCGGCGGCGCGTGCTCAGCAGGGCATGTACCGCTGTGTCGCAGACAACGAAGTGGGGCCGCCGCTGCTCAAGCACGTCAACGTCACTGTGCACGGTAATCGATCGTAATCTCTCTTTGTTAGTATGTGAACCCATTTACTACTTGCTTTCTTTTTACTAATTGTTGCTCGTCCCTTCCGTTACTTTCTATTATTGTAGAACTATAATATCTACATAGCAAATTTTGCTGTAGGTACCTACATATAAATGAGTATTATGGAATATGCATAGAGCCAGCGCACTTCGAGGGCTCGGGCGGCAACGTGTCGTGCGTGCGCGGGCAGGGCGCGGCGCTGGCGTGCCTGGCGCTGGGTGACGCGCCACTGTTGGTGCACTGGACGCACCGCGGCGCGCGCCTCGACCTCGTCTCCTACAGGTCACACACCACTCATACGCTACAGTCTCGATATAGCATTTCAGCCTATAACTTTAACGTTTTTAGAGGAAATGGGCTGTAATCCACCAAAAGGCCTAGTGCGAATTATTAGATGTCACATGTCTTTGATTTTTTGGTTTGTTCTAGGATATGCCGGTTTCCTCACGATGTTTTCCTTCACCGTTTTGAGAGCAGTGATGATGAAATAAATTAGGTATATAAAGTAGCGCCACCCTGGTTTCGAATTTACGACCTACATCTTGTGAGTCGGGCCGTTGCCACTGGTCCACCACTGCTCTCGATATATCTTTCTTCTACTCGAAAAAAAGAATATAAAGGTCAAACCACCGCGATCCTTTTCAAAGAAAATGTGATAAGTACCTTTTATTTATGCATATTTAAGAAATAGGATATATACTTCTGTTTGTAGCAGCTCGTTGCTACATCAGTAACTGTGTGTCAGATGGGCGGTGACGGAGGCGCGCGCGGCCGGCGGGCTGCGTTCCACGCTGCAGCTACGCGCCGCCGAGCGCGGCGACGCTGGCGAGTATCGCTGCCACGCGCACAACGCGTACGGCCGCAGCGAGCAGCTCATGTACCTGCACGTGGAGGGTCAGTACAGTGCTCATGTCGTGCTATGATATAAAGTCTCGCTACACTTTGAGGGGCGTTTTCCACTTTTGTATCTGTTAACCGTTACCGTAGTATGAAATAACGCTTGATTACGACGACAGAGCCGCCCCCGGCGCCGCGCCGTCTGCGGCTCGGCGGCGTGGGCGCGCGCTGGGTGCGTCTGGTGTGGGCCGCCCCCCCCCCTGCCCGCCACACGTACTGCGCGCTGTATACGGCGCTGCACGCGCTGCCCGCCGCCGAGGCGCGCAGCAATGCCGTTAACCTCACGCTGCACACCCACGACGACAGGTGAACACTTACATACATACACTCGCTCACGAACTGCGCGCTGTACACGGCTCTGCACGCGCTGCTCGCTACCAAGGCTCGCAGCAATGCCGTTAGCCTCACGCTGTACACCCACGACAACAGGTGAACACTTACATACACTCGCTCAAGTACTGCGCGCTGTACACGGCTCTGCACGCGCTGCTCGCTACCAAGGCTCGCAGCAATGCCGTTAGCCTCACGCTGTACACCCACGACAACAGGTGAACACTTACATACACTCGCTCACGTACTGCGCGTGATAGATTATTCTTTAATTAGACACAAAGAAACACATCCCTATAATAATTATAACCTTGTTTACATGTGAAACACAACATAACAATAGTTTCTTATCAAAATATTATACATACTATTACGAAATACGTTTATAACATAAGTTTAAACTGTGTTCTTTCATTGTTGTTCTGTATAATATCATATTTAACTGTTTAATGTGACTTGTTTACTAATTATGCCATTGTAAGACCAAATAAGTAATAGAACTAATTAATTTAAACATATTTACTCTATTTTTATATAATTTAATCATAGTTTTATGTTAAAATGCAAGTATTAACAAGTCTGTATCAAAATCGTACGATGTGACGTCACTTGTTGACTATAGTTTATAAAAAGCCGCCGCTCCGCCGTTCTCGCCCCATTTCGTTCCGGAGCAGTCGCACCGAACGGACCTAAGTTAAGTAATTTGATATTATACCGTAATTATTGCTTATTATGATTATGTGATTTATGTGTATACTTCAACTAATGTAATGTACAATGCAAATATATAATATTTCTATTTATATGCCTATAAAGTAAATAGCTAATTGAAATATCTGAATTTTAAATAAATAAATCCCTTGCCCCTTAGTATGTCTATTATTTTTAACTCTTCTAAATACATTATTTTCTCACATCAGAAGTGGGATTCGAACCTGTTTTATACACTTTTTCGAAAAACTTTTTCAGATGGATCCTGCTGTGTTGGAGAGTCTCTTGAAAGCCATCCGTGATGCTGTAGCTGGTAATCGCAGTGAAGATGATGTCGTGTTGCCGCCGTTTAATCCGGAAAAGAACGACAACGGTGCGGAAGGCTGGTGCAACAACATCGACGCTGTAGCCAAGGACCGTGGATGGAGCGGCATTACTGCTGTCAGCAAAGCAGGTAAAGCCCTTAAGGGCTCTGCCCTTTTATGGTTTGAGACCTGGGACCCAGATGAGGGTAGAACATGGGATAGCTTTAAAACGAGTATCAAAGATTTGTACCCCGAGAAAAAGAACCTGTCAGAAAAACTTTCAAAAGCTGTACTTTATACCTCAGACGTAGCAGAAACCTATTGTGAATATGCTAGGGAAAAGCTAAGGCTATTACGTAATACTAAAGTAGCATTTTCTGAGAGACAGCTGGTCGAGCTTGTTTGTGGAGGTATATCGGATATTAATATTAGAATGGCATCGTTTAACAGTCGTGTTAACAGTACATCCCAACTTATTTCTCTTTTTACAAGCTATACTAAAAATCCTAGAAAACGCCCATCCGAAACGAGTAACGTACCTCACTCTTCAACTATTAAGCGTCTTAAACCTGAGAATTCACACTCTTTCAAGCCACCTACTTGTTTTCTGTGTAAAAAAATTGGTCATGTTAAATCTCAGTGCTTCAAAAATAAAAACCAAGATACCCCAAGTTCCGAAACATCTAAGATTCAATGTTCTTACTGCAAAAAGTTTGGTCATGATGAGTCGATTTGCTTTTTTAAGAAAAGAGATGCGACAAAAAGTAGTAACTCTAATAACGTCAATTGTTTCACAGATGGTAACTTATCACTTACTGATGTACAAATTTGTGAAAGATCAATTAAAGCCCTTATAGATTCGGGTGCTAGTTGCAGTATATTGAAAGAATCGATTGCAAAAAGTTTTGGTCGTAGTTTAGAATCCTGTTCGACATCATTAAAAGGAATAGGAAATGGAATGATTGTAATCTCCTCAAAGATTAGTTTACCTGTCAGATTTAGTAACGATGATTTAGAAATCGAATTCTGTGTAGCTAACGATTCGGATTGCCATTATGATTGTTTGATAGGTAGAAATGCGGTTCAAAATCCAAATATAGCTATTGTTTTAGATACTAGTGGTTGTAGATTAGAACGAATAAACTATACAGAATCAGTCAATACTATAAGTACCCCTAACGTGATGGATAGTCATACTCAGGAATTATTGGAGTTAACAAGTCATCTTGATTTAAGCCTACAACATAAAATAAGAAATATTTTTGATAAATTTCCAAAAGTGATGCCAAATTCTAACTATATCAGTACAGTTGAAACGGGTGAAATGACCATCAGGTTAAAAAGGGATGAAGTTGTTTATTATAGACCATATAGGCTAGCATCGACAGAAAAAGAAAAAGTTCAGGAAATTATTTCTGATTTACTTAAGAAGAATATAATTAGAGAAAGTCAAAGTTCATTCGCTAGCCCAGTCCTTTTAGTAAAGAAAAAGGATGGCAGCGATCGCCTTTGTATTGACTATAGGGCTCTTAATAAAATTATTGAAAAAGATAGGTACCCGCTGCCGTTAATCGAAGATCAAATTGATAAATTAGGTAAAGCAAAATACTTCATTTCTATAGACATGAAAAATGGTTTTCACCAAATTCCTATAAAAGAGGAATGTATTAAATATACTGCTTTTGTTACTCCTGATGGGCATTTTGAATTCCTTAAAATGCCATTTGGTATCTGCAACGGCCCCTCTGTTTTTCAGCGGGCTATTAATAAGGCACTTAAAAACTTGAAATTTTTGTTGGTATATATCGATGACTTGCTGATTCCATTTTCAGAAATAGCTCAGGGTTTAGAATACCTCGAACAAACCATTGAGGCTCTATGTATGTCAGGATTTACCATTAATTTAAAAAAATGTAAGTTCTTCGTTCAAGAATTGGATTACTTGGGTAGACATATTTCAAGTGACGGTGTTAGGCCAAGCAATGACAAAGTTAACGCTTTAACTAACTCTCCAGTGCCAGGTACAGTGAAAGAAGTTCGCCAGTTCATGGGACTGGCGAGCTATTTCAGAAAATTTATACCCGAATTTGCATATCGTACGGCTTGTATCACTAAACTCACAAAAAAAGACCAAAAATGGCAATGGGGGCCCGAACAAAATGCAGCTCGAGAGTACGTTATAAAACATTTAATTTCCAAACCACTGTTGAATATATTTAACCCAGAGTTAAGAACTGAACTGCACACAGATGCTAGCAGCATTGGATACGGTGCTATACTTTTCCAAAAAAAGGATGACCAATGCCGTGTCGTAGCATATTTTAGTAAACGTACTTCTCCAGCCGAATCTAAATACCCCTCGTACGAATTAGAAACTTTAGCCATTTTTAATGCCCTTAAACAATTTCGGATTTATTTACTAGGTTTAAATTTTACTATTGTTACGGATTGTAATTCCATTAAATCAACCATGAATAAAAGAGATATTTCTCCTCGTGTAGCAAGATGGTGGACATATATGCAAGATTTTACATTTGATATTGTATATAAAAAGGGTAAATTCGTTACTCACGTTGATTATCTCAGTCGGAATCCCGTAATCACACCTGCAGAATCGTCAGAGGTAGTTAATATAATTAATGAACCAGATTCTCCACCATCTTGGCTACACTCGGCACAGAATAACGACCCTGAGACACAAAATCTTTTAGAGAAGGTTAGGACAGGTGATACAGATACAAATCGATACATGATCGGAAATAGCTTGTTGCTTTATAGGAACGAGGATGGGGATCCACCTAAATTTTTCATACCAAAAGGTTATCGACTCAGCTTATTACGGTTGTTTCATGATGAAAATTGTCACGTTGGTTATAACAAAACCCTAAACAAAATATCCGAAAACTTTTGGTTTCCTAGTCTTGCTGCATTTACAAAAAAATATATAAGTCATTGTTTAGTGTGTGTAGAGGGTAAAGGTCATTCGGGGCCAAAACAAGGCCTCCTTCACCCTATAGAAAAAACTATACCATTTCACACGTTACACTTAGATTGTACAGGACCATTTAGTGTATCTTCCGAAGGGTATAAACATATTTTAATAATAATAGATGGCTTTACAAAATACTGTTTACTTAAACCACTTAAGACGCTTAACGGTCAAGAATTAGTCCCAATCTTACGAGAAAACTTAACTTTGTTCAGTACACCTACCATGATAGTAACTGACAGAGGCACAAATTTTACTTCTGATCACGTACGATCATTACTTAGAAGTATGCAAATAAATCACCATATGATAGCCACGGGTACTCCTAGAAGCAACGGCCAAGTTGAAAAATATGTTGGTACCATAATTAATATGTTAACCACTACTGTTAACAATTCTTCAGAATGGCCAAGCGTTTTGTGGAAAATACAACAGTCTCTGAATACTACGATACAAAAAACAACAGGTTTTACACCAACAAGGTTGTTAATTGGTTGCAACGGAAATATACCTCCAATTCAGGCTCGCCTAGACGAAGTACAGGATAATGATTTCCTTCGGGACATTGATGCTGAAGCTGATAGGGACTTAGCTAGGCAACGTCTTAGAGAAGCTGCAGAAAACTATAAAAAACGATTTGATAGTACTCGTAGAAATAATATGGTTTTCAATATAGGTGATATAGTCTATGTAAATCAAAACCACAGAAGACATGACAAATTAAGTCCTAAATTCAAAGGCCCTTACGTTATAGTTGATATTTTAGAGCATGATAGAATTTCTCTGAAGGGGCTTAATACATTAAGGAATCTTACTGTGGCAAAAGAAAAATTAAGGCTTTGGCCGGGGGAATGGGTTGAACAAAATTCTTCTTTTGAGGAGTCCCCATAGCTCCAGCATCTTATGCCATGATAGATTATTATTTCTTTGTTATTATGTTACCATTTCATTATGTTTTGCTACAAGATCATGTTTATGTTGTTACATTATTATGTTTTTTTTTTACGATTATTTAATTATGATGTTATATTAATGATTGTTGTCTAATTAATGATTGAATCTTATAACAGAAAAGTTTTTACATTACTGCTGGTTGGTCACTGCCCTGATACCAGTCTGAAATTCATTCGTGGCAGGTGATAGGACTGGTATGTCAAGGCCAGAGGCTTGAATATATTGTTTGAATTGCTGGTCAGTCACTGCCCTGATATTAGTTTGAAATTCATGTGCAGCAAGTGATAGAACTAATATGCCAAGGCCAGAGACTTCTTGAAAATAAATATAATTCGTTGGGTACTTCGAGAGCGAAGTACAGGTCAGTCTGGCCGTGATAGATTATTCTTTAATTAGACACAAAGAAACACATCCCTATAATAATTATAACCTTGTTTACATGTGAAACACAACATAACAATAGTTTCTTATCAAAATATTATACATACTATTACGAAATACGTTTATAACATAAGTTTAAACTGTGTTCTTTCATTGTTGTTCTGTATAATATCATATTTAACTGTTTAATGTGACTTGTTTACTAATTATGCCATTGTAAGACCAAATAAGTAATAGAACTAATTAATTTAAACATATTTACTCTATTTTTATATAATTTAATCATAGTTTTATGTTAAAATGCAAGTATTAACAAGTCTGTATCAAAATCGTACGATGTGACGTCACTTGTTGACTATAGTTTATAAAAAGCCGCCGCTCCGCCGTTCTCGCCCCATTTCGTTCCGGAGCAGTCGCACCGAACGGACCTAAGTTAAGTAATTTGATATTATACCGTAATTATTGCTTATTATGATTATGTGATTTATGTGTATACTTCAACTAATGTAATGTACAATGCAAATATATAATATTTCTATTTATATGCCTATAAAGTAAATAGCTAATTGAAATATCTGAATTTTAAATAAATAAATCCCTTGCCCCTTAGTATGTCTATTATTTTTAACTCTTCTAAATACATTATTTTCTCACACGCGCTGTACACGGCTCTGCACGCGCTGCTCGCTACCAAGGCTCGCAGCAATGCCGTTAGCCTCACGCTGTACACCCACGACAACAGGTGAACACATACATACACTCGCTCAAGTACTGCGCGCTGTACACGGCTCTGCACGCGCTGCTCGCTACCAAGGCTCGCAGCAATGCCGTTAGCCTCACGCTGTACACCCACGACAACAGGTGAACACTTACATACACTCGCTCACGTACTGCGCGCTGTACACGGCTCTGCACGCGCTGCTCGCTACCAAGGCTCGCAGCAATGCCGTTAGCCTCACGCTGTACACCCACGACAACAGGTGAACACTTACATACACTTGCTCACGTACTGCGCGCTGTTCACGGCTCTGCACGCGCTGCTCGCTACCAAGGCTCGCAGCAATGCCGTTAGCCTCACGCTGTACACCCACGACAACAGGTGAACACTTACATACACTCGCTCAAGTACTGCGCGCTGTACACGGCTCTGCACGCGCTGCTCGCTACCAAGGCTCGCAGCAATGCCGTTAGCCTCACGCTGTACACCCACGACAACAGGTGAACACTTACATACACTCGCTCACGTACTGCGCGCTGTACACGGCGCTGTACCGTGCTGACCGCCATTGAGCCGCCGAGACGCTACGACGACAGGAAAATACTTACATTTTACATGTCACACGCCAGCGTGCGTCGCTGTCCCCGTACCACCACGAATCATTCATTGATTGGCCCTGTATCTGTGCCACGCCACTACATCCTGCAGGTGTTTGTTCACACAGAGTAGATGCGGATGGGCTGGTCTCGCTGTCCGCGCGGCTGGAGGAGCTGCGCCCGGCCGCTGCCTACTCGCTGCGCCTCACAGCCGCCAACCACGTCGGACTGTCGCCGCACTCTGAACCCTTGATGTTCACCACACTCGAAGAAGGTAGCTCATCACTTTATTGTTATTTCAGTAGTAGGTATCTACTTAAGAGATTATAATAACACTATGGATATAAAAATACAGGAAAATAAAGTACAGAAGTAAATAGCTCCCCTACCTATTTCTGTACTTTATTTTTCATGGGCCGGGGTTCATAGCGCCGGGGGTAATTTGTTCCGGCACAGATAACTTTATTAAGAAAAGAGATAGCAGTAACTGTGAAATGCATCACTGAACGCTGCACCATAACGCTGCTTCGGCAACCATTTTAGTTACGCTGTAAAGACTTGTTAGTATGGTTTTCGCTTGGTGGATCATATTTGTATCAGCGACCAACCATTCTTGTCATTTAAGTAGTCAACGAGTACTTAAATGCTAAGAATAGTTGGTCGCTGTGATTACCTCCAGACACACGCAACACAGGTTATATGAGTTCATATAATTGTTTATTTTATTTGCCTGTATATGTCGATTTATTTTAATTCAATTTTCATTATTGTTGACTTAATCTACATATGACAATGTTTTTTTATGAGTTGTATTGCAATATGTGGTTAGCTAGCAACCTTGAAAATTGATCATATTATTTTTGCCAGAGCAACCGGCAGCAAGTTCAAGTTCGTCATGCTCCCTTACGGTCGAACCCAATACACTATCTATCACGTTTGGGCATACTGGAGATATTAAAACCTATCTATCTATGATTTAAACGTCCCAATAATCTATCAGAGAATAACATAGTGTGTAGGTAGTATTATACTACCTACACACTATGCCGGCGGCATGGCCACCGGCTTTTGCCACGCGGCACGTACCCCCGGCTTTTTCGCCTTCATTTCTTTTGTGCGGCTTTGTGCGGCAGGGCCGCAAAAAAAAAAAAAAAAAAAAAATAATTTAAAAAATTTCTCGCGTTAATATCATGCTGACGTGACACAGACAATTTTAAATTTGCCGCGAAATCGTAAACAAATGACAAATGAATAAAACACATACACAATAATATTGGCAAAGAATTCGATTTTCAATTATTTATTTTTATTATATCGTTTATAAGTGGCCAGTTCTAAAAACTTTCAGTGTCGCCCTCGTATGTATAAGAACACAAATCATTGGTATTCACACACTTATACACACACCCCAACACACACGCACACATACACAAACACAAACTCACGCATACCAGTACCCCCTATTTTTGATTTTTATTTAATTTTGTTTTATCAGGACTTTATTATTGTAATTTGTTTTTGTTTTACTTTTATTAATACTTTGTTCTCAATTTTTAAGTTAATTTTGTTTATTTTTTTATTTGATGAGAGTATTTTATTTGCTTTAATTTTATTGTAAGTAATTTCTCATAGTTTATTTTTTTAATGTAATTTATACTAAGATAATTTTATCACATTTTGCTGCTATATTGTACTTAACCTAAACGGAATAAGTCACTGGCTCCTGAAATACAAGTACTCTAACCTAGCTCTGGGGCCAGCTAGCGGCTAGCTCCGGTCTCAAATTTTTTGTATTATAATAAAGAATTTATTATTTTTGTAGTGTTTTTTCTTCTCAGCTCTTTAGCTGGTTTTTGCAACATTTACGGGCCGAAGCCAAGTAAATGCAGCGTGTGGTGTGTTATATTGAGAATGCGTTATGATGAGGACCTATTTCGTTTTCACCTATTTTCATGAACTTTCTCACAATTCGACATGTATTTAAAATTACAGCTTTTGGTAAGGTGATATAGAGAGATTCTTTTAGGTTATGTCATTTAAGGCTGTGGAGAAGGTGATTCAGGATGATGCCTGTTGTGGAGAGGACTTTAGGGACCACTACTGTAAGTTGTAACTAGTGGAAGAGCGGAACTTCCTAACACAAGCATATTTCTTACCAAATGGAGATGACGGTGCCCGACCGGTTAAATGGAAATTCCCCTAAAGACCTAATGTAAATGTATTTTAAGTTATTGAATTAAACATTTTATTTATTTATTTTATTTACATATAATGCGAAAAACGTATGGCTGTACTTAACACAATTAAATTCGAATAATTTACCCTCGAAACAGAATCTTAGATATTTTCGAGATTCTTTGTGCATTTAAATTAAGATATACGCGTCTTTGAGGTCAATTGATACCATTTCACAATAAAATTATAGAATACGTTACAATTCTAATGCAGTTCTTATGTCCTTTCATTTAAAATCGTAAGTTTTAACGAATTTATTAGAATTTTTAAAATAAAAATGAAATGCTGCTCGTTGGTAAGCGCATCACTTAAGAATGGCTGGAGCGAATGTCTATTTTTTGTTTTGAAATAGGCGGAATAAGGTTTTTATGTAAATAAAAATTAGAAAAACGTCCGGGAAATTTTCAAATTTGGGAAAAGCTAAATGTACTTTGTATGGGATTGTTATATGAATGGTTGAAAATTCGACAGAACAACGTCTGTCGGGTCAGCTAGTTTATAGTAAAACGCATCTTGCAATTTGCTTTTGGTACCAAAATACTTGAAATAACATAGATCTAACTAAAGATTATTAAGTTCAATTAATTTCATTATTAATAAAGAAAAGACACTTTGCATTTTTTTCTCCGAATAAATGCAGATTCAGGTATGATTATAGATTGGGCACGCCACGATTGCGGCGATAAGTCCCCTCTTTGAGGAGTGGATAGAGAGACGACACGGAGTCCTCACCTTCCGCCTGACGCAGGTCCTCACCGGACACGGTTGTTTCGGGAGGTTCCTGTTCAGGATAAAGCGGGAGGAAACGCCCGGGTGTCACCATTGTGTGGATCGCCCGGAGGACACGGTGGAGGCTTGGGCGGGGCAACGCCGTGTCCTCACGGAGGCGATCGGCGGGGGCGATCTCTCGTGTCCGGCCTTGGTTCAGGCCATGGTCCGGAGCGAGAGTGCATGGGAGGCCGTCACCTCCTTCTGCGAAGCAGTTATGCTCGCGAAGGAGGAGGCGGAACGCGCGAGAGAGATGGAAGCTGCACGCCCTCGCGCCTCTAGTCGCCGCAGGAGACGCCCCGGGCGTCGGGAGTCACGAGCCGACTTCCGGCCACCGTAGGCGCGGGCTTGCGGACGGTGAGCAATGGGGAGCTCGCCGGCCGATAAGGACCAGTGGTCGACGGCGCGTTGTGTTCCACGCGCGCCTCAAAGAGATGTCAGCAGCAACTGACGGGGTCCGTAAGGACCAATGTCTGCTGGGGTTGCGGGTTTGTCCGAAAGGGATATCGCGGCCCCGGCACACAGGCAACGGAAGGAACACGGGTGGGTTTTAGTCAGTAAAAGTCTGACACGCCTTCTCGCTCTGCCCGATCGGGAGGAGTCATTTGATGATTACCCACCCAAAAAAAAAAAAAAAGGTATGATTATAGATTCACATGAGTTTCAGATTAGTTTAACAACAGATAAAAGGTTACGGAAGCGGAACTTCCAATATTTTCAAAACTAAACGTTGTAACTTTTGCATACAGATATCGAATACGGATGACGACTCAATAAAGAAACGGAAAGATATAAATATGTCAACTCAAAAGGTCTATTTATATTAAATCTATGAATTTACCTAAATCATTTCAACCTGACTTTGACTGGAGGCTAAATAAAATAAAACGTTTTGACCATCGAATAAAAATTGGTGTTTACCAAGTTGAAATATATTTCCTGACGCCTCAACGACGGGGTGGGGGGCGGCCTGAGGAGGAAGGTCCGCGAGCGGGCAGTGGTCGAATACTGAACGAGAACAACACGTAAATTATTTAGAACTGCTTGCCGCATTAAGTTTTTGTTAAAAACTTCTTTAATTGTCAACTATTACATCGCGTTGACAATTCAACAGCAGTAGCATACATAAATAAAATAGAATACCCTCATCTCATAAAAATAACTCGTGAAATATTTTAACTGGTAAAGGTAATATATAATTAGGTGAAGCAAAAAACCTTTCGTTTTTGCCTGGTACCTACATAATATCTAGATTGAATATAATTGCAGATTACGCATCACGAAGAACCTACCTGACATAGAACAGAAGCTGTCCGACTGAGCCTTTGGCAGTCTGACTCGCACATTCAGTCATCCAAAAATAGTTGCATAAATAACAAATGTGCTACATACGAGGTGCTCGTACATAGGCACCGTGACTCAGATGCATTCGCGATAGATTCGTTTACAGTTTCATGGTCAAATTAGGATTTCCATGCATTCCTGACATTTTCAGTCATACAGTATTATTTTCCGAATTTGTGCGTAAAATAATAACAGACAAGGCACGGAATAATCGTATCATGGTCGTACCCTTCTAGCCAACACAGCCATGGTACCCCGTGTTTGGATTTAATCATTAATTGATATAATAATTATAATGCTAGCATCTTTAGCACCTAATTCCATGTAACAATACGACATTCACTTGAGGAAATAGTGGAACTTCTGTGAAATTAATCCTGTACCCACAGTAATTACCTTTTTAACCCTACTCTTTTAGGACGGTTGTCAATTATGGTAATCTCAATTCATACAGATCTGCTGTTTCCCTGGTGCCGAACCCAGTACCTACTACCTAAGTAGTTAGTGAAGATAGAGTAAAAAGATTCCATAAAGGGGTTTTTACACTAAAACCACCAAGACCTAAATATGACGTTACCTGGAATACCAATTTAGTATCTGATCAATTGAGTTCATGGCATCTTAATGAGGAATTACCCTCAGATAAGCTTACAAATAAAACCATTATTTTTTAGATAAAAGTAAGCAATGTTCAAAACCTTTCTTAGTGTATAACAGTTAAAATCACTGATATTATCTATATTTCTGACTTCCAGACCGGGACTAGACTTCAACAACCTACTACTAATTTAACTTTTTCATAAAAATAAAAATAAAACAGCCATAAGCCCAGCCACTAAATTACGGTGTTATAGAGAACGCAATCTTAGGAAAATTTAAGATTTATTTGTTGGAATTACGAAACCTCATAGACCAATAGGAACGCAAACCCGCTGAATAAACATTATAACGTCGGATGCAAGACTCAAACATCTCGCACAAAGCACGTTTTTACAGGTACTCTCATTATTATTTTTATAGTATTTATACATAATTGTCTACAGATAGCTGAGATAGAGAGAGAGAGTTGTGATAGCTATTATAAGAAAAATTATTCCTTAATTAGATATATTCATTTGTGTTTCATATAACCCTTTGAGCAATCAAAGGAACCGCCTAATTATTATTGTCAATCCCAGAAGTACAAAATTGTTATTTCTTATTATTGATTGCAACAAAACAAATAATAATATAATTATTTTGATATTTACAAACATTATTTATCATTGATAATATTTCCCGCAATACTCTCAAAGTCTACATGTGTAAATTAATCTCGAGGACGAGGCGCGAAGTATAATTTATGATTAAACAAACTTACCTGTACATGAAGTTCTATCATAATTATACGAGCGCCGAGTCCGAAGAAATTAGTAATCCCACCCTCCCAGTGCTGTACCTACACACCTCAAATTGTCTATAGAGTCTCGGAAATACATCAATGAACCACAGGATATTTTACTCTAAACTAAATGACTGGCGACAATCGTCTGAGAGCGGAACAGGACAAAGTACCCACAAAAAAAAAAAAACGAAGGTATGACAAATTAAATTGCCATAAAGAAAAATTTAATATAATATTTATTCTCAACTTAGTGCATGAGTGGTGACAACTATGCGTAACTACATGTGTAAAATACTAATCTCTTCGGAATCGGCGCTCGTATAATTATGATAGAACTTCACGTACAAGTAAGTTCGTTTAATCATATAGTATAGTTTATGTGTGTCATTTTCTAGGATAGTTTGTGGTGTGTAATTATAGTACGGAGTATTTGTGTCTTGTATTAGTGTGTATTTATATGGATATTTTGACAACCTGGACAGCGAATGACCGTCCTCCATTGCCCCTTACATGACAACAGGAAGGTGCGCAGAGTTGCATCTACTTTATACAACTCCAGTACCCTCATGAGCCATATATGTGGCACCGAGTCATTAGGCCATTGGCTGTCACGACTATCGGCACAATGATCGCTGAGTCCACATCCCACATATCGACAACCTCGCAAGCCAAGTCAAGATATTTGATTTGTTTATCTTTCTCGGCTTTCACGACGTTCCCGTCATGCGGCACTGTTATATCAATAATTCAAATTCAAATCTTTATTGCATATCACATGTTTTACAAGGTCTTAATAATAATAATAATAAAGTTCACATGGACCCTGTCGGGCACAACAATTTCATAAAGATATGACATTATCCTTCAAAAAATCAAATACAATTACATTATATAATATCACATTTAAATATATTATGTGATAAACGTCTTTGCAAATTCTCACTAGCTCTATAAATCATGAAAAAGAATTAATTAATTTCAAATAAATAAAATCACACAAATTGAATTATTCAAAGATTAATTTATTGGAAAAAAATTATGTCACAGATTAAATTAATATAAAAAGTCAAATAAAAATGTAATAAAAAATAAACAATTCATAAAAAAAAAAATATGTCAATATGTCACAGATTAAAATAGTATTAAAGAATCAATAAAAGTCAAATAAAAATAAATGTCTAAAATTGAATAAATGGTGGAAGTCATTCCATTTAAATGTCATCATTAAAAAATTCATTAAGTGAATAGTAGCATTTCTCCACCAGTAATTTTCGGAGCCGCTTAATAAATATATATTTCATTTTGTTCCATTTTTATGTCGTTTGGTATTTTATTACATATTTTAATTGATGTACGTGGGGGCTCGTGCTGTGTAATTTTAGCTTAGATTGCGGTATTACGAGCATATTTTCAAACCGTGAACGTGGTGCATATCGGCGAGGTTGGTCTGCAATTTTAAGTGTGGATATTGTCTAACGAATTTACATATTTCTAGAATACACTCGTAAATAGATGTCAAAGTTAGTATGTCTAGTTTCCTAAAATGCGGTCTACAACTTACGTCATTGTCAATATAAACCATTATCCTGATACACTTTTTCTGTAGGATAAACAAGTCGTTGCTATCTACACCATTTCCCCAAAGAGTAATACCGTAGTTAAGCCAATACGGCATATGCATAGTATGTGGATAGCACATTTTTCAAATCTGTAGTTTTTTTGAGCTCTCGTAATGCGTAGATAAAACTAGATAGTTTAAATTACATTTTTTGTATGTGCGCTTTCCAGGTCATGTGGATATCTAAGTCTAGACCTATCAAAGTAAAAGTATTTACGCATTCCAATTTGATACTATAATAAAAACTACCCTAAATCTAAAACAACTAATACCTCAAAGTAGGTACTAATTATAATATTTACTTATTTACGATATTTCAGGGATTAGGAAAATAATATGAAACACCAAGATATTTTGTCATTCATTTATATTTATTTGCCAACATCAAATCCAATATTCTACACAATACCATCACATCTCTTATTCCCAACATAATATCTCTATATAATTAATATTCTAATATTAATTGTAAAACTAATAGGTTACCTTAATTTACAGTAGATCTCCAACAACTCTATGCCAATCTATCTTTTAACAAACTCAAACTCAAACTCAAAGCATTTATTTCAAATAAACCAATTACAGGTACTTTTGAATTGTCAAGAGGTCGGTCAGTCAGAAATATGAAGCTAGTTGCCCATTCCAACGCAAAGTAGGTTCCTATGGAGAAGAACGGGCAAGAAACTCCACGGACACTCTTTTAAATCAGAATATTTTTACAAAAAATTGGTTACATCATTCATGTTGTAATTATACATGTGAGAACAATGTAGAAAGACGTGCACATTAAAAGCGTCCGTAATAAAAAACAAAAAAAAAACAAAAATTGAAATAAGCTGTAGCAGCTAAGAGATGACCAGTCCCCACTGACGGCGCCCGTTCACGAACATGACGCATGGATCAGCACCATTTAGCTCAACCATTTTGAAGGGAACTTAATGATCCACCACACACGCCACCACCAGCGAGACATTTGAGTGAGCATGACATACTCTGAGCCGCCAGGGCACATTCAAGTCAATCAAAGACGTACCCAGTAAAAGTTAGCTGTAAAGTAGGTACATAGTGCTCACACATGTGCTATGCAATTATATAATACTAAAAGACTGAATTTATACAATCTAATGATAGTTTTACAATCTTCAGCAGCTCCAACAATATTTTTGAATGCTAATCAATTAGTTTATGCGCCCTTGTGGAGCTGGACCAGCGTTGAGCCAAGCACTTTTGTCATCGATGTAATCCCCCAACTTATAATATGCTTGGCTGCATAGTGTACGTTTTATACAAGATTTAAATTTTGTTTCATTCAGTTGGAGTATGTGGGGAGGTATTTTATTGTAACATTTCAAACATTACCCCATGAAGGATGAGTCTAATTTAGCCAGTCTGAAACCCCGTTGAATTAATTGGTCCCTATTTCTAGTCCTATAATTATGTCTATCACCTCTTTTACTGAAAAGACTTAGATTTTTCCTAACGTACATGATGTTTTCATAGACATATTGACAAGGTACCGTCATGATGTTAATATCTTTAAACAGTTCCCTTAGAGAATCGCGCCTGCGGAGGCCATATATTGCTCTGATGGCTCTTTTCTGCAGAATAAAAATAGACTCGATATGTGCAGCCCGTCCCCATAGTAAAATACCGTAAGACATGATACTATGAAAGTAACTGAAATAGACTAGCCTCGCGGTACCTACATCAGTTAATTGACGGATTTTTCTTACAGCATATGCTGCTGAACTTAGGCGTCCTGCAAGAGATGTTAAATGAGGACCCCATTGCAGCCTTGAGTCGAGCGTGATCCCCAAGAAAACAGTTTTATCGACGAATTCTAATTTCTCCCTATTCAATACAATGTCACAATCACTACTTTTAACATTCGGTAAAGCAAATCTAATGCATTTAGTTTTATTCCCATTTAATACTAAATTATTGGCAGTGAACCAATTTTGGACCTGCAGTAGGGCGTTATTTACGTCGTCAAGATTTGATGCACGTCTATTTATCTTAAAAATCAGAGAAGTATCGACAGCAAATAACACCATTTGTGGTTGTTTTTTTAATAAATGGGGTAGATCATTTACATATACTAAAAAGAGGAAAGGACCCAATATCGAGCCTTGTGGGACACCCATTTTTACTTATAGACCGAGTGAATTGACCCCATTAATTTGAACTTGCTGTTGTCTATCATTTAAATACGATTTTACCAAACTGAGCGCAAGTTTACCTAGTCCGTAATGCTCAAGTTTCAAGAGTAAGGTCTCATGATTTACGCAGTCAAATGCTTTTGAGAGGTCACAAAAAAATCCTATGGCATCTTGGGCCTCCTCCCACGCTGTAAATATGTGTTTTAATAAGGTGACACCGGCGTCAGTCGTACAACGTCCTTTGGTGAACCCATATTGCTGATCGTGTAAAATTTGGTTGGTGTTAAAATGATTAAGCATTTGATTGAGCATTACCTTTTCGAACACCTTGCTGAATACCGGCAGCACGGATACTGGTCTATAATTGTTGGTGTCTTTACTGTCCCCAGATTTAAAAAGGTGTATAACCTTACTGTATTTCATTAAATCCGGGAAGACTCCTTGATCCACGCACAAATTAAATATTAAAGCTAAGTATGGTGCTATAGTCTCGATTATGGATGTACAAACTTTGATAGATAATCCCCATAGATCTTCGGTCAATTTGATTTTAATTTGCCGAAAAGGTTTTATAGCTATCATAGGGTTTATATGTTTAAATTTAAATTCAACCGGGCAGCCATTACATACAGTACATTGCTTTTAATAAATCTATTGAGACATCGGGTGAGGAATTTAAAGCTTCCGTCGTTTTATATGGTATATTAGTAAAGAAACTTACAAATTCTTGAGCTACTTCTAAGTTAGAGCTTATGACACCACGTGAAGTCTCCAATGTGAACTCGGTGTTTCGTATTTTTTTCCTATTAGTTTCATTATTTATAACTTTCCAAACTGTTTTAACTGATTTGATCTCTTCTTCTTCTTTGATTTTCTGCTGATTTGATCTTGTTGCTAATATGCAGAGCTTTAGCTATCTTGCATGTATTTTTAAAATTTTTGGAATATGTAGCAACATACTTGTTGAAATTCTGAGTGTTAATGTAAGGCTTAAAGCCATACAGCTCGAACAGTCTTTCCCTACTTATCCTAATACCTCTAATTGCCCAGTCACTAAAAATAAAATTAGGGCAAATATTTTTTGTTTTCTTTTCAAAAGTTTTATTGAATTCTGTGTGCACTAATGAAAAGAATTCATTAGTGCACACAGAACACACCCTCATACAATTTATTTGCATCGTTCATATTATGGCCCAGAGCATTTAACTTATTATTTAGGGTACTATTGAATCTATTTAATTTGCCAGTTATGTAATTGGTCTAAATTGTATTTACACTTTTTGCTTAAGTTTTTTAAACTTAAAAGTTACCGTTTGTCCACTATGATCAGACGGCAAATAATTTACGATGGCTTTATCTAAATAATCACAATCGCAGAAGACATTATCGATACAAGTAGCAGAAGTTGGAGTTACTCTAGTTGGTTCAGTAAAAACATTAGACAAATTGAACGATTTAAAAAGGCTTAATATTCTACTGCTATTTGAATTATTTTCCAGAATATTTATATTAAAATCACCACAAATAACTGCGGTTTTGTTACTTGATGCAAGTTTCGCTAGGACATCTTCCATTATTGACTCAAATAAAGAATAGTTCTGATAATTAGGGGGTCTGTACACACACACTACAACATGCTTATCCAGCTCAACACAGGACAGTTCAATGGAATGTTCAACTGATAAACCAACTATGTCATTACGTTGCTTAGATTTTAAAGAATTTTTTATCAAGATTAGAGAACCTCCACGCAGCATAGATTTACGGTTAAAGCAACTGCCCACAGTATAGTTCTCATAATTAATTAGCATTTGGTAATCCTTTAACCAATGTTCAGTAAAACAAACAATGTCAAACTTTGTTTTTTCTAAAAACATTTCAATTTCTAATAATTTGGAAGAAATACCTTGAATATTTTGATGAAATAATTTCAAGGTATTCTGCTGATCTCCTTTTTGATATTTATTTATTTTAGAGCAAGAAGACACCTTGTTGTTTTTAGGTATAAGAATATTCTTACAGGTACCTTCTGTTGTCTTACAAACTAGTTTAAATTACTATCCAGTGAGCTCATAGTGAGTGAGGGACATGGAACCTCCTTCGTACAACCGACACAGCCACTAGAAACATCCTACCGCCGCGCACGTCCGAACAAGAAGGCCGTTGGTGCGCCAGTTTGACTTCTCGAACCTTTCGGTGTTGCCAGTACAAAACCCAACAATAACCCAAGTATTAATAAATTGAAACCTAACACTCGACCATCCTGACATCATGCATGTCCTCATGCACGCAAGTGAATTAGCATCTAAAACCTAACACTCGGCTTGCAATTATTTACAATTTATTTCGAAAACTTATAAGTAAGTACATTGTTTGAGAACCATACAATTCGACCTGAGACGCATTAGGTCTGATATGGAATTTCACGAGTTTAGAGGAGAGCCAAAAGAAAGATCTTGACAAAATCGTGTCAAAACTATTGTTTAATAGCGATTAGGCTAATAAAAATAGTATAATGTTTTAGATAAGTCTTGTACCTTTGGATCGGTATAGTAATAAAACTAGTCACAGTATAATAATAATATTTTATTAATCAAAAACTACTTTTTTGGTGACATTCAACCTTATGCTTGTACAGAGTTATTAAAAGACCAATCCTTTTAATTCTATTTACTGATCCAAATTTATGCCTGCAATTTTTTGTTAAATTCAATGCGTATTGTTAGCTTTTATTTAACATGTAACATTATGCTTAACAATTTTTTTTTAATTAAGTTAAGGCCGATCTTGTAATATATCTATGTACGTAGCATTTAAATTAATTATTATGAAGTACATAAGGTCGGAACTAATAAAATATAATTAAAAAAATAATCAAAGCTAGAAACACTTTCCAACTTATTTTTTGTAAATTAAAAATGAATAGCACTATTACATCTTATCAAGTAAAAAATTATTAAAATCTTAGAAGCATTTCGGATGAAAGATATTTCGGTAAAATTTTCTGCAAATGTATTTTTATTAAATAATATTCTGGGCTGGTCTTTGTTTAATCTTAAGCCAAACACATTCTGATATTTTCAAAGTCAAAGTCAAATCATTTATTTCAAATAGGCTCTTGCAAGACACTTTTGATCGTCAAAACTTACGAAAAATTGAATTGATTCTAGTCGCACCTTCCAAAAGGTAGTTTTCGTATGGAGAAGAATGGGCAAGAAACTCCACGGTTACCATTCTTTTAAAATGTTTTACAATATTTGGTATATGGTACATTACTTATATAATAATATGTGAAGACGATGCATCTAAAAATTTAAAATAAATTACTATACCACAATAGGTAAAAAGAATTTAAAAAAAAGCAACAACAGAAAAATTTATTACTTATGTGATAGATACATGGTTCTCACATATTTACAAACATTGTAAAAGTAGACGATTTTCCTAAAATTTTACAATTAATAAGTCAGTGTGTGAGGAAGTTATCACAGAATGTAAAATCAATGTCATATAATAAAATATAATAATTTATACAACTTAAATTAGCAACCAGTTTGATTTTGTCTAGATTCTAGATTATCCTATGGAGCAGGACCAGCATGTTTCCAAGCATTCTTATCTTGGATATAATCCTCTAATTTGTAATATGCTTGTTTACAAAGTGTACTTTTAATATGAGTTTAAAATTTTCTTTAATTTAATTGTAATATATCACAAAGTATTTTGTTGTAACATTTAACACCCCATAAAAGATGTATGTACTTTAGATAATCTGAAAAATGGTTGATCTTTATTTCTAGTATTAAAATTATGTCTATCACTTATTTTATTAAAAATATGTAGATTTTCGCTTACATACATAATATTTTCATAAATTAATTGGCCGTCATAATATTAATCTCTCCAAATAAATCCCTGAGATTCGCGACGATGTAGATCATAAATGGCTCTGACAGCTCTCTTTTGTAAGATAAAGATGGATTCAATGTCTGCAGCCCAACCCCACAGTAAAATGCCATACGACATAATACTGTGGAAGTACTTAGCTAAAATAGACCAAACGCACGGTTTACTTAGCACGTACTTACCTACTTTGGCCAAGACCAACACAAACACTTCTAATTTATAATAGGTATTACTATGGATATGGATTTTAATACATACGGTTACATTCATAGAACAACAAGTAGATAAGTAAGTATTTACCTAAACAAGCACTTTCAAATATAGGTACACGCATCGACTTCCTGTCTTGTCTTCTCATGACAATAACTTGGCCCTGCTATTGGATCCTCGTATAGATCTCGTATATCGTCCTCTATAAAAACAAAAAAATATTTTCAACAATTTTATTATACTCGTAGTTTAGATACCTACTTTGCAACTTACCACATACTATACCGATTTGCTTCTAAAAAGAGTAGTTATGTAAGTAATTCACTTACCAGCCACTAATGCACCTGGGCCTAGACAAATGGCATTCGCTTCGGAGCGATTCTATTACGACAATCGCTATCGCTACAACGATATCGAAGTTCAATTAGTAGACAAAGTACACTTCGTTTCGCTATCGTCTCATCCATTGGTTTGTTCGATAAAAATTACATTTTGTCTTTGGTCTTTCGTGAGCAAATTCAAATTCCATTCAATGTCAAATTCCACGCTGTCGCTGTCAATTCTTGTTGTCAGTTGAACTCCGATAGTACGAGAGACCACGACCAAAACCATGTCGCATCGTTTTACAGTCAAAACCGTATAAAATCGTTAGTTTAGATGATTCTGAACTCGACTCGGTGGGCAGTGCCGGTCAGAAACTTCACAGTTTTATGGGAGCCCATTTCTGCTATATCAAAAGAAACAGGCAGACGGTTTCATTACATATTATAAATGTACATAGGTTTCGTAATTTTAATACGAATAAGTTTGCAGACATTTTGCGTGTCCAATGTGGCCTGAGCGCAAAATTTTACCGATCGGTCTCCCAGTAACCTGGTTCAATTTTTTTTCTATCTTTTATACAGTTACCGGGGTTACAAAAATATGATTTCTTACATTTTATATGGTATGTACCTATAATTCCAAAAACCAAAAGAACGATTCGAAGTCGCCCGGAAAACGCGCGGTTGTTGTTACGCTCCTATCACTCACGACAGGACATGAAAGTTTTTAAACACGTTCAAAATGGTTCAACTCATAAGAGGCTCACACTTTCTTCTGAAAAACAATTTATTCACATCAATTGACCAATGTTCACCTGAAAACAAGAATTTCAGACGGGTTGCTATGTTTTGCTTTTTTGACTCATTTTTAACTTTTCAACTTTTCAAAATTTTCAGACGGGTTGCTATGTATTAAATTTTTTGCCTCATTTTTTACTTTCTCAAATGGTCTCCTTGCTACGTGCGACGCTACTGCATTCTAAAAATTGTGTTTTTGGTATCTAAAATCTATCGTTGAACTCCATTCTTAAAATCAGACAAATTGCTATGACAGACATATTTCAGAATGCGGTCCGGTCAGACGTGACGCGAAAAATGTATGAAATTATGATTTTTTGTATTCAGAATAACTAAATCTATCGATTGTATATGGTTTTGTTCGTAAAACGATAAGGCAAAAATGTTGGTCACGGGCTCTCGTACCACGACTTTTACTCCGGGACGAAAATTCAAAAGTGATAAAATTCTATAAATAATGCATTTCATCGAGACTTTCGAATAGGGATGATGATTAAAATTATTTTTTTGTCCGTCAGGTAGATTATATCAAATATTGGACACGTATTTTATTTTTTACGTAATCAAAATATTACGACGTAGCGAGTAGCGAGCCCTCACTTAGATGCGTTTTATCGAAGTATTTTTTTATAAATATGATAAAGCAAGAAACACGTGTCTAATATTTTTTTGTTATCTGACAGACGGATTTAATAGAATTTCTCTAATATAAATTTTACTCCTCATTAAATTACCATACCCCCGAGTAAACTCCAAAAGTCGCCATTTTGTTTCGTTTTCCACAGGGTTTTGACGTTCGCTAATGTTTCCATCATAAGAATCGAAAACTAGCGATAACGCTTGTCAAAAAATGTCACTTGGCTACGCATTTCTATGGAAGTTATCGTTCGACGCTGTCGATTCGTTTGATGGAAACGAATGATGATGACATTGTCTAGCTAATTTCTATTCGTTATCCTATGATCACGTGACATTTCCATAGCTTAAGTCAACCGCATACATTTTTGACTTTTCTACTGGCGATATCGCTAATCGAATGTTACTTTGTCTAGGCCCTCTGTTTCGCTAGGTTTAGCTTGGTAACTGCGGGACCGAATCAAATTTAGAAGATTGGCTAGTTTGCGTCTTTTATTGAGTAATTGGGTGAATATAACATTCTGCAAAAAAAAAAGAGTATGTACACCTAAGTAGTTAACAACATGTTAATACTATTACCGATAAAATCACTAACCCACACCACACGATTTGACGATATAAAACCTATTTAGTACCTATTTATGGGTTTTGTACTTACCTGATCTTCAGTCATCCATTGCTTAGTATATTAAGTACTTATAAAATCATTCAATAATCACCACTAGTTCACCCACAAGCAATTAAATGCACTATTATTTCGACATTACTAACTATTCGCGCGCGAATAACTTCTATTCATGTAAACAAAACAAACGCACGCGGGACGCGCTCGGTGCAGTGCGCTGATAGGTCAAACCACCTTGGCGCCGAAAACGGCCAAGTGACCGGCGATAATGTCCGATGTCACTCTATCGGCGCGTCGGTGTGCGGCGTCGAAGTCAATGGAATAGTGTTTCTTTTTCACATATGCATTTCTGTACAACGTTAAAGTAACACTTTTTAAAGGCAGGACTAATTATGCTTATAGACCTTAACCAAACAAATAAAAAAATTGAGGCATAACAGTACATCTCAAGGCACGACATCTGATTATTTAATTTCAAGAGGCATAAAGTTCTATCTGACAATACGTATTATTTTTACCAACAATTCTTGTAGAATAAAGTCGAATGACAAAATAGTCCTGCCTTACGCGTAAAATAATTTAAAAGCATACAAGCTGAAGTCAATGTTCGACCTTCTAGTTACACCAAAATTTTAAATATAAATACTGTAGTTGCTATCAAACCTTATTCCACGATATAAATTCAAAAACTCGACAGATCCGACCTTATGAATTTGTATATCTACCAGAAGAAAAAGAGATAGAATTATGATTTTTATATGCTTAGAAAGAGCGCGGGATACTGGTTTCAGCTGACTATTAAAGTAACTTTGCTCCGATCTCGAAATCCGACCTTATGCGTCTCAGGTCGAGACAACCATAATATAAAATATAATACAAATGAGAGAAAAATTATTGAAATTTCCACTAGGTATGACTTGATGGTATGACGTAAACTCAAACTCAAAGCATTTATTTCTATTTAACCATTTACACATTACATTTACTTTTGAATTTTCAAAGAGTCGTCAGTTAGTCAGAAAGTTGAAGCTAGTCGCCCATTCCAAAACGTAGGTAGATCTCTATGGAGAAGAACGGGCAAGAAACTCCACGGATACTCTTTTAAATCAAGATATTATGAAACCCTCGGTACATTATACTTGTTGCTTCTATATTATGTGAGAACAATGTAAAAAAAAAACAATTTCAAACCAAAATACATGTTTAAAGATAAGCCCTAGCAGTAAGAGATGACCAGTCTCCACTGACTCAAAACTCAACTCACCCATTTGAGTGTGCATGACATACTTTCAACTGTCGTTCTCTTTCAAGTCACACACACATTTTAGTAACATTATAAATAGCTACATGGCAACAACTTTTTTTTTTTTTTTTTGTAAATATTCTGCACGGAACTTGCTATAAAATGCACTGACATTTGCTTTTATACCTTTCTACATTTAAAAACTGCAAATTACGTAACTGGCGTGCCAAACGACTTTCGGAATAAAATACCTATTATTTCAATCAAGTTTGCAATCGACTTCCATTCACTAACCGGCAAGTCTCAATCTGCCTAGCCTTTTCCCAACTATGTTGGGGTCGGCTTCCAGTCTAACCGGATGCAGCTGAATACCAGTATTTTACATGGAGCGACTGCCTCTCTGACCTCCACAACCCAGTAACTGGGTAATACGATACTCCATGGTAAGACTGTTGTCAGCCTTTCGGGCTTCTGACGACTCGTAACGACTGTCAAAGATACACGAATGACACTAACCGGCAAGTCTATTACGCATAAAATAGCAATTATCGACACTAGCGCCAAAACAAATAAGTACCAATCTTCGAAACTAACGTAATAAGAAATTTAACTTTAAAACACATTTGTAACAAAAGCTTAGTCATGAACAAAAATTACTTGAAAATCCACTGTCTACTTGAAATTTACCAAATAGCTTAGCGTCGGCTACAAGATGCTTATGTAGGTGAAAATCTGTGTTTACTTGGACTACAAACGATATTCGGCTGTTCTCAACAAGTACGTTTTAAAATATTAATAACATGAAAAACAAAAGAATAATAATATTAATGAATTGCTGACTGAAGCATTTATTTTCACATAGTTTTTTGTTTACTGTCGTGAAATTTATTATTGTTTGCTAAATTCACTTTAAATGAATGATATTGACTTGAAATTAATTATTAACAATCATAACTATTCATACTTGCACGCCATAACATGTGGCAAACATGTCTGAACTTATATTTTTTTTATTTTTATTTTTTATCCTGCACGCACGTTTTTATTCTTGTATGTGTTCGAGCAAATAATTAAATCTTATCTTATCTCAATAAAGTTAACAGTACTTAATTCTGTTTCAGTATAAAATGGCAAATAGAGTGTCCAATGACCAACTAGATGAACTTTATGAATTTCTAGCCGTCCTTACCCAATTCGTCAATTATGTAAATACAGACGCAAACATAACTAGAATAAACTGAATGAAGTCTTTTACGCTACAAACCGTTTATTCTAATGAACACTGTACGACGAAGTAAAATGTACACAATTTTAGGTAAAATTCTTCGAATTATAAGACCAATTTGTATTTATCAATCAGCGGGCGACTTATCGCAATTTGACAGCCAAATATATATTTGCTCGCCGATGCACGATGGCTGTCGCTCAGGTAACAAAAACCATGCGTAATACGAAATAATCGCGATCACCGCACATTTTAGTTAACTGATTATCTCTAGAGGCAGCACTATCGCTAGTTTGCTATGGTGTGGCTATCGCTGATACACAATACGGCTTTTGCATAAGAGCAACTATTGCACAAATTTCGCTATCTAGCTAGACTTGTGCAAGATACGTAATAAACCCGCGGAGGGTTTACTAATGTTTGCCATAATTTAAAATGCAATAATTTTATATACTATTCTTGTATTTGGCATAATTTCATTAGAAATAACGCTTCAGTTGCCATAATCGTGAAATTACATAAAATCATTTTCACTAATTTAATTGGTCATAATCGATCAAGTGTCATAATATGTTAAAATTATTATGACACTTGATTTGCTATATTTTTCATTTTCAATAATTTCGTTTTCCATTACATTTATTCACCATAATATTAATTTTCTAGTTCAGTTGATTAATATGATTATACAATACAGATTTTTTTATTAACAAGGAAACCTAAAATAAACCTAACCTACCATGCATGCTTGCTTTGCAAAAGAGGAAATCTAGCACTCGGTGGCCGCTGCCACGGCACGCTCGCTACGCTCGCTCGCCTTCGCGCGTTGTTTGGTCACAGTTCTAACCTAACCGTTTCGAATTTGACAAACTGTTTATTAACTAAAGATTGTTTGCTGTAATAAATCATTTTATTACAGACTGTAAACGTTTCTAAATTATATTAAATGTTGCTTATGTCAAGTATCAATTATGTAATGTGATACTTATAGAAACTAATAATTATAACACATGTTATTTGGAAACTTATTTTATGGCAAATATAAGTTATGATTAATAAGTTGATATGACAAGCGTTATTAGCATAATTGATAATAGTGCAAGTAAATATTATGAGGGGGACGATTATGGAAAACAATAACAGTACAAATAATTTTATGCAAATCAAGACAATACCCCCGCGGAGACGGTATTTACAGCACAGGAAGTCGGTTGCACAAAGTTTAAATTTATTAAATAAAACATTTACAAAATAATCTGCACCCTATCAACAAGATTTAGTTACATTAAAACCAAATGCTATAATTGTTCTGCCTTCCTGACATCAAGTTTGTCCTCAAACTATAAATAACACAACAAACGTTATGTTGCTTGCTTTTTCAATCAATATCATATAGAAAACCTGATCATTTACCGTGAATTATTACAGTATCTAATTATATCATCGGCTAACACCATTTTTAGAAACTATGAAAAAGTCAGTGAAAATTTACTCCAAAAATATAGGAACCGTTTAAAAGGTAAGATATTACATAATCGTACTTTTTTGTTAATTTCTCATTTTCATTAGCTTATTCATACTTTTCAATATTAATTTACATCCGTCACTCATTGCACCGTAAGCTTCACTGATCAAGCACTCTCATCTGTCAGCCATCGTACGACTTCCAATGAATGGCCTATGCTTTGCTTGAGAGATGCAACCGCGGAACTTCGCTGGCGGTTGACCACTCACCGTGAGCTTCATCAACACTTATCTATCAAGCCAACCAGCCCACGACTTCCATCGACCAATCATCTATATTTCTGGTAAGTATGTATTTTAATATTAGCTTAACTAAAGTAATACCGATATTTTTATTAAAACGTGCTCTTGTGACTTACGACTGACTTTATTACTTGACACATTAGTTTTTAATAATAGGTACAATAGATACTCTTTCCAGTAATAATTTGTTACTAAAATATAACACCCCTACTTAACAAAATATTTCAATAAACTTAAAACATAAAGTCATAAGATAGGGTACATCTGTTACACAATTTTCTGCCTTCTCAAGATTTACTTACATTCTATAGGAGTATCTATGGATCCACAGTCAAACATTCTGAATCTCAATAACAATTGTTCTATGTACTGTTGTTGATCTATTGTAATGGTATTAGACTTCTTATCTACATTTATTCTCATACCTAAATAATGTTGTACACAACCTAGATCCTTTATCTTTAATTCCGCACTTAATACACTAATCAATTTTTCTATCTCATTTTTACATGTAGAAAATATAAAAACATCATCAACATATACTGCTACTATTATTTTAACATCAGTATACAATTTTGTAAATAAACACTGTTCATGACAACTCATTTTAAAACCTAACTTTTCTAAACAATCTTTTACCCTTTCATACCACATTAAAGATGATTGCTTAAGCCCATAAATAGCTTTCTTAAGTTTTAAAACTTTACAATCAAAACCTACAGGTATAGTCATACAAATATTTTCTTTAAAGTGTCCATTTAAAAATGCAGTAGTCACATCAAGATGTGTTATGTTCATACCCCACTGTACACTAAGAGCAAATAGCATTCTTAAGGTAGAATGTTTTACCACAGGAGAAAAAGTGTCCTCATAATCAATACCTCTTCGTTGTGAAAAACCTTTGGCCACCAATCTAGCACGATATCTCACTTTACTGTTAACATCAAACTTTTTATTGAAAACCCACTTGCTCTGCACTATTGAAGTATCACTTGGTACATCGATGAGTTCCCATGCCTCATTGTACTCAAATGCCTGCAACTCCTCACGCATGGCCAGCTTCCATTGCTCTGCTTCAGGTCCGCACAGCGCTTCAGAGAAGTCTATCTGCTCGGCTCCTAGCAAGTTATTTGATGTACACATGTTTGTGTAACCAAAACGAGTTGGTGGTCTTCTCACCCTCTTATTGTCAACTACTTCACCACCTCCTAGAGCTTGTAACTCACTTGTTGAAATATCTGTTGATATAACTGAGTCAACCGAAATATTAACTGTAGTCTCATATGGATCCAAATAAGCCGATGAATCAGAACTTATACTAGCCAGAGATTCATTTATCATGGTACGAGTATTATCCCCCACTGAATCTCAGCTCTCTACGCTAGATTCCAGCACGTCATGTGTTGTTTCAGTTTCCTCTCTTTGAATCAAGTTCTGTTCTTCATTCTGAACCCAAATTGCTTTCTCTTCTGTGTTTTCAATACCCTATTTTCCTTCCATCACTATTATGTCTCTCTTAATGGTAATTTCATTTTTCTTTGGAACATAAACACGATATCCTTTCACATTTTCCGCATAGCCAACAAGAATGTACTGCTCAGCCTTCTTATCCCATTTCAACCTTCTTTCTTTGGGTATGTGAACCATTACCGGGCTTCCAAACAAACGAATGTGACTAACATCTGGTTTCTTTTTATACCACGCTGTCATATTACATATGGTGTCATTTTTTCAAGACTTGTAGTTGTTGAGCGGTTTTTAAGATATACAGCAGTGTTTGCGGCTTCTGCCCAGAACTGTTTTCCAAGCTTTGCATCAAACTCCATGCATCTTGCTTTCTCAATAATCGTTCGATTTGCTCTTTCACAAACACCATTTGTTCTGGCGTGTAAGCAACAGTTTTTTGGTAAATGATAACATTTGTTATCAAATAATTCTTCATTTCCTTATTACAAAATTCACTACCATTGTCTGTACGTATAATCTTTACTTTCTTATTCTGTTGATTTTCAACCATCATTCTGAATTCTTTGAATTTACTGAATAGTTCATTTTTATTCTTCAAAAAATATATAAAAGTCATGCGACTATAATCATCCACAAACAACAGAAAATAACGGGCTCCTCCAATGGATTTTGTTTCTATAGCACCACACACATCAGAATGTATTATCTGTAGTGTGTCAGTACTCCTTTCTGTCACATGTGAAAATGGTAATCTCGTCTGTTTGCCTTCGCAACAGGTCACACATTTATCCTTCGTCATGTCACTAGTACCATCAAAAGTCAATCCATTCACTGTCCCATTCTTCATCTTGTTCAAATCACTACTGTTAATATGTGCTAGTCTCCGGTGCCACATCTCTGCACTTGCTACTGTCTGTGCCGCTAACAAACAATCTGCCTCTTTAATCTGAAGCTTGTAAACACCATTAGTTGACACTGCAGTTGCCACCAACACATTATTCTTATTACGTATGTAACAGTGGCTTGATTCAAAATTTACAGTGTTTCCATTTTTTATTAGTTCACTCACTGATAACAAGTTTGTATTTAAACTTGGCACACATAGCACATCTTTAACTGTGATTTCGAAGTTACAATTCGTCGTTATCTGTACGTTTCCTGAACACAAAACTGGCACAACTGTATTATTCGCAACAGTAATACTTGATAAACTCGGCGAGTAATCTGCATTGTTTATCCAATCTTTTATCGCCGTCATATGTGCACTTGCGCCGGAATCGACGTACCACTCATGTTTACTATATTTTCCATTCAAAAATACCACACTAAAAGCATTTGATTGCTTATGTTTCTGCAACAATGGACATTGGTTTCTAAAGTGACCACTTTTTTTTTATCATCTGTCACTTGTGATGACGTCGCGTTATATTTACTAGTGTTATTCCTTTTACTGCAGTACGGTTTTTTCGCAGCAAATGCAGCGCCACTGGTATCCGTATCAGTCAAATTCGAAACCTCCAAATCAATCAGCTTTGATTTTATTGAGTCTGTGGTAATTTGAATACCTGAGTGTTCAATGGCCATTATCATTGGAGAATATTTTTCTGGCAAACCTGCTAGCAACAATGACCCGATCCACTCGTCCGTAATAGCAAAACCTGTGCCTTTTAATCTCTGCGCTGTCTCAATTACTTGCGTAACATACGAAGTCATTGTATTGCAATTTTCTTGTCGTATTGAGATTAAATGTCGCAGTAGGGTTATCTTTCTTGCAAAACCCGAGTCATCAAACATATTCTTGACCTTTTTCCATAACTCTTCCGAACTTGATGTCTCTTTGATATGCACATATGTATAATGCGCTATCTATTGTCAAAACCAGTTTCGCCCTTGTTTTTGCATCTTCATCTGGTTTTCTTTCGAGTGTCGTCCTCGGTTTGATGTAATGGAAACCTCATACTGTCATTCCTTCTAGCACCAACAAAGTTTCTGCCGCAAAACTCCACTCATCATAATTTTCCCGTCCTTTTAGTTTGGGAACACTTTGTATGTAACTCATGGCCATTTTTTACACATAGATCTGCACTTTTCTTAAACTGTAAACTAAAATTACTTAAGAAATCAGGACATTCGCCCATAACCTATTAAAACGTGCTCTTGTGACTTACGACTGACTTTATTACTTGACACATTAGTTTTTAATAATAGGTACAATAGATACTCTTTCCAGTAATAATTTGTTACTAAAATATAACATTTTTCCCTTAATAAATTCAGTTTCATATAAATCATTACATTTATCTCTAATATTTCTACCACAGAATAACTTTTAATTAAACAACTTCATATTTAATTCACATTTTCTCTTCACTTTCAAGCAATAACTTAATCATAAAATTCATAGATCGAAGAAAAAGAAGAAAAGAATAAAATATAATATTGAAAGAATAACTAATTCTTTCAATATTATATTTTATTCTTTCAGGTCAACCGTATCATAAATGAAGAAATGTAAATCATAAACTTCTGTCGATTTTCTTAATGATGTAACACAATTTTCCGTTTGTATAAACTATGATCAATTACATACTCCACAATTAAGGTGTGTTTCATTTATCACCTGCCTTATCAACGTAATAATTATTTTTCACATAACTTTCTTGTGTCTAAAATATCTCATTCATAATCATTATCACTACTATGGATTAAATGTCGACCAAACAGAGCTTCTGTTGGGGTTAAAATCTGATTTCAAACTAAAACAATTGAATTCCTTGACATTATTATCATAACTGTCTTTATAAGCTCTAACCAGAAGCATTTCTTTTTTTTTTATACTTTTAAATTATTCATAGTGATCGTTTTCATATGTAACTTGTGAACCCTTCTTACTAACCATAATTTTGTCAACCTTCCTTCTCACAAACAATAAATATAATTATTAAGTCACGATGCTAGCGAAACCTCATACTAGCCATGGTGACATAACTAGTGAGCCTTGCTTCTCACAAGTAGTAAATACATTATAAAGTCACGAAGATAGCGAACCCTCTCACTGACCATGGTGACATAACCTGTGAACCTTCCGTCACAAGCATAAATTCATAAATAAAATTATAAAATCCCAGTGGCAGCGAAACTTCATACTAACCATGGTGACATAACTTCTTGTGAACCTTCCGTCACAAGCATACATTCATAAATAGAATTATATAGTCACAGTGGCAGCGAAACTTCATACTAACCATGGTAACATAACTTGTGAACCTTCCGTCACAAGCATACATTCATAAATAGATACTGATTGTTCGAAATTATAATTTTGATATTCACAGAAGTTTCACAAAACAATACTCAGTTACTCATATTCTTAACCTTATCTTTTAGTTATTATTAATCACATGTATCTCAAACCAGTCAATCTACACATTATAATTAAGTAGAAATACAAATTTTAGACACAATACAATTGTACAAAAACTTATCCGAATTACTTCTCATATTATCTACTCATTAACACTTAATTCGTTTACCTACCTGACATCTGGGAAGTACTATTAAGTCAAATGTAACCAACTAACAAAAGAGCACTACTGCATTTAGTGACAAGAACAACTTTACAATCGTTACTACTCGTAGCAAGTTAGCAATAAGATTCTTCTTCAGCAGGCAACAGGCCACTATGCCCCTTGATCTCATAATACTGACAAGTTATATCAACCCAAGACGAATCTCTTACCCATACTCATTCAACAACAGCTGTATCATGAGCATCAAATTGTTTAACAGAATCCCGAGTACAGTAAGTTGCAAGTAGTGAATAGTAGTATTTAATGTAATTTATGATTAAGGATTGAATTAGATTTAATATACTAATCGCATGTATTATGTAGGGCCATTAATTAATTTCCTAAAATAATAATTAAGACTCCGACATAAAGGCATAATATAAGATAGATGTCATTATTTTAAGACCTGTCTGTACCATATTAGCAAATAAATGATTTTGAATAAAAATACATAACTAAAATGATATAATGAAAAGATATTGATATCGATTACCATTACCAGGTGCAGTGCACTGGCGTCCAGCTGCACATACATCCAGCTACACTGGCGTCCAACTGCACAGACATCCAGCTACACTGGCATCCAACTGCACAGACATCCAGCTGCACTGGCGTCCAGCTGCACTGGCGTCTACCTGCACTGGCGTCTGGCTGTACCGGTGCCTGTACCGACGCGACGTCCAGCAGCACCGACTCTCGCTCGCGTATCCCGTGGTCTGCTCACGACGGGCGCTGCGCATGAGACTCCAACCACGGTGGTTGCAGCCCCCATGGCGTCACCTATGACCGCGACCAGCTCCCGGTTCTACCGGGCTGACTGGCTACTACTGACTGGGTACTATCTCGGGCCGGGTCGTCAACCGGCGCCGTGAGGACGCTTCACTTTCGCGAAACATTATCTGAAACTCGGAACAACGGGTTTGACTCCTTTCCGAACAATCCGTTTAAAATATTGAATATCTTCTAAACGGTAGGCCGTAGCTCAAAAATAACAAGATTTTACTTCCCCTTGCACTCCAGGGCGTATACTGAGATAAACTTAGGAAAAGAAAAATGTTACAGGACCTCCATTTCGACAATTAGTACTATACCTATCACAATCTTAATTTAAGGTTCAACAAATGATTCAAATACACCAAAAAAATACGAGATGTGATGTAGGTATGTCCATAATTCAATTTTAACCGTTAAAACATGTTTAAAATTAATTCTGATATAATGCGAAAGAAATATGCGGGCCACATACCACTTCTGAAATATAATAAAAACTACCCTAGATCTAAAACAACTAATACCTCAAAATAGGTACTAATTATAATATTTACTTATTTACGATATTTCAGGGATTAGGAAAATAATATGAAACACCAAGATATTTTGTCATTCATTTATATTTATTTGCCAACATCAAATCCAATATTCTACACAATACCATCACATCTCTTATTCCCAACATAATATCTCTATATAATTAATATTCTAATATTAATTATAAAACTAATAGGTTACCATAATTTACAGTAGATCTCCAACAACTCTATGCCAATCTATATATAACCGACACAGCCACTAGAAACATCCTACCGCCGCGCACGCCCGAACAAGAAGGCCGTTGGTGTGCCATTTTGACATCTCGAACCTTTCGGTGTTGCCAGTACAAAACCCAACAATTAGGTATTAATAAATTGAAACCTAACAATACCGTCAAACGTAAAATTTATAGTCAAGGATTTTTTTTGGTAAGGCCTGAATTGCATGATTTTTGTTTTTGAGAAGTTGATTTCTAAGTTGTGGTCTTTCATCCAATTTTGTATATTAATCATTATATTATTTAAATTGTCATGTAGATGTTGAGAGTCATTACAGGAAGTTATTAATGAAATATCATCGGCAAACAATACGCACGATTCTGTCATAATTTTAGGGAGGTCGTTTATATAAATTAAGAATAGCAAACACCCGATAACACTACCTTGCGGAATGGAATTTTTAATGAAAATTTTAGTTGATCGTATTATGCTGAATTCTCCAGTGTCACGATCCCAATGTTCAATTTCTACAAATTGTTCTCGGTTTTGTAGTTAGGATGCGAACCTCTCGTGAGTTATTTCCTCTAATGCCGATACCATGTAATTTGTCTAATAATATTTTAAACAGCAGCTTATCATATGCCTTAGTCATATCAAGTAAGATTCCGATGGCGTATTTTTTATTATTTAAAATGTCAAGTATTTGTTTAGTATATTTATATGTCGCTAAAATCGTGGATCTTTTTTTCCGAAAACCATTTTGACTTTCATCGAAAACATTTAACTTTTCACAAAAGTTATAGACGCGTTTGCACATTGCTTTTTCGAAGATTTTTGATGATGTCGGTAATAGTGCAATTGGACGGTAATTATTTGGATCAGATTTCGAGTTTTTCTTGTGAATTGGTCTTATTAAGCTTTTTTTTAACGCGTCTGGGAATATCCCTTCAGAAAATGATTGATTAATTAAAAAAAAAAAAAAAAAAAAAAGTCACTCCGCCTTGTTTGTCTTACTGATGCGAAAAAATCATACCATACGCTCCTTAATTATTTTCCACATCGATTTTGTTTTGTTAGTTGAGTTACTGATTTCCCGTATATATTGTAATTTTTTTGATTTACACTGTCTGTTTTAATGATTTTTCATATATCTTATATTGTTTAGTTAATACAGGATTTTTAGAGTAAGAAGTAAGAATTCTTAACAACCGCTTATTTTTGCATGATATTTTTATGCCTCTTGTCAACCAATCTTTTCGTGTGTTTCGACGTAGTTTTATTGTTTTTATGGGTATGTTGTCATTTAATATTTTGAGTAAAAGATTTTCGAATGAGTTGTAATTTTCGTTCATGGTTTTTCCCGAGCTTATTATTAGATTCCAATTAATTTGTTTTAATGACAATTTGAATTTTTCCATGTTTTTACAATAAAAAAATCGTTTTTTAGTTTTCCAGTCTTTTTTTAGTCTCGGCATCTAGTTTTAGGTTCACTATTATTGATGCACCTGAGTAATTATTAATTTAGAGTCAAAGTTTATAAATACTAGATCTAGGCAGGTTGAGGTGGTTTTTGTCACTCGTGTTGGTTTTTTAATAGCGCCGTCCCCGGCGAATAAAACGGTAATGTGCTATTACGATAGTTTTAACTTTATTGCATATTTGATATTTAGAGGTCCGATTACACTTATAAATTTTTTTCAGATATTACCTATGGTTATTTAAGAAGTTACGAAATTTTCATGTGTAGTATAATGAACTTAACAATATTATTTGTATGTATGCTCATTAGACTATTTGCAACGAATAAAATTGTTATAGACTATTACAATACTTTCAATACGTTACATTTCCAGTAAGATGCTCTTACCATTATATTCGCGGGAAAATATTCAACACAATTTGCGTAAAGCTTAATACAATTTTATCCCGGTAACAAACAATTTTATTTTAAAATCGTTAAGGTTTTTACCTTACATTTTATTAAAAATCAAAGAAGCTAATATTGATTAGTCGACTGCCTTCGATGCAAGAACGCCTCGACGTCACTCTCTAACCAGTGTTACAAGACCTCTAGTAATACTCCACCACTTCTGTTTATTTTTATCTTCTGCATGCATTGAGTTTTGGGATACTGTTTAGAGGAATACTTATACTTTAAGTTTACGGTACGGCAGAATAGGGATGATGCCTGGGTAAAAAAAATGGAATTCTAATTAGTCCGTCAGTCAGATAATAATAAAATATTAGACACGTATTTTTTGCTTTATCCTAATAATAAAAAATTACTTAGATAAAACGCATTTTAAGTTGGGGCGTGGGGGTCGCCACGTCACTACTACTACGAGTATGTATAAAATCTACATACTCGTGACGTCATGGCACATTTTACCTCAATGTATCGCCGTAATCTTTAGATTACGTAAAAAAAGAAAAATACGTGTCCAATTATGTTTTTCCAATCTCAAAGACGGACTAAAAAAACAATTTTAGTCATCAACTTTATTATTAGAAGACAACAACGATAGGTTTTCTTTAAAAGTGGCTGTTACAGATTACCTTCAAGTATCTTAGCTGGAATATTTACACTAAGTAAACTGTGAAGGATAATTTTTTAAACATTTTAATTAATGGCCATGGCCATCAGAGGAGCTAAGTCTAGCGGTTCTCATTAATAGTGATCGTCTACCTGATGTACCTTCACCTACATTTTGTGTGGATTTCAATGAGGGTCAATTTCGATTCCAGGCCTAGCAATTTTTTCACAGTGTCTACCTAAGCCAGAAAGGTAACAAAATGCGACGCACTGTCATTGGTAATATCTAAACTGATGTTGAACCCCAGACCTAGTACCTGCTAAAGAATCGAGTACCACCACGCTATCATTAAATATTTCAAATTTATATTTTAAGTTAATATATTATTAGCATAAGTGTGAAGCGCTAAAACGAAGTCTGAATAGGTCATAGAACCAGAATTCAAAGAACAATCATTAATAACCCCAACGCCGTATCTTTACGTTGACGACGTGGTGATACTTGCACTCTCCTGAACTCTAGGTCTTTGCCGGTAGAGTTTACTATGCCGAGACAGGTCTAGGATGAGGAGCCAGACCAATAGAGATACATAAACCCGCAGGGCAGCATGTGGCGAGTTGTTGGGCAACAGTGACCCCACGGACTCTACCTCTCGCAAGAAGTGTTTTTCCTCACCTATGGCTTGCCTTCATTGGTAGGCTGGAGTGAACACTGACGAGGAACACAACTCCCACAACTTTTTTGCCTTTATTGGCCGGCTTGAGTGGAGATTCGCAAGAGCAAACGTGCTCGGAGGAAGGAAGTATTCCAGTAAGATGCTGGCAGCGATCTTGACCATCTTTGTGCAATCGAGTGTGCAAGTCACCTCCTGCTATTTAATCCGTGTATGTTATATAACGTTGGTCAGGCAGGGGACATAGTTCTTCCATTGTTCAAGGTTAACAAACCACTATAGCTATAGGTTCCAAGTTCGGCAACACTCTTGCATCACCTAGGGGTTGTCCTTGGATGTACTTGGATAATGCAAAAGTGATCGGAAATAAATATAAGGTCCATGAGATGAAGCTGCGTGACTTTTACAACATAAAAAGCCTTACTTATTTCTGGAAAACACTATCTAAAAGATAATCAAGGAAAAAAAATAATGGGCATTTGAAACAAGCTTATGATTAGCAAATACCTATAAGTAAAGTGCTACATGCAGATTTATTAAGTTCGTGTACTAGTGATGCAATCCCACAGCACTACCATGCGTTTTATGACACCCTCTCGACCTGCGAGGCTAACCCGAGCGAACATTCAGACTCCGAACTCTTTGAACATGTAGACGACGAGGTTTAGAGCTACCCAGAGTAACTGCTTTATAAAAAATAAGAATTAAATACTAAATTAAAGTAGATATTTCCTAATTTGTTGATTTCAATAAACAGTTGTTAATAATTATGAATAAATAAATAATATATACACAGATTTATTTTATTTCTTCGCACATTACCTTGCATACGTACAAAATATTGATTCGGTATTTGATACTTGCCTCCAGTTAGTATAATAAAATTTCCATGGAATATACACGTAAGTTGCTATTACAGTAATCTGTAATTGATTGTTTACCAGCTAATAAAATGGTAGTAGTAGATTACGATATGGGACCAAGAACACAGTAATGCATTATTACGGTAACGTATTACATGAGATTTTACGCGAATACTATCGTAATGTTGCTTTACCGTTTAAGTTTATGCCTTTAATTCATGGTTAAATTAATTTCTTTAATAACTGAATTTCTAAAAAAGTTATATTATTGAATACAGTATATAATTATTTTATAAAAATCACCTTTCTTTTGGTACTTGAATAATCCCGCTATGTGTATTAGTTATTGAGATATTCACGAAAAACGGTTTTTTATTTTTCCTGTAAAATTTAGTTTTTACGATTACCATTTTATTCGCCGGGGACGGCGAAGATTGTATGAAGTTATATTCTAACATTAAGTTTAATAATGACAGATACTTCAATGATGTATTCCACCGACATATCCATAATATCTTTTCGTTCAATTAATTCTAAGTCTTCTCGTAATAGTATGCATACACCGCCGCCTTCGTAGTTCAGTCGACAGTATGACGTAGCGAGGTTGTATCCGTTGCAGTTAATTAATTCTTTCTTGCCTTGTGATAACCAAGTTTCCGATAAACAGAGTGCTTGGTACTTTCCTTTTTCATCGAGAAATGCATCTAATAAGTGCAGTTTATTGTTGATACTTTGCATGTTTTGGTATAATACTGTGAAGTCAATATCTTGAGTGACGAAAGGTGCTAATTTGATTTGTGTTAGCCCGTGAGAAGTATGTGTTATTTATGCTTTCATTAGACATTTCGTTTTTTTGTGAAACAATAAGTGGGTTAAAGTCAGTTTTTTTTGTTGCGTAGTTTTGTTTGGTAATTTCAGTGAATTCTTGTTGTAATCCATCTTTTATTAATTTATTGTTTTTAATGATTGCATGGTGTCCCTGTTGACTTGCTGAGCGTAAGTTTTCTTGCAATAGTTTTTTTTGTCGAAGTGCTGTTTCGTTAAGGTATTCGGAAATAAAAAGCCCTGTATGTTTGAAGTACGCTGCGTTGTCTAATACATATTTCGTCATTCGTTTGCTTATTAGCTCAATAATAATAGGTCTCCGAGGGTTATTGTATCTTCCTATACGAGAAAGTCCCTCAATATAGCCGGTCAGATCCACATTTAGGACATCTTTGAATGCTTCAACTATACGATAATGTAATTGATTCTCGGATTCTTGATCATATTCCAAATAAGTCCAAATAATACTATTTTTTTTAAATTAGTGTCTTGCTGTTGACTTTCTGATATTGTCATATTTTGTTTTATTTCTTTTAACTGTTGTTTAAGTTCTCATTTAGTGTGTTTATATCGCTTTTTACTTTTTCTTGCTCGCGTGTTATCTTGTGGGTATCTTTTAAAATATCTTATCTTCCTTTAATTCTTAGGATTCGGCCGGTACACGCTGTACAGAGTAGACGTGTGTCGATTGTCACGAGTGATTTTCTCTCTAAATTCTGTGATTGGCTACATTTAGCAATTTTCGATCCCTTGTTACTCATTAAGTGATATAACGTGCTAGACACTCCCACTGGGCGGTACTAGAGAGAGATGCAACTTTTTTGGTAAATTACACTCGGAAGTAATAATCTTTAAGTGCCTGTGATTAGCTGGATGCGAACCGGCGACGGCCCGGCTGCCGCCGCCGACCCCGCTTACTTATGCCGCGTCCCCACTAGGGCCGCGCGGCCCGTGAGGCCAAGCCGCGCGGCCGAGCCTCGTGAGTTTGTAAACGTACACACTCACGAGGCTCGGCCGCGCGGCTTTAGCCATCGCGCCACCGTGTAAGTAGCAGCTGACCTCTAAACTTCACTCTCCACTGCGCGGCGCACAACAGCTGCAGCTCCGCTACAACCGCTACGACGTGCTACGACCGCTACGACGAGCTACGAGACAACTGATCGGCTACGAGCGGTGCTCCAGTGCTACGATAACGTAATAACCGAGGCGCGTCCTCGGAGCTCTGTTTAGGACATATACCCGACTACCTGAGTTTCGTTGGTCACTGTGTAAAAATGGCAACCTTACAGCACACTCCCCCTCCCACGCCAAAAACTCAAAAAAGCAGCCTCAGTCAGACTCAAACTCAATCGGAACCAGAAATCAGCTCTGCAGTTACTAGCGATTTTGTGAATACAACCAGAAAGAAACGCTTTCGTAAGAACGATTCGCCGCAAGAGGCCAGTCTAGCACACCAGATGCTGAGAGGTATGACCAAGGCTCATGCATCTCGAAAACTCTAGCAGAACAGACTGCCCTTATAAACACAATTCTGTCCGATGTTGGGGAAATCAAAATCCAAAATGCCCAAATCAAGGAGTCTAATATCGAGATCCGCAAGTCTAACGATATATGGGAATCAATGCGCTTTATTAACAAGCAATTTGAGGATATGAAAAAAGAGGTCGAAGAATTAAGGAAGGAACGGCAGCAGCAAAAACAGTACATAGAAAATCTAGAGAAGGAGATTCTTGACCTTCAACAAAAGTCACGATCATCTGATCGTGACTTTTGTTGAAGGTCGAAATCCGCAATATTCCTCAAGATAATTCTGAAACCACCCCCAGTCTTATAAAAACAATTTGCAAGATTGGTGACGTCGTTGGAGTCCCTATAATGGAATCAGGCATACGCGATATATATCGCCTACCAGGGAAGTGTACCAGCCCTACGACCCCACGCCCAATTATCGCAGAATTTTCGACAGTGCAGGACAAACAAAAACTTGTGTCGGCAGTACGTTCGTATAACCCAACCGGTTTACATTGCGGAGCAATTGTCAATTGTCAGGTAGTTCAAAAAAACTGTTCTATCAAGCTCGTGAATTTGCTCGGAACAATGACTACAAATTCTGCTGGATCGCAAACGGCGGAATCTTTTTGCGCAAGAGAGAGGGCGATAAGCAGGTAATAATCCAAACCGAAAAATGTCTTCAGGACCTCGTTAACATAAATATGTGACTAATTTGTACTCCAGTGTTTATTTTGAGCATAATTATATTTTAATTTTTTATTATCTGTAAAGCAAACCACACGTACACTACTTTCACACCACACACATATGTAAAAATCCAACTAACAAATACCGCAACTTACACTAACACTATGGTTCTCTCACACGTAGATTATCCTAATTACAATTAAAATGGCGTTGGGTCATCCTCAAAGACCGCAAATATGGGGTGTCCGGGACATCGACGCGAAGCCGGTTGAAATTTTTCGTCGGTTATTTAAAAAAAAATCTGCTGCTCCATACATTTTGACCGCGTAGGTATTGCACTTTTCTATGAAACAGCAGATTTTTTTTTAAATAACCGGCGAAAAATTTCAACGCAGGGGGGTTCAGAATCATGTACTGAATCCATGGTAGCCGGCTTCGCGTCGATGTCCCTACCACCCTGTATATTATTTATTTATTTATTTATATAACAATTGCTTGCTGCACTTACAGTAAATACCAAAGCGCGCAGCAAGCCAACAACAACATTCACGTAAAAAACTTCATGCAAACATTTAACATAGATTTACTGCTATACATAAATATGTCAACATCGGGCTCCTGAGCAATCAGGGCGTTCAGCAGATTGATCGCCTGGGTTGTGGGAGCATATCGAGCGGTATGGGTTCGCACTGGCGGAGCCGCGAACAGGCACCGCGAGGCACAGGCGCGCGACCGCCGCAGCCGGTCCGGAGCAAGCAATGAACAGCGAGCTAGAGTGGTCGCGTCATCGATCTTATTACTGAGCAATAGGTAGTAGTGCATCAAAAGCGCACACTTGCGTCTCAGTTCCAACGTGTTGATACCTACCATTCCCGCAACAAACAGAGACGGATACAAATAGGGGTAATACCCATATATTTTTTTATATAGGTAGCGAGCAAATTTTCGTTGGACCCGTTCTATCATGAGCTTATATTTTTGCTCATGCGGATCCCATACCAGCGCATTATACTCTAGTTTACTACGCACAAACGAATAATAAAGAGTCAGTATAACATTCCTGTCTTTAAACCTACTTGCCTGTCTCATAACAAAACCAAGTGATTGGAAGGCCTTGCCACAGATATTATTGATGTGCTGATTAAAGGTCATATTCACGTCCAAAGTCAGTCCAAGATCTTTTATTTCATAGACGCGCTCTAGAGGGACACCCGATATGTGGTAGCTATGCTGAATGGGCGCACGCAAACGGGTAAAAGAAATAGTTTTACACTTAGAAGTGTTAAATTCTAAGTGATTGGCTTCACTCCATTTTACCACCATATCGATGTCCCTCTGTAGCGCCTCACAGTCACGCTCGCTATTAATACCCAAGAATAACTTCAGGTCATCCGCAAACATGAGACATCGTGCCGTGCTGACGACCTTCGGCAGGTCATTCGCCATTACAATAAACTGCGTAGGCCCCAAGGTGCTACCCTGGCTTACACCAGAGGAAGTTATATAAGGGGCAGATTTACGTCCCGCGATTTGAACATACTGATAGCGGTCAGTGAAATAGCTGGAAAAGAGTTGAAGCAACTTTGGGGTAAATCCTATTGCGGATAATTTTTTAAGTAGGACGTCATTTTGGACACGATCGAACGCCTTTTTGAAGTCAAAATAAGCCACGTCAACTTGCTTATTTTTATCCATTTCGGTGACAGCAAAGTCTACAAAATTAATGTGGTTTGTCACAGTGGATCTACCGGCCCTAAAACCATGCTGACACTCGGCTAGTTGGGTTTTGATCTGCCTGGTGATGTACTGATTAAGTATAGTCCTAAAGACCTTGCCGAAGGCAAGGATACTGGTATTTCGAATTTTGTTTTTTTTTTAATTTTTTTGGTACATGTTTATCAAAAATTTCATGTAACTTGCTGTAAAGTAATGTGACAGCTTTGTCAACGTCTGTTACTGAAAATATATCATCCCATTTAGTTAAATAGAACTCACCATATAAAGATTGAAAATCAGCTTTACGGAAATTCCATTCTGTCGGCATAGTTTCATCTTCACAAACCAGATAATGAGGCGCGCGTGCCATGCGACTCCGCGTCTGCACCGCACACTTACTTCGCACACTCACTGATAGTGGCGGGTGATAGGCATCAGCCGGGACCACTGGCTCTGTATCACCACTTACATCAATTGTCTCAACGTCCAAATTGCTCAGCACCAAATCTAACATCTTACCGAATTTATTGCAAACGGAATTGTGTTGCTTTAGTTTACAAAAAGATAGCAAATAATTATAATGCATTAAAACATTTTCGCTACAAGAATTTAAATTAAAATCACCTAATATTAACACGTCAAATTTATCGAATTTTGCAACAACATTCTCTAACACACAAAAGGTATCAATGTACTTGCTATCACACGAACTAGGAGGTATGTACACGACACAACATATAATTTTATTAAACTTTAGTGTTATGATACTAATCACCACCTCAATATCACTCGAGTAGCCGTCAATATCGACTACTTTCTGCACTTTATATTGATTACGTACCGCGAGCAGTACCCCACCCCATCCAGCATCGCCAGCACGGTCCTGGCGCAAGACTGTATAATAATATCCCGGGGGAAACAATTCAGCATCGCATACGCTACTAGTCAGAAAAGTCTCCGTAAATGCAAATAAATCAGCTGATTCAACTAATACGGCCTTTTTACAAATGTCCAGCTTTGACCGCAGACCACGGACATTCTGGTAAAAAAAATCGTATGTCTTCCGCTTTTTATTAACTCTCATGTTACTGTGACTTTCGAAATCCATTTCTCCATGGTTTAATATGGACATCTTCTGCCCAGTTTTCGGGCTTCATATAATTCTCAACATGTTTTGATGGCACAGTTAACTTAAACGAAGCGTAATCACCTCGCGACTTTAATGCTTCCACAGAACAGTTATCATCAACACAAATGTTTCGTAGGTGAGTAATCACTTGATCAGCTGTAGTACCAGTTTGGACGTAGTACAAATGCAAATACGATTTTCTCTCCGCCGCGGCTAATGCACATATAGCCGAACCCGGGGCAGCCGTTCCACGAGTCACATTACTAGGTGCACGGCGTGATCTTTGCCGCTTGACTTCAACCCAGTCCGAATCATTGCTGTTATCATTTGGCTGGACAAGAGTCAACGGCGGCGCTGTTGTGTTTACGTTGTCAACTTGTGACGTTTCCGACGGCAGCGGTGGAGTCGAAGTAGGGGGGCCGCTGAGGCACGATGATGCATTCAACTCGATCGCTTCTAGTCGGCCCGTGAGCAAGACAGGCGATACGTTGCGCGCTCCCTTCGCTTTACGAGCACCCACGGAAAGCGCCGTCTCAGCCCGAACGCGAGCATCGCGCACTGGCCGTTGGGTCTGCTGCACGGTGTTGACAGTGCTCCTACCCACTTTTGCTGCGATTTTTTTGGTTATCGCCATTGAACTCGAATCATCACTAACACCAATAAGTTTTTGTATTAATTGTGTTTGATCGAGGACAACCTTTTCTAGCGAAACTATTCTAGTTCCCAGTGAGTGAACAGTTTTTGTAAGTTCGCCAATTGTAATTTCCAACGTTTTGCCCGACATATCTAATACTTTAAAATAATTTGTACGGAGCGATTCTAATATAATACCCACTCCAAGCCGGGTGTGTAACGTTTGATATAATAACAAAAGTTCTAATGATCATATGACCTAATTTCATTTGGTATAATGAACAGTTTATATCGTCGGCTTATTGCAAGAAGTCATTATGTGACATATTCACTATTCTGAGATAAACGGTATTTTAGTTCGAATTAGTTAGTGGTTATGTTGATTTGCCCATATTATCCGAAATATAATTACGGTGGTGAAAAATTTAATGCTTTCAATTAGCTAAATATGTATATTAATAAAAACGAGTGAGAGTCGCTAGTCCTATAAAGTTATGTATTTAAAAAAAAAAAAAAAAAAAATTTAATGACTTCTGGCTACTGTAAGTCTGTTCGGTAAGTGAATTAATTATTTCTTCAATTGTAAAAAAAACAACGAAACTCAATCAATCTTTTATTTAAAAAAAGGGATAACCAGTATTATTATAATAATTATAATGAACAAAATTATTATAATTATAATGATCAAAACAATGCCAGTCATTAAAACAAATTAAATTCTTCAAAACAAACAAAATAACAATATTTTACCACCAAAAACTTCCCATGTATGTCAATCTTCGAATAAACAGGTAACTAACAGAGCTCTTACTTAACTAGTTTACCTATAGACCAATTCAAATGAATAAGTAATTGGAAGTTTAATAAACAAAACGAAATAAATTCGGAAAAATAAACAAAAACAATTATTTCTTAACAGTTGTCGTAAGCACTTGCAATAGCTAGTAGGTACCTATTGCAAATACTGACGACAACTTACATAATCTCAAAAGTTATCCATAATAATATATTAAAATTAAAATATTTTTCTTCTCCCTATTGCTATCAGTCTTTTTTTTTTTTATAGAAAGTAGGAACTCAGGTAAAAACCGTACAAAAATATAAAAACATTAGATACTAAACATTTTCTGTATCAGAGATTTTTTCCTCAGGAAGATAATCCGGACCTTCTTTGTCAGGTAAATTATTATACCAATGGTGTAGTTCTGCAGGTATAATTCTTTAGTTGCACATTTTTATTAAATCTTTTTTCTTTGATTTTGTAATTGGAAGCTTCCTGGTATATGCTTTTTTAAGGCAATAGCTATTGTAATCAAATACACTTTCAGTTTCCTCATGCTTGCGCTTTCGCAGGTTTTTAGTATTAGAAACAATCGGTGTTTCTTTTTTCAATACGTCCAGTTCTTTATAATCGGAAACGAAGTCATACCTATATTGGACTATGTTAGGCCGCTTTTTTTCAAACCTGAAGCATTTAACCTTCAGCCACTGCAGCTTTTGTCCTTCAGAGTCAATTGACCTATTGACCATTAAGTTGTTTCTTAGCTCTTTTAGGTCCAAGATATCAGAGTTGCTCATTACAATAGGTTCATAGGGCTTCTTTGCTGTTTTTTTCTTGTTTAGCTTTCTGTTCGATCTAGCCAATCTACATTACAGAAGTCTATCATAGAAAAAATTGGCATTAGACGCATCTGATTTTCGATAGCGCTATGCATACTATCGACCTCCATATGCGTGTGACCAGATTCTAAATACTTATGTTCGATCACCTCGAGGTGGGTAACTTGAACTACGTATAACATTAAGCATAACAGAAACTGGTTACTATTTTGACCTCCGCAAGTATCAGAAAATATAGATATTTCGGTCACTGTTGGCGGTAGACGTTGGATCCAAAGATATAGTGCGGTTCCCACTTCATCACTTCCTTTTTTCCCATCTGCTTCAGACCACAGGTAACAAAAGCCATCATTTGGAGAACGGGCTTCATAAATGGTAGCATTGTAAACGTTTAATTTACGCAGGTAGTAAAGTAGAGAAACATTACTAGTCGGCAAGTGCAATACCTTTTGCAAGTCGATCGTAATAGAGTTAAAGCTGTTATCTTCATTCGCCCGAACTTTATCCCACTCTTTAGCTTTTCGACTTTGTTCTTTTAAAAACATGTGCTCATCATACTTTTGCTGCAAAACAGCAAGGTCGGAGGCGTCTTCAGCTTTGGCTCGGTTATATTTATTGCACATTAAACATTGGTCCTTCTTGGGCTTATGAAAATCTAAATTGTACTGAGTACAAAAAAATATTGCGATACACATTGATGGAAACAGGCGTTTTAGATGCATTTTTACATTTTTCTTGGTACAGTTCATACATTTTGGAGATGGAAAGATTGCTATCCAAATACATTTTAGATGATGTTTTCCTGCAATAATGCGACTCCATCTTAGGGAAAGCCTCGATGTGTTCTTTGACGACTTCTACATCTATTTCTTTTGTTTTACTGACTGGTTCATGCTTACCACGTCTGTCCTGACCTTCAAAAGAGCCTGATGTTCCTACTTCTGAAAATGCCTTATTAATGGGTCCATTGGATATACAAAGAGTGTTTCTAAAAATCAATTCACAAACCCTGATCTTTCGGTCGTCCTTATTAAAGTAATAATAACGAGATACAGTCCTCTTCCTGGTTGCATTTACAAAACGTCTCTGCGGCGCCTGTACCATAACATTCATTAGTATAAAATCTTTCTGTCGACAGTAATACAATAATATTAATATTATTATTCTCCTTATTATGGTTCAATTGCTCCAACATCTTGCTTCCTCGTCCTGGTTTAAAACATTTATTTCGTTGCATTTTTTCAGAAATCATTAACTTCACTACTAACACGTGTGGTAGTCAACGTATCTCGCCGCGAACTAGCGAGCGAGCCATTTAGCCGCGCGCGCAAAGTTCTCTTTCACCCCGCGCAAACCCACCCTCACCCGCGTTCGTCCTTGTTCCCGCGTTCCCTAGACAAACTGTTTTGTCGCATTTACTTTGCCATGAATAACTCACTAAACTATAATCGACGATCTGTGTAGCCTGCAAGAAGTTACTATATTCTTTTAATCGATAATAATTTAATTAAATTATGCGATCGACAAAATAAAAGGTAACTAAAAACAACAAATGGTTTTAGGGAAATCTTAATATTATGATTTATATAAAATTAATTTCGATAAAATTCACTAAGATTATTTATTGTGCGTTTCTGATAAATTATTCATTACAGAAACTAATTAAATGCAAATAATTAACTTTATCGAACCTAATTCTAAGCTATTTATGCTATACTTGTTTGGATAAAGTTAATTACATGGTGAAAATGAGTTCTGTATAATATGTATGTTGTTTTTTAAATAATTATGTATTTAATAAAAATAACTAGTGCAGCTTAGTGATTCTTTGTAAATACCTGACTTCCAAAGTTGCAGTTATGGATTTTATGACAAGGCCGTAACGCCTAAAATTGACTGGATAGAAATTACTGAGTTTTTGCATTTTGTAGAATGTGTCAAAAGAAGTCCATTGTAGAAAAAAACGTATTTAGTGATTTTTTGCAGTTAATGAGTTCTTGCAATAAGCCGACGATATATACTGCTTTGAAAAGGTAATGGATGAGGTGTTACACAAGATTTGTAACTCGAACAAGTCCATTATCACTTGTGGTGATTTTAATGTTAATTTATTGGAAAACTCAGGTTCTTGTACTAAAATAATAAGTCTGTTTCAGTCCTACAATCTTGTAAACCTATTTTTGGAGCCTACAAGAATAACCCCTACTAGTGCCACATGCCTAGATAATATTTATACAGATGTTATACCAAGCCACAAAGAAATTATAAATTTACTAGATTCTGATCATTGCGGGCAGAAGATTACTATCCCAAACCAAAACAATAAAGTGGCTAAAAAGGATATCACTGTTAACCCCAAAACTGCAAGCCGCTTGGAAGCTTTTAAAGATAAACTAGTTAATAAATTACCACTTTTGTCAATTCATGCTGATCCTAATCATCTATATGATGATTTTTTTAATATTTATTGTAAACAATTTAATTCCACCTTTATTCCCAAGATTATCTCGGTTAATAGTAATGCATCTTTCAGTGATTGGGCTACCATAGGTATTCATAAAAGTAGAACACGGCTTTATGAGCTGTACAATGAAAGGACTTATGTAAACACGGCTGAATTTAATTTATATGTAAGAAATTATTCAAAATTATTTAAAAAAGTTTGTTGTATAGCCAAGTCGCGTTATTTGAGTTCGAAGATTAAAAACAGTAGTAATGTAATTAAAACGACTTGGAATATTATAAATAGTGAAACGGGAAGGTCTGGTAACCGAAATATTGATTACAGCCTATCTATTAATGATAACATCATAAAATCAGATTCACAAGTCGCAGTGGCCTTTGAAAATTTCTTTTCGGATATTCCCATTTCAACTACAAAATCTCTAAACTCATCACCTTCTGTTGCTGAGTCTTTGCTAAAGGAAAATGTTAATGTTTTCGATTCGGAATTTCTTTTTGAACATATTACCTGTAGAGACATCATTAAAACCTTTCACACTTTAAATGTAAAAAAGACTGCAGATCTGTGGGGTAATTCTGTAGAAGTTGCGAAGTCTATTATTGACATTGTAGCACCTAGCTTAGCTCTTATCTTTAATAATTGTATCGACTGTGGGGAGTTTCCTGACCTTATGAAAAATAGTAAAATAATACCTTTGTTCAAATCAGGTATTACATCAGACCCCACAAATTATAGACCCATTTCAGTACTACCTACCTTTAGTAAAATATTTGAGAAATTAATTTTAGAGCAATTGCAAAGATTTTTTAATAAACATAAATTATTACATAGCAAACAGTTCGGTTTTACAAGGGGTCGTTCTACTACTGATGCCGTGTTGAACTTTTAGGACATATTTATAATGCATGGGAAGATAAATGCGATGCCTTGGGCATCTTTTGTGATTTGTCCAAGGCATTTGATTGCGTTCTTCATGAAACGTTAATCAGGAAACTCCGCCACTACGGGGTCCGGAACACCGCTCTGGATCTTCTTTCTTCATACTTGAGTAATAGGATTCAGAGCGTTGACGTAAATGGACAAAGATCTCCTGGATCTATAGTAATAATGGGAGTCCCACAGGGCTCGATTCTTGGTCCTTTTTTGTTTCTTATTTATATTAATGACTTGCCTTACCTCATAAAGGATAACCATGATATAGTGTTGTTTGCGGATGATACTTCACTTTTGTTTAAACTTAAACGTCAGCAGTTGGTTACTGACGACGTAAATAGCGCGATCTCAAAAGTAGTTCACTGGTTCAATGTTAACAATTTACTTCTTAATGAAAAAAAAACCAAATGTATTAAGTTTACCCTACCACACGTTAGGCAGGTGAAAACTAAGGTGTTGATAAGGGGCGAAGAATTGAATCCTGAAGATAGCACAGTATTCTTAGGCTTAACTTTGGATGCTAAGCTTCAGTGGGGCCCACATATAGATAAATTGTCAAAAAAGCTAAGCTCCGCAGCTTATGCTGTTAGAAAAATTCGTAATTTAACTGACATAGAGACAGCCCGTTTAGTGTACTTTAGCTATTTTCATAGTGTAATGTCGTACGGTATTTTGTTGTGGGGAAATGCCGCCGACATTCAAACTATCTTTGTTTTGCAGAAAAGAGCCGTTCGATCAATTTATAAATTAAGCCCGAGACACTCTCTCAGAGAGAAATTTAAGGAAATTAATGTAATGACTGTGCCTTCTCAGTATATTTTTGAAAATCTTTTATATACCCATAAAAATATAAGATTGTATAAAAAATACAGTGATATCCATAAGATAAACACTAGGAACAAACACAAATTTGTAGTACCTACAACAAGGCTCAAGAAAATAGGTAGCTCGTTCAGATGTCAATGTATACGCTTTTACAATAAACTCCCAAGCCACGTACAAGATCTAAGCCTTAATAAATTCAAATCATTCATTAAACATAAGTTGTGCCAGAAAGCGTTTTATACCATTAAAGATTACGTTGAGGACAAAAAGGCCTGGGATTAAGCTGCTCCAATTTTTATTTTTTATTTTTTATTTTTTTTACAGTCAGTAATTTGGTTTTTAATATTTTTTTTTTTTTTTTCTCATTCATTTGTACCACTATATGAATATTTACTTTGTGAAGTATAATATATACATATTTTTTTAAATATATTATTGTGAACGTGAGGACTATGTGGATCATATATTTTTTATTTATTTTTTCTCAGTAATTATTAATGATAATCTGGCAATTTGAGTACTTTATGTGGCCTACCCAAATGTCCTTTCTTTGGTATTGTTCGTCGAGTCGTTGAACTCCTTAAGTTCTGAGTTGAGCTACACGATTACTGACAAATGCGTGCACTGACTGGACAGGTCCACTCAAATCTGTATAATACTTTCCTCAAAAGACCATTCGAGACACAAATCTACATGGTCCTTCAATGATCTGACCAAGACTATTTCTGGGTTTTATATACACATTGACATTAATGAATTTTATATATACAATGACATGAGTATTTACTTTTTAAAGTATTATATTGTTTTAATAATTGTGAATGTGAAGACTATGTGGGTCATTCCTTTTATTTTATTATTTAGTTTTTATCACGGTCTGGCAGCTTGAGTAATTTATGCGGCCTACCCAAACGTCCTTTCTTTGGTATTGTTCGTCGAATCGTTGAGCTCCTTAAACCCTGAGTTGAGCTGCACGGTCACTGACAAATGCGTGCACTGACTGGACAGGTCCTCTCAATCTGTGTGGTTCTTTCCTCAAAAGACCATCTCAGACACCAATCTACATGATCTTCACATGATCTGACCAAGATTATGTCTGGACTTTAAAAGAGACTGTGACCTCTGAGTTTGTTTCGGCCTTTCTTCTCGGAGTAGTCAGATAGGAAACGCCGACCTCATCTAGTTTAAAAAATATGATTGACGTGTAAAAGTGTTTTGTCCAAACCCACTTACAGAAATAAAATCATTTATCATTTATCATTTATCATTTATAATGCACATTTGAAATAATATTCAATTAATATAATATTCAGTTGCTATAATATTCAAAATCTATAAGTAACGTTTAATATAATTTCTATGATTCTACGATACGATTGATATGATACGATTTTCTTCACTTCTACGATATGGCGACAACATAATTATACACCGGCTTGTAGTTAATAGGTTGAATCTGTTCCAAAACCGAATCGGGGCACCCTGACTTTACGTAGTCTTTTGGCTCCTACCCTAGAGTGTTTATAAACACCGGAGGCGCGGAGGGAGAGCAACCCCCGCCCGCTGTAACGAAGCATAGGCACTCACTTCCGCAGCTTAGGCTTGCTGGTCGCCTCCGGCGACCAGCCTCAGCCACTACGGCTCACACGGGTGCCTATCCTTTAATAATAATAATAAAAATCTTTATTGAAGACCACATGATCCATAAAAACATGATACGTAAGGGCCTCCTTTGTTACGTAAGGGCGAAGGGGTTGCACTTTCCGCAGCGCCGGAGACGATGCAGAAGCAACTTTAATGAGGTTAGGTTACAATATAATTTGCTTTTCTCAAGAACGATTCGTTACCTGAGAAAATTAGTTAATATGAAAGTTAGGTCAAATGAACATTATATGAAAAGAACATTATACAATTTGAAAATTATATGAAATGAACGTTATACTAAATGAAATTAGAGAAAATGAAAATTATGTCAAATATAACATTAGGTCATATGAAATTAGGTTAAATGTTTTTATAGCATATAAAAATGATATCATATGAAAGTTATGTCAAAAGAAATTAGACTATCTGTTGTTATACCAAACATTACACACCCCTCCAAGCCACCCAAATTTGTCCCCACGTTTAGTAATCATACTTATATTCTTCGATGGCTAATACAATTCACAACATTAATAATGAACTTGATAACACAAACCTAGGAAACGCCTTCTCCTGAAACCCTGATGACTGCCATAAGTATATCCACCCAGCCGATAGTAACTTCAACATATTGCATATTAACATAAGAAGTGTCAACAAAAACTTCAATCAGCTTCAGGTGCTGCTGCATTAATTAAATATTGACTTTGACGCAGTAATCCTGACCGAATGTTGGCTTAGTAAAGTCAGCCATCTACCAGTTTTAGATGACTTTAAGTCTCACGCAACAGTAACCAACACTAATCAAAACGACGGTATCATTATATACACTAGGTTAGGTCTACAAAGTACTGTGTGGGAACCGGAATTCGAAGGAGGAAGCTGCCTCATATGTCAGATAAATCAAAAACTTACAGTGGTTGTTATCTATCAATCCCCATCTCTACAATCCCAACTCAACACACAACTTTGAAAAATTTACATATAGCCTAAATAGTGTCTACGGAGCAATTTCCTCTTGCCCAAATATTGCCCTTATTGGTGATTTAAATATCGATATAAGGCCGGACAACATGAACGACCGGAGTTTTGATTACCCTACTTTTAACGCCTCTCAAGGTCTCTTGCCAACTCACCTTTTCCCCACTCGCCTCGAACACTGTATTGATCACATACTTCTAGTCTAACCTCCCATCTACACTTGTATAGGACTCGCAGATCACAAATCTATCCTACTATCTATTACTCACGCCAATCCAGTACGTAAAGTAAGCCATGTTAAGACTTGTCTACACTACGAAGCAATCATCTCAGAGCTAGAACAGATTGATTTTTCTGTAATATACAACCTCGAAGATGCAAACACAGTCATGAATGAATTTATAAACATAATAAAAGCAGCCATCTCAAAACACTCAAAGCAAGTCCAAGTTCCAAGAACCATTAAACCATGGATGACTCCTGGCCTCCTGAGGTGCATTCGAAATCGTGACAAAATGCACATGAATTCAACCAAGGACCCTCATAATGAAATTCTTAAAACCACTAACACTAGGTACCGAAACTTCTGTAACCGACCCCTTGACGATTCAAAAGGACTCGTACATGTAATTAGTATATTCCCGGGAATATTCACCTACTCAAATTAATCTTTGATCGCGTTTCAACTGTTTAACACACACAGACATAAACACTCACTCTCGGGCAAGTAGGTGCTCGTGCCCAGTGCCCTTCGCGGGTACTGGGTGCGCGGACTTATATTGCACCCACGGACACACTACACTCTCCAAAGCCACATATACTCGTATATCACATCTCCTTTTATTTTGTATGGTAATTTCCCTTCCTCTCAGTACTTGAAGCTATTACAATACTGTAGTACGTAAGTGCAATTCAATGTTGAAAGTTTAAAGATGTGAGCATGGAGATCTGTCGTACAGGTCCCGAACCCAGTATAGACAGCTCTCACAAAGGTTTGAATCTGCCTGTAACTTCTATACTAAAATCTGTACCTTTTTGAGAGAAATGAATAAAAAATATTATTATACTCGTTTTAATTGGTTTATTTGAAATAAATGCTTTGAGTTTGAGTTTGTTTGAGTCACATTTAAAAACATTTTTAATATTTTGAAAATCAAAGATCCTCTGCTATATAAAATAAAGTAAACGTTTATTGTCTGCCATATCACAGCTAGTAGGGGTGTAGGTAACCAAAACTGTAGTACAAAAGGTTCTAGGGACAGTATTATGCTTTTAAAGGTGAAAACAAAATATATTAGTTAAACACTATTGTGACGATTCGTGTATTCCACCAGCTCCAACGGCATCCCCGCAGAACGTCAGAGTTAGAGCGTCCAACCAAGGAGAACTGCACGTCTCGTGGTCGGTGAGTAAACTAGCGCGCAGAGAGCGTTAACGATCGTCAGTAACGGAACATTTCGGAACACAGCACTATACTAGGTGTAACACTCGTCAGGCGCCGCCTCAAGACAGCTGGAACGGCGAGCTGCTGGGGTATGTGGCGACGTGGCGCGAGCTGGGCCTCCTTGATGACGATGCGGACGAGCGCGCGGACGAGAGGGATGGCCGCGCTAGCGTGGCGGGCTGGAGCAGCGGCGACCTCACGCTGCCCGGCCTGCACTGCTTCTCGCGCTACGCGCTCAGCGTGCGCGCCTACAACCGCGCCGGCGCCGGCCCACACTCGCCTACCGTGTACGCGACCACCGCGGATGGAGGTCTCTATACTCGTGAGTCAATGTGTGCGTGCTCCGCGTCGCGTGAGTGTCAACGATGTCCTCTGTGTCGCAGTGCCGGAGGAGGCGCCGCGCGACGTGTCGTGCGAGGCGCTGTCGGCGCGTTCGCTGCGCGTGCGTTGGGCGCCGTTGTCCGTCGCGCACGCGCATGCGCTTCGCGGGTACGACCTGCACTACGCGCCCTTACATTTCGCCACATGTAAGTTCGTGCTAGCTGTTATCGATGAGTACTCATACGTATAGAACAGTTTCCATGTGTGTGACGGTGCGACATGCACAGCGTGGAGTGGGGCGAGCGCGGCGCAGATTGCGCGTGCGGGTCTGGGCGGCGAGGCCACGCTGCAGGGCCTGCGCGCATCCACCAACTACTCCGTGTGGGTGCGCGCGCGCGCCGACACCGGTCTCGGCCCGCCCGCGCCGCCCGTCTACTGCGCCACCCAGGACGACGGTCAGTGCACCACTGTTCGCCATGAACATTAAAACAGTAAAACCGAACGTTTTTCGCAATCTAAAATATCTGATATATTATCTTTAAAACAGAAGCGTCCTCTATTTCAACATTAGTGTCCCCAAAAACGTTTATTGGGGACACATTGGGGTACACATTATGACAATAAAGTTTTATAATCTTAGATTCCTTTTTTTCTTACATAATAATAATATACAACGTAATTTTTAAACCCTTACTAATTTTTTCTCTTCAATTAATAATGATTAATATTGAAGAGGCTACGGGGACCCCTCTCACTGACACAGACATAAAATCCACAAGTACACCGTTGACAATATCGTAGATTTGGAAAACGCTCGCTCGCTGGCTTTAGATTGTACCTATAGCGTGCTCAGTTTTGAAAGTGTGTTCGCTGTCGTCAGTGCCGGAGGCAGTGACTGCGGTGCGCGCGCAGGCGGTGAGCGCAGCGGCCGTGCGCGTGACGTGGTTGGCGCCACCCGGCCGCCTCACGCACTACACGCTCTACACCAGGGAGCTCGGCAAGTACGTCGCCTGCTCATCGTCGGCCTAGCCTTGTCCCAACTAAAATGTGTTGAGCTTCCAATGTAACTGGATTCAGCTGAATACCTCTACAACCCAGTGACTGGGTAAAACGATACCTTAACTACTGCCAAAGATCTATGAATGCAGCACAGCCTCTGGGTGTCTGTGTTGCATCCGTTTTTGTATTTACGCAGCTGGGGCCAATAACGGCTTAACATGCTTTCCGAGGCACGGAGGATTCTCGGTATGTAAAGATGGTCACCCATCCACTGACTAACCCCGGCAAGCGTAGCTTAACCTGATGGATCAACCAGTGCGGCTGTTGTTACTTAGCCACGAGCTCCTCCTGTTGTTTTTAAATGAAATTATTGACGTTTGAAGTTTTGGCATCGACAAGTTCCGAAAAATAAATAAAAAAAATCATTAAAAAAAATCCTTGTGGCCTGAGTCTTGTTATTGGGCCTAAAAACGTAGTAGACGGCCCCACGGATCCGCCATTTTCGTATGTTCAACCTTCTGCCGAACACCCTGTATAATTATTACTATAATATATATTAATTATTACTTCACGGCGATCTGAAACATAATTAATTAAACAAGGTAGTATTCCCTACTCACACTTAATAACATTGCGATCTTTTAGAAATAAAATAAGTATTTTTTTTTTTATAGGTACAGTATTTCGCCGTATCTTCTGTGTGTTGGCAACCCAGTGTGTCACTTTTCTCTCGCGCCAAATTAAATCTTATTTTGATTATAAACTGTGTTTAACGTACGCTCGAGTAAAATAACGAAATGCCAAGTAACAAGAAACTTATAAAAAGCCTCATAAGCGCATTAGATGAAAACCGGAAGAGTAAACGACGCCATTGGCGTCGAAGCCGCGAGAGCAAGTCACGCTCGCGCAGCCCCCGACAACGAAGTTTATCAATGGCATTAACGTCTTATACACCAGAGGACCCCAAAAGTAGGACTCCTAGCCCTGTTCACAGACCAGAGGTAAATCTGGAACCCTCCATCAACCCTAATCCAGGTAAGTACCGTTTCTATGATTTAGGTTATGAATTTGAAAAACGTGGTTTGTTGTGCCTTTGACTCTTGGAAAGTCTATGGAAATGAAAACCTTGGGACGGCTTTGCTTTAACCTTGCATATTGCGTGTGTTTTTTAAAGCTTTTTACTTTACCTAACCTATATGCATTAACCATAAGTTGCTAAAAGGTAGGCTACCAGAAGTACGAGATACTTTTAACAACATTAACTCCATGCTGTTAGCTGGTACGCATTTGCCCTGGCGTGAGCATGCCCTAAAAGATCACTGAGTACGAGATACTCACAGTGTCTTATGTAAGCACTAAGTGGTTTAACTTTCTTGTCGCAAAGTACGAGATACTTACGTTAAAATAATGCTGTGTTGCAATGGCTGAAACCAAATGCTTCATATGCGATTATTATTATTTGCTTTTTAGATATGACAGAAATGGAGACATCCAACCCATATAAAGAGGCATTAGGTATCGACTATGAGGAGATACATTATACATGGGACAAATTCACAAGGACATAAAATTCAACCATATCCTAACAAAAGGCCTAACAAAGGAGGAATGGGAAATTATAACTAAGAAGCATGCTATGCCAGATAACTGTACATTACTTGATGCTCCCCTACTTAACCCGGAGGTAAAAGCTGTACTTACAGAGTCCTCTAAACTAAGAGACCATGGGATTGAGATGTCCCAAAACCATCTCGGACTGGCTACCTCCATTATAGCAAAAACCATGACTGATGTTATAGTAATGGAAGAAATAGACAAACACAAATTGCTAACAAATTTGGTCGATGCAACCAAAATTCTCACCAACATCAACTATAATCAAACACAAACTAGAATAAAGTTAATTTATCCTCTACTAGACAAGAACTTCAACCAAATATTGTCCAAAACAACAAGAGACCTTCCTTCCTTTATGGAGAAAACCTACCGGACCTCCTGAGAAATGTGAAACAGATACAACAAGCTGCAGCACAATTAAAAAGACCTCCCCCTGTTGTACCATCAAACAACAGACTGAACAGTAACAATATGCAACGACCCACTCAGGGAAACAGGAACGGCCCACCACCGAAACCCAAAACAAATGCACGTGGTGGGCCACGCAAGACGACTCAGCCAACCAGTCAACGACAACCCCGCTGGCAGCACCACTCCGAGAGAGTAACTCACCAACAAGGCAGATACCGGAATGCTCCAACCAAACGTTGACAAACCAGGTACATGCTGGAAATTTACTTAATTATATTAACTGCTGGATACATATTACTGATGATCCCGTAATTTTACAGTGGATTCAAGGGTACGAGATACCTATTGATACCACACCTTCGCAGCTCAATATTCCAATTTCTAATCTATCATAGTTAGAAATTATACAAATGAGAGAATCTATTGCAGATCTGTTGAAATTAGGTGCCATAGCTCCCTGCCAACATACTAATGGCGAATTTATCAGCAAAAATTTTCTCAGACCTAAGCAAAATGGCAAATTTAGATTCATCCTGAACCTTAAACCACTAAATAAATTTATCTCAGCAAAACACTTCAAAATGGAAGATATCAGAACCGCTATCAGACTTGTAGATATAAACTATTACATGGGTTCAATTTTATTGATCTCAAGGAGGCATACTTCTTAGTACCTTCTAGCAAAAAATACAGAAAGTACTTACGATTCATTTACCTTGATCAACTTTACGAGTTCACTGTTATGCCCTATGGCTTATCCACAGCTCCTGGTGTATTTACCAAATTACTCAAACCAGTCTGTAGTAGCTCACCTTAGGAAACAAGGCCTCATATCAACCATATATCTCCACGATTGCCTTTGTATTGGTAAAAGTTACCAAGAATGTTTGGGAAACATAAATGCCACTATTAGTTTATTCAAATGTCTGGGACTAATCATTAACTTTGAAAAGAGTGAACTGACTCCTAGCAAACAATGTAAATTTTTAGGTTTTATTATTAACTAGCTTTTGCCCGCGGCTTCGCCCGCGTGGATGGAAGAAAATATCCCACGGGTACGTACTACCGGGATTAGTTAGATCATACCTAATATCCGAGGAAAAGTCGTTGATTCCTACCGCTGCGCCCGCGTTGTCGGCAACCATAATTATTTTGTCACGCGTAATTTTGAATCTGTGATATCTTTTAAAGTATTCATTTTGCTGATATGATGTCAAGGCATATTTTAATTTAAATTAAATGCCCAATTTAAATAATATATTTTATTGGATAAGGATAAATAAAATACCGGTCAAAATAGCTTTGGAAATAACAATGAAATTTTTATCAAATTCTGAAAGATAAAAATGGTTACTGTAGGTCATCCTTAGAAGATAGACAGACCTTATTTTTGAACTTTTTAAGATATACAATTCTGTAAAACATACATTTGATGTATCTCTTACGGCTTACGCGGCGCACGCCAGTAAAGCTCCCAGTCGGCATGATTTTTTCCAACATCTTCGACAATAATCGTCATATTATTTTCGGCTTTAAAATCATTTACTAACCAAGTGCAAAATACATCAATCATACTAAGAATCGACAATACGACCGCCATCGCATGCATCAACAAGATGGGAAGTATACAATTCCCCCACTTAAATGAGGTAGATCGTGACATATGGACATGGTGCCAGGAGAGAGATATTTATGTATAGCCTCATATGTAAAATCCAAAGAAAACTCTATAGCGGATCAAGAATCCAGAAACACTAACATTGATACAGAATGGGAACTGTCACCCACATTGCACATACCCACGTTGCATTCAGTCTGATTTGCTCTAAACTCGGTCAAGCAAAGATTTACCAATTTACTAGCAGAACAAACAATAAATGCAAAAAATACGTCTCATAGAGGAAAGACCCGTATGCATTCAATATAGATGCTTTCACCCTAAATAGGTCCAAATCATTCTTCTATGCTTTTCCTCCGCTTGCTCTTATCACAAGGTGTTTGCAAAAGATAAAAAATGATAAAGCCAAAGGTATACTAGTTTACCCACTATGGACATCACAGCCATGGTACCCCTTAGCTAAATCCCTAGAAATATCTCAGCCTGTTATATTCTACCCTGACGATAATCTTTTAGTATCACCTTTCAGGACGACACACCCACTGAGCTCGACACTTACCCTGGCTGCAGCAATCTTCTGCAGAAAGCATTCCAATAAAAAGGACTGCCAAATAAGTCATTAAACATAATGTTAGCCTCACTCTCAACAGGTACGACTAAACAATACAATGTTACTTATAGAGCTTGGTGGGGTTATTGCAAAACTCATGCATTAAGTGTTTACACAGCTTCCATACCCCAAGTAATACAATTCCTTACTTAGAGATTCGAAGCCAACGTAGGCTACAGCAGCCTCAACTCAGATAAGTCAGCCTTATCAACCCTTATCAGCTCAAAGGTCGGGAATGACGACAGAGTAACAAGATTTCTTAAAGGGGTATACAGACTCAGACCAGCATTACCCCGATACTCTCATTCATGGGACCCCTCAAACATATCCAATCTGTTATCCTCCTGGCCTGATAATACTGACCTTACCCTTGAAAAACTGTCAAAAAAGTTGGCTGTCCTCCTAGCTCTAACGTCAGCTCAGCGGACTCAAACATTGTCCTTAATTAAGTTACCAAACATTGTTATAACCGATGATACAATAGTTATTGAAATAACTGATCTCATAAAAACTTCTATTATAAGTAAGATCCAACCTAAAATCTACCTGCCTTTCTTCACACAAAACCCGAAAATCTGTCCAGACAAAACATTAATAGATTACCTTTCATGTACTGAAACTCTAAGAAATCAGGAACCGTACCTCTGGATAACTTTTAAAAAACCAAACAAAAAAGCTACCAGCCAAACCATCAGTAGATGGATTAAAAACATAATGACAGAAAGTGGAATCGATACCTCGCAATTCACTTCAAATAGCACAAGGCACACATCAACTTCATCTGCCAAAAGAGCTGGTATCAGTATTGACATTATAAGAAAGGCAGCGGGATGGACAAGTAACTCAAAAACATTTGCTAAGTACTATAACCTGCCACTATGTGAAGGCTCACCCCCAGAAAACTTTGCATTATCAGTCCTTAACAACAAATAATAAAAGGAACATTATTGTCTACTCTGTGGCAGGTATACCTTAACATACTGTGACAGTACCTGAAATACCCTAGGCTGATAACATTTTCGTACGTAATAAATACGATTACGTACTACTACGTTAATTTATCTGATTACAATATACCCACTTCAGTGAGACCGGGAACCGTATAACAACGTTTGCCTCATTGTACGTGTCCTGCTAGACCTAACGCATAGAACCTCTGAGGAACTAATACGATTCTAACGGAACACGCTCCCTAAGCACTAAAAAAATGTTTTACTCAATCCTAAGACAGAGTACTGCGAAGTCCAACTGTCATTGAGGAAAACAAGTTTAATATTGAATAGTTCTAATCGCGTACTAATAATATGAAAGACCCTTACGACAGCCTAGCCCATTTTTACAAAGTTAACACAAAACTAGCGCAAGCGCACCGTAGACTCAGTCTCTAGCAGAATACATTACGATCGTACCTGGTGAACGCCGAAGTGGTAGCTCGTCACTTCATATTTCCTTAATCTGTCCCATTTAGAGGATGCTTTCAATGTAATCGGCAGCCGTGTGGATCGTCCTTATCGACAACGGGGCGTTTCGATCTAGGCATCCAAATGACGTGTCTCGCTAATATAATTTATAAGAGGCCCGAAAGCCGGTTGTAGAGGTTTAACGAGACACGATTTCTAGAGCGTTCCTTAGAACGAACTATCGATTCAGTATGAGATACTTAGTAAAGCCTAACCCCACTCCCTGGAAATATACGTTAACAAGCCTCACGCAAGGTACTCTGTGGCAAGACCTTCTGGGAAACAGAAATCGTCACTAACGTTTGGTTGTTTTGTAATACAATTACAGATTGGCTTTATAGCCTAGATCAATTCCAAATGACCTGTGAGTATTTATGGCTCTGCCTTCCAAATGTGGTGCACCATCTCAAAGTCAACAGTCGGAGCATTACTGCCCAGTCAAGTATGGTGGAAGGCCTTCGCCATTTCCCTATAGCCACTGCTAGTGACAATAATCTGCCAAGGTACGGATTAGGATATGGACACGTAATACACGAGAATGTAACATTAGTTATAAAACACGATACTAAATAAGTGTTGTTTCGCCATTCTGGAATAAACGACCATTAATAGCTCGACAGCAGCTTCACCTAACGGTTACCTATATATACAATGCACATCAACTAGCAAGAACAATTATAACGGAGAAGTTCTTAGCTACAATGGACATGCTACTACTAAAGATAAGTGTTAATTAAAGTTGGCACTTACCAAATAATTCCTTAGAGAGAATTAGATTACTACTCACTTACAAATACTGCACACATTACCAGCTTTGCCTCGGAATAGCTCCCCTTTCACGACCGCCTTTCGACGCGCCTTCAAACTAACTAACTCCCTACTCTCTAAATCTCAGTCTCCTCAATCCCTAAAAAATACCACGTTGACCGTTGGGCCAAGTTTTTTCCCCAAAGTTTTGCAGAATAGGTTTATGGCTGTTTTTATATACAACTTCTCAGTTGTTTTAAAAGGGTCTTTTGAATAGCTCGACTTAATCCTTAGCAGATGCTCGATGCAGTCTCAGGGATGATCAATATTTTGAGACCGACGACGAGTTATTATTTATATACATTTTATTATAAACCATACAAATATTTTAGCACAGAATATATTAAGTTTCGGTCGGCCCGGGTACGTTAACAGTACGAGAGCGGATAAAGCATTCTAGCTAGGTGCTAGCTAGAATAATAAAATAATTAATCCAATAATATAACTGCAGTTATTGGATAATTGATAGTTACATCGATGGAAGCATCGGCTTTGCATGACTTTTGAAAGTTTGGTTAGATCCATCTTCATAACTTGTTGTTTAAATTTTCAAGCATGAAAATCGAGAGCTGTAAGTTTACATTGAAAGAACCGCATGTTGACACCCCTGCTCTCAGAATATTTGTAGCAAGTGGCCACGGGTTGCTGCCCATAAAATATAAATGGAATGGGTTTGTAAGAGGTTCAATATTGTTTTAACATTTTAAAGAAATAGGATATTTTGTTATTAATTAGGGTAACGTGTCGAGCTGTCAACCCATAAACTTGAGATTTAATGTGTTCTTAAGAACCCCGAATCGGCCCTTAAGTGACGGTTTTAGAGTAAATATAATAATATATTGTTATTAAATTAGCGAATGTTAATGACAGTCACAATACCATGTGTATTATGCCTTATTGTGGATTATGCCTTATTGCGGATTATGCCTCATTGCTGATTATGCCTCATTGTTGGTTGTGACTAGTTAGTTGTACTGTTTGCAGATGATACCTCTCTTATTTTTAAAGTAGACAGGAATAGACAAGATTTTGACGATATAAACAGTGCACTCTCAATGGTTACAGATTGGTTTACGACAAATAACCTAGTTCTCAATGCTAAGAAAACGAAATGTGTAAAGTTCGCCCTACCTAATGTTAGAAATCTAGGTCCCAACATCGTCTTAGATAAAGAGGTGCTTGAATCCGTAAATTCGGCAGTTTTTCTGGGCATAACAGTAGATGCCACACTTCAGTGGGGCCCACATATACCGAGCCTAGCGGGAAGGCTCAGTTCCGCCGCCTACGCCGTCAGGAAAGTAAGACAATACACTGAGCGTTTCATAGCGTTATGTCCTACGGTCTTCTGCTGTGGGGCAAAGCTGCTGATATTCAAAATATATTTGTCCTTCAAAAACGAGCTGTTCGTGCTGTTTACCAGCTGGGTGCCAGAGTTTCTCTGAGAGATTTTTTCAAAGATATTGGTATCCTCACGGTGGCATCTCAATTCATCTTCGCCAATATCTTATATATTAGGCAAAATATACACTTATACACTAAAAACAGTGATTTTCACAATGTTAACACTAGAAATAAGGACAAACTACGAGCTCCCTTTTACCGGCTTCATAAGGTTCATAACTCATTTGTTGGGCTTGGTATAACTTTTTATAACAAGCTACCCTCTTCTTTGGTAGATTTGCCTTTTAATGCGTTTAAAACGAAAGTAAAATCCAAGCTTTTTTCAAAGGCATACTATTCTATCAACGACTACTTAAATGATAAGAATAGTTGGTCGCTGTAATTAACTCAAGACAATGTTTATGTTCTTTCTCCAGCTTACCCACTCACAAGTTATATGAGTTTATATAAGTAATTGTTTAATTTATTTGACTATAAAAGTCAAATTATTTAAATTTAATTTATTGTTGACATAATCTACTCATCACAATGATTTTTTATGAGTGTGTGCAATATGTGGTTAGCTAGTGACCTCGACAATTGATCATATTATTTATTGCTATTAGTAATTAACTGTTTGTTTATTTATTTTACCTCGATGGTCCTAGTTTATCATTTATAACTTCCAGTTACAACTATATGTAAGCGGGCACGCCCTTTATGCCTGGAGGCTTTTATTAAGATATTAAGTTCTGTTTACGTTTTGTTTTTTATTTCTGCCTGAGTATAGTTCTCGATGATTTTGTTTGGTATATTGGCGTGTGCTAGCTTATATATTTCTAATAATTTAAATTATGTTTTGTGTTGCTTAATGTAAATTATTTTGAAAACTAGGTATTATATAGAATCTTTTTTTTTGTTCTTCTAACTAAACAGACAGCTGTGCAGCTGGGGAGTTTGTTGCGCCACTTCTTCTTCCCAGCTAACGCACTAGGAAGTGGTGAAGGGTGAGCGTTTTGGGGGACTGTCTTATGTAATTTTGACGTTCGAAAAGTGCAGATTCTCAGCCTAGTTTGAATAAAAAACTTTTGTTTTTTTGTTTTTGTTGTTTGACTCATTGTCAATTATGCCTTACTGTTAATTATGAATAGTTTTGCACAGTACTAATTAAGAATAATAAATAAAAATACCTAATAAACCAGAACATGTTGTAGTTTATTAACTAATAGAATTATTGCAGATAACTCTAAACATCTACCTTGTTTAATTAATTATATTTCAGATCGCCCTGAAGTAAAATTGGGAATCAAACGAGCTTACCTGTTAAGCCGATTCTAATTTTACGAACGGCGATCTGAAATATAATTACCCACCCGCCACTAACTAACAACAGCGCCCAAAGCTGCAATAATTAGTCTACCTAATTCACTCATCCTTTCAGGAAAATCTAGTGAATGTAAGTGTGCGGAACTAATCTGTGTGGGAAACAGAGCTGTTCCTTATCTCTAAAACAAGTGACACACTGGGTTGCTAACACACAGAAGATACGGCGAAATAGTGTACCTATTAAAAAAAAATACTTATTTTATTTCTAAAAGATCGCGATGTTATAAGTGTGAGTAGGGAATACTACCTTGTTTAATTAATTATATTTCAGATCGCCGTGAAGTAAAATTAGAATCAAGACTTCGCTTAACAGGTAAGCTCGTTTGATTCCCAATAAAATTAGCAATCAGTTTGATTTTGCCTAAACTCTTAAATTGTCCTATGGAGCAGGACCAGCATATTTCCAAGCATTCTTACCTTGGATATAGGTAATCCTCTAATTTGTAATATGCTTGTTTACAAAGTGTACTTTTAATATGAGTTTTAAATTTTCTTTCGTTTAATTTATTGTATTAAATCACAAGGTATTTTTTTTATTTATTTATTATTAGGCTCTTCAACAATGAGTACACTATTACTTTATAATTAGTACATTTCAAACTTAAATCTAAGCGCTCCATTACTTATAGAAAAGCACAGCATGCACTACATAATGCGCAGATAATAACATACGAGTACTTAATTAATTACCAAGAAATACATAGTTTAGATGAAAATAAATTATTATAAGCTGAATTGATTACATTATGTGAATTAAATTACATTGAATAAATTTGATTAGATAGATTTTATGTATGATAATTTTTATATAAAATAGCAAGACTCATTAAATGGCAAGTGAGGCTTTTTTTAGAGCAGGTATTGATGAATGAAAGAGGTCAATGTCGACTTCGTGCTCTTTGTATGCAGCATACATTCTGGACAGTGGACAGTATTGCATTAAGTTGGTATGACATCTTGGCATGCAGAATAGCCTCCTATTAGAACTTCTTGGCAGATTACGTGCCACATGGAATAACACCCTACTGAGCAAATCGGGACAGTTAAAAGAGCCTGTTACCAGCTTCTTAAGGAAAACCAAATCTAGCATATTCCTGCGTTTCTCCAGCGACACCATCTTAAAATACTTCAGTCTTTCTTGGTACGAGTTGAGTTTTTTCCCAGATTACTTTTATAGGTGAGATGCCATAAGAACCGTTTTTGCAGCCGTTCGATGCGCTTGATGTGGATCTTATATTCAGGTGACCAGACCACACTGCAATACTCGAGATGGCTTCTAACTAGCGAGTTGTACATAATTTTTTTAATGCTAGGTTTTTTGAAGTTCTTAAACTCTCTCATAACGAAGCCAAGCATCTTTGATGTTTTTAATATAGTTTTGTCAATATGTTCTACAAAACTTAGCTTTTTATCGAGCTGAACACCTAGGTCTCGAATAGTTTCGACTTCCTCAAGCCGCTTAACATTCAATTTGTAGACTGACTGCCATGATATTCATGTTATTAATATTGTTGTTGATATTGATGTTTGTTGTAACATCTACCACAGTACCCTATATCGACGCTAGAAAGGCAAATTGTATTAACGACCATTGCATAAATTGTTCAATAAATTGATTTGAAGTTCTACTTTTCACAAAAAAAATCATAGTAAATTAACTACTAGAGTATTCTTGATGAAACTCAGAATAGTTATTATTTAATATGTTTATTATTTAATTCCTAAGTCAAAAAAAATGTACATAAGTTTTTTGATATATTTTTAGGAGATAATACAAGGTTGTGAATAATCTTGGTTAGGTAAAATTGACTTAAGTCACAATTTCAATATTAGAGGTCCTGTAAAAAATGTTTGAACGATCGAATAGCTGCATACAACCTACAACTAAAGTATCTTACGTTCTATTTGGTAAACTTTAATATTCCAATAAAATGTTTTATCAAACCGAGCATATTCAACCGATGAAAACCAAAAAATCTAATCTCACTCATTAAACTTAGTTCCATCTAGGATCAAGGTATTATATCCAAATATTATTATATTTTTTAGCGATAGTTAAAAAATAAAATACAAAATAAAGAAGTATAAAATTGTTTATTATACAAAAGCACACTTCACAAACTTATACAGTTGATAAATGACAACATAAACGTAAAACAACTTCTTTATAATTAAAAAAAAACTAAATCAACTTTGAGATCACTGTCAGTCACATGAAAATTCAATCTTTTGTTACATGTTATTCACAACAAAACAAAATAAAAAACAACTTATACATTTATAATTAAACAAGAAAACTACTTAAATTTGAGATCAATCAGTCACATCAATCAGTCCCAAAAAAAGGAGTTTTGACGTCTACTGAACTGTTCTTTTGAACGTTTTCTTTTAGTGTCTTCAAGTTGACTATTAGAAACAAGCCAATCGCGTTTCCTTTCTGCAGTCAAACTGTGAAAAAATTGAATAAACTTTGTCTTCTTTCATCGTTGATTTGATCACAAGATCTGCCACATTTTTTGTTGAGACATGGATGAGGTTTCATTACCTTAGCCCTAATAATAGAACCATCTTTTTTTGTGTATTCTTGTCCCTCGTTACGTAGCCGTTTTCTTTCTTTTCTGTTATTAATTTTCTTCTTCTTCTTAAATCCATTGTCACCCACTTTTCCGTCTTCTAAATTGCATGTCTTCTGTTTTTTACGAGATCTCTCTTCTTCACTATGCTCTTCGTTTGAAGATGCAACCCAAGATGAAGATGACCATTGAAAGTCACCATCGTCAGACAAATAATCAATGTAACTTTTTTTTACAATATTTTTGGGACGTGCTTTTTTTGCAGGTGTGTCTTTCTGAAAATAAAGTTCTATGAGCACAACATGCTTTCATGATCTGATACAGTAACATACATAACATACACTGCACAGTCATAAGCTATAAAATGCTTAAAATTGAATCAAAATGTTACATACCTCTGCATTTCCTGGTTCATCCACCTGTGTCACAATGTTTTCAGCCACTCCTGGTTTATCCACCTGTGTCATAATGTTTTCAGCCTCAAAGTTTGTAGCCTCATCGAAAGCCTGATAAGTTATAATTGAACAAATAAATATAAAAATAAATGACAACCTATTTTCATTAATCACTTCTAAATAAAAGTACTTCTTACCTGAACAGTTACTGCATCTATCAGATCAATATTTATTTGGCTGCTAATTTCAATATTATTGAAAGTTTCGTAAGTTTTTTCTGTATCAGAGTTTTCAATGTAATCACAATCCTGAAAATAAGTTGTAAATAAGTTCATTAAATTCTAATTTTAGCACCAAACCAGGTAGTCTGGTGTCTAAATTTTTCAGAAGATAATATAGTTACCTATAACAATAAACCCGGATTTCAAAAAATATAAATTGTATTTTACAACAGATGCTTAATTATAATAAGATTGTTTAATAATATCGTAATTAATTGATCTTACAAATAGGTATCCACATAGAACTTATAGACTTACATCATCCTGAGTACAATCCTTATTTATTATTATTTTTGGCGACAGCGGTTTAAGCGAAGAATATTGATTAAAGTAATTATTGTGGCCAATATCCTGAAATAAACAATGCAAACAGTGTAAGAAAGACATGAATAATAAACAATCGAAATCGTAATAAATATTATCAAGGTACTAATTACATTTTATTAAAATGGTTAGGTAGGTTAAGTACCTACGCAATTGTAGATAAGTGTGGTAAGGTCAAAAACCTAGTTATAGTAGGTAAATAGCATACATAGGTACTTGATTGTTGGTTTCCTCAATAATAATATTCGATTGGTCTGCTACTACGTTTTCGTCCTAAAGTAAAAAACGATTTGTGTAAAATGTAGGTTTTTAATAATACGTAAGTACTCGCTTCATGCATTTTGATTTAGTAGTAGTACTTTAAGATTTACACTAACCTGTTCACAATCAGCTGAATTTGGTTCAATATCAAACCTTAATCTCCTTCTTAGTCTAACGTTTTTTAATATTTTCTTGCATCGTTCGGACGCCATGATAAATTAATGTTTTACACTCCTAAGTGAAAACAATTTTCGAGTAGAAGCCAGCGGGCAATTCGTGCGTGGCCCTCATCGACAGTGCGTGGTCGACTGAAGCGCCCTCGCAACGGCCAGACCTCATACGCAGCGCTTCGTGAGCATAAAATGCGCTCCTTGAGTACAGCTTATCCACCACTTTTTCACCCAAAAAAGATTTTTTAAGTAGGCTTAACTTACTTAATACAAAAAACTTTGCTTAAATTAAAGTAGCTTAAATGCTAACGATGCGTCAAAACCGTTTCAGGTAAAAATGTATGATCGACCAACTTGCTATTGAACATTGACGACAAAATGCGCTTAACGTCCAAGTGATTGAAATTAGCTGAAAGGTACAGTGTATTAACGGAAAATAAACAAAAAAGTACACGCAAATAAATTGTTTTATTTTCAAAATTGGATAAAGTGGCCAATTAGTAAAAAGGTTTATTGATAAAAAAATAAAAAAAATGATTAGATAAAGTGTTTTAACATCAAATCTTTATTTAGACAAAAAAAAGCAAAATGAATTATGGCCATTTTTTTGACGTTATGTACGGTTTATGAAACAATTGACGAAAATGGTTGGATTTAAAACAAAATTAAATACGAAAATTACTGAAATCACCGTTGTATTAACGACCACAAAAGTGCTCGGATTTAACTGGAACCTAGACCATTCGACAGAGAAAAATCTGCCGATTCCAACAGTGTAAATAACTCAATTTTGACCAAAGTGGTCGTTAATACAATATGCCTTTCTAGCGTCGATATAAGATGTACTTTAGATAATCTGAAAAATTGTTGATCTATTTTATCTTTATTTCTAGTATTAAAAATATGTAGATTTTTTTCTACTTATTATATATTATATATATATATTTAAATATGACACGACGGGGTAACTACTCTGTGCCGTGTCTGACTAGTTTCCGGTGTAATTCTTCGTTGATGGTAGATATAGGTAGTTGGTTTTCAATCACACACAGTTCTTAACTCAAACTCAAAGCATTTATTCCAATAATAACGTTAACACTTTTGAGTTATCACTTTGTCACTTAATTTAAGTTAGTAGAGTCATTGAGTTTAAGTTAGTTGGTGAAGCTAGTCGCCCATTCCAAAACGAAGTAGTACTGAAGGAGAAGAACGGGCAAGAAACTCCTTAGACACTCTTTTTTATCAAAGCATTATGTTACAGAGGTTGAATACGCGCCATTGTTTTTTTTTCTGCCCTTTTTTTTCAGTCAACGGATATATCGCGTATTCCAATACAAAATCGTATTACTTAGTTAGTTCAATAAAACTTATAAATAATGCTAAAACTTATAAATAATTCTAAAATGCTTATCAGTTAATTATTTTATAATTAAACAATGCTAATATTCACAAATACAAAGGTCATTCAGAATTAAAGTTAAATTCAAATTCAAAAGTCATTTATTCAAACTAGGCTTAGAAATCAGCACTTTTCGAACGTCAAAATTACATAAGATAGTCCCCCAAAAATGCCCACCCTTCACCACTTCCTAATGCATAAGCTGGGAAGAAGAAGTGGCGCAACAAACTCCTTTTACACACAAATTAAAACCTTCATTACTTTTTACAACACTTCCTGTGATTCAAGGAATTTAATCAAACAACAGGTATTCATTAGTAAATTGCAGTGTAAAATAATCTTTTTTAAATAGTTGGTTTTCTATTATTGAAACTTATGTAGTTCTCGTATTAAATTATTACATTCAGTTATTGATCATAAAGCCGCGTACCCACTAGGGCCGCGCGGCTGCGTGAGGCCGAGTCGCGCGGCTCTGGGTAGTGGGGACGGGCCGCGCGGCCGGTCAGTGCGCTATTGACCGCCACTACGTCGAGTTGTCTTTTTATTGGCGCCAAAATGGATTGGACGGACGAGAAAACCCTTTTTTAGGGTTCTGTAGTAAACAAGGAACCCTTATAGTTTCGCCATGTCCGTCTGTCTGTCTGTCCACGGCTTAGCTCAGAGACGGTTAGTACTAGAAAGCTGTAATTTGGCATTAATCATGCCGACAAAGTGGTAAAATAATATCAAGAAAAATAAAAAAAAATTAGGGTACCTCCCGTACACGTAAAGTAGGGATGTTTTTTTTTTCTCGTCTACCCCATGTTGTGGGGTATCGTTAGAAACCTTTCTAACGATACCAAAAATTAGTTTGTGAAATCCATTTTTGGATTCAGGGATCCGTTTGCGAAATATTAAGCTTTTAACTGATTTTTTTTTGTTAGTCATTTGTCCCCCCCCCCCCCTGCCAGCTAAATGGTTGCACTTGGATTTGTGAAAAAATTCACAGCAGTAGTATATATAACGAAATTAAAAGGAAAACTATCACAGCTAAGTAGGCTGTACAGGTTAACGAGTAATAATCAACCAACTTAAATTTGCGGTTTGAAAAACATGATCTCCCATACATTCCGCATGGGAGAACATGTTTTTCAACTACAATGTTAAGTTTGTTCTTGGGATAAATTCATCCCAACTACGGAACCCTTCATTGTGCGTGGTCCAACACGCATTTGACCTGTTTTTAATTGAATTGTACCGGGAGCGCCGGGTGTTATGGGACTATCGGAGTAGTTTTTATAAAGATAAAAACACTGTAAGTTTTTCTGCTGGTTAAACTTGGTCGCACCCAAAAACGTCGTCGCCGCGGTTTATTTTTTATTTGCGCAACGGTGCTTATTACTATGAATGCTGCTGAATCTAAAAGCACGTCCTCTTCTTCGTACACCTCAAAAGAAACTGCCAGTAATATCTCTATACTATAGTCTGTGGCATCTGCGCAAGGTGGGCCGCGCGGCTCTTTAATGTGGACGCGTGGCAAAAAAACACAAAAGCCTCGCGAGGCCGAGCCGCGCGGCGTTTTGGGCCGCGCGGCTCGGCCTCGCGAGGCTTTGTAGTGTAGTGTAGTGGGGACGCTGCTTAATATTCGCAAATCGCGCCATCTTCGTGACATTAGGTAGCGCTTTGCCATAAACAAATTTACTATCAAATTACCACTTGTCAAATATGACTAAAAACCCAAAAATCATTAATTAAATGTTCCCTTTCAATTCCAACTATAGTTTTGGCTCTAAATCCGCGTCCCCACTAGGGCCACGCGGCCCGTGAGGCTAAGCCACGCGGCCCTAGTGGGGACGCGGCTTTACATCGAAATTAGTTTAATAATTTCAATATCAGTGATATTGACTACCACAGGACTGAGTTCACAAGTTTGGCAATAGATGGCGTCTGATCTCAAAAGAACTGATACCTTGATTAATGCTTGTGACAGCATAGCACTTTATAAGTGATCAAACGAACTTACCTGTTGTGAAGTTCGATCATTATTATACGAAGGGCTTCGTTCGAAGATATAACATTTACCATGCAGCGTCGTTATGCCAGTCGACAACCAATCGTATATTTAGAGCTGAAAGCAAAAACTAAACGCACAAGTGTAGCTATTCCGCTCTATACGTCATCTGTCATTATTTTAGAGTAAGAAGAGAATCTCAATTTTTCTGGGGTAGGGTAGGGAGGGTCCCTATATCTTCGAACGAAGCCCTTCGTATAATAATGATCGAACTTCACAACAGGTAAGTTCGTTTGATCACTTATTATACTTCAGGCTTCGTTCTCGATTTAACATTTACCATGCAGATGTTAAGAGTTTATGAGGAAAATTGGGATTCCAAACATGAAATTATAAATAAATAGTATTCCAATAAAAAATTAAAATCTTTTAGTTTTTGGACACAAATGACATAATAAAATGGCAATAACAGATAAACAGTCTCATTCATCTTACTATTGGACTTATTGTCCAACATATACTGAAACAAGTTACCATAATAGATATACAATCAAATTATTCATCATAATATTGAACTTCTTGTCTAATTTTATTTTCATACTTTATATGACACGTAATAATTATACGTAATATTCGTAATTTTGCCAACAAGGCAAATTATTAAATCTTCTAGTATGACTAACCTTTAGCATCGAGCACGAGTCTTGTCCTGTGGTGGTGGGGATTTGGGCTTTCTCACAGTGTACTGTGGCTGGTACTGGTTGTATTGTTGTTTGATATTTTCTTGCTTGATATGAGGTCAGTGGTTTCTTGTGTCACGGTTTCAAATTTATCCTCTGTTGGGTGTAATGAAGTGAACCACTCAAGTGTCCCTGACGGGTTGTGGTAAAAGTAGTTGGCTTTTTAGTTTTATAAATTGACCTGTTTTTGGCAAGCCTATAAGACTCTTTTATCTTTTTAGATAGGTTGTTACCATAAAGGTAAGATAGAGTTTTGTTACCATAAAGGTGATCATCTCTGTAAGTCTGTTAACATCCTCCCAGTAGGCAGTACTGGACACTCATTGAGCTGAGCAATCTCTATCATTATTGTTGTTTTTGATTAACATTGATAATGCATCACCTAAAATGGTGAGTCCTTTCTTCAAAATGGTATTCCAAATACAAGCTAAGTCGTTGTTTATTGCTCTTATAAATGCTTATTAATGCATCAAATCCCATAATGTTTGCAGCACTTCCTTCATTAGTAGGCTGTGTCTAGCACAGGTGCTGGGTCAGGCTCAGGTAGAGCGGTAGTTACAGCCATGGCTGTATTAGTGTTATCCTGGTTTGTGTCAAATGAAACCGGTGGTTCAACACAGTCATCAAGTACCTAGGTACCTAGTTCAATGACTACTTCTTTTAGTTCATAATTTTTGCGGTCTGCAAAAACATAGAATTGACCCTGATAATGTACCATAATATACATACCTAACCGTAGCCTCGGTCAGCGGGTCGTCTTAATGGCGGATTTGTAGCTTCTCGGAATACACCATTAAAATAGGTAAATGATAAAACTCGTGCGTTTATCTCGTAAACGCCCCGAATTATTTGTTCGCGTCAATGCATCTCGTACATTACCCGCGTGGTGCAATAAATATTATAAGCCATGTAAAACACGTTTTACTGTATAAAACGTTTAAAACAATGATAAAACTCGTGCGTTTATCTCGTAAACGTCCCGAATTATTATTTCGCGTCAATGCATCTCGTACATTACCCGCGTCGTACAATAAATATTGTTTAAAAGGCATGTGAAAGACGTTTTACTGTATAAAACGTTAAAACAATGATAAAACTCGTGCGTTTATCTCGTAAACGCCCCGAATTATTTGTTAGCGTCAATGCATCTTGTACATTACCCGCGTGTTACAATAAATATCGTATTTAAGCCCTGTGAAACACGTTTTTACTATATAAAACAATTGTTTTATCTGGTGTAGAAAAAAGGACGACTCTGATGAATCAGTGTTGTACCGGAGTCGCTTCATGTAATCTTCGGATTTTTTGAAGATGATATTCTTTTCCATGTTTTCGTTTCGGCATGATAACTTATGCCAACTAACACACTTTAAACTCGTTTTTAAACACTTTAATCAATATTTTTTGGGAATAACAGCGTACTGGTTGCCGCGCAAACGTAAAGAATGACAGATGACGTATAGAGCGGAATAGCTACACTTGTGCGTTTAGTTTTTGCTTTCAGCTCTAAATATGCGATTGGTTGTCGACTGGCGTAACGACGCTGCATGGTAAATGTTATATCGAGAACGAAGCCTGAAGTATAATGGCTACGCATAGGATTATGTTATAATCTTTACAGGTTGATGCCTTCGCGGCGACATAGATATATATATACAAGTATATATTAATATTATAAACGCGAAAGTTTGTATGTATGTATGGAGGTTTGTTACTCTTTCACGCAAAAACTACTAAACAGATTTGGATGAAATTTGGCACACAGATATTTTATAGCCTGGATTAATACATAAGATACTTTTTATCCCGATATTCTCACGGGATCGAGACTTATGCGGGTGAAACCGCAGGGCGCTGCTAGTATTTTTTTCATAAATGAATTGGCAAGGTACCGTCATAATATTAATATTTCTAAATAGTTCCCTGAGAGATTCGCGACGATGTAGATGGCTCTGACAGCTCTCTTTTGTAAAATAAAGATGCATTTAATGTCAGCAGCCCGACCCCACAGTAAAATGCCATACGACATAATACGGTGGAAGTAGCTAAAATAGACCAAACGCGCGGTTTCTACTTACATCTGTTAACTGTCTTATCTTTCTAACAGCATAAGCGGCCGAGCTTAGCCGCCCCGCACCGCAAGGGATGTTATATGAGATATATTAAGTCTCGGTATGAAATGGATGGTCAGCCATCCACGTAACGAGCTCGGCAAGCGTCGCTTAACCTTTGATCAATCGATCCGTGTGGCTGTAACTTAGACCACGGGGCCCTTCAGTAAGTAGGTATATAGGTGGATGGCTGTTGATCTTAAGTATCAAACCCGGTGGGTAGGAATATACGTCACCCGCTAATGCACGTAAATTTTTATGGCTCGACCGCCACTAAACTGTCGTCGCCGCCGCTAACACTCATTCGCGTTAGCTCACCGGGGTGTTACATTTTTGTCACTTTTTGTGCCTAAGAGTGGGCGGTGAGTGGGCGCAACGTGTGGACTCCACCGTGGACCCTGGCGATGCGCTAGGCGCGCAACAGGAGATGTGGCGCGAGGTGCGCGGCCTGCGCGAGCGCACCGTGTACGAGTTCTGGCTGCGCGCCGCCTCCGCCGCCGGCGTCGGCGCGCCCTCCCGCCCCGTCACCGCCGCGCCGGCGCCCGCACGTACGTCACCCGTTCCCTACCCCAGCAGTGCCACGACCGTTCGCTTGCTGCTTTGTACCCACCTGCTACGCGTAGCTACCCGGATACGCCTCGTGAAAATCGATTCTTATATTCCAACATTTGCTAAGAAAGATTTCAAGGACATTGAAGCATTAGAATGATGTCACCAATTCCATTAAACCGGCAGTATCGGCCAGGATATCTTCGTTCACTCACGTGGTGTTCGCGGCGTGGGGTTCCCGGGTGCGCCTGCGCTGCTCCACGGTGGGCACGCCGCCTCTGTACTGGCGCTGGGCGCCGCTTCCCAGCGCGCACACGCTCACTGATGACGGCGATCTCATCATACACAGTGAGGATATAGATTATGATTAATACTTGATGGTTGTTTTTTGTTTGGTACACCATCGGTGGTGACTGGTGCGGTTCGTGTTCAGAGGTGGATGTGTCGTCGGCGGGCAACTACACTTGTGTGGTGCGCAACGCGCTGGGCTCGGACACGCTGGGCGTGGCGCTGAGAGTGCGCGCGCCACCCGCGCCGCCCACGCCGCGCCTGCGCAGCGCTGCCCTGCACGCGCTGCACCTCTCCTGGGACAAGCCACACGACGGCGGCGCACACATACTCGGTAGGAAACCACCTCACTCACAACTTCAAGTCACTTTTGTAGTTGTAATTGTTACAACACAGTTGCACTTATGGCAGGATACACAGTGTGGTGGTCCCGCGGCGACAGTGCGGACGTGGCGAAGGGCGCGCGGGCGCTGCGCGTGCCGGCCGCCGACACGTCGCTGTGGCTGGCGCGGCTGGCGTGCGGCGCGGCCTACCGCGTCACGCTGCAGGCGCACAACGCCGTGGGCGCGTCGCGCCACTCCGCTCCGCTCATTGCACGCACCAGAGGGGACAGTGAGTCACCACGTTTTCTGTTCAGTCTCGACACGTGCTCCAGCCCCGCATGCACTCGGTAGCCTCTTTCACCGCTGATCCCGATACACCGACACTCCCGAGGGCGTCGCCAAGGGGGGGCAAAGGGGGTAGCTGCTCCACCCTAGATATCCAAAAAAAATAGTCAAATACAAGGCATTTTAATGTAAAGAAACTACATATCAATTAAGCCAATTTTATTTATTTGGACGAAGGGTCGTCCAAATAAATAAAATTTTAAAATTTTGTTTTTTAAAGTTCCTTATCTCCTAAACGGGGACTAATCCAAAGTTCGAGATTCGTAAATCTATGTGTGTGGTATGCCCAGTCATAATACCTATTAGATTTCAGCTCTACAGTGTTCTAAATAGTTTTGGGAAAATCGACCCGAAAGGTCCGTTTCCAATCCATGCATTGAAAATGGAAATGGTAAGATGCGCACTACAAGTGTATGTAAAGCTTCATGTGCTCTTGACTCTTGACAGTCTTGACTGTACCTACAAATCATACTTTTCCCATCCCATGCCATATAACAACTTGCCCCCCCTGGGCCAGCGGCTGGCGACGCCCTTGGATACTCCGTTATATTTTGTAGCGAAATAAAAACGAAAATTTATAACTTTAACACGCATTATAATTTAGTACGTAGGCGACCGAGCTCTACTCTGGTGAAAATAAAGAATGCTCATTTAATAGTGCAGGATAGTTCATACTAATTCCATGCTGCCACGATAGTAGGTACTTACTAATTTCATGCTGTCATTCTAAGATAGCATCTTGTTCTAAACTTTGGGCGACCGAGCTCTGCTTGGGTGAAAATACGGAGAAAACGAATTTTCCCAGATATGAGTCCTAACGATCGATTTTTTCGAGAGATTTTTCGCCCCCGTAAACCGCTATATTGCAATTTTCATCGAAATCGTTAGAGCCGTTTTCGAGAACGTGATTACAAATATACGAGTATGTGTAAACAAATATTGCTCGTTTAATAGATATAATTAAAACAGTTGCGGAACATGTAATTTGACCTAAATAAAAAGAGATTACAAGAAAAACTTAAGGTAAATCTGATGGTGTGGTTGCAAGTTGCAAGTTTGTTGCATTTGGTTTCTGAACCGGGGAATCGACTGCAATCGGTTTTAGGTTCGTGACCACTAAATTACGTAAACTTTTAAATGAATGTTATCTTATGAAGATGAACCTAAGTTTTCCGATAGAAACAGTCCTGGTTAAAGGTCAACTAGTATTTTAACGACAGAATCGCAGGTGATACGACGATCATGTGACGTGAACCAAAACGTCGTAAAAAAACGTCCAAAACGTCGTTCGTAAGCATTAGCGAGCGAACGTACTGTCGCGTCGGTGACTCATCGCACGAAGATGACGTCTAATAATATTGTAAAATGCAATCAGTGCTATTTAGTAGTTAGTGAGTTATTAGCCTTTATCCAAAATAAAGTGGACGTTATGAACGAAGAAAGTTTGGTGAATCTGTGTGTGTCGAGTTTTACTTCGGAAGAGATCGAAGGTGCAAAGAGCTTGCTTTTCGAATCAGTGCCCTCTTCAAAGAAAAAGATAAATAGAAGGAAGGACGGGCGCTCGAAGAGAGATTTATTTGATGTTGTGAGTCTTTTTAAAGAGACTGATCCGGATTTAATTCCAGTGTTTGTTGCAAGGGACTTACAGAAGCTACCTCCAGTTCATTTTGACCACGTTGATCCAACAAAGCTCTTAAAGGATATACTGGTCATCCAAAATGAATTAAGAACGATTAAGGAGTCGTATGTTACTAAAGAAAAGTTTAACGAAGTCAAAAATGAGCTTACTAATTTGAAAAATGCATCTTTGGTGAACAATAACTTTGACTGTTATGTTAGTAAAAAGAGAGGCGGATGTAATAATTTATCAAATAGTTATTTTTTGGATAGTGGACCGGTCGGCCTACCACCCTTTTCGAACGCGGAACAAAATACAACGCAAAGTCAAGCTGAGCGAAGTGAATCAGTGCCGAGAGCTACTTGTGCCGCTGCGGAGCGAGCGTCGGTGCCGGGATCCCCTGCGCTGGAGCACTTGCGCTCCCCTGCGTCGCCCAGCCTGCACGTTCCAGCGCAAGTGAAGGAGTGCGCACGTACCGAGATTTCAAATATGAATGTGCCGCCGCCGCCGCTGTCGTCGCTTGAGTCATCGGCGCCAATGTGTAGTACGAATGTGAAGCCGTGTTTACATAATTCTTTTGCGAATGTAATAAATACTGAAAAGCAATGGAGGGTGGAGAAACCGAATGAGCAGTGGGTATTAGTACAACAAAAGAAATTAAAGGCAAAGCACAAAATGCAGGCAGTGAAAAGTTCAAAGCTGCTGGTATACAGATACCTTTGTTCATCAATAACGTTGACAGAAGCACATCAGAGACGGACATTGTTGACTACATATTAGAAAAACACGAGTTCATGTCACTCTGAAGGAAATAAAAGCGAAGGTGCAGAGGAAGTATAGTTCGTATAAAATGCAGGTGCCTAGTGCGAAGCTCTCATTGTTTCTAGATGACACTTTATGGCCTGAAGGCATTACTGTTAGAAAATTTATTGAATTTAAAAATAAGGATAATGGATCTCAATTCAGGCAAGAGAATAAACAGCACTAAGTTCGTGAGTTTTAACTGCTACTCTGTTAAGAACTCCATTGAATACGTCAGGACATTGTGTCACCCGGCAGACTTTTTAGCTTTACAAGAGACATGGCTATTACCGGACGACATTCCATACCTAGGAGAAATTGATCAAGATTTTGCGTACACCGGGAAATCTTCAGTGAACACTTCGTCGGGTATGCTGAAGGGCAGGCCATATGGAGGAGTGGCTCTTTTATGGCGCAAAAGTGTGTTTCAATCGGTTTCGGTCGTAGACTGTGAGAGTGAGCGTATAGTGGCCGTTAAGGTAGTGTTTGATGATCGCGAATTGTTGGTGATGTCGGTATATATGCCAACGGATAGTCTTGACAATTTTGAAGTTTTTGTGAGTTGCCTCGGCGAGATTAGTGCGATTATAGAGACTAGTGGTACTGACACAGTGTATATACTAGGGGATTTCAACGCTAATCCAGGCGCCTTATTTGGCAATGAGCTTTTGAAGTTCTGTGCTGAGCAACGGTGGTCGTGTGCAGACATAGAATGGTTGGGGCTAGATTCAGGTACATATACATTCCTTAGTAATGCTTATGGGACTACGTCATGGTTGGACCATATCATCATTACCGAAGTCGCAAAAGAAACGGTTCTGAGCACAAGTATACGGTATGAGATGTCATGTTCCGATCATTTCGCTGTCGAACTGTTGTGTGACCTTAATATTTTGGTACCAAAAGTACAAATGAGAGGCTCATTGCCGGATAAGGCTATATGGGGCGAAAGAGATAAAAACCAGCTCAATGAATATTTGTACATTTGCTCAACTAAGCTGCGTGATATCAACTTTCCTTGTGAATTACATAACTGCGCAGATGTAATGTGTAATAATACAGACCACAGACAAATAGTTGATAAATTGTATCATAATGTAGTGAATGCGCTTAGGGACGTTGCGGTGGCGTGCTCTAAAAGTAGAACAAAAATAAATAAAAATAAAGGGTATGTGACAGGCTGGAACAAACATTGCAAAAAGGCGTATGAGGAGGCTAGGCTTCGATTTCATGAGTGGGTCGCCCAGGGCAAAAATACGTCCGATCAGACTTATGACCAAATGCGAATCTCACGAAGTCGGTTTAAACATCAGCTCAAGTGGTGTAGGGACAATAAAACTCAGGTAAAGATGGACATTCTTGCATCACAGCATGCTCAAAAAACTTTGGTAAGTTTTGGAAAGAGACCAGCAAATTGAATCCGAGGCCGAGTGTTCCAGTTAGTGTAGAGGGGGTTAGTGACGCCGACCAAATTTCAAAGTTATTCAGGGAGCATTTCAGGGTACTTTCTCCACTTGAACCCGCGATGAACACTACAGAGGCGGGTGGTACTGGTGTGGCGAAACCGCTTCGAATCACTGCGAAACAAGTTGCCAGGGTTATTAATGACATGAAGCGAGGAAAATCCCCGGGTCATGACTCGCTCAGCATGGAACATTTACAGCATGCGGGTGTTCATCTTCCGAGGGTGCTCGCTATGTTGTTTACATTCTGTATGAGACATTCATACCTCCCTGAGGAAATGATGAGAACTATAGTTGTCCCCATAATTAAGAGCAAGACTGGAGACGCCTCTAAATTAAGTAACTACAGGCCTATTTCACTCGCGACAGTCATTGCTAAGTTATTGGACGGTGTTATTGATATTCAGTTAAGACAACACGTTCAGCTTCATGATGCACAGTTTGGCTTTCGCCCCGGTTTGTCAACAGAGATGGCTATACTGAATCTCAAGCATACCGTCCGCTACTACTCTGATAGAAGCACACCTGTCTATGCCTGCTTCTTGGATTTATCTAAAGCTTTTGATCTTGTTGCATACGACAGGTTGTGGCAGAAATTGTCGGATGATACGGATCTACCTAATGAGTACATAAGTCTCCTAAAGTACTGGTATGGCAACCAGAGTAATTTTGTGCGTTCGTCGGGGTCACTTTCGGTTCAGTACGGGTTGGATTGTGGTGTAGGCAAGGCGGGCTAACCTCGCCGACTCTCTTCAACTTGTATATTGACCGCCTTGTCCGTGAACTCAGTAGCGCCGGTGTGGGCTGTTCGATCGATGGTGTTCTTGTCAACAACATCAGTTACGCGGACGATATGGTGCTGTTGAGTCCATCGATCAGTGCCCTTCGAAAGCTGATTTCGATCTGCGAGCGGTATGTGGGGGCCCACGGGCTCAGATATAACGTCATTAAAAGTGAGCTCATGGTGTTTAAGGCGGGATCGAAAACTTATGACACTGTCCCACAGGTCATGCTGAATGGCAGTGTCCTTAAAAGAGTCTCGCAGTTCAAGTATCTGGGCCACTGGGTCACCGAGACGCTTGTAGATGATATTGATATAGATAGGGAGCGCAGGGCTTTGTCTGTTAGAGCGAATATGCTGGCTCGTAGGCTCGTAGGTTCGCACGCTGTACTACGGAAGTAAAAGCTACGTTGTTTAAGGCGTTTTGCCAAACCTTTTACACGTGCAGCCTATGGGTCAAGCATACGAAAAAATCGTACGACAGCCTGCGTGTTCTGTACAATAATGCCTTCAGGGCGCTGATGAAGCTGCCTCGCTACTGTAGCGCGTTAGGTATGTTTGCGGGCGAATATAGATGGGTTTGCGGCGATTATTCGCAAGAGAGTTGTATCCCTGATGCGCCGCATACGAGGCAGTTCCAACAGCTACCTTCAGCTGTTCGCATGGAGGATGGATCTGGATCTGGATTGCCCAATAATGCGGTACTGGACCAGGCTGCATGTGGAGCATTCCGGATCCAAACCTAAATTTAGACTAAGATAAAACAATATAAGTAGTGTATTTTAATCTTTTTGTTATAAATTATAATGTATGTAATTGTAATTTCTAATGTTTTTATTGATGGCTTTTGTTATATTTATCTCATTGTATTCTTTAATGTATCTTAAATTTGTATTTCTCATGTATGCATATGGACTAGTTCTGAAACAAAATGAATTGAATTGAAAAACGCACTTGCCGGTCTCAAACTACAAATATTCTATGCGGCTGGTAAAACGCGGCACGTAAGCCTGAAGAATATTCCGGTACCCTGAATAAAAAAGGGCTGGAAACAGCCCTTTTTAACCGGTTCTCCACCTATGACAAATAAAATTGGGTACCCATTACCAGAGAAAAGGCTAAAACTTCCGTTGAGAGAGCAAATAAGGGAAAATACATAGCAAATCCCGAGAAAATCTTCAGTATCTTCTCAATTATATTCTAACCATTTGTGCAGAACTCAATAATATAACTTGGTTGACTGCAGATAACAGAATATAATAACTTGATTAGGAATTAAGGTGTTATTCAATACAATTTACATGGTAAGTTCCAAAATTTATAAAATTGACTAGATTCAATTCATGTTTTTGAGCGACTGAAGTTTTTTTTATACTTAATTAATAATAATAATAACCCCACCGCCGTATCTCTACGTTGACGTCGTGGTGGGGCTTGCGCGCTCCAAACTCTGGGTCTTTGCTGGTACAATTTACTTTATCGCAACAGATCTAGGATGAGGGGCCAGACCTAGAGGGATACAGAAACCCGCAGGGCAGCATGTGGCGAGCTGTTGGGCAGTAGCGACCCCACGGACCCTATCTCCCGGGAGAAATCTGGTTCCTCATCTCTGGCTTGCCTTTATTGGCCGGCTGGAGTGAACACTGACGAGGAACAGAGCTCCTACCTCATTCTTGCCTTAATTGGCCGGCTTGAGTGGAGATTCGCAAGAGCAAACGTGCTCGGAGGATGGAAGTATTCCAGTAAGTGCTCGTAGGGATGTTGACCATCTTCCGGGCTCTGCGATTGTTCTGAAAGCCGTGGAATACCTCTCCACTCCTCAAGCATCTCAGGACATGTTGCCCCCTTGTCGCTACGTCACTATGTGCTAGTCGACAGTTTCCGGGGGCCCATTATTCAGTGTGCAAGTCACCCCCTGCCATTTTATCCGTGTATATATAAAACATTGATCAGGCAAGGGACATAGTCCTTCCATAGTTCCAGGTCACCAGTCAACTTAAGCCACCCAAACCTATAGTCTAATATCTTTGTTTCCATATCCTGCAATAGTCCTACATCAACCGGGGGTTGTCCTTGGGTGCACTTGCATAGTGCATACAGGGATAATCGTCGTTTGGTGCCTCATTTCTTTAAAACGCCAAACGGGCCTCTGCGAGTTGGCTTCGGCCCCTCGTACGCCTTCCAAAGGTCCGGGACCCCAGGGACCCGAGAAATGTCAAAGACCCAATAATGATAATAATAATAAGTATTTATTTCATAAAACAATAACACATTGCACTGTATACATTGTAGGTTATGCATTTAACATTTTTCAAATTAGAAGCACAATTATGTAGACTCTATCCCTTAAACTAGGTCAAGCCTGTATCTTAAGAGATAGGGTTCAGCTATATGGGTACAGAGTTGATATTTTGTAACAAGTGAAGCGGTGTCGATGTTACATGAGCTAAGTTATTTTATGAAATAGGTGTTACTCAGTGTGTTAAGTATGTGGGTGAGTGTTCGTTTATGTGCGAGTAGCTGTGAGTGCATGTGAATGTGTGTGTATGTGCGTGCATGTGAGTGTATATGTGCGTGGGTTTAGCGATTGTATTTTTACGAGATGTATGTTAAAAGATTTTCCGTTGTGAGGTAGTCCTGTTGTAGTAGCCACTGAGTGATTTTGTGTTTTAACGTGTGTCTGTTTAAATCAAGTAATAAAATTATTATTAAAATTATAATTGATGGCTAGTTATGTGAACTAGCAACAAAAAATGGTCGAAACCAGAGAGGTCACGATGCAATTTGTATGACAGCGTGTACTGTGCGTAGAAGCTAAGCCGCCGCCGGGCAAGGAGTTCGTGTGGGCGAATAGCACGACGCTGCGCCTGAACCTGCTGGCGTGGGGCGGGCGCTGCCCCGTGGCCGCCTGGGCGCTGGCCCTGCGCCCGGCACAAGGCGGTGCCTGGCAGCAGCTGCTCACGGACGGAGAGGCCGCTGAGGTAACCCCCGCACCTCTCGCTGCGCCGTGACATGCTGCTGATAAGTGTACCGTGAGCTATGTGTGCAGGCCGGCAGCCTGCGGCCGGGCGCATGGTACGAGGTGCGCGTGGTGGCGCGCTCGCCGGCCGGCGACACCACAGCGCTCTACCGAGCCGCCACGCACACAATTAATGGAGGTGGGACATGGTGGCGAATTCATGGAAATTATACTCATGAGGAATAATTTTCAACACCCGTCATTTTGGATTTTAATTTTATCTTTGCACTTTTATTAATAATAATTGTGAGCAATCATTGGCTTTTACGATCATATTAGACGCAATGACTGACCGTGTGGTTCTCTAGCCTATGCCACAGGTGCGTGATAGTTTAGTGAAAATGCACGCAGAGCGCGTGGGCGAGCCGGTGGAGGTACCAGCGGTGGCCCATGGCGTGGTGGCGGAGGACGCGGGGGGTGCCGGTGGGGGAGCGGGCGGCGCGAGTGCGGGGGCGCTGTGGCGCGCCGGCCTTGCGCCTGCACTGCTGGGCGGCGGCCTGGCCGCACTACTGGTCGCGCTCACTGGTAAGCCCCGCTTGGCTACCGACAAACACTAGTATGCCAAGCGCTGTCACGTGCACGTACGTGACAGCGCCTCTGACTGTGCAGGACTGGCGGTGGCGCGGCGGCGGCGGGCGGCGTGGTGTGTGCGCCGTGACTGCTCGCTACAGGCGGGCGCGCCGCACCCGCAACTCTACACAACGGAGCCCAGCAAACGAAATGGGAAGGCCCTCACTCCGCCCGACGGTAACGCCTACTTGTTATAATTAATTTCAATTACCTGGTCTCTGTACTTCTACACTTTAGAATAATTACCTACATGCTTATCCAGAACCCAAGTTGAATACCAGTTTCGAGTAAATGCTTCTCCAGGGGAAGTACCTCTAACCATCATCAATTTAACTGTCGGTATTATTGTGAGAGGATAAATTTTTTGGTAAGTTGTGGAAACAGGAGTTAGTTTTATGTCAAATTATTTAGTTTTAATTCCGCAATAACTTGTTCCAAGCATAGATGCAGAATGCAATACCCCCTCCCGCCCGTAAAAATATTTACATGCAGGAAATGCGGTTATTATGTTGCAACATGCAACCCAAAACCTATACACCTCAGGAGATATTGACTCGTCGACCTCTTGGACGCAAATAAGTCATCATTTCATCAAGTATAGCGCGCGCCTCTTATTTATTTATTTGATTTACACGGCTTAAGAAACCAATTACACAAATCAAAGTAAGTTAATAAGTACAAACATAACATAAACGAATTACAACAATTAAATACAATTCTCACAAAAATTTTGGCACATAAATTTATTATCGAACAGATCTTATTTGGTGCGGCCAACAAGCGCGGTAGGGGAATGCAGCACGGGCTGCTGTCGGACATGAAGGCTCGCCTAGCAGACGATGTTTTCTGCCACGGAGATAATTATTTGGTGTGTAGAGTCAAATCAGCTATGGATGTCAGGCGCATCCGTCATATACTTCCACACTTTGAGCATCACGCCTACCTGGCCACTGGTTCTGGTCTCCAGCGTATGATATCCCAGACATCCTAAGAGAAACTTGGTAGAATAGAGGTAGGGATAGTAAACGAGAGTTTCTGTAAAGAAAACGCAGGAATGCTTTTTGCACTTTTTCTAGAAGAAGTGCATACTTTGCTTTGTGCGGATTCCATACAAAAGAACTAGCTTCTAGCTTGGTTCAGACGAGTGTGCTGTATAAGAGCCTTATTACTTGCTCGTTGCGTTGCGAAAATCACGAGCATTCCGGAGAACAAACCCTAGCCTTTTAAAAGATTCTTTGGCAACTGTAGAAATGTGATAATGAAAAGTAAGCTTCTGGAAAAATGTGACACCCAAGTCCTTCATGGCGGTTGATCTAGTCATTTTAGTTCCATTTATTTTGTATTCAAAATCAATTGAGTATCGGATTCGACCAAAGGCAATTACATAGCATTTGAAAGAATTTAACTCCATTTTATTTTGAACTCCCCATTCATGAATGGCATTTATATCGTTTTGCATAGCTTCCCAATAGGATACTGTGTTGACAGCACTATAAAATTTGGGGTCATCTGCGTAAAGGAGATACTATAAAAATTTTGCAATGGCTGGTAAGTTATTTACCATGAGTAGAAATAGCAGAGGCCCGAGTATTGACCCTTGACTTACACCAGAGTGTGTATGGTAGGGACGAAATACGTAGATACCCAGACTTACAAACTGCTGACGGTCACGGAGATAGTCAGCTAAAGGTCGAAGTATGTTTGAAAACCCAATGGCGCTGAGTTTCCGAAGCAAGATATCATTATTAACTCTGTTTCGACAGAGCTTTACAAAAATCTAAATAAAGCATATCCACCTTTCGCTTCTTGTCAAGATGCTTTGATATGTACTCTGTAATTGTCTGCAACAAACAACATTAATTCAACTTCAACTTCAACAGTCCAGTTGCATCTAAAACCGTGCTGGCTGTTACTCAGCTACCAGGTCGATAACCTTCAACAGATGATGACAGATGGCGCTGCCATCACGTAAACATTACGCTCCGCTTACAGTATTTTATTTTATTTCTTAACAATGTTTAAAACAGTTATTCTTTATTGATATTAGTATTAACATCGACATAAAGTGTAATGATGACGTGAAAGTGTTATCCAAACTAAACTAACACAGTGGACTAATCTATAGTGTTTTAATAAGTAAAAAATAATCCACGTCAAACTATATTTTGTGCATAAGGTGATAATAAAACAAGATCAAATATGAATATAAGTCCTAACATTCAATGAAAAAACACAATACAATAGAACTGTGCCAATATTTAAAATTATCATCCAGTGAAAAAAATTCAAAAGGCGCGTCGATTAAAAAAAAAATCTCAGTAACAATCATTCCAACGAACTTTTCAAAAACAATACAAAACGAAACCACCGTAATTTTGACGACAACTAAAATGAATAAGTAGCTAAGTCAGTACCTGTACTGGATGCAAACTATTAGTGCACGAGTTCGCATCTCACATACTGATTCTCTTTTTGTATGTTCTTAAGGAATAATTCTATTACTAATTTACTATCTGTAAGGGCCTAGACAAAGTAACATTCGATTAGCGATATCGCCAGTAGAAAAGTCAAAAATGTATGCGGTTGACTTAAGCTATGGAAATGTCACGTGATCATAGGTTAACGAATAGAAATTAGCTAGACAATGTCATCATCATTCGTTTCCATCAAACGAATCGACAGCGTCAAACGATAACTTCCATAGAAATGCGTAGCCAAGTGACACTTTTTGACAAGCGTTATCGCTAGTTTTCGATTCGTATGATGGAAACATTAGCGAACGTCAAAACCCTGTGGAAAACGAAAGAAAATGGCGACTTTTGGAGTTTACTCGGGGGTATGGTAATTCTATGAGGAGTACAATTTATATTAGAGAAATTCTATTAAATCCGTCTGGCAGATAATAAAAAAATATTAGACACGTGTTTCTTGCTTTATCATATTTATAAAAAAATACTTAGATAAAACTCATTAAAGTTGGGGAGTGAGGGCTCACTACTCGCTACGCGTCGTAATATTTTAATTACGTAAAAAATAAAACACGTGTCCAATATTTGATATAATCTACCTGACGGACAAAAAAAATATTTTAATCATCATCCCTATTCGAAAGTCTCGATGAAATGCATTATTTATAGAATTTTATCACTTTTTAATTTTCGTCCCGAAGTAAGAGTCGTGGTACGAGAGCCCATGACCAAAATTTTTGCCTTATCGTTTTACGAACAAAACCATATACAATCGATAGATTTAGTTATTCTGAATACAAAAAATCATAATTTCATAAATTTTTCGCGTCACGCGGACACGCAAAATGTCTGCAAACAAACTTGTTCGTATTAAAATTACGAAACCTATGTACATTTTTAATATGTAATGAAACCGTGCCTGTTTTATTTTGATATAGCAGAAATGAGCTCCCATAAAACTGTGACGTTTCTGACTGGTACTGCCCACCGAGTCGGGTTCAGAATCATCTAAACTAACGATCTTATACGGTTTTGGCTGTAAAACGATGCAACATGGTTTTGGTCGTGGGCTCTCGTACTATCGGAGTTCAACTGATAACAAGAATTGACAGCGACAGCGTGGAATTTGACGTTTGCTCACGAAAGACCAAAGACAAAATGTATTTTTATCGAACAAACCAATGGATGAGACGATAGCGAAACGAAGTGTACTTTGTCTACCAATTGAACATCGATATCGTTGAACCGATAGCGGTTGTCGAAATATAATCGCTCCGAAGCGAATGCCATTTGTCTAGGCCCTCTGATAACGTGAAATTATAACAATATTTCTCGAAATTTATTCAAAATGAACAATTTCTTTGGGAATATAACGATTCGTTGATCAAGACGTAATCGGTCAGTGTTGGAAACATCGATTAATGAAAACAATTCAAGCAGCATGACACTAGATGGCACCACTACCAGCATACCAAATACCTCAGATTATGAGAACGATGAAATTCAAGAACTAAAATCGCAAATTGAGAAACTTAATTTGGATTTAAAGGTTGCATGCTAAAATAAATGAGCTGTCAAAAGAAAATATGGATTTAAAGAAAACCATCTCAAATAGTAATATTATTATGTCCTCCAAACGTGACATGATAGTAAGTACACCTAGTATAAGTCCCAAACAATCAACCCCGAAGAATAAACAATTGAATAAATTAAAAGCAAAAAAGCCTTAAAAAAAAAGCTTTTATTTAAATGCTCTAAAAAGAAGAAAATAAAATTTTCTTTTAAAAATGTAACTATCAACTTATAACCTCATTATACACAATTTATATGATCATAAAAGTGATCTGAGTGAGTGAGCAGATTAAGGTTTCGGTCAGCCCGGGTACGTTAACAGTACGAGAGAGGTTAAGGTACTCAATTAAATAGGTACTAGTTTATTTACACAAATAAATCGCGCGACAAGCTTTTATGATCATATAAATTGTGTATAATGAGGTTATAAGTTGATAGTTACAATTTTAAAAGAAAATTTTATTTTCTTCTTTTTAGAGCATTTAAATAAATGCTTTTTTTAAAGGTTTTTTTGCTTTTAATTTATTTTTTACTTTTTAGTTATTGCTGGATAGGTTTCTGATTCTATTCATCTCATTCAACACATCATTGTTGCAAGGCAGACCAATGCTGATGACGCCCATCTCGCCAAATCACACAAATCATAGTTAATCAACCGATGTTACAGACTCAAAAAATTCTACCTCAAGAATAATCGAGGTCTCTACACCAAATTTCAGGTTAGGTGGATAGAGCAACAGAGCTTATAATCATCATCTTTTTTTAACGTGCATTTTTATTCTCAGCGAACCCTTTCATTTAATACCCATACTATAGGAAAGCATAAAAAACTTCAAAAGTTCGCCATATTGGATTAACAGTGATGTCAGAATATTTTTCTAATTATTCTCGGCAAGCCCTTTCATTTGATACCCATATTGACGAAGTGCATAAAAAATTCCACCATCTTGGATGTTCCGCCATATTGGATTTAGAATGACGTCACATTATTTTTCGAGTTACTCTCAACAAGCCCTTTCATTTGATATCCATATTGTAGAAATGAATTAAAAATAACTATTCCGCCATCTTGGATGGTCCGCCATATTTAATTTAGAATGACGTCACATTATTTTTCGAGTTACTTTCAACGAGCCCTTTCATTTGATACCCATATTTTAGAAATGCATTAAAAATAACTATTCCGCCATCTTGGTGGGTCCGCCATATTAGATTTAGAATGACGTCACACAGCTTATCGTATATAATTGTCATCCAAACTAAACGTGTATACAAAATTTCAGCTCAATCGGTTGAAGATAACTGTTTCAAAATTGAGTAGCAAGATTCCACGCGAACAAACATACATACGAGTACATACATTGCAAGTTAAATAAAAGCTTTTAATAATAATATTATACCCAAGTTATCAGAGGAAAGCCACACCATGGCTCCGGAATGTACTACTCCTGTTAATACGCCTCCAACGAATCGTCAAACTACACAACCAACCAAAGGAATGAAGATAGAATTATGCCCAAAGAAACGTAAAATATGCAATAAAAGCAGTAACAAGAATAACCCGTTACTATCAATAGCTGAGGAAAAGGTACAGAGTTATCAATTAATTATGCCATTATCTAACACCTTATTGTGGAATTTAGACATTTATCAGGAACTAGCTTTTGCCCGCGACTTCGTCCGCGTAAAAGTCGAAAATGGTTCTTATAAGATTTTTTAATTGGTTTTTGAGTTTGACCTTGAGCTTTGTTTATGGTTATTGCGAAGCAGACTTTGATCAGAAACTGCACTCTCTTGAATTCGAAGGGGTAATTTGATGGTGTTAGGGGAATCCTAGGAATAAATACAGACCTCTGTAAAGCTTAGAAACCTTCAAATGTGGTATTAATATAGCACGGTGACTTTCGAGACATTCCAATTTTAAAGAGTATTTGCATTGCACCAAGCTTTTATGTGAGTTCAACTCTTTTTTTAATAAAATCGGATTGAGTTATCAAACATGTGTCAAAATAAAATGTAATTTAAATCAAAAGCACTAAGGAGTATTGATATCAACTTCGAAGCAAATCACTCCCAAAATACCACCCTATTCTTACCCTATTTAACCCCGTTAAGGGATGAATTTCAATAAAATACGAAATACGTCTTCCATTAATTCTGTTAAAGAATATGTATGCAAAATTTTAAGTAGATTGGACCAAGGAATCACGTTGTCCCATACAAACTTTGCCCCCCTTTTTCACCCCGTTAGGGGTAGAATTTCGGAAAATCCTTTCTTATCGGATGCCTACGTCATACAAAGAACACAACCTCCAAGTTTCAGGTCTCTACGATCAGCGGTTTAGGCTGTGCGTTGATCCGTCAGTCAGTCATTCAGGACAAAGCATTTTATATGTATAGACTAGCTTTTGCCCGCGACTTCATCCGCGTAGAAGTCGAAAATGGTTCTAATAGGATGTTTTATTGGGTTTTTACGTTTTTAGGGGTATGAGGAACAGGGTGTAAAGTTCACTCATCCCCCATAGAAAAGGGAGGATCCTCCGACCAGACGGGTGTGATGTCTGGCGGGCAACTGCCCAGAGGTTTGAAGTTGGGAGATTCTATATATGTTTATCGCGCGGTAAACTCTAATTGCGCGATGCAGTATTTTGTGTGACGTCAGGATGTTATGTGAAATGCTCGCGAAGGAGGAGGCGGAGCGCGCGAGGGAGATTGAAGCTGCACGCCCTCGCGCCCCTAGTCGCCGCAGGAGACGCCCCGGGCGTCGGGAGTCTCAAGCTGACTTCCGGCCACCGTAGGCGCGGGCCTGCGGACGGTGAGCGATGGGCAGCTTGCCGTCCGATAAGGACCAGGCCTGGGTCGACGGCGCGTTGTGTTCCACGCGCGCCTCAAAGGGATGTCAGCACCAACTGACGGGGTCCGGAAGGACCAATGCCTGCTGGGGTTGCGGGTCTGTCCGAAAGGGATATCGCGGCCCCAGCACATAGGCAACGGAAGGAACACGGGTGGGTTTTAGTCAGTAAAAGTCTGACAGTCCCTCTCGCTCTGCCCAGAGCGGGAGGAGTCATTTGATGATTTCCCACCCAAAAAAAAAAAAAAAAAAAGCATGTTATGTGACGTCAGGTTTTTGATGCGTAGTTCGCATGTAGCGCTGTATTGCCGCTACATCACTCCCCTCCGGAGACCGGGGGTCAATAGTGGGCTGAGTCTTGAATCTTGCGATGCTTCACAGTGCCAGCTGTGGTTCCAGTGAGTCGGAACCGGGTGCCGCATAGTTCGCAGTGGGTCGGAACTGTCTGCGGATTAATTTTGTAATAACATATAAATGATTATGTTAAAATGTTTGAATAATCATTTAAAGGTTAAATAAACTTGAAAAAAAAAAAGATATATTTTATGAACACGAAGCTCGGCTTTTGATCAGGCGAAAGTTACACGGGTGTATTATCTTTTTACAAGGAAATCGAAATACTACACCTACCGCAGTATTTCTTTGTACTTAAAACAATATTTTTTGTATATCTTTCGGGTGCTAGAATCACCAGGCTACACTGTGCGCTTACTCTGGAGTATGCCACATACAACTGGCCGTGGGAGAAGCAGCTTTCCCTTAAGTCTACTCCCGCTACCTTAAGAGCCTTACCTTACCTTGAGCTTTGTTTATAGCCATTGCGAAGCATAATTAGCATATTTTTTTTTATTTTTTTTTTTATGGGAAACTGCACTCTCTTGAATTCGAAGGGGTAATTTGATGGTGTTAGGGGAATCCTAGGAATAAATACAGACCTCTGTAAAGCTTAGAAACCTTCAAATGCGGTACTAATATGTATAGTACGGTGACTTTCGAGACATTCCAATTTTTAAAGAGTATTTGCATTGCAAGCCTTTATGTGAGTTCAACCTTTTTTGATTAAATACAGATTGACTTTTCAAACATGTGTCAAAAAAAAAAGTAATTTAAATCAAAAGCACTAAGGAGTATTGATATCAACTTCGAAGCAAATCACTCCCAAATAACTTTCTACCCCTATTTAACCCCGTTAGGGGGTGAATTTCAATAAAATACGAAACAGGTCTTCCATTAATTCTGTTAAAGAATGTTTATGCAAAATTTTAAGTAGATTGGACTAAGGAATCACGTTGTCTCATACAAACTTTGCCCCCCTTTTTCACCCCGTTAGGGGTAGAATTTCGAAAAATGCTTTCTTATCGGATGCCTACGTCATACAAAGAACACACTGTCCAAGTTAAAGGTCTCTACGATCAGTGGTTTAGGCTGTGCGTTGATCCGTCAGTCAGTCATACAGGACAAAGCATTTTATATATTAAGATAAATACAAACCTTACAGACTACACGAAATAAGATTACTGCATGATACTTATTGGTGATGAGGACTTAAAAAAATGTTCTTCTGACTATTTTGATTTGATTGTAAATATTCGTGAAAGTTTATTAACAGTGCAACACACTTATGTTTTGTTGTGCTTACCTACATATAGATGTAGCAGCTTTCATCAACATTATTTTAATTATAGAGTTGAAACTTTTAATAACTTACTGTATTCAGATAATCACAGACATAATCAATCAATCTGCCTAGCCTTTTCCCAACTATGTTGGGGTCGGCTTCCAGTCTAACCGGATGCAGCTGAATACAAGTATTTTACATGGAGCGACTGCCTATCAAATTCAAATTCAAATTCAAAAGTCATTTATTCAAACTAGGCTGAGAATCAGCACTTTTCGAACGTCAAAATTACATAAGACAGTCCCCCAAAACGCCCACCCTTCACCACTTCCTAGTGCATTAGCTGGGAATAAGAAGTGGCGCAACAAACTCCCCAGCAGCACAGCTGTCTGTTCAGTTAGAAGAACAAAAAAAAAGATTCTATATAATAGTATTCAAAATAATTTACATTACGCAACACAAAACATAATTCAAATTATTAGCCATATGTTAGCTAGCACACGCCAATATACCAAACAAAATCATCGGGAACTATACTCAGGCCGAAATAAAAAAACTAAACGTAAACAGAATTAAATATTTAAATAAAAAAGCCTCCAGGCATAAAGGGCGTGCCCGCTTACATTATAAATGATAAACTAGGACCATCGATGTAAAATAAATAAACAAAGAGTTAATTACTAATAACAGTAAATAATATGATCAATTGTCGAGGTCACTAGCTAACCACATATTGCAATACAACTCATAAAAAAAAACAGTGTGATGAGTAGATTTTGTCAACAATAAATTAAAGTTAAATTAAAATAACTTGACTTAAAAAGTCAAATAACATAAACAATTATATAAACTCATATAACTTGTCAGTACGTAAGCTGGAGAAAGAACCCAGTATCTGACCCAGTAACTGGGTAATACGATACCCCTTGGTAAGACTGGTGTCAGACTTTCGGGCTTCTGACGACTCGTAACGACTGTCAAAGATCATGGGAATGACAGCCGGGACCAACGGTGAAGCCGTTGGTCCCGGCTAAGCTATAAGGTTCTGTATTTTCGTTTTTGCGTAAAAACGAAAATACAGAACCTTATACATAGTTGAAGCCGTCATTTAGTTATATCCTTAGGGATATAGTTATGAGTCGCTTTTATTATATAACTATATTACATCACGGCAACATTAAATCACGGCTTCAACTATGTATAAGGTTCTGTATTTTCGTTTTTGCGTAAAAACGAAAATACAGAACCTTATACATAGTTGAAGCCGTGATTTAGTTATATCCTTAGGGATATAGTTATGAGTCGCTTTTATTATATAACTATATTACGGTATATTTTGGTATATACTTAGTATATACTTTTTGGTATATACTTTTTTTTTTCCTCCTGTGGCAACACTACAGCTAACAGCTGATTTCAAATTGTCCTATTAATTTTAATTTTAAATAATAGATTTCCTTCGTATTAAGGCCTATTTCCAATTAATAACTAGTTTAAAGCGTAATTAAGTGTTTTCTGTGTTAAATTTAGGCACTAATAGTGCAAAATATGTGTGAAAAATTCATTGTGATTCGTTGACAGTTACCGGCTCAAGTGAATGTTGCATTTTCATCTCGTTTTATCAGGTACAATACTATATAGTTTACTTGGTAGTAGATTGTTTGCGTTCTAATTTTTTGCCTACAACTCTTTAAATCATTTTTATTACGGCTACAAGTTGATGCCAATGACCTTAAAAACGTAAACATAACCTTGATTAGTTTGGTGACAGAACTTCTTTCTTTCTTTACGATCTAAGTTTCCTTTTCCGTTCAACTAATCATCTGTTACTCAATCCAGTACTCTTTTCCAACCTCTTCTCTTTTCTTTTTAATCATGATTATGACTCGCAGCGCGCGGGCTCGCCTAGAAGAGAACAAACTCACTCAGGCTTTGAGCGAATTAAAAGCGTCTCAAGAGCTCTGTGACCAACTGATTAAGGAAAAAGATGAAAATGAAATGGAGTTCCTTGGTGTCCTTGAAAGGAATAGCAAGTTGAAAACAGAAATGGCTCAGTTATATATTCAACACACTGATGCCATAGCAGCCCGGGACAGGCTCCAAGTTGTTGTGGACGGGTTCAGCCAGTGTAGCAATGAGTATGAACAAGCTCTTAGTCACAAATATTTACTACAACAGCAGCTACATGAGGCCCAAAGTCAGATTGAACAACTAGAGACTACAAACCTTAATATCACTACCTCGTTGAATCAAAGTCTATTCAATGAATTGGTGCCTATAGCCCCTTCAATGGTTACTGCAATAAACCCCTCTTACACAATAGATAAAACAGGTCATGATGATTCAAAATCAATTAAATCAGTGAGGGTAGTTACTAGCAAAAATAAAATTAAAAAATACATCAAAATTAACAAATACATAGTTAAAACTAAGAAAATGGTCAAAAAACAAAAGTTCTTCATTAAAAATGTAAAACTTAATAGAGAAAGGTTGCATCTACTGAAACAATTAGACATGTATTCATTTAACTTAGAAAAAAGTACTAGGAAATACCAAATTGACACAGAAGACTTGCAGTATGACTTGCACCAACTACAGGAAAAACTAACTTCTATGACCATCAAATATACAGCCTCTGAAAACCAAATGAGGGAATATGTATTGGCAATGAATGAGCTGGTGAGCTCACAAACTAACAAATGTGAACATTGTCAACCACCATCTATTGAACCCTCACCGGCCCATTCGTTGACAATATGTGATACCACCATACCGCAGTCTAGTGCTAGGTTGCCATTAAGAATTACTAACTGTTTGCCTAAACAGAGTGTAAATAAAGAAATTGTTTTATTTTGTGATGAAATTGGAAAGGATCTAGGCCACTTGTTGACAAATAAATATCCAGGACACTCAATAATGAACTACTGTATGCCTGGTTGTTCTTTATTTGACATAATGAAACAAGTTATAAAATGTAACTTTAACCAGGATACTATATTATTAATATTTGTTGGTAATAGGGGTAATGTGAATAAAGGGGAATTACTCCAATATTATAGATCATTGTGCAACCTTAGTTTAAGAAAAATTGTAATGTTCACATTCCCATACAGCCAAAGTTTGCCACAGGAAGAAAATAATTTTAGATCAGAAATGAATAAGACATTACATAATTTGACATACAATAATAATTTATTTCATTTAATTGACACTAACAATTATGTTGGTAATCACTTTTATTTGACAAAAGATAGATTTTTCGTGGATAAGTACTATCTTTCAAAGTATTTTAAAAGACAGATAGCTGTGTCGCTATCATATTACTTTTCTATTACAGCCAAGAATTTGGCTAAACAAATTGCTTCTATTGAGCAATGCTGTGACATGTTAAATAATTCAGACAATAATTTGGTATCAAAAATTGACATTGATAATAATTTAAATTAGAAATTAAGACAATAGAGGCCACCTCTTGCAATAGTGTACAGAATGAGAATTGTAAAATAAAATCAAATAAAAGTTTAAAATCAGTAAATAGTATTAACCTGGTGCATCAAAATATTCAAGGATTTATGAATAAAGATTTAGAAGTAGAATTATTTATGAATTTTAACAGTATTGATATTCTTTGTATAACTGAGCATTGGCTTAAAAACCACCAGTTATTGTTCAATTTTAATAATCACCAGGTTGGTAGTTCGTTCAGCAGAGTTAATGCTATACATGGTGGCTCATTAATTTTAGTTAGTAGACAGCTTAAATTTAAAGACCGTAAAGATATAGTGAGCCTATCTGTTGAGCGGACAGTTGAAATAGCCTGTATAGAATTGGAGCAGTTTATTGTATTAAGTATATACAGACCACCTTCAGGATTGTATGACTGCTTTGAAAAGGTAATGGATGAGGTGTTACACAAGATTTGTAACTCGAACAAGTCCATTATCACTTGTGGTGATTTTAATGTTAATTTATTGGAAAACTCAGGTTCTTGTACTAAAATAATAAGTCTGTTTCAGTCCTACAATCTTGTAAACCTATTTTTGGAGCCTACAAGAATAACCCCTACTAGTGCCACATGCCTAGATAATATTTATACAGATGTTATACCAAGCCACAAAGAAATTATAAATTTACTAGATTCTGATCATTGCGGGCAGAAGATTACTATCCCAAACCAAAACAATAAAGTGGCTAAAAAGGATATCACTGTTAACCCCAAAACTGCAAGCCGCTTGGAAGCTTTTAAAGATAAACTAGTTAATAAATTACCACTTTTGTCAATTCATGCTGATCCTAATCATCTATATGATGATTTTTTTAATATTTACTGTAAACAATTTAATTCCACCTTTATTCCCAAGATTATCTCGGTTAATAGTAATGCATCTTTCAGTGATTGGGCTACCATAGGTATTCATAAAAGTAGAACACGGCTTTATGAGCTGTACAATGAAAGGACTTATGTAAACACGGCTGAATTTAATTTATATGTTAGAAATTATTCAAAATTATTTAAAAAAGTTTGTTGTATAGCCAAGTCGCGTTATTTGAGTTCGAAGATTAAAAACAGTAGTAATGTAATTAAAACGACTTGGAATATTATAAATAGTGAAACGGGAAGGTCTGGTAACCGAAATATTGATTACAGCCTATCTATTAATGATAACATCATAAAATCAGATTCACAAGTCGCAGTGGCCTTTGAAAATTTCTTTTCGGATATTCCCATTTCAACTACAAAATCTCTAAACTCATCACCTTCTGTTGCTGAGTCTTTGCTAAAGGAAAATGTTAATGTTTGCGATTCGGAATTTCTTTTTGAACATATTACCTGTAGAGACATCATTAAAACCTTTCACACTTTAAATGTAAAAAAGACTGCAGATCTGTGGGGTAATTCTGTAGAAGTTGCGAAGTCTATTATTGACATTGTAGCACCTAGCTTAGCTCTTATCTTTAATAATTGTATCGACTGTGGGGAGTTTCCTGACCTTATGAAAAATAGTAAAATAATACCTTTGTTCAAATCAGGTAGTACATCAGACCCCACAAATTATAGACCCATTTCAGTACTACCTACCTTTAGTAAAATATTTGAGAAATTAATTTTAGAGCAATTGCAAAGATTTTTTAATAAACATAAATTATTACATAGCAAACAGTTCGGTTTTACAAGGGGTCGTTCTACTACTGATGCCGGTGTTGAACTTTTAGGACATATTTATAATGCATGGGAAGATAAATGCGATGCCTTGGGCATCTTTTGTGATTTGTCCAAGGCATTTGATTGCGTTCTTCATGAAACGTTAATCAGGAAACTCCGCCACTACGGGGTCCGGAACACCGCTCTGGATCTTCTTTCTTCATACTTGAGTAATAGGATTCAGAGCGTTGACGTAAATGGACAAAGATCTCCTGGATCTATAGTAATAATGGGAGTCCCACAGGGCTCGATTCTTGGTCCTTTTTTGTTTCTTATTTATATTAATGACTTGCCTTACCTCATAAAGGATAACCATGATATAGTGTTGTTTGCGGATGATACTTCACTTTTGTTTAAACTTAAACGTCAGCAGTTGGTTACTGACGACGTAAATAGCGCGATCTCAAAAGTAGTTCACTGGTTCAATGTTAACAATTTACTTCTTAATGAAAAAAAAAACCAAATGTATTAAGTTTACCCTACCACACGTTAGGCAGGTGAAAACTAAGGTGTTGATAAGGGGCGAAGAATTGAATCCTGAAGATAGCACAGTATTCTTAGGCTTAACTTTGGATGCTAAGCTTCAGTGGGGCCCACATATAGATAAATTGTCAAAAAAGCTAAGCTCTGCAGCTTATGCTGTTAGAAAAATTCGTAATTTAACTGACATAGAGACAGCCCGTTTAGTGTACTTTAGCTATTTTCATAGTGTAATGTCGTACGGTATTTTGTTGTGGGGAAATGCCGCCGACATTCAAACTATCTTTGTTTTGCAGAAAAGAGCCGTTCGATCAATTTATAAATTAAGCCCGAGACACTCTCTCAGAGAGAAATTTAAGGAAATTAATGTAATGACTGTGCCTTCTCAGTATATTTTTGAAAATCTTTTATATACCCATAAAAATATAAGATTGTATAAAAAATACAGTGATATCCATAAGATAAACACTAGGAACAAACACAAATTTGTAGTACCTACAACAAGGCTCAAGAAAATAGGTAGCTCGTTCAGATGTCAATGTATACGCTTTTACAATAAACTCCCAAGCCACGTACAAGATCTAAGCCTTAATAAATTCAAATCATTCATTAAACGTAAGTTGTGCCAGAAAGCGTTTTATACCATTAAAGATTACGTTGAGGACAAAAAGGCCTGGGATTAAGCTGCTCCAATTTTTATTTTTTATTTTTTTTTTTTTTTACAGTCAGAAATTTGGTTTTTAATATTTTTTTTTTTTTTTTTTCTCATTCATTTGTACCACTATATGAATATTTACTTTGTGAAGTATAATATATACATATTTTTTTAAATATATTATTGTGAACGTGAGGACTATGTGGATCATATATTTTTTATTTTTTTTTCTCAGTAATTATTAATGATAATCTGGCAATTTGAGTACTTTATGTGGCCTACCCAAATGTCCTTTCTTTGGTATTGTTCGTCGAGTCGTTGAACTCCTTAAGTTCTGAGTTGAGCTACACGATTACTGACAAATGCGTGCACTGACTGGACAGGTCCACTCAAATCTGTATAATACTTTCCTCAAAAGACTATTCGAGACACAAATCTACATGGTCCTTCAATGATCTGACCAAGACTATTTCTGGGTTTTATATACACATTGACATTAATGAATTTTATATATACAATGACATGAGTATTTACTTTTTAAAGTATTATATTGTTTTAATAATTGTGAATGTGAAGACTATGTGGGTCATTCCTTTTATTTTATTATTTAGTTTTTATCACGGTCTGGCAGCTTGAGTAATTTATGCGGCCTACCCAAACGTCCTTTCTTTGGTATTGTTCGTCGAATCGTTGAGCTCCTTAAACCCTGAGTTGAGCTGCACGGTCACTGACAAATGCGTGCACTGACTGGACAGGTCCTCTCAATCTGTGTGGTTCTTTCCTCAAAAGACCATCTCAGACACCAATCTACATGATCTTCACATGATCTGACCAAGATTATGTCTGGACTTTAAAAGAGACTGTGACCTCTGAGTTTGTTTCGGCCTTTCTTCTCGGAGTAGTCAGATAGGAAACGCCGACCTCATCTAGTTTAAAAAATATGATTGACGTGTAAAAGTGTTTTGTCCAAACCCACTTACAGAAATAAAATCATTTATCATTTATCATTTATCATTTATAAAATATTTTAGTTTTTGCCACCGACTTCCGAAATTAAAGTTATTTTTCACTTTTACGTGTATTTTTGTGGAATTCGGTGGTTTTTGTTAGGTATTTTTAGTGTTTTTTTTGGAAGTCGGTTGTTTTTTTTGTAAAAAAGTTTTTTTAGTCTTAAATACTTGAGAATGTGAGAGAATTAATGTAGTAAATATATTTATCATGTTTTCTTGACTATAATCACGTCTTTCAATATACCAGTATTTTAATAAACTGCCTATTTGCACAGGACATGCCAATATTTGGGCTGTATGGTCAGATAATGCCAACTCCAGGACTTTGTCAATACACCCACGAATATAAGTTAAAAATTAAATATTGTCAATGCATGTTCCGGTCGCTAATCTAGTGGGCTCATTGATAGATAGTTTAGGATTATTACAAGTTATTGTTTCTAAAAATGTTTTGGTTAAGTAATTTTTATTTAATATATGTTAAAGTCACCACATACTCGTATTATAATTTTCTTTTTATTAAGCAAAGAATTAAAAGAGTTAATAAAGTTTCTATGTCCTCATGTTTTGACTTTGGAGGACGATAAATACAGATCACAATAATGTTGTGATGTAGGAGTTCTATACCAGAGCATTCTATGATACATGCAAAACAGTATATTTTTAAACCCACAATTGGTTTAAAACTGTGAGTGTTTCGTACAAGTACTCGTATACAAGAACCGCCTCGTCTATTTTTCCGAAAATTGGAGGATGCGAGAGTAAAGTTAGGTATTGTAAGTAAATGTGTATCTGTATGAGCCATATTATGTTCTGTGAAGTATAAGATATCTAATGCGTTTTTTTCATCGTCAAGGGATGCTAAAGATAATGATAAAAGGTCCGATTTTGCAATAAGTCCGTTAATATTTTGATGGAATATATTAATTTTGTTTTTTAAAAGTTATTATTTTTGTGACAGGTAGCAGATATATTTTCCTTTGTATCTGTACATTCTGTACCTAATTTTGAAGTTATCTTTTGAGTGTATTTGCATATTCGCTCATTAACTAATTGTTCCAAATTATTAAAAACATTTTGCATTCCATAGTTATTAAGTAAACCAGTGCGTCGTAAAAACATGGTATAATCAACCGATAAATCTAAGTTAGTGTCAAATAATTTTACATATTTAATATGTCTGTGATTGTGGTGAAGCCGTTGGTCCCGGCTGTCATTCATGGATCTTTGACAGTCGTTACGAGTCGTCAGAAGCCCGAAAGTCTGACACCAGTCTTACCAAGGGGTATCGTATTACCCAGTTACTGGGTCAGATACTGGGTTCTTTCTCCAGCTTACGTACTGACAAGTTATATGAGTTTATATAATTGTTTATGTTATTTGACTTTTTAAGTCAAGTTATTTTAATTTAACTTTAATTTATTGTTGACAAAATCTACTCATCACACTGTTTTTTTTTATGAGTTGTATTGCAATATGTGGTTAGCTAGTGACCTCGACAATTGATCATATTATTTACTGTTATTAGTAATTAACTCTTTGTTTATTTATTTTACATCGATGGTCCTAGTTTATCATTTATAATGTAAGCGGGCACGCCCTTTATGCCTGGAGGCTTTTTTATTTAAATATTTAATTCTGTTTACGTTTAGTTTTTTTATTTCGGCCTGAGTATAGTTCCCGATGATTTTGTTTGGTATATTGGCGTGTGCTAGCTAACATATGGCTAATAATTTGAATTATGTTTTGTGTTGCGTAATGTAAATTATTTTGAATACTATTATATAGAATCTTTTTTTTTGTTCTTCTAACTGAACAGACAGCTGTGCTGCTGGGGAGTTTGTTGCGCCACTTCTTATTCCCAGCTAATGCACTAGGAAGTGGTGAAGGGTGGGCGTTTTGGGGGACTGTCTTATGTAATTTTGACGTTCGAAAAGTGCTGATTCTCAGCCTAGTTTGAATAAATGACTTTTGAATTTGAATTTGAATTTGATAGGCAGTCGCTCCATGTAAAATACTTGTATTCAGCTGCATCCGGTTAGACTGGAAGCCGACCCCAACATAGTTGGGAAAAGGCTAGGCAGATTGATTGATTATGTCTGTGATTATCTGAATACAGTAAGTTATTAAAAGTTTCAACTCTATAATTAAAATAATGTTAACGTTGTTATTTGTTACGGTATATTTTGGTATAATATACTTAGTATAAAATATTTTAGTTTTTGCCACCAACTTCCAAAATTAAAGTTATTTTTCACTTTTACGTGTATTTTTGTGGAATTCGGTGGTTTTTGTTAGGTATTTTTAGTGTTTTTTTTGGAAGTCGGTTGTTTTTTTTGTAAAAAAGTTTTAATTTTTCACTTTTTAGTTGTGGTACCTACCCCATACAAATTAGTATACCATTCGAATAATGGAAACAAATCAAAAGATTTTTCAAAAATTACACCTAGTGGGGTTACAACTAGTGGGGCAAGTAATCCATCAAGATTTTAGACCAGTGGAATCTGCCCCACCAAATCAAACTAGTGGGGCAGATTCCAGTGAAAATTTTAGGCATTCCACTTTGGACCAGAGGGGTGACTTGGTGGGGCAAAGTGGAATGATTTAAATTAACCCCTTTGTGGGTGAACAGGGGGATACATTTTGTATGAAAGATCTTATTCATTTGGTTTAGAAAACGTGGTATAAACTTATCTAATTAATAATAAAGATTTAATCGTACATTTTTCAAAACTGGCTTGAAAGTGTAGAAAGGGCGTACATTTTTTTTTTGCATCTCAATGAAATCTATTGGCCCAATATGGTACCAATGAATGCATAGTCTACATATAATTTAGCAGATAATATAACATTTTTTAAATTTAATGACAGGCCTATTAAAATTGTAAATAGAATATAATCACGATGTAACATTTAGTTTTTGTTTCATTGCAATCGTCTCATCCAATAAAAAGATATGCTAATTTATAGTTTTCAAAGTGATACCCATAACACCAACAAGCACTACGTTCCAGGCGGCAAGGGGTTACGGAGATGTGGAGCGTCGTATGCTACCTCTAATATTAAGCTGGGCGGTCACAGTCCATAAATTATAGGGTACAATCCTCGAAAGATCTGTGATCTACCTTGGTAAAAAAAAATTGCAAAAGGGCAAATATACGTCGTGCTTAGTCGTGTCAGAAGTTTGAAAGGCATAGTTTTATCAGATTTGGACGCGAACAAATTATTAAAGCGACCACACCACGACTGGGTCACTGACGGAAATAACGAGGCTACGAAATCTGTCTTCTGACAATCAAGGCCCCACATAGCAGACGACTCAAGTAGCACAATTTGATGCCAGGATACTACCATTAATCATTTATAGACAGAGTGCACCTCATGGCAATTCCAATAAGCCCAAACGGCTAGGATACATTGTCATATGACGGAGTTCCGGTGCGTTCCTTCCGGCTTCATCTTCAGATCAGTTCAATGGTACCGTTTTCATCAGAATGTGCTTCATAGTCGCTTAACTATTTAAATCGAGATATCTTATCGCCACATGAATGGTGGTGGCCATCTGTGGTCTTCTTCATCAGATCCACTTCACCAAATGATACTTTCTGAATGTATATGCTTAACTTATTGCTGAAAATACCAAAATCGCTATGTATATGCCTATAATATTTGAGGAGTTCCCTCAATTCCTCATAGATTCCATCATCAAAACTGAACTTTGATAAAAATGGGACCAATCGGAAAGTATATCCTTTCAAATAAAAAAATAATTTTCCAAATCGGTTCATAAATGACGGAGTTATGAGGTAACAAACATAAAAAAAAAAAAACATACAACCGAATTGATAACCTCCTCCTTTTTGGAAAGTCGGTTAAAAATAGGACAAAAGCTTCATTGGTACAAGATACCAATGAAGCTTTTGTCCTATTTTTTTACCTGTTTTCCTTATTTTACTACTTATGCTTTCCAGTGTTACTTACGAAAATAACCTCACATAGTCGACCGAGATGGATAAGCAATGGTTTAAAGAGATGTTGTATGCGAAAACGTCAATTGCTGTGGCGTTATCGTTTAAATCGTACAAAGGAAAAAAAAAAAGTTTCAAGTGTCTCTCAGGACGATTAAAATACATTATAAATTCCACAAAAAAAGCCCAAAACATCCACTTTATACAGACAGTTCACAATAAGTACAAAGCAACGTGGACAGTTATAAAAAAATCAATAGTGACACTACCTATAAGTGAAATTAAAAAAATAAGCATCGATGGCAAAACTGGTATTGATAATACTATAGAAAATTTATTTATTGACTTCTTTATTGATGGCTTGATAGGAGATACCATTAATAGCGATGAAAATATACAAATACCTCGCAATCAAAACTCTATGTTCATGAGGGGTGTGTAACGTTTGATATAATAACAAAAGTTCTAATAATCTTATGACCTAATTTAATTTAATATAATTTTTTGTTAATATATAGATCAAATGCTGTAATGAATTATTGATATAATTTCATTTTGCCTAATTTCATATGGTATAATGAACAGTTTATATAATGCACATTTGAAATAATATTCAGTTGCTATAATATTCAAAATCTATAAGTAACGTATAGTATAATTTATATCAACCGAAAAAAAAAAAACTACGCTAAGGCGACAACATAATTATACACCGGCTTGTAGTTAATAGGTTGAATATGTTCCAAAATCGCATCAGGGCTCCCCGACTTTACGTAGTCTTTTGGAGAGTGTATATAAAAACCGGAGGCGCGGAGGGAGAGTATGGGTGCCTATCCTTTGTTACGTAAGGGCGAAGGGGTCGCACTTTCCGCAGCGCCGGAGACGATGCAGAAGCAACTTTAATGTTTTGAGGTTAGGTTACAATATAATTTGCTTTTCTCAAGAACGATGCGTTACCTTAGAAAATTAGTTAATTTGAAAGTTAGGTCAAATGAACATTATTTTATTTATTTATTTATTTATTATTAGGCTCTTCAACAATGAGTACACTATTACTTTATACAATTTGAAAATTATATGAAAGGAACGTTATACTAAATTAAATTAGAGAAAATGAAAATTATATCAAATATAACATTAGATCTTATGAAATTAGGTTAAATGTTTTTATAGCATATGAAAATTATATCATATGAAACTTATGACAAAATAAATTAGACTATCTGTTATTATACCAAACATTACACACCCGTTCATGAGTCCTACTAGTCCAAGTGAAATTCAAAGAATAATAAATAATATGAAAAATACTAGCAGCACCGGATTCTGAATTCAACACAAATATTGAAACTGGTTTCTCTTAAAATTTCTGACATACTATGTCATATTATAAATTTGGCAATATTTAACGGAGTGTTTCCGGATAAACTGAAGACTACATTAACCGCTCTCGTACTGTTAACGTACCCGGGCCGACCGAAACCATACTAAAACCACTTTTCAAAAAAGACAATGTCCTGTTACCGTCCTATAGCTTTAGTTCCAGTATTATCTAAAGTTTTTGAGAAAGTAATTCACAACAAATTATACAGAGTTGATATGACAGAGGGGCATTAAATAACACTACGTATACGTTTAGTATTAATTCGATACGGTATAGAAATAAAAAGCACCAAAAATTAGTTTTTTTTTTTTTTTCAAACAAACTAAATAGCTTACAAATCAGAGTAAAACGCAACCACCCTTTGAAAATAAATTTAACTGACCTACAGATACCTAGTTACCAGCGGCAACGTCGCGTCGGCGTGTGTTATCTCGTCAAAGCGGGCGGCCGCCGCCGGCCCGCGCCGGCGGTGGCGCGGGCGGTGGCTTACGCCTCCGCTCGCGGCTATTGTGTTAGGTATGGTTTTGAAGTACAACAATCACAACAAAAACACAAAAATTTTTAATTCTCGATGTGTCCTCCATTCACATAAATGCACAAATATACCGACGGAGAATATTGTTATTTATTTTTCTAATTAAAAATCATGTCAGTGTATTCTAACGCCGTGTAAGATACACGAGGCATTGTTGAACACTTTAATTACACACACACACACAAAACCAAAATTTAATTACGTGTCGTATCACAATAAAAGCAGTCGATCACAAAAAAAAACACTAACACTAAATAATAATAATCCCAAGTTACGTGTCCTGTCACAATAAAAAAAGAAATACTGTCTTAAACTTATTTAGTGTCCTATCACAATAACAAAACAAAATCCCAATTGTCAGCGCGCGAGTTCGACAAAACGGAAGCGGAGCAGGTGCTACCGTGTTACGTAACATCTTGTACGTTCCGAAAGAATAGCGTCGGCGCACTGAAAAAAACAGTTTTTAGAAGCCCCACTGCCCCACTTACCGATCGCAACCCCTGCCCCTCGATCGCTAGGATGCAATAGCAACACACTGACCTATTTCTATTTCTTTTACGCGCGGGATGTTTTGCAGATTATTGTCACTCTCGTAATGAAAATGCAAGTGTGTGTGTATTTATTGCTTCCTTGTTTGCATTGTCATCTTTTTAGCGAAAATATTTGGTTGTACTTGTGACTTGCGTCACAGCGGCAACAACGCATAGGTTATACTCAGATTTATCGTTTTAAGGTGCATGACCTATGCGTATAGACATAATCAGCTGTTAGGAAAGACACATCGTGTTCAAACGGGGTAAAAACTTAAAAAATCATTTGCGACTAAACTACTGCTCCTATTTAATTGATTTTTGGTACAGAGCTTGAAAATGGTACCTAGTATACTCAATTTAAAGAAAAGCCCCTCTGTCGTATCAACTTTGTATAATTTTTTTGAATCGCAACATCTACTAGCCGAGGAGCAAACTGGATTCCGTAAAAATAAAACCATAAACACAGCAGTTTATAACTTCCATCAGCAAGTAATGATTAATATTGATAAAAAAAAACCAGTCTGTGCACTATACAGGGATCTTAGCAAAGCATTTAATCGTAAAATACTTTTGCAGAAGTTAACCATGTATGGAGTCCGTGGTAATGTATTTAAACTTATTGAATCATATCTTAGCAATAGAAAGCAAATTACCCAAATAACTCGAATATGCCCAAACATGAATAAAAAGGTTCAATTTACATCCGAAAACTGGTATGTGAACTTAGGAGTTCCATAAGGAAGTGTATTGGAACCATTGTTATTTATTATTTACATCAATGATTTACCAAAAAAAAATTAAACAACCAACATTTCTTTTTGCTGATGATTGTACCATTGTATTTAACGTTAAAGACAGAATGACACTTGAAAAAGATATGTATGACACCATCGAAAAAATTATAGAATGGACTACATCTAACAATTTAAAATTAAATTTCGATAAAACTCACTTAATGATATTTCGCAATAGAGTTGCACATTATGGTGGCATTAACATAAAATATTCAAGTAAAAAAGTCACTCACGTAGAAACTACAACATTTTTGGGTCTAAATATTGACTGCAGTTTAAATTGGAAAACAGACATTCAGAGTTTATGCTTAAAATTAAATCAACAATCGTATGCTTTACGTATGCTTTCCAAAATGGCCTATATATCGACTGTACTGTCTGCATACCATGGTTATGTGGGATGCATAATAAGATATGGAATAATATTTTGGGGACATTCTGTATAAAAGGATGATGCTTTTAAGGCTCAGAAAAGATGTGTCGATGTGATCTGATCCATATTAATCGGACACATCTTTTCAAACATCAAACTTAAACAAACAGATAGTTGCAAAGAATATTTTAAATATCTCAAACTACTGACACTTCCGTGCATATACATTTATGAATTTATAAATTTTGTAAGATCGAACATAACTTCCTTTGAAAAATATAGAAGTAAACGACACATTAATAAAATTTGTTGTCCTAATAATAAAACAACTATTTTAAATAACAGTATATTTTGCTTGACTCCCCGTGTTTACGTATACAATCACCTACCTAAATATTTAATGGAGGCATCATCGCCTGTTATGTTTAAGGTTTCGGTCGGCCCGGGTACGTTAACAGTGCGGGAGTGGTTAAACGAGTTAAACTGATCTCATTCTTAATTTTATTTTTTCTGTTTAGTTTTTATTAATTCTGTGTTTTCTTTTTACGTACTTTGCATACCGAAAGGTAAAATATGGTGATACTAAGACTGTGATATAATAATATAATTATTACATGAATGTAAAACATCTACACACTGTTTACCCATATTTGCAAATAAATGATTTTGAATTTGAATTTGAATGATTTATTGGCAGTCTGACGTCACTCGTGAGATTTTCCAGTGGTATGAATATATGGTGTAGTGTCGTGATGGCCCAGTGGTTAAGGCCTCGCCTCTCATGCACGAGGTTGTGGGTTCAAATCCGGGCAAGTACCAATGTGACTTTTTCAATTCATATGTACTTTCTGAGTTTATCTTGGACATTACTGATATCGGTGAAGGAAAACATCGTGAGGAAACCTGGACTTGTAGTTAATATAAGTCTGAAATCACCAACCCGTCTTGAGCAAGCGTAGTGATCAATGCTCGTACCTTCTCTGTGTGAGAAGAGGCCTTTGCCCTGCAGTGGGACAGTAACAGGCTGGTATTATTTATTTTATGAATATATGCCTATCTTTAGTGACAAATGTGACATAGAGGAGCGGAAAATAATTATTTTAAATGTTTCAAAATAAAAGGCGGAATACTGTCAGATCCGATGAAACTTCTGGGTTTTAGTAAAAATAAGGCTTTTATTTCCATAACCATAAACTACATTGCAAATGTTGTTAGTAGTTAATTGTTAGTAGTTTTCTAGATATTAGTACTGATTTGTTATTTTGTCGGATATGGACCCCTCCTCGGATGAAGGCCTCCTCCAACATTTTCCATGTGTCTCTGTCTTTGCCAGTAGTCTGTCTGTCTTTCCCTGCTGTTTCTATTATGTCATCAGTCCGCCTTCTTTTCAGCCTGCCTACTTTTTTTTTTCCTGTTTGTTCGTTCTATCGCGTAGTTTGGAATGTCCACCTGCTGTCTGTATAGCGTGTTTTATGTGTGTTGGTTCATTGTGATTTTATCGGAGGTGACATCTGTTAAGTCACCTCCGATAGATTCGGTAGTTTTTAATAAATTCTATTGCATTTTGTTGTATTTTGATCTCTTTAATAGGTTTTTAGTGGTTTTCTGGTTTCAGGTTCAGTTTATATTGAAAAACTATTGTAAAAATGCGTGAAATTAAACATTAATGTTCTTATTACAAAACGAGACGTTCTGTTGACATTGTTGCCAGCTTATAATTATTATTTTCCTTTATTTCATTTTGATTACTTATTATTTACATTTTTAAATATTTTTATAAAAACCATACAAAATCATTTAAAAATATTAAAAATAGTGGCCCATCGGCATCAGGAACAGGGTCCAGGCTGCCGGTGGTCAGGGCTCTAGAGAGAGGAACCTCCTCACGATGCGTGCTGTGTCTAGGAGTACTGCTTTCTGAATCAAGCCCTTGACCCAGCCGCGCAATGAGAGCCTCCTGAGGTGTTGGTCGAGGCTCTCCGCTATTAGGCCATTAACTGTTACGATTATCGGTACAATGATTGCATAGTACACGTCCCATATGTCGACAACCTCGTGTGCTAAGTCGAGACACTTGATTTTTTTATCTTTCTCAGCTTTCACGAGATTCTAGTCATTAGGAACAGCGATATCAACAATCATTGCACGGCGCTCTCGTCGGTCTATCACCACAATATCAGGCTTATTGGCTATAATAGTCCTGTCAGTGATGATAGATCGATCCCAATACAATGTGGCCTGACCATTCTCGAGAACTGGGTCGGGCACATACCTGTAGTATGGTACTTCTGACTCAACAAGGTTGTATTGCAAGGCAAGTTGCTAGTGGATAATCCTAGCCACTAGATTGTGTCTATGCAAGTACTCGCCGTTAGCAAGACGAGAACAACCGAAAACAATATGTCTGATTGATTCACCCGGACGGTGGCATGCCCGACAGATGTTAACCGTACCATCCATGACAATGTATTTCCAATAATTTCATGATTCGTATTTCATAATTCGTCATGATAACTTCATCCATAATCGCACAGACAAAACCTTCGGTGCATCACCACGTCGGTTTGAAGGAAATATTCTCTGAGACTGTAAATCTCGTGGTTGTGGAGGGTTTTAGCATTTAAGAAACCTCGACCCCCACACTTCCGCGGGATGTACAGTCTCATCACTGATGATCGTGGGTGATGCATCCGATAAGCTGTCAACAATTTACGGACCTTCCTATCCAGTGGATCAAGTTCCGTCTGAGTTCATTTGAGTATGCCGAAAGAATACATCAAAACCGGCATGACCCAACCGTTGAAGGCACGCACCTTGTTTCCGCCTGATAAAAGACTATTTAGCACTTTGTTCAGGCGGCCAAAGAAGCGTTCCCTCAACGATTGTTTCATGTCGGTAACATGATGCCTAATGCTTCCGACATACCCAAATACTTGTAGGTTTCGGTTGAGGAGAGGGTGAGGGGGAGAGATCTAAGGTGTATGGAATCCGAAAGTTGGGTTCCCACGGATTCCATAATCTTTCCTCGCTTTACATGCATATTTGTCCACACCAAATTCCATCTACTGAACGTTTCTGTTACCTTCAGTAGCTCCATCAGTCGCAAATTGTTGGGGGCAAAGAGTTTCAAGTCATCCATGTAAAGGAGAGATATTACCTGACCACCTCTTCTCAATCGATAGTCTAGACCCGAATCCTCCAGCAGAGTGCTTAGAGGATTCAAGGCTAAGCAGAACCAAAGCGGACTTAGACTATCGCCCTGAAATATTCCCCGTTCAATCCTGATCGGTTCATCGATCCCCCAGATCTGTCGACATCCTGGATAGAGAAGGACCGTCCTCCATTGCCCCATACATGACATCAGGAAGGCGCGCAGAGTTGCATCTATCTTGTACAACTCCAGCACCCTCATGAGCCATGTATGTGGCACCGAGTCGTAGGCCTTCTTATCTCAATCCTTCTCCAACATGTCGACAGATCCTTCCGGGATCTACGAACCTGTTGGCTTATGGTCATGTCTATAAGGAGCAGCTCCTTAGTACCGCGGGACCTATTTCTACATCCATTCTGAGACACAGACATAATTGAGTTATTGTTAACATGGTTTGCGATTTTTGCTCTAAGAATGGATGTAAGAACTTTATAGACCGTCGGTAAACAAGTAATTGGTCTATAGTTTTTAGGTTCCGCAGTACTACCTGATTTATGGAGCAGGTGGGTAACTCCTGTCGTAAAGAACAGTGGCAGCGATCCAGTCTCTAAAGATGACTGGAATTGCGAGGCTAAGCAGACATGTGACTTTTGTAGCCATTTAAGCCAGAAATTGTGCAGTCCGTCCGGTTCTGGGGCTTTCCAGTTAAGAAAGAAAAGAAAGAAGAAAGAAAAATTGTTTATTCTGCACAAACAAAACGCACATATTAAGGCAAAAACACATAAAATACACACTTACAAAAGTAGCCAAAAGCCTCGTGTCTAACCAATAAATAAAAATATAAAAAGTGAAACAATGTTTTTCATTGGTTGCTGTCAAGGTCACGGACTAAAGACAGTAAAGACACTATTGCGTAACACTCTTAGTTAGGCAGCGGACGGACTGCGCGGGCCACATCCAGAAGACTAATGATAATAGCGTCCATTTCTGGTAATGAATCACACGCCTGCTCAACAACACGCATCCAATCACCTTCAGTGTGACTGACGGGCACCGACTAAATGCTTCGCCAAAAAGCACTCATCGCGTTATTATTAGGTGGACGCTCGTCAGTCACACCCTGAGTGGGTGGGTCGCTCCCATGCTCTGTATACCCACCTTTCATCGCTCTGGAACATGCGGTTCTGAGTGTACCGGTCCACTCTTCGCCTATACCGACGGATACGGTTTGCCCATGTATAAACTTTCTGCTTCAGGAAGTCAATGCGCTCTGTGACACGGGGTATAAATTTGTTCCTGAGAATGCCCGTCTCACAAAGCGCATTACCCTTGGGCGTGTATTGCCCTCTCTGAAGCAGATGAGCTTCCTGATGAGTACCCTGGCCTCATTAATACGACGCTCAATCCTGCATTGCCAGGCTGGCACGGCATGTTTTTGTCGTACAGCTCGATCAGAGTTTATAATAATAATAATTATTATTAAATAAACAAGAAAACTGAATGCATACAAAAATGACGTAATGTAGGTACGTAGTATAGTGACGATGTGTAGGTGTGTGCGTGTGTGTATGGACGCGTGATTTTGTGTAAGTGTAGAGTAGTGAAAGATGTTGGGGTGTTGGGTAGTGTAAATACGTCTTACCGAAACAATTTCATCAATGAAAGTTGATAATTTGAAAATTTCTTCATAGGAACGGGCAATTAGGTAATTATGTACCTTCTTTTTACGAGTACATAGGGATTTCTTGAGCGGGTATATATTGAGTTCTTTATTTATTTTATTGTAAAGGAAACGAGCAACAACAGTTTAAAATCGTCTTAAGAAAGATGTTTTGGGCTCATAAGAACGTATACACCTCGTGCTTTCGGCGCTTGTAGGTCAGTATTGGGTCATACACGAGCTCGCTGTTTCTTCAAAACCATTATTTCTATGAACAATTGCATAACAGTAGAGACTTGGCAATACTGATAGGTATAGTTATTTAGGCTACAAGTGCGGAAGGTGATTTCCGTCGAGTGAAATTTTTTCGGAAATCATCTTACGCACGTGTATCATACAACATTTTACTATGCATTGTGCGAGGAAAAAAAAAAAACGAGCGAGCCTTACGGTAGTCGCATAGGATGTGTTACATCTAACTTAAGACGACGTATATGAATGATAAAAACAATATTCATGACTTTGACTTTTTGTCTTCGACTTCTACTTAAACTTCGACTTCGACTACGACTTCGACTTCGACTTCGACTTCGACTTTGACTTTTGACTTTTTGAGTTTGACCATCGTAATAATCATCGCTATTGCCATCGCCATCGTCATCGTCATCGTCATCTCCATCGCCATCGTCATCGTTATCATCATCATCTGATTTGTAAAGCTTTTCCAAATAATAAAATCTCTGCGAAGGGCTAACGGCGGCTACAAAAATTAAAAAAAAACAGAAAATTAAAAAGCACTAGTGAAAAAAAGTGACACTTTACGCACAAATTGACTGCTTGGAAAACGCTCTTTTCGAGCAAATGCATTGTAAAAGTGTTTTTGTCGGAACCAACATCGGTTTAAAATTGCTCACTTTCAGTATCGCGCGTTGAGCAATTTTTGGAGCTCCGCCCCAGGATAATGCAGTATGAAATGATGGACTGGCACAAAGCAATGTATATCTTTTCTATTAGATTTTATCTGTGGCGTGCCTAAGATTTTTAAAGACGTAGTTTAGGTTTCGGTTGAGGAGAGGGTTCTAAGGTGTAGGAAGTCCGAGAGTTTGGTTCCCACGGATTCCGTAATCTCCCCTAGCTTTACATGCATGACTAGCAAACTTGTCCACACCAAATTCTATCCTGATGGCGCTACTGAACGTTATTGTTTCAGTAGCACCATAAATCGCAAATTGTTGGGGGCAAAGAGTTTCAAGTCATCCATGTAAATGAGGTGAGATAACACCTGACCACCTCTTCTTAACCGATAGCCTAGACCTGAATCCTCCAGCAGAGTGCTTAGAGGATTCAAGGCTAAGCAAAACCAAAGCGGACTCATTCGCCCTGGCATATTCCCCGCTCAATCCTGATCGGTACATCGTTCCCCTGGATCTGTCAACATCCTGGTTAAAGAAGGCCTGTATTTCTATTACTATTATATTTAAAAAAAAAACAAATTGTTCTAACACACACAACCGGAAAATTTTATTACAATAATGATATTACAACTTTATATACCAAGTTTTATGTAAATAAATATTATTTCTATTTCTATTTTTTTAAGAATTATTGTCGCGCAAGGAATGGCCGGTCGCAATAAAATGTTTTGCGTAATAAGATCTAGTTATAGCGGAACTAAAACTAACGAATATATTAAATAACTTATTACTTTATTTTTTGGGTTTTACTATGATAACACATACCATGTCGAATGAAAAATAAAGGAATAATATGATTGATCGATTTGTAGCGACGGGAGACCTGCACGAGATCAGCCCGTATGCGACGTTCAGTATGTCGGGGGGCACGAGTGCGGGTGTGCCGTGCGAGGGAGGCGCGGGCGCGGGCTGTGCGCTGCACCTGCGCACGTTCGGGCGGGCCGAGCCGCTGGACCTGGCCGCGCCGCCGCCACGCCCCAACCTGCTCGCGCACACGCCAGGTTGTTCCTGCTTCTGCGCCATTTGAACCTCTGAAATGCTCGCTACATGTCGTTCACCATTCAAATAATATCCTAATAGTGTGTATGCAGTAATTTTTTGTAAAACATGTTCTCCCATACATTCCAACTGCAAATATAAGTTTGTACGCACAATATTGAGAGATTTATCATGTTGTTTTAAGACCATAGACTTCTTATAGATTTTCCTGTACTTCATCTATGAGTAAAAACCATTCTCCGTATTTTTTAGTTTTTGTGTTAATCGAACACTCAGCGAAAATGCATAATTGCATCGAACGCAAGTATGCACATTAGCTCGTTCACCTAAATGTGGGCCAGTTCGCGTTCAGCTCTCATTAGAGACACCACGCGTTATAATAAAATAAAAACATACGCGTTATACTTATTTGATTTCAGAACAAAATATGTTGCTTTTGAAACAACTTTTCCTTAATTTAATTTTTTTGCGATTTTTGGATTTTGTAGCGGACAGTCTTTTTAACGTATCCCATACAAGTCTGAAAGTTCAAAATTTTTTTTCTCAGAACATCGGAAATCATAAGCAAAAAACTACCTTATTCTCAAAGAAAATAAAATTATACCGCGTATTCGTTCGAAGTTTAGTTAAGCTATCCATCATAAAAAAGTAAGTGGATTTTTTTTCCTACCTAATGTGTGGGAAAAGATTTTTGCGATTTCTGACTTTTCTAGAACTCAAACCTTAGTTGGGCCAATTGAGTTTTTTGTTTATTATAAGAAACAGGATAGAACGACACCATTTTTTTTTTTTTGTGAAAACTGCATTTTTTTTTTTTGCTGACTGTAATTTTTTTCTCAATCTGTGAGTAATGTCTCAAAAGGTTAAGGACAGTCTCCGAAGACCGTTTTTTTGTAGCTACAACTGTTAAGGAGCTGCCCTTACTGCCCCATCACAAAAATCCACTCTGTATACAGGGTGGCAGGTACATCCACATTTTCATACGTTCGAAGAATCAAATTTAATGTTCGAAGGGTTCTCGGTCCGAAAAACGACATTCCGATTTTCAATACTTCGAATAAACTAAAAGTCAACATGTTGTGCTACAAAATATAGTGACAGAAACGAATCGCTGCAAAACCGACTTCACGCAGTCTTGTCTGCCCTACCCTAGAGTGTAATTTAAGCCCGCGTAGGCGCGGAGGAGTGGGGCGGCCCGCGAGCTGAGGAGCAGGTGGTTTGAAGGGCCGCCGCCGCGGCTGAGGCTAGCCGGCGAAGCCGGTCCGCAAGCCGAAGCTGCGGTGGTGAGCGTTAAAATCATCTGCGACGATAAGCTCGCGTGGGGCCGCCCTAACCCCGCAGCGCCGGAGCCGTGACAGAAACAATGCTTGCGGCATGTTGCATGCCTGCTTGCTTGCATGCTGCATGTCTGCTTGCATGCTGCATGCTTGCTTGCCTGTTGAATACATGATAATAACTGTAAACAATCTATGCAATTATGAGTACGAAAACGCATCTGTCATTAGTTTTTTTAATTCTACCTTCTCATACATAATTATAAACATAATATTATACTTCTCTATGACGAGCAATTATGTGTTTATTTGTATTTCAAGGCGTTTTTATTTCGGAATTGTATTAATCGGTATTTTAATAATCAGAATTCGTATTTTTGATGTTTCGAATTATCATTAAGTCGGACTTTTTGTTATTCGATCAATTGGAAATCGGTATTTTGAGAAAAGTAATTATAAACGTTACGAATATTGAAATTTAGGAATTATAAAAATAGGAGTAATGATAAGTCAGAGTTGTTATATTCGGAATTTTAAACCATTCGGAATTATGAAAATCGGTATTTTGTAATTCGTATTTGTGACTGACGGAATAAAGTTTTTCGTATTTATGTAGTGTACCCGTGCAATATAGACTAGTCAACCCGAATCATATGAGCCAAACTCGAGGGGTTTACTAGATGTCGCTGAAGAGTTCCACTATCCACCTCCTGGCTCCATCATCAGGTCAGCTCTATGATACTAAATTATTGTATTGTCATTGGTACTTGATACGTGTGCAAATATTCAAGTTAATCGAACGTCTTGAAGTTGGTGAAAATTACGTTGAAAGATTCCATTACATAGATAGATAGATTGATAGATACAGGTCAAGCTAATAAAAGTGTGCTAAAAATAACGACTCATACTCGATCCTGATTCATATTCCTAAAATCTTCAGAAACGATGACATTATTCGACACTAAAAACTAAGTTCGTTTAAACGGTAGAATAGTTTAGAGTAGAGGTAGGTAATAGGTAGAGTAGGACACTGAAAGTTTTTAGAACTGGCCACTTGTAAACGATATAATAAAAAAATAAGTTCAAATTTTGAAAATGGAACTCTTTGCCAATAATATTGTGTATTTTATTGATTTGTCATTTGTTTACGATTTGGCGTGTCACGTCAGCATGAATTTAACGCGAGAAAATTTTCGTACAATGATTTTTTATGACTTTCGATGTCATTTAAGTCAACAAGAAAGTTATGATAGACTTCGATCGATCTTCGGATGATTCGATCAAATGATAAACCTTCGCGATCGCAGACGTCTACTTGATGTATGCTTCCTCCATAAATTAATTAATGGAAAAATACACTGCAGTTCCCTTTTGCAAAGTGTTTCTTTAGCAGTTCCAAGAATTTACCCAAGGGCCAAAAAAATTAAAAATGTATTTTATACACCTTTTGTTAAAACTAATCTAGGTTTACAGTCTCCAGTTATACGAATGAGCAACGAATACAATAATACTTTATTAAACACGCCTGACCTAGATATATTATTATGCAGTGAAAAGCTACCGGGATTCAAAAAGAAAATCACGCTATCCTTGCCAAGTTGTTCGTAATTTCAATTTTATTTCTTATTTTTTTTTTGTTTTTGTTGTTACTAGTCTTATTTACGTTAGGCAATTTTAGTTTATTTTATTTTAGGTTTGGTTTAGTTTAGTTTATTAAATTGCAAGGCTACAAGACATTGTCATTTACATTAGTCCTTTAGTTGGGATCCTGCCGTTTTACCAAAAAGATTTTGCCCAAATTTCACTACCCAAACAAATTTTCGCAACCTTTTTTATACCAATGCAATGTTTGGAATTATTTTATTACGCACATTTTCATTTGGTCAAATTTTTACTTGGCAGAACATTATCAAGGATAATGTCATTTAGCCATTTGGTCTTTAAATAAAAAGATTTATTACAGCAAACAATCTTTAGACAATCAAAGTTTGGTCAGTCAGTTATGGAACTAGTTAGAGTGGATTAATTATTTAAAAAAAATGGTTAGGTTAGGTTAGGTTAAAACTGTGACCACCTACGCACGAGCCGAGCAAGCGAAGCGAGCGGTGCCACGGCAGCGGCCGGCGAGTGCCAGAAACGACTAGATTATATAGAAAAAAAAATGGAAAAAAAACAGGCTACCCGAAACTGGACTAGTTAGACGAAATTAATTATTTAAAAAAATGCTACTAACTAAATAAAAATAATACTACCAGAATAGTTAATAATAATATTTCCTTTATTTCATAAAATATACATAATTTACATTTTTAAATACTTTTATAAAAACAAAAGGGAAAGCAAAAACATTTAAAAATATAAAAAAATTGTAGCCCACCGGTATCGGGAAAAGGGTCCAAGCTACCGGTGGTCAGGGCTCTTGAGGGAGGAATCTTCTAACGATACGCGCCGTGTCTAGAAGTACCGCTTTCTGGATCACGCCCTTGATCCAGCTGCCTAACGAGAGCCTCCTTAGGTGTTGGTCGAGGCTCTTGGCTATTATGTCATTGGCCGTCACGACTATCGGTACAATGACTGCTGTATTCACTTCCCACATGTCGACAACCTCGCGAGCCAGGTCGAAATACTTGATTTGCTTATCTTTTTCAGCTTTCACGAGGTTCTCGTCATGCGGGACCGCTATATCAATAATCATTATGCGACGCTCTAATCGATCTATCACCACTATGTCTGGCTTATTGGCAACAATAGTCCTGTCAGTGATGATAGATCGATCCTAATAGAACGTGATATTGTCAGTTTCGAGAACTGGGTCGGGCGCATACCTATAGTATGGTACTTCCGATTCCACAAGACTGTATTTCAGAGCAAGTTGCTGGTGGATAATCCTGGTCACAATGTTGTGCCTATACGAGTAGTCTTCGTTAGCCAGACGAGAACAGCCAGAAATAATGTGTCGGATTGATTCCCCCGGACGGTGGCATGCCCGACAAATGTCAACCGTGCCGTCCTTCACAATGTATTTCCGGTAGTTGTTCGTCATCATAACTTCATCCATAATCGCAAAGACAAAACCTTCGGTTTCCCCAAAGAGATCACCGAATTGCAGCCAGGATACGGACGCTAGTAGGTCCACATCGGGCCCATGTAAGGCCCGGTAAAAGCGCCCGTGAAGCTCTTTGCTCTGCCATACCTCCCTGCGGTCATTAGTATCTAATAGAATAGGTTTGCGCCAGTTCTCGTTAGCCAAGGATAGCGGGGTAAGGCCCTTGTCTACTGACACCACATCTCGGTGCATCCCCACGTCGGCTTCTAGGAAGTATTCCCTTTTTTTTTTTTTTTTGGGTGGGAATTCATCAAATGACTCCTCCCGCTCTGTGCGGAGCGAGAGGGAGTGTCAGACTTTTACTGACTAAAACCCACCCGTGTTCCTTCCGTTGCCTGTGTGCCGGGGCCGCGATATCCCTTTCGGACAAACTCGCAACCCTGGCAGGCATTGGCCCTTACGGACCCCGTCAGTTGGTGCTGACATCCCTTTGAGGCGCGCGTGGAACACAACGCGCCGTCGTCCCGGGCCTGGTCTTAATCGGACGGCGAGCTACCCATTGCTTACCGCCCGCAAGCCCGCGCCTACGGTGGCTGGAAGTCGGCTCGTGACTCCCGACGCCCGGGGCGTCTCCTGCGGCGACTAGGGGCGCGAGGGCGCATCTTGCATTTCCCTCGCGCGCTCCGCCTCCTCCTTTGCGAGCATTACTGCTTCGCAGAAAGAAGTGACGGCTTCCCGGATGCGAGAGATCGCTGCCACCGATCGCCTCCGTGAGGACACGGCGGTGCTCCGCCCAAGCAGGGCAGACCTCCACCGTATGCTCCACCATGTCCTTCGGGCGAACCACACAGTGGTGACACCCGGGAGGAAGTATTCCCTGAGACTGCATACCTCACGGTTGTGCAGGGTCTTAGCATTTAAGAAGCCTCGACCTCCACACTTCCGCGGGATATACAGTCTCATCACCGATGAACGTGGGTGATGCATCCGATTTATGGTCAGCAGTGTGCGGATCCTCCTATCCAGGGCATCACGTTCCGTCTGGGTCCATTTGAGTATGCCGAAAGAGTACCTCAAAACCGGCATGACCGAACCGTTGAGGCGCGCACCTTGTTTCCGCGTGATTAAAGACTATTTAATACTTTATTCAGGCGGCCAAAGAAGCGCTCCCTCAGCGATTGCTTCATGTCAGTGTGACAGTACCTGAAATACCCTAGGCTGATAAAATTTTCGTTTTTCCTAATTGAGTTAATATTTGTGTTTGGATCGGTTCCCCGTAGGGGGAAGAACTGTGCCCCTCCTTTCCGCACAGTTCTGAAGGGCTCGTCCCAGACTGGTCACCCTCCCAGCGATATAAGAAAGAGAAGCATTCCCATAAACTATACTACCTTGTTCCGTCTCGGAAGATTAGGGAGCAAGGATTGGACCAGGAAGTTAATATTGGGAATTCACGTTAGTAAACACAAGTATTATAATATGAAGCTAAGAAGACAAGAGGGTATGCAAAAGTATATTATATAATATTATGTTTTAGTATTATAAATGTTTTTTTTTTTTTTTTTTTAACCTTGCCCCACACTAAGAATTTCTTCCTGTATCGTGGGTGCGTTTACAAACATAGAAACTCACATACACTAACACCCAGACCCGGAACAACTACTTGCAGATCATACAAATATTTGTACCGTGCGGGGATCGAACCCGCGACACGTTGGAACGCAATGTTGGAACGCCAACGTCTCCTCCTCCCGCAGTTGAGCACCAATATCTGCAATTCAGAGTTGGTAAGGTAGAAGGGGTAAAGGGATCGTTACGCTTGTACTTCAAATACGATTACGTACTACTACGTTAATTTGTCTGTTTACAATATACCCACTTCAGTGAGACCGGGAACCGTATAAAAACGTTTGCCTCATTGTACGTGTTCTGCTAGACCTAACGCATAGAATCTCTGAGGAACTAATACGATTCTAACGGAACACGCTCCCTAAGCACTCAATAAATGTTTTACTCAATCTTAAGACAGAGTACTGCGAAGTCCAACTGTCATTGAGGAAAACAAGTTTCATATTGAATAGTTCTAATCGCGTACTAATATGAAATACCCTTACGACAGCCTAGCCCATTTTTACAAAGTTAACACAAAACTAGCGCAAGCGCACCGTAAACTCAGTCTCTAGCAGAATACATTACGATCGTACCTGGTGAACGCCGAAGTGGTAGCTCGTCACTTCATATTTCCTTAATCTGTCCCATTTAGAGGATGCTTTCAATGTAATCGGCAGCCGTGTGGATCGTCCTTATCGACAACGGGGCGTTTCGGTCTAGGCATCTAAATGACGTGTCTCGCTTATATAATTTGTGAGAGGCCCGAAAGCCGGTTGAAGAGGTTTAACGAGACACGATTTCTAGCGTTCCTTAGAACGAACTATCGATTCAGTATGAGATACCTAGTGAAGCCCAACCCAACTCCCTGTAAATATGTGTCAACACGCCTCACGCAAGGTATTCTGTGGCAAAACCTTTTCGGAAACAGAAATTGTCACTAACGTTTGGTTGTTTTGTAATGCAATTACAGATTGGCTTTATAGCCTAGATCAATTCCAAATGATCTGTGACTATTTATGGCTCTGCCTTCCAAATGTGGTGCGTCATCTCAAAGTCAACAGTCGGAGCATTACTACCCAGTCAAGTATGGTGGAAGGTCTTCGCCATTTCCCTATAGTCAACTGCTAGTGACAATAATCTGCCAAGGTATGGATTAGGATATGGACTCGTCATACACGAGAATGTAACATTAGTTATAAAATATGATAATAATTAAGTGTTGAGTTACAAGAAGTTTAATCGCACATCAAACACGCGCACATACTCGTACTTCGTTAAATACTACATTAATCTAGTCTGGACGTCAACCCAACTATATTTACCTTAGTAAATAATACTCGCTATCTTGTGACAACCCACTTGGACAATCATGGCCTCTGGCATTCAACAAGCCTGCTAATATAACTAGCCTAATAATACGTCCACACCCTACCGTGGTCTAAAACCAACTTCCCAACTTAACTCGCCTGGCCACGGACTCTCGTATCCTATCGTGGTCTCCAACCAACCCCCGGACTTTATTCCTCAGTCCCCTAAATTCCTAAAAAAAAAACGTTGACGGTTTGGTCCTACAGTTTCGCAGAATAGGTTTATGACTGTTTTTACAATTTCTCGATTGTTTTAAAAACCCGTGTTTTAAGAACGCCCGTCTAAAATCGTTTCCAGATGCTTAACCTGGTATTGTGACTTGAGATTAGAAATTGGATATTTTTCTAGTTTCTTTAGAATTCGTAAAGTTATTGCATCCGACCTTTTTGCGGTACGTGTCAGTAGTTTGTTTCCCATAAAATATAAATGGAATGGGTTTGTAAGAGGTTCAATATTTTCCGCGAGGCGGCGTGCCTCCTTGCCGTACTACCGCCATGGGATCTGGAGTTGAAGGTCCTCGCGCACATGTGGGAGTTGCGCGAGGAGGCGAAACGCCGGCCGGGGTATAACTCCGCTGCCGCAACAAATCGCGAAATATAAACTATATTTAACTTAATAAATAATACACGCTATCTTGTGACAGCCCACTTGGACAATCATGGCCTCTGGCATTCAACAAGCCTGCTAATATAACTAGCCTAATAATATGTCCACACCCTGCCGTGGTCTAAAACCAACTGCCCAACTTCCCCAGCTTGGACTCTCGCGTCCGTAGTCTTTCGTGATCCAGAACTAACCCCCGGACTTCATTCCTCAGTCCCCTAAATTCCTAAAAAATACCACGTTGACGGTTTGGTCCCACAGTTTCGCAGAATAAGTTTATGACTGTTTTTACAATTTCTGTGCACAACTTCTTAATTGTTTTAAAAGGGTCTTTTGAATAGTTCGACTTAATCCTTAGCAGATGCTCGATGCAGTCTCAGGGATGGTCCATCTTTTGAGACCGACGACGAGTTATTATTTATATACATTTTATTATAAACCATACAAATATTTTAGCACAGAACATAATTATTAAATTTCGGTCGGCCCGGGTACGTTAACAGTACGAGAGCGGTTAAAGCATTCTAGCTAGGTGCTAGCTAGAATAATAAAATAATTAATCCAATAATATAACTGCAGTTATTGGATAATTTATAGTTACATCGATGGAAGCATCGGCTTTGCATGACTTTTTAAAGTTTGGTTAGATCCATCTTCATAACTTGTTGTTTAAAGTTTCAAGCATGAAAATCGAGAGCTGTAAGTTTACATTGAAAGAACCGCATGTTGACGACCCCTGCTTTCTCAGAATATTTGTAGGAAGTGGCCACGGATCGCTGCCCATAAAATATAAATGGAATGGGTTTGTAAGAGGTTCAATATTGTTTTAACATTTTAAAGAAATAGGATATTTTGTTATTAATTAGGGTAACGTGTCGAGCTGTCAACCCATAGAATTGAGATTTAATGTGTTCTTAAGAACCTCGAATCGGCCCTTAAGTGACGGTTTTAAAATAAATATAATAATATATTGTTATTAAATTAGAGTAAATGGCACACAGTCACATCAGCAGCGTTGATACCTAACGCTTGCGACATACCCTAATACTTATAGGTTTCGATTGAGGAGAGGGATCTTAGGTGTATGGAGTCCGAGAGTTGGGTTCCCCCGGATTCCACAATCCCCCCTCGCTTTACATGCATGACCGCACATTTGTCCACACCAAATTCCATCCTGATGGCGCTACTGAAAGTTTCGGTTACCTTTAGTAGCTCCATCAGTTGCAAATCGTTGGGGGCAAAGAGTTTCAAGTCATCCATGTAAAGGAGGTGAGATATAACCTGACCATCTCTCCTTAATCGATAGCCTAGTCCTGAGTCCTCTAGCAGTGTGCTAAGAGGATTCAAGGCTAGGCAGAACCAAAGTGGGATCAAACTGTCGCCCTGAAATATACCTCGCTCGATCCCTATAGGCTCGCTATTCCTCTGGATATGTCGACATCCTGGATAGCGAAGAACCGTCCTCCATTGCCCCATACATGACATCAGGAAGGTGCGTAGAGTTGCCTCTACTTTATACAACTCCAGCACCCTCATGAGCCATGTATGGGGCACCGAGTCATAGGCCTTCTTATAATCTATCCAACATGTCGAAAGATCCCTTCGGGAACGACGAACCTGTTGGCTAATGGCCGTATCAATGAGGAGCAGCTCCTTAGTACCGCGGGACCCGTTCCTACATCCATTTTGAGAGACAGACATGATGCAGTTGGTGTCTATATGTTTGTTAATGTTAGCTCTCAAAATGGTGTAAAAACTTTATAGACCGTCGGTAAACAAGTGATCGGCCTATAATTCTTGGGTTCCGCAGTACTACCTGATTTATGGAGCAGGTGGGTTATTCCTGTCGTTAGGAACTGGGGCAGCGACCCTGATTCTAAGGCTGACTGGAACTGGGATGCCAATCGGGCGTGTGACCTTTGGAACCACTTTATCCAAAAGTTGTGCAGCCCGTCCGGCCCTGGAGATTTCCAGTTAGGCAACGGACGGACTGCACAAGCCACATCTTGAGAGCTGATGTTAAGTGCCCCCATTTCTGGTATTCCCTCGCACGCCCGCTCGATCTTCCTAGTCCAATCTCCTTCGGTGTGATTGACAGGCGCCGACCAGATGCTTCGCCAGAACGAATACATGGCGTCATCATCTGGCAGGCGCGTGTCAATCACACCTTGATCCAGTCACTCCCAAGCCCTGTAAGCCCACCTTCCATCGCTCTGGAATGTGCGATTCTGAGTATACCGCTCAACTCTCCGTCTGTACCGTCGAATACGGTTTGCCCATGCACAGATCTTCTGCTTCAGGAAGTCGATACGCTCTGTGATGCGGGTCAAATAATCTCGAGAGCTAATATCAGTCCCCGAGAACGCCCGCCTCACAAAGCGCATCACTCTAGGGCGAGTATTGCCCTCCCTGAAGCAGATTAGCTTCCCGATGAGTACTCTAGCCTCACCGATACGGCGTTCAATCCTGCACTGCCAAGCTGGAACAGCTGGTTTTGGTCGTGGAGCTCTGTCACGTAAGGTGTGTATAGGCAAGGTCTTTGCTGCCGTCAAAACAATTTGACAGTAGCGAGTCTAGAGTACAGACTAGTGCCTTGTTTTTCTTGTGCATGGGCAAACGAGGTAAACGTGGTCTAAGTTCAGGTGGAGTGGAGCGGTACTCCCGGAAAGCATCCTCCAAAGCGCTCCTCAATCGTGCATTGCATTGGGAACTCACAGATATAACCCCGTCATCATCCTCTTCACCACTGTGGTCGGGTCGCGGTGTAGCACTGGGTAAATGTAGTTGCACCGCGACCAGTGGCGAAGCAGGCGTTACACGGTTATTCCGTGATTCGAGGCGTAGTCGATCAATTACGGCGTCGTCCAGCATATGGTTACGCTGGATGACCCGCACCTGATTCGACAGTCGTTGGGCCGTCACGTTGACAGCTGGCTCAAGCACCTGAAACAGAGAGAGCATCCGAACACGGTACGCAGTCAAGTTACTTCCTCCCTCTGTAGCCCCAAAGTATGCGTGAATGACATTTTCATTGACAGTTTGTGTCCATCTCATGCGCCACACACTTCCACCGGGAGCGGGGACCTTATCAGAGGCCGGTGGGCCTCGGAGTCCTAAGCTGGCCGGTGGTCGGCCTCTTCCGCGACGTGCTGGTGGTGGTGTCGTCGGCGGCGAGAAGTATTCGTCGCTCGAGCTTGACGCAACTGCAGCGGCCGGTATCACTGGACTCTCGTCTGGAGCAGGATCCGGCAACGATCAGGCAGCAGGATCCGGATGTGAGGCGAAGCTGAGCGACGAACCCGAAGATGTTGGGTGTGTGTCTTGTAACAGTTGCCGTGCCCGACTTCGCGTCAGCATTGCACTGTTCTCCGTTGATAGTTTTTATTCTTACATCCTGGTATGTGTTTCGGTTTTGCTGCCAATTTTGGTTTCTTCAGGAATGAGATGGTAGGAACACATACTCGAAGCACAACATTGTGTCATATTTAATGTGTAAAAATCAAAGAAATCGGTATAAATACTAAAAACATATGACGGAGAAAAAAATTAATGACAGTCGGGCCACAGATTATCATGATTATCATTATCATATTAATATTATTATTACCTGTTTAGAATTTGTCTCAAGTGGAAAAAACACCCTTGTAATAAAACGTATTTTTTGCGTAAAATGAGTTATTCCAACTGAAATATTTGACTAAATAAAAATTGGTAAAAGTCCTAGTTGGTAAACAAGTTATTGTTTAAACGTTCACTTGCAAAACATTAGGTTTGCTTTACAATTATTTGGGAAGAGATTTTTTGCTAAGTAATAATTTGGCAAATGAAATTATGCGGAAAATTGTTTGGGAAGTGATAATTTGGCAATTTCTTTTCGATGAAACAAGAGACCCCCTTTAGTTATTAAGATTATTTCTAGCATAAGTAAGTTAGTTTAAAGTAGGTAGTAATTTATTTATTTATTTATAACATCTTAAACTATCATTACAGGGTTTACCCTAATGCGACAGCTAAGAACCTAAACTAATATTACTTACAAACAAATTAGAAAAAATTAAAACTAACAACATTATTAAAATTAAATTAAATTTAAAAATAAATTTAAACACAAAAACAGCATTACATAATAACTATCAAAACATAGTCAAAAATCAATTTAAAAAAAAATTAGTCAAAATTAAGTATTATTTTGCTTATTTTGTAGCATAATATAAATAGTAATACCCTTGCGAATTCACTAAAACAACATGTAAACACATCAATCTGAGTTTGAAGGTCGTTAATGGTACGGATAGCTCTGGTAAGGGGTGCCTTGGCAAGCAGGTTAGTTCTGGCTGTAGGTACCAGTAGCAGTGGCGGGCTGCGCCGCCTCCACACGAAGCGGTCCGGCACACACAGACTCAAGCGCTGCAATACTCCCGGGTGGCTCACCACTCCACGAAGCACCTTCACCAAGTAGGCGACCAGTGTAAACTCCCGTCGGACATGCCGTTAATTATAGCCAACAATGCCTAGGACAAACAGAGAGGGATACATCAGTGGGTAAAACGGATATACCCCATATAATTTCCTATACAAATGGCGCGTGAACTTGTTCTGAACACGCTCCAACATAGTAATAACATAGTACTCTGTAAGTACTTAGCTTCATGTGGAGCCCATATGACCGCTCTATGTTCCAGATGACTCCTGATTAGTGCATCATACAGGACCCTAACTGCTGTGATGTTTGTGAAGCTTTGTGTCTGTCTCAGAACAAATCCTAAGTTTCTGTACGCCTTCTTACAGATCTTGGTTACATGCTAACGGAATGTCAGATCGGGAGTCATGAAAACACCCAAGTCTCGCACCTCCGTGACTCGTTGCAGTGGAACCACGTCCACCACGTACTCATAGAGCAGTGGTGCACGAGAACGGGTGTAACTCATCAACGAGCACTTGGATACGTTGAAGTACAGTTTGTTTTCATGGCTCCATTGTACTATTCGATCGATGTCTTCCTGAAGGAGCCTGCAATCAGGCTCGGACCTAATCACAAGCAGCAATTTGAGGTCATCAGCAAATAATAAACAAGCGCCATGTCTTACGACTTCCGGCAAATTGTTTATCATAATAATGAATTCTAGAGGCCCCAAGTTGGTGCCCTGACTTACACCCGACCAAGTGAAATATAAGTCAGATTCACATCCGTTACAGTCCACATACTGCTGTCTTCCTTGCATGTAACTGGCGAAAAACCGCAATAGATGCTGAGTGCATCCGACCTCTGCTAGCTTCCGCAGTAAGACATCATTATCGACTGTGTCAAAAGCTTTTCGAAAGTCAAAATAAGCTGCGTCCACCTGCACCCCAGCATCTACTGCCGGCACCACGTGTCCCATGAAATCAAGAAGATTGGTAGCAGTGCTGCGCCCCTGCCGGAATCCGTGCTGCGCATCCGATAACTGTCCGCGCACTTGCTCTTGCATACAGCGCTGAATGGCAGACTCGAACACCTTTGCAGGCGTCGAAAATACCGCCACCGGCCTATACCCACCGATCTCAGCTCCCGCCCTGCCTTTGGGCACTGGAATGACTCGCGTAATCTTCCACCGAGCTGGGAACTTCGCAGAATGAAGACAGGCGTTAAAAATATAAAGTTACGGCTCCGCGAGTACCCTACCACAATCTTTAAAAAGAAACGCTGGCATACCATCCGGGCCCGCGGATCGCTTAGGCTTGAGGCGGTCGAGTGCACTTCTAACGTCCCTAAGACTAAGATTATTAATTTGTAAGCATGCACTACCAGTGTTCCCTGCTTCCGCTGCCGCCGCTTCTGAGTCTAGTCGTGGCGGCGCATTACTATATACCGACTCAAAATAAGTCGCGAACTGCTCAGCACACTCGTCTGTCAGATACTGACCGTCCTTAATAATGTCCTGTCTACTCGTTGTAATTTTCTGCGATCGTATGTATTGCCAAAATGACTTAGGGTCTTTCGCACAAACTGACATTGAATCTTATTTTGATGGTCTTTGCGTGCAATTTCTATTGATTTTTTAATATGCGATCTATATTTCGAATATTCGCCGTAATCACTATTTAATTTCGTTGTTTTATATATTTTATGTAGTCTTGCTTGACTTTTTAAGTTTTTTATTATATCACTCGTGTACCATTTGGGGTAAATATAACGTTGTTTGACAGTAAATGTTTTCCTAGGAACACTTGCATCTAAAGTATTGTTTATCATAAAATAAATTCAAAATATCTTCCACATCGCTCTTTTCAAACAATAATATGTAATGTATGTGATGTGGCCATAGATATAAGTTCTATGGATGTGGCTGAGCTTATTTAAAATAAATTCCGGTATTAAGTTCAGTTTATGTTTTGAGTTTTTATTTTCGCTTTAGTATAGATTGATTGGTATCGATTGTTTTGTTAGTATATTGGCGTGTGCTAGCTAGCTGTCATTATGGCAAACAAAATTATTTACTGTTTTGTGTTGAGTAATGTAAATTATTTTACAATGCATTTGCTCGAAAAGAGCGTTTTCCAAGCAGTCAATTTGTGTGGAAAGTGTCACTTTTTTTCACTAGTGCTTTTTACTTTTCTGTTTTTTTTTAATTTTTGAGGCCGTCGTCAGCCCGTTTCAGAGATTGTATTACGAGTATTTGAGAAAAGTTTTACAAATCAGATGATGATGATAACGTTGCCGATGGCGATGGCGCGATGGAGATGATTCTGACGATGGTCAAAAGCAAAAAGTCTAAGTCGAAGTCGAAGTCAAAGTCGAAGTCGAGGTCAAAGTAAAAAATCTAAGTCAAAAGTCAAGTCATGAATGTTGTTTTTATCATTTATAAGTCGTCTTAGATGTTACACATCATAGGCGACTACCGTAAAGCCGCGTCCCCACTAGGGCCGCGCGGCTTGGTCTCGCGGGCCGCGCGGCCCTAGTGGAGACGCGGCTTAAGGCTCGCTCGTTTTTTTTTTTTTCCTCGCACAATGCATGCAGTAAAACGTTCTATGATACACGTGCGTAAGATGATTTCCGCACTTGTAGCATAAATAACTATATTGCATACTATTATTTTATTACACTGCTATTATTTTGTACTAGCTTCTGCCCGTGACTTCGTTCACGTGGAAGTCGTAACACACCACAATATACTACAATAACAGCCACATTTTTATAAAACTTCCCTGTATACTTTGTACGTTTGTAGTTTTGTATTCAACAGCCAAAATATACAGAGAGTCAGGACTGGTGATGCGGGAGCAAAGGACGTACAGTTGGCCGTGGGAGAAACAGCTTGTCATGAGGTCAACACTCGCAGCCTTCAGTGTCTGCCCCTGTGACTTGTCGATAATCATCGCAAAGCAATACTGACAGAGAACTGCACAAACTGGAAGACGTAACTGTGGCGAATTAGTGGTATACGCGGTATAAACACTGTCTCGCCAACGCTACAACCTGTTAGAATTTTCGCCGATGACGTTTCTTTGCAAAAACATGACTTTGAGCCGGGTTCCATTACACAGCTTCGGTGGAGTTAAGATCCGAAAAATCATAATCGGGACACCGACCTTCAGCTGAATGCTGTACGCCGGAAGTCCACTTGCCGTTAGCATCTTGCTCCATAACAGTGTTAACCGATGGAGGTATATCACTTTTGGAGATTAATGTAGCAGAGCGTGTTTTAGCCAAAAGAAATACGTATAATCGCACCCTTAACCTTGTAGCAGAGGAGATAGACATTTTTTCTTGTGCACTGAGTGAATTCACAAGGATTACATTGTATGTAATAAGTTTTAGAAAATAAGTTGTTATAGATTGAAATCTTTGGATTTTATTATGATTTACTATTGCATTGGGTTGTACCTGTAATAATAGTTGTAAGTGATTATATAAATAAATAAATAAAATAATAATAATCACAAATACACAAGAACAATAATTTAAGTACAATAAAATCATTTAAAACACCACGAGTTTTTTCTTGACACGAGAGTGACAAAACAATAGGTATGCAGTTGCTAAGTAACCAAATTGAAGGTCTAACGTGTATTATCTATGGGTCCAATTTTAATATCTCCTCTCAACAAATACCAATATCCGGTCAGAGATCTTTCTGATCCTCGGTCTTGCTAGTGGCTTGGTCAGGATATCTGCCAGCTGATCTTCACTAGATACCTTATCGACTTTTAGCTCACCACCAGTCACCAATTCTCTCACAAAGAAATGTCGAACTCAGATATGCTTAGTCCGTCGATGGAATTCTGGATTTTCAGCCAGCCTGATTGCAGCTTCGTTATCCACTTTTATGCATGGAATCTCTTTAAGAACGATAAGATCACTCATAAGCCGAGATAACCAAACAGTGTCTCTGGCTGCTTCACTAGCAGCAACAACTTCTGCCTCGGTGGTCGAAATTGAAACTCTTGCCTCTCGTTGACTTAGCCACGACACCGCTCCTCCTGCATACATGCACAGCACTTCAGTAGTGGATCTACCAGTGCAGATATCTCCTGCATGGTCAGCATCACTATAGCATTCCAAAATGCCTTGTTTGTAATTTTTCTTGTACATGATACCTAGATCTGGCGTGTACTGCAAAAATCGCATTATGCGCTTCAGTCGGACACAGTCTGCTTCTTCTGGCTTTTCCAGATGTGACAGTACCTGAAATACCGTAGGCTGATAAATTTTTCGTTATTCCTAATTGTGATAATATTATTAGTGTTTGGATCGGTTCCCCGTAGGGGGAAGAACTGTGCCCCTCCTTTCCGCACAGTTCTGTAGGGCTCGTCCCAGACTGGTCACCCTCCCACCGATATAAGAAAGGGAAGCATTCCCATAAACTAAACTACCTTGTTCCGTCTCGGAAGATTAGGGAACAAGGATTGGACCAGGAAGTTAATATTGGGAATTCACAGTTAGTAAACACAAGTATTATAATATGAAGCTAAGAAGACAAGAGGGTATGCAAAAGTATATAATATAATATTATGTTTTAGTATTATAAATGTTGGAACGCCAACGTCTCCTCCTCTCGCAGTTGAGCACCAATATCTGCAATACAGACTTGGTAAGGTAGTAGGGGTAAAGGGATCGTTACGCTTGTACTTTAAATACGATTACGTACTACTACGTTAATTTGTCTGTTTACAATATACCCACTTCAGTGAGACCGGGAACCGTATAACAACGTTTGCCTCATTGTACGTGTCCTGCTAGATCTAACGCATAGAACCTCTGAGGAACTAATACGATTCTACCGGAACACGCTCCCTAAGCACTAAATAAATGTTTTACTCAATCCTAAGACAGAGTACTGCGAAGTCCAACTGTCATTGAGGAAAACAAGTTTATTATTGAATAGTTCTAATCGCGTGCTAATATGAAAGACCCTTACGACAGCCTAGCCCATTTTTACAAAGTTAACACAAAACTAGCACAAGCGCACCGTAGACTCAGTTTCTAGCAGAATACACTACGATCGTACCTGGTGAACGCCGAAGTGGTAGCTCGTAACTTCATATTTCCTTAGTCTGCCCCATTTAAGAGGATGCGGTGCGGCTGTTAGCAGCGTTGCGTCCCAATAGCGTGTCTCGATAAACAGTGTCGATTTAGTAATAGTTCTACAGAACGAACGGGGTTTTATCAAGACACGTTCCCTAGCGTTCATCGAACGTCTACCAATTCAGTTTAGGGTACTTAGTGAAGCCTACCCCAACTCCCTGAAAATATGCGTCAACACGCCTCACGCAAGGTATTCTGTGGCAAAACCTTTTCGGAAACAGAAATTGTCACTAACGTTTGGTTGTTTTGTAATGCAATTACAGATTGGCTTTATAGCCTAGATCAATTCCAAATGACCTGTGAGTATTTATGCCTCTGCCTTCCAAATGTGGTGCGTCATCTCAAAGTCAACAGTCGGAGCATTACTGCCCAGTCAAGTATGGTGGAAGGCCTTTGCCATTTCCCTATAGCCAACTGCTAGTGACAATAATCTGCCAAGGTACGGATTAGGATATGGACACGTAATACACGAGAATGTAACATTAGTTATAAAACACGATACTAAATAAGTGTTGAGTTACAAGAACTTATGATACCTGAATTATATTACCAGCCTAGGATAATTATTATAATGAAATACTCACTCAGTTGCACTCACAAGTACAAACTCACCCAATCGCACATCAAACACGCACACATACTCGTACTTCGTTAAATACTACATTAATCTAGTCTGAGCGTCAACCCAACTATATTTACCTTAGTAAATAATACTCGCTATCTTGCGACAACCCACTTGGACAATCATGGCCTCTGGCATTCAACAAGCCTACTAATATAACTAGCCTAATAATATGTCCACACCCTGCCGTGGTCTAAAACCAACTGCCCAACTTCCCCAGCTTGGACTCTCGCGTCCGTAGTCTTTCGTGATCCAGAACTAACCCCCGGACTTCATTCCTCAGTCCCCTAAATTCCTAAAAAAAAAACGTTGACGGTTTGGTACCACAGTTTCGCAGAATAGGTTTATGACTGTTTTTACAATTTCTCGATTGTTTACCCGAACCGAACTAAAAACCCGTGTTTTAAGAATGCCCGTCTAAAATCGTTTCCAGGTGCTTAACGTGGTATTGGGACTTGAGATTAGAAATTGGATATTTTTCTAGTTCCTTTAGAATTCGTAAAGTTATTGCATCCGACCTTTTTGCGGTACGTGTCAGTAGTTTGTTTCCCATAAAATATAAATGGAATGGGTTTGTAAGAGGTTCAATATTTTCCGCGAGGCGGCGTGCCTCCTTGCCGGACTACCGCCATGGGATCTGTAGGTGAAGGTCCTCGCGCACATGTGGGAGTTGCGCGAGGAGGCGAAACGCCGGGGTATAACTTCGCTGCCGCAACAAATCGCGGCACAGCGGACAGAGCTCCGGCGGGATCTCATGGCGGCATGGAGTGTGCGATTGTCGCAACCCAGCGCTGGGCACGCCACAATTGCGGCGGTAAGGCCCCTCTTTGAGGAGTGGCTAGAGAGGCGCCACGGCGTCCTCACCTTCCGCCTGACGCAGGTTCTCACCGGACACGGTTGTTTCGGGAGGTTCCTGTTCAGGATCAGGCGGGAGGAAACGCCCGGGTGTCACCATTGTGTGGATCGCTCGGAGGACACGGTGGAGCATACGGTGGAGGTCTGCCCTGCTTGGGCGGAGCACCGCCGTGTCCTCACGGAGGCGATCGGCGGCGGCGATCTCTCGCGTCCGGCCCTGGTTCAGGCCATGGTCCGGAGCGAGAGTGCATGGGAGGCCGTCACCTCCTTCTGAAAAACTCTAATTGCGCGATGCAGTATTTTGTGTGACGTCAGGATGTTATGTGAAATGCTCGCGAAGGAGGAGGCGGAGCGCGCGAGGGAAATTCAAGCTGCACGCCCTCGCGCCCCTAGTCGCCGCAGGAGACGCCCCGGGCGTCGGGAGTCACAAGCTGACTTCCGGCCACCGTAGGCGCGGGCCTGCGGACGGTGAGCGATGCGCAGCTCGCCGTCCGATAAGGAACAGGCCCGGGTTGACGGCGCGTTGTGTTCCACGCGCGCCTCAAAGGGATGTCAGCAACAACTGACGGGGTCCGGAAGGACCAATGCCTGCTGGGGTCGCGGGTTTGTCTGAAAGGGATATCGCGGCCCCAGCACATAGGCATTGGAAGGAACACGGGTGGGTTTTAGTCAGTAAAAGTCTGACACTCCCTCTTGCTCTGCCCAGAGCGGGAGGAGTCATTTGATGATTGCCCACCCAAAAAAAAAAAAAAAAAAAGAGGTTCAATATTGTTTTACAATTTTAAAGAAATAGGATATTTTGTTATTCATTAGGGTAACGTGTCGAGCTGTCAACCCATAAAATTGAGATTTAATGTGTTCTTAAGAACCCCGAATCAGCCCTTAAGTGACGGTTTTAAAATAAATATAATAATATATTGTTATTAAATTAGAGTAAATGGCACACAGTCACACAAACTTCGTGAGACTACACTTAGGTCGTCAGGTCTAGTACATACCATCAAGTAAGCTAAGTCTCCAACAATTTGCCTGTAGTTATCTTTCATATAACTCATGTCCACCTTCTCGCTCCATGTGCCGTCTTTTGCAATCGGCGTTGAGACCGGTTTGCAGGTGTCCTGCGCAAGATCTTATGCACATACGACGTTTGGAATATCTTAATTATATCTCCTCTGCTTTCTATCTCTACTCCAAGAAAATAAGACGCAGTTTTCGTGGTTATTTTGAAACGACGTTTGAGCTCCTCCATCAACTCCTCTATCAGTACGTCATTGGATCCGACGACTAGACCGTCATCCACGTAAAGAGCTACTATAAGCTTTCCACATCCTTTCTTTCGTATCAGAAGACAAGGATCTGCCTCACTTGCCTTCAAACCGATTTCTTTGAAATAATCTAGAATGCACCGGTTCCAGCACCGTGGTCCTTGCTTCAATCCATACAGACTCTTCTTTAGAAGACATACTTGACCGGAGCCGTCATTATAACCTTCTGGCTGTTTCATGAAGATTTCTTCATCTAAAGAGCCATAAAGGAAGGCAGTTGAAATGTCGAACTGTCGCATTGACATGCCTTCGCTTGCTGCTGTACTAATCACTGAGCAAACAGTTGCCATTCTGGTCACAGGGCTAAAGGTCTGCATGTAGTCTATACTTTTCTTTTGATGAAAACCTTTTATCATCAATCTAGCCTTGCACTTATCTATAGACCAACTTTGAAAACCCACTTACTAGGTAAAGCTTTTCTGCCCTTGGGTAGATTCACAAGCTTCCATGTGTCATTTTCCTTCAAAGAACTGATTTCACTATCCATGGCCTTTTCCCATAGCTCTTTATCTGGACTTCAGATCGCATCTTTGTACGTTTCTGGTTCATTATATCTCATTATCGCATTCATAAAAAAGTCTTTGAATCTATCTGGAGGACGTAAAAAAGAACGGTCTCGAAGTATCATCTGTTCCGGGAACACATCTTCGCGTTTATCTGCGATAATTTCATCATTGATATCATCTTGATATTCATCAACGACATTATCATCTTCGTTAACGTTTCCATCTCCCTCTGATTCAACAGACTGTTCAGTTATTAAATTTTCTGCGTCATGAAACTCTAGATATAGATTATAAAATCTATCCAACACTGTTTTTTATATTTATAAGATCCAACATGTCGACAAATCCTTCCGGGATCTACGAACGTGTTGGCTTATATTGCGTTTGTGTAAAATCTAAGTGAGGGAAGAGGATGACAATATGTCTTACTGTTCAAAACCATAAAAATTGTTTTACTAACACAACTTTATACGGACTGGATAGTTTTGAACAATAATAAAACGTTAACTGCATTTGTCATTATCTAGTTGAATGCTTTTTTACGAGAACATAATTCTATGACTGTTTATCATACTAACAAGTGGGAATTCATTATGATAATGTTATATTAACACTTTACTCTGGTAATTTGAGGCCTGTGTAATTTTTTTAAATACTTTTGTAATATTTTGTAATAACTGTATAAAAATTACGAAAAAAATTGAGCAGATGTATCAGCGGGTATCAATTTTTTTCGTAATTTAACATGTAACAGATCCCAAAAATGACATAACACTAAAACTAAGTTAATGGCAGTTATCATTTTATTCTCCGGGGACGTAAAAGGGGGTAGTAAGCAAAATTGCCTATCTTCAATTTAATTTTTCTGGAAGTTGATAAGACTTAGGTATAAAATAAAAAGAATACGTGTAACTACATGATATTTCCAAACTTTTTGTGTTATAGAAACACAAACTATTAAAATTTTCTCGATAAAAATACATCACGAAGTTACCTCTAATTTTCCCGTATTTTCGATTTGTACTTAATATGGTAATGATTAATTGGATAAAAATTAGATGACTATTTGTATTAATAAAAGGCGAAAATAATTGTGTAGGCTTTTTTTTTATTCCTTTTAGTTTTGGTTTTATTACAACTACAAGCTTTTAGCATTTACGACGTTCTTAGTTCGTGGAAGAAGTCATCTTCCGTCGCACATTGCGGGAACTTCAAGCATATTTTTGTTTCACAAATCAGTCGCCGTCGCTCTGTTGAGACGAGAGGACTGCGCTAAAATTTTTGGCCGCGCTGTGATATAATTTATTTGCGTAAATAATATTTTCGTAATTTATCACATTCTTGAAATAGAAAACATGAAAAAAACACTAAAACCACTTCCAAAACGATTATTAAAAGCTTTAAGAATTATAATATAGAATTAAATTGATATACTAAATAAATACCAAGGCTAAATTAAAATATAAAATTCAATGTTGATATTTGAAAACTCAAGATGACATTTTATTTGACAGATTTATGACTGATAAAGTACAACTAGCGCCATTGTCCTGTATTTCGGTCAATTTTCTTGCGGAGAAAATTTACAACATAGCCAACTAGGGAATTCCACGTTTATTTGAAAGTTTGCGCTGGAAATTTTAAATCTTATTGCGATTAACTCAAGATCCAAATTCGTTTACCCCACTTTTGTTGACAAACTTCTTATAAGGTAACGCTTAGACGAACCATTTCGAGCGTTTTTGACCATCCCCTAAATCAGGTTGAAACCCGAAAAGCATAATAGGTTATTTGTATATTATTATATCCTTTACGGGAGCAGGGTCCAAGCAACCAGTGATCAGGGCTCGTGTATTATCTATGCTCCTGAGAGAGGAACCTCCTAACGATACGCGTCGTGTCCAGAAGCCCTTGAAGCCCTTTCTGGATCAAGCCCTTGATCTAACAGCCTAACGAGAGCCTCCTCAGGTGTTGGTCGAGGCTCTTAGCAATTATGCCATTGGCCGTCACGACTATCGGATTATTTTTCAAAAACACAAACACTAAACAGCTAAACAGCTTAAAAACTCTAAACAAAAATTTTACAGAAAAACAGATAACCTAGACAATATGTCTATAGTAAAAAATAGCATTTTCTCAAACATGCTTGGAAATTCGAACATTCATTCGAATGCCGGCGATATCTGGCGTGTTTAGCGGCTAAATAAATTATTATGAAAACTCATATCTCGACACCAGCAATGAATACGAGTACAACTCTAACTTGAAAAAGTCGATTTTACACCAGAGGCATTTCAAAGAAAAAATGTGATATTTTTTTTATTAATAAAGATAATTTATTGATTTTTTTTGTGTGTTCAGTTCTTTTGACAATACAAAGAATGTCGTTATTTAATTTCTTTATTAAAATTGTTAGTTTTGAAATTAACCCGAGTTAGCCGTGTACAGTCACCAGCATAAATATATGACTATGGACAGCGCTGCAAAATTATCTGATCACCAATAAATTGAAGGTATAATTATATATAGATACTTAGCCGGTAAAAATATGTGATGACTTACAGCCGGCATAATAATCGTTTGCCAGTAACAGCATAAGTATCGGATCGGACCGAGTAAAAGTATCTGATAATACACGAAATCAGAATTATGTGACATGTCATCAGCACAAATATCTATCTACTGTAAACGCATAATTATCGGTTCGCATATAGACTGCATTAATATCTGACACTATTTACAGTCAAAAATATCTCAACATTCTGCAAGAATGAACTTTATTAATCTAAACATAGTCGTAATTTGAACGAAACTGTATGACGCTTCTCGAAAAGAGTATCAACCTGTCATTTGATGTCGCTGTCTCACGTTTTATGACACGACTTTAGCAGATTTCATTGCTAAAATAAATAAGGAACTGTTAATGACAGCATTTGAAACAAGAAGAGTTTTTAGCAAGGAGATTACATTGGTTATAAATGCCATAAATGGTATGGTGGTATTTATTGCTTATAAATATTCAAAATAAGAAATTTCGTTCCCTCGATTGTAATGTCAACTGTCACACACAAAGGATTGAATATTATTCTTTCGCCATAAGTATAAATGACAGGTTGATACTCTTTTCGAGAAGCGTCATACAGTTTCGTTCGAAGCGTAGCGAAGCGTCATTAGTTAGATAGTATTTGCTTCCATATCGTCAAAAAAGCAAGTTTATTGACTTTATTTTCATCATGACTGATAATGTAGTATGTAGTATAATACTTTCATGATGATCCACTCGCATTTGTGCGGTTTTCTAATCAATGCCTATAACTGACTAATAAACATCAACAATAAAAACGTTTAAAATAGAAGCCCACCAGCATCGGTAACAGATTCACGGACATACAATAATGTAATATATGGAATAATATACCTACTTGTATACAGCGATCATACTTAGGTAAATTATATAGAGCCGTTTCATCTGATTATTTTGCGTATACTTACTACAGAAAATTCAAATTCGAATTCTATACCTAGCTAGATAAACGCCGGGAGAAAAGTTTCTGCCGGCGGGAATGGATTGTGTTTGATGAGAGGGGTAGGTAAGGGTTGCGCGGGTGAAATTTGATTTTTTGCTTGCTTTATGCGCCCTCTTTGAAATAAATGCTTTGAGTATGAGTTCAACTCCTGTTTCGGGGCCGTTACCACTGGGCGACCACTGCTGCTGACAAAGTGAATAAGTACACAAAACAATATTGAGAGATTTTTATTTGGTTTATATAATAACAGTAGGTAAATTAATATACAGTGCGCATCTAAATTTGCATTATTCCTTGAAATCGTGTGGTCATCATCCAGAATCGTTCGAATTTATTTCGTCTTTTTCTGACTATGCTAGCTGCCAACCATCTCATCGTACGAGTGTCGCGATGTTGTAATAGAAGTATTGTGTGTGTCAGAGTACGGGCGGTCGCGCGACAGCGACTCGGAGTCGAGCGGGTCGCCGTGCGCCGCGTGCGCCGCTGAGCTGTACCGCCTGCCCGCCGCGCACCTGTCCGGTGAGCACCGCCCCTCGCCGCCATCTGACTCTGTGTGTGTAGTGTATGCTGACGCACGCGTGTGTGCAGATACGCTGCCGGCGGTGGAGTCGAGCGCGGAGGACACGGTGTACGGCTCGCAGGGCAGCCGGGCGCGCGGCAAGCAGGCAGCGCGCGCGCGCCGGCGCCGCGAGCACGCGCGCCATGCCAGCCAGCCCACCGTCAGGTGAGTCGCGCCACGCCCCCACGCCCCCACGCCCTACGCTGTCTCACGAGTCACGCCACTCACCAATGTTAGGTGCCGTATCTCACACGTTTGCCATGTTTTTACAAATTATCTAAAATTCTTACCTTGGTTTTTCGGTACACTTATGAGGATCTTTAGACTTGTAAAAATGTGTAGAACTCGTACATTGTGTATCGTACCAACACGTTACCAGAACAGTAAACTAGCATTTTCTTTTTCCGATAAAGCCACCGTTTCTAAGAAGAAGACGATATAGAGGACCGTTAGACTCGGTAATATACTTAATACGAGTAGAGTGACCTCGACTAGAGCCCCGGCTCCCGACACCCAGCATGGCTTGTGCGCTTCTAACTACACTAGTGACTAGGCACTACGATGCAGTGCGGACAGTGCATGCTGGCTAACTGCATGAGCGCGGCTCCCTCGGCCCGCGCCCAAGCCCCGCGCCCCGCGTGCCCCGCTCCGCACAGACACCCGGCCGGCTGTAGTGCGCGCGCGCGTAGATACCCGTAGGATCTTAGTGGCACAGGTTCAATAGACTATACGGTCTGCATCCGTCGCCCGACGCGCGTCTGTACACTTGGGAAACAGAGAAAAGTATTAATTCAACCTAGGAGGTCTCTTGGTTAGATGGATACTTATCTCGGACCTATGTGAAAATAAAAACGATAAAGACACGATTTACGTACGTTACGTAAAGTAGTTTAATGATCATAGCATAATAAAGTGTCCGGGCGATTGTAGCGATCTGCTGTTACCATATTAAGCTAGTCCCAGTCCAATAGCTGCACTAAGGCAGTTGTTCCACCGCCGGCGGTTAACGAGTAGCGAGTAGAGCTAGCAACTTAAAACAAGTTCGCGAGCAACGAGCAGCGAGGGCGACTACCGATTACCGAGTATCCAAGCGCGGGTCTCTTAGCGATTGTTCTCCAAGCGAGCGTCGCTGAGCGAGTTCTCTCTTTGATAGCGAACGATTTGCTAGTGGAACGAGTCCTCGCCGGCGGTGTGAACAGTCAGCGGTCAACGAATTATGCATCTCTTTTGTTTACACGGAATGTTGATCTATTTTCTTGAGCGAGAAAATAGCCGATAGTTATTTGCTTCCTCGCCGGCGGCGGGACAACTGCCTTAGGCTAGTCCGCATGCGCGCAGTCGGCTTCTCTCCCTCCCGCGCCCCTGCTCACGGCACCGCGTGTTGCAGGTACCAGGAGACACGCGCGCGCACCGGCCCGCTGTGAGAAAGCGCCGCCGCCGCCTCTCCACTGTACATACTGTTGTGATAACTGTAAGCGTTCCCCTTGTCATACCAATCATTTGAAAATGTTTAATAAAAAAATTGAGTTTTAAACCATTGTTTCATTTCAGAATACATGACGAATCAACGTCGCTACAGACATACGAGTATAAAGACACAAAAAAAATTATACTATTTTTGCGTCGGGGGTTAAAATACAAATATAATAAACTTACATTCGTTGAAAAGCCTTCAGTATCCTGCCCTCCTTCGCATAAGGCAGATCTAAGATTTCTCCTCTGTAAGCCGTTTTTATTAGTTCTGGTCATAACTAAATTAAGAAATAACTACTTGAATATGTTTAAAATATGACACAGAACAATAAAAAGGGGTTTGGTCTAGTGTTATATACCGATCACCGGTAATGGTACTCAGTACTTTAATTTTGATCTTTTCTGTATACAAGTAGGGTTGAGGGTTTTAAATAAAACAACCAAACTGTATACTGATCTAAAGGACCCTAGCCGAATTGTGGTAACGAAACCATAGCGAGTGCTAATTCGACGCCAACGCCATCTAGTTACGTCATGTACAACCTTGGACAAAAACTATTTATTTTGTTGACCTAATGAGCGGCTATTGATCACGCATGATCATTAACATACCGCCCACCAAGGACATTACTGACGGAATGTCCTTTATGAACTACACTATAGGTCCGAATTTGTAGTAAATGTTGTAGTTATAAATTTAAGACCTTTCTTCTTTATCAGTTGTGCGTGATTCTATTATTTATCTACCTGAGAATATTACTAAACATACTTCACTAGTAACGCTATTATAAACTCTGTAGTCTGTGGTAATCTCTCAAATAAATGAACGTTACAAATAATTTTCACATGCTTTATTTATTAAATAAAATTATCAGGTTATGGCCCAGATCCACATAATTCTTCCAAATTAAGTGAAAGTAATAATAAAGACAGTTAAAGTAAAAGTTGTAAAGACAGTAGTGCAGATTTTTTGTGACTCGGTGACTAACTTAAAATTCGAAACGTTGACGCGTGGTTGTGACGGCAAAAGCGTAATGCAAAATCTTCAGCTTAACTTCATCAGCTAAAAATGTCTGTAAATACAATGACTCTGATTGAAAGGCTGACGGGAAGGGATAACTATCCCACGAAGAGATTCGCGGTTCAAACTTATCTTGAACATGAAGAGTTATGGAGTTGCATCGCCTCAGTTGAAAAAGTTGACCCAAAATTAGACACGAAAGCTAAGTCAAAAATCATTTTATTAGTTGATCCTATTAACTACATACACATTCAAGAAGCGAAAACAGCGAAAGAGGTGTGGAACAACCTGGCTAAAGCTTTCGATGATAACGGTCTCACACGACGTGTTGGTTTATTGAGAGATCTGATCACTACAACGCTAGATAGTTGTCTGAATGTCGAAGACTACGTAAATAAAATAATGAGTACTGCCCATAAATTAAGAAACATCGGTTTCTCTGTAAATGAAGAATGGCTTGGAACCTTGCTACTTGCTGGGTTAACTGAAATGTATCAACCGATGATAATGGGACTTGAGATCTCCGGTATGGCAATTACAGCAGATTCTATAAAAACAAAATTACTTCAAGATGTCAGAAAATCAGACAATGCGGCACTTTATGTCAATAAAAGCAAGAATAACTATGCGCAGAATGCCAAACAAGCTCCAGATAACGTGAACAAACCTAAGAAAGGTCCGAGGTGCTATGTATGTAACCAATATGGGCATATAAGCAAGTACTGTAGGAACAAACGGAAAGAACAAAAGGCAAGCGAGAACTCCGGCTATGTGGCTGTATTTTCTGCAAGAACGACAGAAAATAATGATTGCTGGTATATCGACTCGGGAGCATCAATGCAATTAACAATGCACCGTGACTGGCTTTATGACGAAATACCATCTCCGGTGAACACCATTAAAGTAGCTGATGATAAGAAGCTTATTGTAAAAGCATGTGGAAAAGTGGATCTCAGTATTGTTGACAAAAATGGGAAGTCAAAAATGATCCAAATACAGAATGTTCTTTTTGTTCCTGAACTAGCTACTAACCTTCTTTCTATAAGCCAAATCATAAAGAATGGCTATCAAGTACAATTTGACAAAGAAGGATGTAAAATTTTTAAAAAGCTTGTAAAAAGCTGCAAAATTAACTAATAATATGTACCGGCTCAATACAAAAAGTATTCCAGCATACATATCTGCAACAAAAGAAAATGACTGCTACTTATGGCATCAGAGAATGGCACATTTAAACTTTGAAGACCTGAACAAACTCTTAGAAAATACTGGTGTGAAAACGGAAAACAAAAATAAAGTAGTATGCATATCTTGTTTGGAGGGAAAGCAAACAAGGAATTCATTCCCCTCAGAAGGATCCCGAGCAAAAGCTATGTTGGATCTCATTCACTCAGATATCTGCGGGCCGATGGAGGTTCAGTCCCTTGCCGGAGCACACTACTTCGTCACATTCATCGATGATTTTTCAAGGAAAGTATTTGTTTATTTAATTAATTAAAAACAAATCAGATGTCTTTGAAAAATTCAAACAATTTAAAGCATTAGTTGAAAATCAGCTTAATTTAAGAATAAAGACTCTCCGTACAGACAATGGTAGAGAATATCTAAGTAATGAGTTTCAATCCTTATTAAAAACTTGTGGAATTCAACATCAAACATCCACACCTTACACACCCCAACAAAATGGGATGGCAGAAAGGATGAACCGCACCTTGCTAAAGAGAGCTCGTTGTATGCTAATTAATGCTAAAATACAGAAGCAGTACTGGGCAGAAGCGGTGTCGACAGCTGCTGCTGCAGCATATATCACCAATCGCTGTCTAACAAGAGCTCTAGCATACTTAACACCCGAAGAAATATGGACGGGAGAAAAGCTAAATATTAACCATCTAAAAATATTCGGTTGTGAAGCAATGGTGCATGTACCAAAAAAGAAGGTCAAGAAATGGGACTCGAGGGCAAACAAAATGATATTTATTGGTTATAGCGAACAAACTAAAGTTAACAGGCTTCTCGATCCTAAAACAAAGAAAGTATTGATAAGTAGAGATGTGATATTCATAGAAACTTCAGTTGTAAGAAATTGTACTATGCTACCATTGTCAGAGTCAGTACCAGCAACTGATAAGAATAAAAATGATTCTATTGGTAATAATTTTAATTTAGAAGAATCTTATGAACGTGAAAGTGAGACTAGTGATGAATCTTTTCACTCTGATGAGGGATCATTATATGAATCAGAAGAAATAGTAGATTTAACTGAGATAAATAAAAACATTTTAACAAGATCTAAAAGTAAATTGATGAAAAATTAAGGTGATACTTATGTATGTAGCGATGAAGTTTCAGAAGAGCAGGACACCCCTCAAACTTACAGTGAAGCTATATCATCAGATAATGTCAATGCAGAACAGTGAAAGCAGTCTATTAAAGATGAGTTGAATGCACATGCAGAGAATAAGACTTGGCAATTAGTGGAGAAACCACCAGGTGTGCGGATAATTGTATGCAAATGGGTATTCAGAATAAAACCTCATCCAACCGGTCCGATATATAAGTCAAGACTATGTGCCAAAGGATGCTCACAAAAACAAGGCATAGATTATACTGAAACCTTTTCACCTACTGTAAGGTATGATTCCATTAGAGTGTTACTTTCAGAAGCTGCTCAGCATAATCTAGAAATGGTCCAATTTGATGTGAAAACAACATTTTTATATGGAGATGTAAAATAATCCATATATATGATACCACCAGAGGGTGTGGAAGCTCCATCAAGTCTGGTATGTAAACTCAATCGTTCACTTTATGGTCTGAAACAAGCACCTAGGTGCTGGAATAATAAATTTGATACTGTACTGAAGAAATTTGGTTTTGAAAATAGTAACTCTGATAGATGTGTTTATACTGGAAATGTAAATAATAGTAGAGTTTACCTTTTATTGTATGTTGATGATGGGCTCTTGCTATCTGATTCAAGAAATTCATTAGATGTTGTCTTGTGTGAATTGAGAAATAATTTCGAAATGAAAATATGTGAACCAAAGAACTATGTTGGACTGCAGATAGAGAAGTCCAAAGGATGTATTTTCATTCACCAGACAAAATATATTGAGCGACTTTTACATAAATTCAATATGCATAATGCTAATGGCAGTAATATTCCAGCTGATCCTCATACCACACTTGAGAAATGTTCTGCAGTCCTTTTTTTTTTTTTTTTTTGTGTGGGAAATTATCAAATGACTCCTCCTGCTCTGGGCGGAGCGGAGGGAGTGTCAGACTTTTACTGACTAAAACCCACCCGATATCCCTTTCGGACAAACTCGCAACCCTGGCAGGCATTGGCCCTTACGGACCCCGTCAGTTGGTGCTGACATCTCTTTGAGGCGCGCGTGGAACACAACGCGCCGTCGACCCGGGCCTGGTCCTAATCGGACGGCGAGCTACCCATTGCCCACCGTCCGCAAGCCCGCGCCTACGGTGGCCGAAAGTCGGCTCGCGACTCCCGACGCCCGGGGCGTCTCCTGCGGCGACTAGGGGCGCGAGGGCGCGCATCTTGCATTTCCCTCGCGCGCTCCGCCTCCTCCTTCGCGAGCATTACTGCTTCGCAGAAGGAAGTGACGGCTTCCCATGCACTCTCGCTCCGGACCATGGCCTGAACCAGGGCCGGACGCGAGAGATCGCCGCTGCCGATCGCCCGGAGGACACGGTGGAGCATACGGTGGAGGTCTGCCCGGCTTGGGCGGGGCACCGCCGTGTCCTCCGGGCGATCCACACAATGGTAACACCCGGGCGTTTCCTCCCGCTTTATTCTGAACAGGAACCTCCCGAAACAACCGTGTCCGGTGAGGACCTGCGTCAGGCGGAAGGTGAGGACGCCGTGGCGCCTCTCTAGCCACTCCTCAAAGAGGGGCCTTACCGCCGCAATTGTGGCGTGCCCAGCGCTGGGTTGTGACAATCGCACTCTCCATGCCGCCATGAGATCCCGCCGGAGCTCTGTCCGCTGTGCCGTGATTTCTCGCGGCAGCGGAGTTACACCCCGGCGTTTCGCCTCCTCGCGCAACTCCCACATGTGCGCGAGGACTTTTGCCTCCAGATCCCATGGCGGAAGTCCGGCAAGGAGGCTCGCCGCCTCACGGGAGACCGTGCGGTATCCTCTGACCAGCCTAATGGCCATGACCCTTTTGGACGCGTTCAATCGCTGGGCTGGTCGCAGCCTTAATGAACGCGCCCACACCGGTGCCCCGTAAAGGGCCATGGATCGCACGATCCCCGCGTAGAGCCTCCGGCAGGAGGCGTTTGGACCCCCTAGATTGGGCAGCAGCCGCTTCAAAGCAGCCCCAGCCCTCTGCAGTTTGGGAGCCAAACGTCGGAAGTGCTCCACGAAGTTCCACCGGCTGTCGAGGACGAGTCCCAGGTACTTCATCGTCGACTCGACACTGATGTGAACCCCTCCCACCGTTATCTGGGAACCCGACAGTGGCGCGTTCCGAGGACCATAGAAACACATGGCCTCGGACTTGTGCAAGGCCACCTCGAGTCCCAGTTGACGGATCCTATCGACGATTGTCGCAACCCAACGTGTCGCTAGTTCGGCCGCCGCCTCATGCGACCTCCCCTGCACCAGGACCAGCGTGTCGTCAGCGTAGCAGACCACGCTGACGCCGCTAGGGAGGTCGGCGCGCAGCACCCAGTCGTAGCCGATGTCCCACAGATGCGGCCCCAGGACCGATCCCTGCGGGACACCGCACGACATCTCTCGCCGGTTCCACTCTCCGTGGTGACCGGGGTAGATGACGGCCCTGTCCGTCAAATAGGCCTCGACCACTCGACAGAGGTAGGTCGGCATCCGGTGATACCGGAGTGCCTCCCTAATGCAACTCCAGGGCAGGGTATTGAACGCATTGGCGATGTCAAGAGACACCGCCAAGACCACCCCACCCCGGGCAACAGCATCCCCCGTCGTGAGGGCTCGAACGCGCATGATGGCATCCACCGTAGAGCGCCCCTTGCGGAAACCAAACTGGCTGTCCGCCAAATCCGGCCCCACTCGCACCAGCTGCCCGACAAGGCGGTCTGCAATTACTCTTTCAAAGAGCTTGCCCACCTCGTCGAGCAGCACGATGGGCCGGTAAGCGGACGGAGAGTCCGCCGGGCGCCCCGGCTTCTTGATGAGGACCAGTTTCCCCGTCTTCCAACGAAGTGGGAACTGGCCCCTCTCCAAGCATGCGCTAAAGAGCCCTCGAAGTCGAGGCCCGAGAAGACCCAGGCTTTTCCAGGTAAGCCGTCGAGTCCTGGGGCGGTATTTTTGGCATTCAGCCTACGTACCGCCACTCTCAAATCTACCCCGGTCACCTCCGGAGATTCGTCGTCGTCGTCGTCACCTGTGTGGTCCGCATCGGGCACCGCAGGAGGCGGAGCCATGGGCGGGGGAGTATGTTCCCCTCGCGAAGGGAACAGAGCGCTCACCACGTCCTCCACGAGCTGGGGCCGGAGACTGCGTCAGCGGGGGAGCCCATGGGCGGAGTTGATCTCTCACCCATTTGTATGGGCGCCCCCACGGGTCTCTGTTCAGAGTCTCCAGCGACTCCTTACGGCCCTCTCCTCTAGCCCGCTCGATCTCCGCTCGGAGGGCGGTCTTCGCCGCTCTGTACCCGGCGTACAGCTCCGCCTCAATGGCTTCCGTATCCGGCGGGCGGATACGGAGCCTGCGGTGCCTGGCGTACAAGTGGCGCACAGCAACGCACGCCGCGCGTAAAGCGGTCAGCTCACGCGACCACCAGTACACCTGGCGCTGAGCACGTCTGGGCTGGACCCGGGGCATTGCCACGTCACATATTTCGGACATGGCCTCCCGGAACCACTCCACCTCGTCGTTGATGTCGGCAGGCCTGTCCGGTGATGACACCCTGGCCTGCACGATCGAGGCTTCCAGGAGGAGCTCCCGGTCCAGCTGCTTCAGCGCCCACCGCGGACCACTCGGGGTCTGTCTGACCGGCGTGCCCGAGGTCTGGGCGGAGACGTCAAACCGGATGTACCGGTGATCGGAATGGGTCTCCACCCCCTCCATGACGCGCCAGTCGATGACACGTGGTGACAGAGCGGGGCTGGCGAACGAAATGTCCACCACTGACTCGCCCCGCATCCGCACGCACGTGGGGACAGAACCCCGGTTTAGGACGACCAGGCCCGACTCCAGAGCCCAGTCCTCCACCATCCTGCCCCGTGTGTCCGTTAACCGGGAACCCCATGCCACGTTCTTGGCATTGAAGTCCCCGAGGACGATCACGGGGAGGGGATGGTACCCGACGACGACGACTCTCAACTCCCCAAGGGAGTTGTGGAAATCGGCGAGAGTTCGGTTCGGGGAAAAGTACGCTCCTACCACGACAATCTCCCCGAACCGTGCTGCTACGCAACCCCGTCCCTTCTTGACGGTCTCGAGGGACGGGGTACCGGCGGCGGCCGACGAAATAATGGCCACTGAGCCGCTCAGGTCCTCCACCCAGTGATCCCTGGGCGGGACAACCCGGCTCACGACCGACACGAAACCGTCACAAACGACGGCTCAGCGACCACGGCGATGTTAATCGACCACGGCGATGTTAATCGACCACTGCGCCATGCTCTGGAGCAACAGATCCTGAGCTGCGGTGCAGTGGTTGATGTTCGCCTGGAGGAGGCGTAATGGACCTATTGGCAGTCCATTTTAGCCCCCCCCTGAGCCCCGTGTGAGGGCCCTGCCATGGCGGCAACGGCCGCGGTGGCGACGACGGTGGTGGTGGCGGCAGCGACGGCGGCAGTAGTAGCGGCAGTTGCGGTTGCGGCGGTGACGGCGGTGGCGGAGGACTTGCTCCTGGCTTTGGCGTGTTGGGCGCAGGCCTTACTCCCAATCCGGTGCTCGGCCGGCTTGCCAGCCGCCGCACATACGGCGCAGTGCGGCGTGGCTTCGCACGAGCCGGCCTTGTGACCGGGCTGACCGCAGCGATAGCAGTGATCGCTGCGGTCCACCTCCGAGGTGCATTTAGCTCCCACGTGGTTACCCACAAGGCAGCGGAAGCACCTCAGAGGTCTGGGTTCGAGCAGTTTGACCTGCGCGGATACCCAGCCCACCAATAACCTTTGGCCCTCCCCGGCGATTTTCCTGGCCGCCGACACGGGGCAGCTCACCGTTACGGCTCGCATCCCAGTGAAGTCAGGACGGATGGTGCCTGCCCTAACCTGCTCGGCAGAGCACCCCCCAGTCCTGACGACAGCGGCCACTACCTGATCCTCCGCCACTGAGTCGTCCAGGCCCGAGATGCGCATTTCTACGTACTTGGTGGGCCTGGACACTCGGGCCTCGTCCGCATTTAAGGACGCCCTGAGCTTTTCAGCCAGGGCGTCAGCGGCCGGGCCACTTGCCGCTCCGGGGAGCTCCAGCATCCGAGCCCCGGTCGCAGTGACCCTAACCCGGATGCCCTGAGCGGCACCTATCTCCCTGAGGTCCACCGCCGCCCCAATCTTGGAGAGCACGTCGCGGTAGGACACGCCCTTCTTCTCCGCTTCCGGCTGTAGTGTTATCACTACAGCTGCGGACTCCGGGGCGCGGAGCCTAGCCGCGACGCTTTGCTCCTTGCGCCGCTGCCGCCTCGCCTTCTTTTTGGCCGCCCTTTTGGCCTTGCCCGCCTTTTTCTTCTCCCCGGCTATTTGCCACTCGGCGTCAGCCTGGGAAGATTTAGGAGGCATGGGCGGCCGTTTCGCCACCAGGGGCGGAGCTCCCGCTGCCAGGGCCGGGGCCGGAGCCCCCAATGTTCTGCAGTCCTGGACTACAACATTCTCTACAGAGAGGCTGTTGGATCCCTAATGCACCTGGCCATAGTAAGCAGACCTGATAGTATGTATGCAGTCAGTCTGGTGAGTAGATATCTCAATAACTATGATCACACACATTGGAATACAGTCAAGAAAATAATGAAGTACCTAAAAGAATCTAAAAGTTTTGGTTTATGTTATATGTCATCTAAGTATAACATATTACAAGCTTATTGTGACGCAAACTATGCCAGAGACACATGTACACGTCGGTCTCTGACTGGTTATGTATATATAAAAAATGGAGCTGCCATAACACGGGCAACACAACATCAGCAGAGTGTTGCTTTATCAACTACGGAGGCAGAATTTATGGCCGCTTGTGCTGCAACTAAAGAAGCTTTGTGGTAAAAAAAAACTTTTAATTGATATAGTGCATTTAAACAAGATTCACTGTGTTTAAATATAGACAATCAGAGTGCAATCTGTTTAATTAAAAGTGAAGACTACCATAAACGCTGCAAACATATACAGATAGTGCAATTCACGAAGACGCGCCCCACTCCGCGATAACTGTACTGTAAGCTGTACTTTAGTACGGAGCGGAGCGGAGTGGGGCGCGTCTTCGTGGATTGCACTATCTGTAGATGTCAAGTATAACTTTATTAATGTAAAACAACTTATTATGTAAAACAACAAAATTATGGCAATACTCTGTACAATAGTAGAATATAAGTTTTTAATAATCTTCTATATATGGATACACAGGCATATAACTACGCGTATCTATTGGATTCCAACCTAAATCTTTCTTATAACTATGACATGTATAATCAGCGCTCAGGCACACTGAATAGCTACGGTACGTAAGCTGTAGTATCAGATTTACAAGGTCTTATTAAGACAATATACAGCCTAAACAATGTCAATTTTGAGGCAGAGTGTTCCCAGTCGGGAAAAATTGAAATATCTTCAGACACACAATCACCAAACTCGCAATACATACTAAATCAAGATAGTAACAAACATTTTTTTCGTGTATAATCATATATTTATAATGCACCAAAATGTCAATGGCCTGATAAATAAGTCGGATCTATTAAGTACACATCTGAATGAACTCGCAGATGTAGGTAAATCAATAGATATCTTATGCATACCCGAACACAACATGAAAAAAGATGACCAGGAACACCTACATATTTCTAACTACTCACTAGGAGCATGCTACGCTAGGCAAGATAGAAATGGTGGCTCGTGCATTCTTGTAAAAAACACATCAATTTGAAACCATTAATGTAAATAAATGGATCATAACTAATCAAATTGAATGCTGTGCGATAAAACTTACCTCCCATCCCATCATCATTATTTGTATCTATAGACCGCCAAATCAGAGTAAAGAGAAAGTATCAATGTTTTTTAATAATTTAGATATGATGTTAAACGAAATATGTTTAAAACGTAATAATAGGATAATAATATGTGGAGATTTTAATATAGATATTTGTAAAAATAGTAAAATGTCAATCACTTTTTAAAATATACTGCGTAGCTATAACCTCATTCTGGGGACGCGATCTCCAACACGTATGTGTAGCGGGACCTGCATTGACAATATCATTCACAATATTAGAGGAAGTAGCTGCGAGGTCACAGAATTAGCAATATCAGACCATACAGCACAACTGCTAAAATGTCGTGTCAAAAAAACCTGCACTTTCTCTCATTGGTTTATCTACAAACATGACTATAGTAATGAAAATATTAGAAAGTTTACGGAATACCTGCAAAATGTATCATTTCATGATGCCTATAAATGCTCGGACCCAAATAAAGCATTTAATGAGTTCCACGACCTATTTAAATTATTCTATGACCTATGTTTCTCAATTAACAAAATAAAAATTTCGTTAATTAAAAAACCAAAGTGGATCACAACAGGACTGAAAAAATGTTCAAAACGAAAAAGAGACATGCTATGGGAATATAGAAAGTCACCAAGTCTAGACAATAAAAATAAACTTAAAACGTATACTAAAAGATTAAAACACATAATCAAACCGACACAAAAAGCACAAAACAATAATTTTATAAGTACTGCTGAAAGCAAAAGCAAAGCTACATGGAGCATAATTAATAATCAGAAATCAAATTAAACCATAAAAAAGGTATTGATAGCATAAAAATTGACGGCAAAATTATAAATAACCCAGCAGAATCATTGAATAATTATTCTATAAACCAAATTGAATCTCAAAGTGACATTAATCTTAATAGTAAACCAACAATAAACTCTCATCCTAATTCAATATTTATGACACCTACAGTACCCCTTTGACATATTTGAAATTATTAATTCCTTAAAAAATACTAAAAGCGCTGGATATGACGACATAACCACCGAGGTAATAAAAGCCACATCTCATATCGTTGCACCAATACTCAGCCACATTATCAATGCTAGCATTGAAACAGGCATATTCCCAGAAAAATTGAAAATATCTGTAGTTAAACCATTACATAAAAAAGGCAATAAGCAAGATCCTAGCAACTATAGACCAATCGTGCTCATTTTAGTATTCTCTAAAATTTTTGAAAAAGTAATGCATAACAGCATATACTCATTTCTAGAAACTAACAAAATCTTGGTTAGCGAGCAATATGGTTTCAGGAAAAATAATAACATTGAATCTGCAATATACAAACTGGTTGAACATGTTCTAACTAACGTTGACAATAGAACTCCTGTAGTTGCATTATTTATGGACATGTCAAAGGCATTTGACTATGTTAACCATAAAATACTGATAAACAAGCTGGAAAAATATGGAATTAGAGGCAATATCCTTGAACTTATCAAATCATATCTGAATAATCGAGAACAAATTACATACATAAATAAAATCTGCCCCTATACAAGAACCGATAAGACTTATGCTTCTACACATAGAAAATGCATATTTGGTGTGCCGCAGGGCAGTGTTCTTGCTCCATTACTATTCATTATATATATTAATGACATGCCTAAAACTATTAATAATCCAATGATTTTATTCGCTGCATAATACTAATCAAAAGTAAGGATGATGTGACATTCGAAAAAGAAATAAACGACAACTTAAATAATATAATTACTTGGCTAACTGAAAATAACTTAAAAATAAATTTTGAAAAAATCAAATTACATTTCATTTGAACAACAAACAAACCATAAAAAACCAGATATTCATTACGGTCTCAAAACTATCAGTGAAGCAGAACATACTAAATTCTTAGGTATTTGGATAAATAAAAATATGAGCTGGAAAACACACGTTGAAAATACATGCGAAAAACTTAGCCAGTATTCGTATGCTCTCCATAACCTAAGAAAAGTGTCAAATCGTGCAACATTATTAACGGCGTATCACGGGTATGTTGCATCTACTTTACGTTACGGTCTTATATTTTGGGGGAACTCGCCAGACAGAGGAATGGCATTCAAAGCCCAGAAACAATGCATAAGGGCAATGTGTGGCATACAACGCACAGAAACTTGTAAGCCACATTTTGAACAGTTCCAACTATTGACATTCCCGTGTCTTTATATATATGAAGTGGCGATCTTTGTCAAAGCGAATCTACAGCTTTATACACATCCAAGAAGCACACGACACAAAAATAAAATATGCGTAATACGTCATAAAAAAGCAGTATTTAATAAAAACATTTTGGGCATGGCACCCAAAATATACAATAAATTGCCAAAAAGTATCATAGACCTACCCAAAATGGACCAATTCAAATTAGATTTGCGCAAATTCCTAAATGCAAAATGTTACTATTCAATTAATGATTATTTAAATGAAAGATGACTGATTTTATCTGTAATGGCATCACAAGCATAATGATTATTGAAATTTTGATTTGACTTTTTATTTTGACATTTCTATATTTAATGTATTTAATTTAAAATTTATTCTGTTTAATTAATGTTGCGATTAGTACCTAAGATATAAATTTGCACACCTCATTAGGTTATATTACAATGTACATTGTATACCTGTAACACCTTTTTAACATGTAATATGCAAATAAATTATTTGATTTTGATTAAAGAAAAGTATATAGAGAAAGAAATTGATTTGAAATATGTTTGTACAAAAGAGCAATATGCTGACTTATTTACAAAGGATTTACCTAAAGATAGATTTATGTATCTTAGAGATAAGATAGGAGTTACAAAAGTAACATAATTAATATTACTTTATATTTCTGTTAGCATAAGGGTTGGACCTCATTTGGCAGCACGGAATCGCCTTTTTCCGTCGCCTTTTCTCTTTCTGTCGCTTAGAACTGCCATTTGCTAGACCGAGACAGAAAGCATAATGCGATAGCGCGCGGCGGAATCCTCGAGGCGATCAGCATCACGGACAAAATGCAATGGTCGGCAGGGAGACTCCGGAACGCTGAAGCGCGCGATAGCATGCTAACGCATCCTTTCACCGCCGATCACTTGCTATCGCATGCTGTCTCACTCTATCGTACAATGGCGCACGCGGCCGCTCGTCAGTTCAGTGCAGCCTGTTCATTCATGCCATACGGATGGAAATAACAATGACTGAAGAAAATTTGATAGTTTTAGTGCAGAAATATCCTTGTCTCTATGACATGGAGTAGGCGGAATACAGTGACCAACACCGTAAAGAGAATGCTTGGGAAGAAATAGGGAAAATAATAAATCTCAGGGGTAAGTATTTTTATGAATTCGATTTATTTTTTAAAATTTGTAGGTAAACACACATATTAAAGAGAAATGTATTTATTATTCTAATAGATACATATTATTTATGCTAGACGCAGTCGTAAGACTATTTATTTCCCTAGGTCAAGATATAGTAATTGATAGTCCAATCTATTACTGCAATACTGATAAACGCGTAATTTTTAGTTTATCATGTCCTATGTACCCTTTCGTACTGCCAAGTTAGACTTCCAATATCGGTATTAAAATATCTTTTAAAATTTTCTCTAACCACAATCGCACTCATGTAATTATCATTTCCTACGATTGGCATTAAATTCTGCAGAGCCCGTTCTACGTTAGGTGTTGACGCATTATTATGTGATGTTCTAGGTTGACGTCCTCTTTTGTTCAAAAAGTTATGTAAACTAATGGTAGCTAAAACTACTTTTATTAATTGGTTAGGCTCTAAACGAATTCTTCTGGAATATATGTCGAACCTCTGCGTCAAAATTCCGAAAGCACACTCCACTATCCTTCTAGCACGGCTAAGTCTATAATTATATATTTTGATTTCATCGTTATTGCGTGCTTGCTCAGCTGGATAAGGGCGCATGAGATTGCAATCCAAGGGAAACGCCTCATCACCTACGAATACATGTGGCATAGAATCAGCAGTACCAGGTAAACATTTTACTGGGGGTATGTTCAGTGTACCATTCATAAACTTTCTCCCAAATTGAGAGTTTGAGAAAATTCCTGCATCACTATTTTTACCGTAGGAACCAACATCTACAATAACAAAATTATTTTCTGCATCTACAACTGCTAGTAGTACTACACTGAAAGTTTTTTTGTAATTAAAAAACATGCTACCACTATTTTGAGGGGCTTGGCACACAACATGTTTCCCATCGATTGCGCCGACGCAATTAGGAAAGTTCCAAATTGTTGCAAATTTGTCTTCTATTGCTTTCCAATCTTCTGTAGTTGGTGCCTGTACTACTATCGGCGATAATATATCCCATAATGCTTGACTTGTTTCCAATACAATTTGACGAGCTGTTTCCTTCCCCATTCGATCATATGCTATTGATTTCAGACTGTTTCCATAAAATAAATACCTGCAAGAAAATTAGAGTGTCTTAACAATCATATAAATGTGCTTACTTGCCTACAATTTTATTTTCTTATTTTCAGTTGAAGATTGCAAAAAGAAGTGGACCAGAATTAGAGAAAACTATAGGAAGGCTTTAAAAAAAAGACAAACTCCCAGGAGTGGCTCTGCGGCAACAGTGACTCGACCTATAAAATATGAAAACATTCTTTCATTTTTAAATAAAAATTATAAGGACAGAGCCACAGTTACAAACTAATCACCAACGTCTCCACCACAAGCACAAGACTTAACAGATAATGAGAGTCAGTCAACTGAAACAGCTAGCCAGCTAGCAGCTAGCTGAGTCAGCTTATCATTCAAGTACACATCAAACAAACAATCGTAGTAGATCAAGCGAGTCATATACAGGAGAAAAAAGTCTAGCAAAATAATTAGATAATTATTTAAAGAGCAACAAGGCCAAGGAAAATAATGATCCCATAACAATGTTTTTCTTAAGTATGACACAAACGGTCAAAACATTTCCTTTAGAGATACAACTGGAAGAGAAGATTTTTTTTTTTTTAATTGTAAGTGATGCGGAATCTGCCTTACTTCGTACTTATCACCCTAGTACTCCTCATTTTTCAAGCTATGGTTATACTAGTAATATAGCGAGTACAACGACGTCGTCTATGGGGTATGCATCAACTGCAACGACGTCTTCTGCGAGATATACACCAACTACAACGACGTCGTTGGAAGGGTATACACCAACTACAACGACGTCGTTGGAAGGGTATACATCAACTGCAACGACGTCTTCTGCGAGATATACACCAACTATAACGACGTCGTTGGAAGGGTATACACAAACTACAGCCACGTTGTCGTCGACATACAATGAACAGTTTGATGATTCTATCTACTAAGAAAATGGCAAAATTATGTGTAAATCTACATCAAACACTTATTTGATATTGAAGTTGTGATTATTAAATTATTGTTGTTGTTTCCCATGGATGATTAAACTTGTGATATTGTTATTTGAGGAGAAAAGCGTTTACTTATTGTAGTTGTGATTATAAAGAAAAAGTTGTTAATTGTTTCTCAGATTTTATTAAAGGATTAATTAATAATAGTGTATTTTACTTACTTTAGACAAACACACAATCTTTGTTTCACTGAGATGCACTTCTGGAACTTTGTGTTTTGCTTTTGAAGAGTAGGCTGCAGTAGGTCAACTAATTCATTAAAATCATTTAAAGTCATTCCATAATAATCTACGAAACTATTTGGATATGTTACTAAATCCGGAAAATGCGTAACATATTGTCCATGAACCGCTCTCTGCTTCCAAAAAGGATGAACCCAGTATCTCCGTTTTATTTTGCGAATGCGTTTCTTTTTATTATTTTGATTTTGCATTACTTGCAAAATACACGCTAGAATCACTGCTCTCTCTTCCGTGGTCCTATCCATCTCGCGCTTGAAACTAAACTGATCATGAAAGAACGCGGCAGTATGCCACCCATGCTGCAGCATGCTGACGCGTGCGATCGCCTTTTTTGTCTGCGGAATGCGACAGCGCGCGTTCGCATGCGGCAGTATACTGCAGCACGTGGTAGCACAGGCGGAACAAATGCGATTCCGTTCCGAAAAATAAATGTGCATGTCCATAAATATAAAAGGCCAAATGAGTTGAATACTGACATGGAAGAATCAATTAAAGCTCACATTGCGATAGTTCCAGACTGTTCCATGTTCCAACGTTATTCCTCATTACAAAAAATTGTATTATTGCATAATGCAGACGATTTTTAAAGAAAATTGGACAAATATTCCGCGCAAGTTTCAAAAAGAAGAAAAAACGGGTGAATTCTAAGAAATGTCAAAAATCGTCCTGGGTAACGAAAGGAATTAGAGTCTCTAGTAAAATGAAGCGAGTTTTGCTTCAAAATATAAACATTGTGACCTGCACAGAGAAAATAAGGGCATATACAAAATCATACATTAGAATATACAGACTAGTCTTAAAAAAAGCTAGACGCATTGCAGTCAATAAAGAACTAGCCAAAGCAAATGAATCTTCTAAAGCTATATGGCAGATTGTAAATAGGCACAGGAACACAAAATCAAAACGTGCAAATAGTAAAAACATACTCCTTAAAGTTAATAATCAAATAATATCAAATCCCCAGCAAATAGTAGATATCTTTTCGAACACGTTCGACAGTGCAGACACAGTTGGCGACTCTAATTCTTTCGATCAAGCTATAAAAACTTTACAAGATAGCGTAAAAAGAGTAGATCAAGAAATGACTTGCGATCTAGCTACTGCCTCCGAAATAAAAAAACTGGTAAATTATATGGCTACCAAGAAATCTTCTGGTCATGATGAAATACCGATACAGACTGATAAAGATCACATTGACATACTGGCAGGACCTCTGGCACATCTTATAAACACATGTATAAATATGAATATATTCCCTGAACAACTAAAAATAGCAAGAGTCTTACCAGTTTACAAAAAAGGGTGCAAATTAGATCCTAATAATTATAGACCGATTTCTTTGTTACCAATCATCTCGAAAAATTTTGAGAAAATACTCAAAATTAGACTTCTTAGACATCTCAATCGTAATAAAATACTTAATCGCAGACAATATGGTTATCAGAAAAATGTGGGAACAAATGACGCAATTAATACTTTAATGGAGCAAGTAGTTGACAGAATTAATGATAAATTTAAAGTCGTAGGGTTATTCCTAGATCTTAGTTCTGCTTTTGACACGATAAATCACAAATTACTGTTAGGAAAAATGGAACATTACGGAGTAAGAGGACCGGTTTTGCGTCTATTTAAGTCTTACTTAGAAAATCGAAAGCAATATGTGGAAATTAAAGTGAATGAAGACAGTAGTCAAAAAGTTTTCAAATCGGGACTTAAACTAATAAAACAAGGAGTTCCACAAGGTTCGATATTAGGACCAATTTTTTTCATTCTATTTGTTAATGATTTAATTAGCTATATGCGGGAACGAAGTGATACTGAACTTGTGCTTTTTGCTGATGATACGAATGCTATTATAGCCGCTAAAGATATTGATACTCTCAGTAGTAAAGTAAATAATGCTCTTGCTCTCTTTCATCATTGGTTTACCATCAATAATCTCAAATTGAATTTAAGTAAAACAAATGCCATGTTATTTAGGACGACGTCGAGAAACAAAGAAAATATTGACATAGTATTAAATGAAAATACAATAACATTGGTAGACAGCGTAAAATTCTTAGGTATTCACATTGACGAAAGCCTAAACTGGAAAAAAGAATTGACAGCCATAGAAAGTTCAATTAGCTCAGCTTGCTATGCACTAAGAAGTCTTCGAGATGTGATCGCAATCAAGCAATTAAAAGTGGTATATTACTCGCTTGTAGAGTCAAAGCTTAGGTACAGCATCACTCTATGGGGAGGTAGCTACGCGTACAATATAAATACAGCTTTCATTATACAAAAAAGGGCAATAAGAACCATGGTGAGAATTCCGCAGTGGGTATCGTGTAAGGAGTACTTCCGTTGCCTGTGTGCCGGGGCCGCGATATCCCTTTCGGACAAACTCGCAACCCTGGCTGGCATTGGCCCTTACGAACCCCGTCAGTTGGTGCTGACATCTCTTTGAGGCGCGCTTGGAACACAACGCGCCGTCTACCCGGGCCTGGTCCTAATCGGACGGCGAGCTACCAATTGCCCACCGCCCGCGAGCCCGCGCCTACGGTAGCCGGAAGTCGACTCGCGACTTCCGACGCCCGGAGCGTCTCCTGCGGCGACTAGGGGCGTGAGGGTGCGCATCTTGCATTTCCCTTGCGCGCTCCGCCTCCTCCTTCGCGAGCATTACTGCTTCGCAGAAAGAAGTGACGGCTTCCCATGCACTCTCGCTCCGGACCATGGCCTGAACTAGGGCCGGACGCGAGAGATCGCCGCTGCCGATCGCCTCCGTGAGGACACGGCGGTGCTCCGCCCAAGCAGGGCAGACCTCCACCGTATGCTCCACCGTGTCCTCCGGGCGATCCACACAGTGGTGACACCCGGGCGTTTCCTCCCGCCTTATTCGGAACAGGAGAGAGAGGAACCTCCTAACAATGCGGGCCGTGTCTAGAAGTAACGCTTTCTGATTCAAGCCCTTTGTCCAGCTGCCCAACGAGAGCCTCCTGAGGTGTTGGTCGAGGCTCTTGGCTATTAGGCCATTCATTGGCTGTCACGATTATCGGCACAATGATCGTTGAGTCCACATCCCACATGTCGACAACCTCGCGAGCCAAGTATACTTGATTTGTTTATCTTTCTCGGCTTTTACCAGGTTCCCGTCATGCGGGACCGTTATTATTATTTTGACATTTATTTTATATTCTCGTCTAGCCGGCAAGAGCTGATAATACGGGCCTAAGCCAAGTGATTATCAGTTGGATAAAGTGCGGTCACGTGCAGAGGATTGCACAGAAGATGGTAGCGTATTTGTGTTTTGATGTGGGTTTTCTGATTCACATTGCAGAAACTTTCTCACGAGTCTGCATGTGCTTAATATCGCTGCCTTCTGCAGCAGATGGAAGGTATTTGGAGGTAAATTAAGAGAATTTAGTTACTGATGAAGTTGTTTCGGTATTACTCCTGTTGTAGACAATACTATTGGTACTATTGTAACTTTTTGCAGATGCCAAAGTTGGGCTACTTCATCTTTTAATTCAGTGTATTTGCTCATTTTCTCTGCTATTGTTGTCTGCAAGTTATGTGTGTTTGGATTGCGATTAGATATTGTGACATTACCTGAAATACCCTAGGCTGATAAAATTTTCGTTTTTCCTAATTGTGTTAATATTAGTGTTTGGATCGGTTCCCCGTAGGGGGAAGAACTGTGCCCCTCCTTTCCGCACAGTTCTGTAGGGCTCGTCCCAGACTGGTCACCCTCCCACCGATATAAGAAAGAGAAGCATTCCCATAAACTAAACTACCTTGTTCCGTCTCGGAAGATTAGGAAACAAGGATTGGACAATGAAGTTAATATTGGGAATTCACAGTTAGTAAACACAAGTATTATAATATGAAGCTAAGAAGACAAGAGGGTATGCAAAAGTATATAATATAATATTATGTTTTAGTACTATAAATGTTGGAACGCCAACGTCTCCTCCTCTCGCAGTTGAGCACCAATATCTGCAATACAGACTTGGTAAGGTAGAAGGGGTAAAGGGATCGTTACGCTTGTACTTTAAATACGATTACGTACTACTACGTTAATTTGTCTGTTTACAATATACCCACTTCACTGAGACCGGGAACCGTATAACAACGTTTGCCTCATTGTACGTGTTCTGCTAGATCTAACGCATAGAACCTCTGAGGAACTAATACGATTCTAACGGAACACGCTCCCTAAGCACTAAATAAATGTTTTACTCAATCCTAAGACAGAGTACTGCGAAGTCCAACTGTCATTGAGGAAAACAAGTTTAATATTGAATAGTTCTAATCGCGCACTAATATGAAAGACCCTTACGACAGCCTAGCCCATTTTTACAAAGTTAACACAAAACTAGCACAAGCGCACCGTAGACTCAGTCTCTAGCAGAATACACTACGATCGTACCTGGTGAACACCGAAGTGGCGGATGCGGCTATTAGCGGCATTGCGTCCCAATAGCGTGTCTCAATAAATTGTGTCGATTCAGTAATAGGCCTACAAACAGCCGGGTGGGGGTTTTAATGAGACACGGTCCCTAGCGTTCTTAGAACGTCTACCAATTCAGTTTAGGGTACTTAGTGAAGCCTACCCCCATCTCCCTGGAAATATGTGTCAACACGCCTCACGCAAGGTATTCTGTGGCAAAACCTTTTCGGAAACAGAAATCGTCACTAACGTTTGGTTGTTTTGTAATGCAATTACGGATTGGCTTTATAGCCTAGATCAATTCCAAATGACCTGAGAGTATTTATGGCTCTGCCTTCCAAATGTGATGCGTCATCTCAAAGTCAACAGTCGGAGCATTACTGCCCAGTCAAGTATGGTGGAAGGCTTTCGCCATTTCCCTATAGCCAACTGCTAGTGACAATAATCTGCCAAGGTACGGATTAGGATAAGGACACGTAATACACGAGAATGTAACATTAGTTATAAAACCCGATACTAAATAAGTGTGGAGTTACAAGAACTTATGATACCTGAATTATATTACCAGCCTAGGATAATTATTATAATGAAATACTCACTCAGTCACACCAACAAGCACACACTCACCCAATCGCACGAACACACACACACGTATACTCGTACTTCGTTAAATACTACATTAGTCTAATCTGGGCTTCAACCCAACTATATTTAACTTAATAAATAATACTCGCAATCTTGCGACAGCCCACTTGGACAATCATGGCCTCTGGTATTCAACAAGTCTGCTAATATAACTAGCCTAATATTACGTCCACACCCTACCGTGGTCTAAAACCAACTTCCCCTTCACCAGCCTGGACTCTCGCGTCCGTAGTCTTTCGTGATCTCGCACCAACCCCCGGACTTCATTCCTCAGTCCCCTAAATTCCTAAAAAATACCACGTTGACGGTTTGGTTGTTTCGCAGAATAGCTTTATGACTCTTTTTGTGTACAACTTCTTAATTGTTTTAAAAGGGTCGGTATGAATTGCCTTACTAGATCTTTAACAGATGTTCGCTGCATTCTCAGGGATGGTGAATCTTTTGAGACCGTCGACGAGTTATTATTTATATACATTTTATTATAAACCATACTAATATTTTAGCACAGAACATATTAAGTTTCGGTCGGTCCGGGTACGTTAACAGTACGAGAGCGGTTAAAGCATTCTAGCTAGGTGCTAGCTAGAATAATAAAATAATTAATCCAATAATATAATATAAGCTTATAAGATGACAATTCATTTACCAAGACTGCAGTGTTTACTGCTGACAATTATAAAGAACACGTGGATCACGTGACTTACGTTTACGTTCGTAAAGTTAATGTGAAAGACGTTATTGAACGATTTCTTAATTTTATAGTTAAACTTAAACTAATACTTTAGTTTAAGTTATAATTAAACTAGGTAGGTAATAGGCTAGACTGTAATGTGACTATAGTATCACCAACTGTGATATTTTATAAAAGAGAAAAGAAAATTAACGAAAAGGTTCATTAACTATCATCATAGGAAGTAACACGAATCTTTGTAACTCTGCAATCAGCAGCATATCCATATACTTGAACGGATACTCTTGTGGCCTTATTTCAAATTCCAGGATGTTTAAGTCTTCGCTAAGCTGCGACTACGCTATGACTAAACCATTGGTTTGTGAGAGCGCTAGGTCTACAGTTTCGTCAAAATCGGCTGAGATCGGCTGACTGCAACAGCAGCAGCAGTAACGTGGCTCCTGTGACGAAACTAAGTTTCAATTCTGTTTGTACATTAGGGTTACCCGTTACTAAGCGGTATGATTTTTGTTATCTCACCTAATATTATTGATGTCTTGAGCTAAGACACTATAGTTATCACTTCAGATAAGCTAGAGCATTTTATTGTCAATATTATTTTATAGACGAAGAGAGGAATTCACAATCTTTTGTAATACTAAACCAATAATTTTTTGCTCAGTCTAGGATACCTATATTTTCTAATCAGTAGGTATAACGTCTCAAATTTTATTGAATTCCAAGAGTGCTCTAACCTCTTAGAATCAGAGGGGGGCGTCCAGTTGGAACACAATCTGATATGTTCACGAGGATGTTCTTATCAACATGTTTATAATCTGAGAGGATAGTTAACAGCATTGTGTAATAATAAGCCAACAATTGTATGGACAATCTAGGATGCCTATATTTTTAATGAGTATAACTTCCCAACTCTTATTGGATTTCAAAACTGCTCTAACCTCTTAGAATCAGAGGGGGGCGTCTAACTGGAATTAATTCTAATATGTTCATGTGCGAACTATTTCAGCTACTCCTGGATACGACTGCGGACAGCTAACTAAGCTAACTTAGCATTGAGGTGCATAAGGAGAGGCCTCTATCCAGCGGCAACTGCAATAGGCTGAGTTTAGAACGATGGAGCACCGTAGGTAGCGTGCCACGCTAACACAAATACTCTTAAAAGAGACCCTGGTATGTAAAACAACATTATAAGCATGCACAGGTTTTCTGACCTTGACAGAGGCGCGATAATATTATTTAAATTATAATGAAAAGAGTATTTGCAAGAACAATAATAGTTCAAATATTATAGAGCAATTAAAATCGGTTGAAGATGGTCCTGCAAAACAATACTAAATCATAGCAGACACTACATCTTATGGTCTTATTAGATTCAAGTTCCAGTTAGAATCATTATAGTTAATTACCTATTTGATTAAGTGAACAAATGAGAGCTATAAGTATTCTATAATACTATCAAGGAAAGGCAGAGTACGTCCTATTATGAAAGCTCATACGCTGTACTGCGTCACGCGTCTGATTTTCAGAGGGGGGAATGTGACTGTGTGCCATTTACTCTAATTTAATAACAATATATTATTATATTTATTTTAAAACCGTCACTTTAGGGCCGATTCGAGGTTCTCACAATATCCAGTTTTGATAATCTTGTTTATAAGTGTAATATCTGGTCTATTGAAATGGATTGTTCAATCGATAAGAATGGCGCGGTCAAATATACGTATAGTTTTGTTGAGGGGTCCTCTAATACAGTTTCTGGATTGTATTTGTAGTATGGTGTAACGGAATCTATAAGTTTTGTACTGGTGTACTAATTTTTAGTGTATGATGTTAGCGACTTGATCGTGTCTATGTTTGTAATCTGTTTGCGCTATTGACTCAAACGCGCCGGTGTTATGCTGAATCGTTTCTGGAGAACTATTGTATTTCCTACATGTGTCATTATTTAAATTCTTTATAATAAACTTTCTGTAATTTTTGGTTTTAATTACCTGGTCCTGTATAGCAAGCATGAACCCTTCAGTCTCCGCGAAGAGTTAGCCTCGATTTAACCACGCGTTTGACGCTTCTTTGTCGACATTTATGTGGCATAAGTCTTGGCGATGTCTTACGTGTAGAGATTTCTGGGTCCAATCTAAAAGCTTAATTTTGTCGTCGATAACTTTCTCATTTCTCTGTGCACATGTATATTTTAAATTTAGGGGTGTTAACTTTTGATCGTTGTGTATTATAATTTTGTGAGGAATGGAAGTTTCTGTTTTTGAAAAAAAGAATTGTCTAAGTGCTTTTATCTGTCTATTGTGTAGGTTTCGAACCGCGGCAGTGTTAATCTCTGCAGACATGATCGTGGGTGGTGTTTGCGGAATTTGGTCATTGTGATATTAATTTTACGTTGAAGGTTTTTCAGGTCGGTTTTGGTCCAATTAACTATCCCAAAAGAATATGTGAGAACAGGTATAGCGAAGGTGTTAATTGCTTTTATAGTATTTCGAGAATATAGCTGCGTTTTCAGAATTGTGTTTAATTTGTGTTGAAATTGTAGTGTTAATCTTTGTTTAGTTAGTTTCTTTATAGTGTATTTTTCGTGATTGTGTGTAGCCTAGGTATTTAAAACTATCTTGTTCCTCTAATGGTTCTATTATGTTCTCCTGTTCCTAAAGTGTATTGGGGTTGGTAATTCTGTCCTGCTCTGATTGAATTTATTTTACATTTATCTATGCCGAATTCCATTTTAATATCGTTTGAAAATTGTTCTGTCAAGTTTGCTAATTCATGGAGTTGAGTCTCACTTTTGGCGTATAATTTAATATTATCCATGTACAACAGATGATTTATTTCTATTTTTAGAACCTCAGTATGTTCTTGGGTAGTTGTATTTTTAATGGGATTCCTAACGTATTGTTATTATATAAACATACTAACTTTCACATTTATAATATAAAACAAGGTGTTCCTTTTGATATCAACTTATTAGTATTTGCCTTAAAATAAGTTTCTATAATAATATGACTGTGTTATAATCATTAGTTTCTTTAAGTAACACATTACATAATCGATACTTGACATAGCAACATTTAATATAATTTAGGAACGTTTATTGTTTTGTACAGAAAAATAATGTCATTAAGGCATTTGGTCTGTGATCAAATGATTTATTACAGCAAACAATCTTTAGATAATAAATAATTTGTCAAATTCGAAACGGCCTAACCGTTTCGTTATTTTATTTACGTTACGTTATTTTATAATTATTATACTGACATCAATCGTGTTTTTCGGCTAGGATTTTTAAGATGCTGTTGGAGCAATCCCGCGTTTAAAGATGCGGTCCTATTTCCTTATTAAATAATGTCGTAGGTCTATACATATGTAATATGGGGACCCCTCATGTTTTAGAATATTATACTGCTTTACTGAATTTGTTACGAATCATAACGAATACCTTCAAAAAGAGCACGGGTTGGCAACGTATTGCCCGCCATTCAATACCGAATGTCAAAAGGAAGACTGTTTCTCGGAATTGAAACTCCCAATCATATTCCCTTCAAGTGATCTTTAATCCTCCCAGCTAACTAGACGAATACAATTTATCGTTACTGTTAGAAATATTATAAAATGTTTTAGTCTTTGACATTCGACATGTCCGACGGAAGTACGAGCAGGGAATGAGAATGAGCTACACCAGAGATCACCAATTAGTTTTATTTAGGGTCTTTATAAAAAATTAATATGACTCGCGGTCCGTTTGGAAGACGTTACCTACTAGCAACCAAGATTAAAAGATGTTCAAGGACCTTGCGTATTTTTGTGTTTTTGGAAATCGATCATTTCGTTTTGTATTTTTTCCTCACCCAGCTAGCTCTATTACTCCCGAAAACATTTACAGTTTCATGCGGCTTGCCTCTCGCGTCGTCGGTTGTCGTGTCGACGGCACAAATTATAGAGCGTGGGCTTAATTCAATTACTTAACAAAAAATGATTAGGTTTTTGTTATTTTAACTGTTTACTTAAGTCCGTACAAAATAGGGCGAACCGCGGTCCGCCATTTGGGGACTCCGGAGCTACACCATCTTTAAGCTCGTCTCGTATTATTTATCAGGTAGGTATTTGGTTAGCATAAGTTTTTTTTTTTAAATCTTTGACATAACAAACGTACGTAAGTACCCGTGCTATCTTGTTCGTTTTCACGGCTTTAACGTCGAGCATATTTCAATGGATTTATTTTTTATGTAAAAGTTACTCAATATAAAAAATACTAATGAAACACTACCTACAAAAAAAACGTAACATCGAAAGTACAAAAACGAAAAGATCTACCTCATCACTAAAACCATAGACAATTTCTACCGGCCATTGTTGTGTGACAAATTTTGAAGTTAAACGCCCCACGGCAGTATGGAATTAGTAAGTACTATCATTGCAGCATGGAATTTGTATACAGAAATTGACTTTGAATACATGGAACTAGTATGAACTATCCCATACTATTATATGAGCATTCTCTATTTTAACCCGAGCAGAGATTTGTGCTTTTTTTAATCTCATCAAAAAGACTTCTTGCCTTCTATGTTCTATGTTATAGGGTTTAGTTTCCTTCAGATGGACCATTGTGCGTGGGTACTTCTTGCCCTTTTTAGGCATAAAAAAATAAAATGTGTAAATAAATAAAATGTGATACATTAACATAATACTTCATCAAATTATATATTTTTCACTACATATTAATCTAAATTTGTGTATTCAAATTATTATTTTGTGTTTATTATATTTTTATATAGGCTGTTCAGCGGTTTTGCCTGTACCTTTATTTACAACTGCGCGCGCATTGCTAGCAGAAAAAAAAACCAGCGCGCCATTTTCCGTAAATATTTGCTATCGTTTTTATTTTAATGTTAAAAAAAAAAACGCAAATCCAAAATATTTTCACCAACCGACGTACAATAGTTTTTAAAAGAAGCTCCGATTGACAGTACCTGGCAACAAAGGTCAGTTGAACTTTATAAATCTAAATTATCATCTTTAACGTTATTCCAGCATAAGTTCTTACAACAAGTCTGTTTTTTTCCTCGCAAGTTTATTGAAAAACGTCGTATGAAACGCGTGTGCATTGGTCATTACCCAAAAGGCGGCATTGGCGCGCGAACCATAATTGAAACACTAGTACTATTGGTATTATACTTACTTATAGCGTATGAGTAACAAACAACACACATAACCTTAGAGTTATGGGACATCAAAAGGAACACGTTGTGTTCAGTAGCATTTTACCAGCACTCTAATTTCCCAAAAGAACATTGTTGAATTGATTCGATATATTACCTATACCATAATGTATGATTTATTTTTTAAATTTTTAATCTAGTTTGAATAACACGACATTTATATATTTTTTATTATTTAATTACTGGACAGTATCGTGTGCACGTCACATCTCTGATGCATGTCAAGCAGGCGACTAAACTTTAACAGATAATAATCATTGACTGATACACACCAATAAAAAACACCTACATACACACTTAACTCCTTAACTTTTAACGGCTAGGATCAACGAGGTATCTAGTAAGCAATATGTATGAAGGCGACCTAAAGCCTTCCTCCTCCTTAATCTTAGTGCATTTATTTAAAATTCTACTTTGTCTGACGAAGTACCGCGTAGAAAGTGTATGATGACTTTATTATCTGAAAAAGAAAAAAAATATTCAAGAGTGCAGAACTTATTTGCTAGCTGTGAGCCGTGATGTGGAAGGTGTGTATGTACCTTAACGAAAGTGTCGAGCGAGAGCGGGATGACTAGACCAGCGGCGGGGCGTAGCGGCCGCTTGGCGCGCTCCATCACGAGCACCAGCGACCGCCGGAAACACAGCCGCTCGCGCCGCCACTCCATGCTGTAGATCGACTGCGACACGCGCGCGCTCTACCAACACACAGCACACGAGTCACACAAGCGATCCCCTCGCAAACCAGACGTATTGTAACGTGTTGATGTTACCTCGTCGGTGATCTCGTTGCCGTAGTAGCAGTACAGGAACAACTCCGTTAGGATGCAGCTGATGAATAGAGTCATCGACGCAAACTCTACGCTTAGCACGTTCAACTAATTACAAATAACAAACATTCGAATTAATAACAATCGCAATCCATCAATCATACTAAGAAACATGTCTGATGCGTCCACTGAATGAGTCTGCACTCACACTAACTATCTTGTAGGCAGCCATACACAAGATCCAACCGCCGATCCCAAACTGGATCAAGATCGCCGTGCCGAAAATGTCTTGCAACATCTTCGCAGTCCTGAACAATGGTTAAAGTTAACAATATGCTATACTTGCACGACATTACACACGAACACTACAAGTGTGCTGTGATGAGCCATACTCAGTAATCTTCTCGTAGTGCACCAGACAGTCCTTGAACAGCTGCTTAAGCACCATGTCATACGCCTGCCCCCGACTAGATCGCGTGACCTCCGCCGCGCGTTGTGGGAGACATTCGAAGTTCATTCTGTAACATTACTGGCTGTAGGTATATGTAAATTAATATGAATGATTGTTCATTATTATAATAATGCATGTGAAGGTAGGTATTAGAAATAAAAATGTGAACGATGTATAATAAACTAGTCTTTGCTCGACCACTGACTTTGAATACTGACTCCCTGACTGAGAATGATGTCTCGTAACATAACATGGAGCGGCCGGTAGCTAAATAGGTTAGTTAGCCGATTTTAAAACCAAAACTAGATAGAAGTGAAATAAAAGGAAAACGTACATGATAAATAGCAGTGATTCCGAATCATTCGAGGCAGCAAATGTGATGTCAAACTAAGCATACCTACAATGGAGTCCTTTTTGCAACCGCCGCAACCGTTAATTTTTGAAAATGACATAACGAATATAACATCGGGAAAAGGCAAGGAATGGGAAAAATATAAAAAGGCGTTCAAGATATATCGCTTGTGTGAATTAGATGATGTTGTGAGCTGGCGAGTGGTGCAGAAATGCAAACGTCGTACCAGTTATTCGTGTAATTTATTTTTGCGATATAATATATTTATAAATATCTATTATACTATTAAATGACATCCTGATAGCGAATCTTTTTATTCTGCCAACGAATCTGACCCCCTTCCAGCAATGATAGTTTTACTTCCCTTACCTTAGGTGTTCTTTTACGCCAATATTTCAGCCAAAATTCTAACCGGCTATTTAACGTTGGCATACGTTAAATAGCCGGTTAGAATTTTTCTCAAAGCATTCCCAGTCACTACAATGAACTGTACGACACGTTTGCTGACAACAACATTCACACCGTCCTGATTTCCGAGACTTGGCTCAAACCTAACCTGCTTTCAACCACTTACCCGCTCCCCAGTTTCGTTCTTCTTTGGAATGATCGGATTGGTAAGAGGGGGGTGGTGTAGCTGTACGGGGCATGTACATGGTTTTGAAATATGTATTTTTGATGCAACAAGTTAGTTAGTAGGTTCGCGTATTTGCACTTTGATCGCGACCTATATTTGGTGCATGTGTGTGCAAGTGCATTAACATACGGCGGAGCCTAGATGATGCATTTTTGTATATAATTTAATAAGTGTTCAGTTAGACGTGATTTGAGTCGGACAACTTGCATTTTATTACGCTTAGCAGGTTCAACTCCTTCGTTATTTTATAAAAGCTGAAAGTTTGTCAGTGCATGCTCCCAACACAGGTAAGAACGGTGGACCTTTATGAAGATTAGGTTACCGTGGCTTTGGCAGGTAAACGGTACTAAAGGTGTGTAAAATGCTTGTATTTGCCATAATTTCATTAGAAATAACGCTTCAGTTGCCATAATCGTGAAATTACATAATAGTACATTATGATACGATTGTGCTGTATTGGTATGTTATAGGGGTTGGTTTCCTTCATGTGGACCATTGTGCGTGGGTACTTCTTGCCTTTTTTATGGTTACCTATCATAAGTTCGAAAAAGATTAGACCGAATTTCATTTCACTTAAAACGAATGACGAACGATGAGCGAACTGTCGGTCACTGTGACCGACAGTTCGCTCATCGCACGCGCATGTCGTGTTACGTCGCGTCTAATCGCTTCCCGCGCTGCACGTGTGTCGTACTTGTACAGACCTACCGGTCACGATGTCAGACTTCACTAACCGCGAGTTTTATGAGATGGTGCGAGTGTATGTACTGAGTCGTGAAAGCCCATGGAATCCTTAACCCCGTGAAAGGAAAAGACCATTTTAGCGGCATAAGGTATTAAGTAATGTAAATTTAATTGATAATAATGCTTTATTTTCTGTATTTTGATGGTCCTAAGCCCATTAATGTATGAAGGAAAAATTGGAATTACTCTTCAAATAACTTCAGGTCACGGCCTAAACATAAAAAAGTCTAGTTCGAATCTGATAAAATTAGCGATCAATACATTGTAAGTATTGAAACCCACGTAAATACCTACGCCGGCGAATCGAGCGAGCGAACAGCTGATAGGTAGGTACTTTCGCGCGTTCCGCTTCGCCGCTCGCCGCCGGGTAGCCATGCAACCACTTTTAAAGTAAACATCTTTCGTTAACGATAACTTTTTTTTTTGTACTATGACGTATCAAAATAAACAAAGTATGTTCAATAAAACTCGTTTAAGTTCAATTTGTCAAAATTTGCGCAGTGGATAAAAACTTTTCCTGTATTATACTTCGCAAAGTAAATATTCATATAGTGGTACAAATGATTGAAAAAAAATTAAAAACTAAAAACAAAAATTCCGACAGTAAAAAAAAAAAAATTGGAGCAGCTTAATCCCAGGCCTTTTTGTCCTCAACGTAATCTTTAACGGTATAAAACGCTTTCTGGCACAACTTACGTTTAATGAATGATTTGAATTTATTAAGGCTTAAATCTTCGACGTGGCTTGGAAGTTTATTTTGAAAGCGTATACTTTGACATCTGAACGAGCTACCTATTTTCTTGAGCCTTGTTGTAGATACTACAAAGGAGACGGATACGCTTTCATACAATCTTGGGCCTGGATGTAAAGAGATGAAATTGGTGTCAATTAATAGCTACTATATTATCAAACCATCACTGAAAATTTTGCGGATTTTAGCAATCTGAGAGCCGAGTTAAAAGAGATTTTGTTAAAGTGAGGTTACGTAACAAAACAGCTGATTTTTTAAGTGCGATGTATAACCTCATTGTGCGATAGGTAGTTGTTTTTTTTAAAGATAGGATGCTGTTACAATTATAGGTGTATACAGTGCCGCTAGCGGCACTGTATACACGGTTAGTTCGCTGTAAAACACCAAATTCCGAAAACATTACATTCTCTTGTGCCTAAACGGAGGGTCCGTTTAGGCACAAGAGAATGTAATGTTTTAGGCAACATTGGCACTTACTCCGATAGGGATAGAGTGCCACTAGCGGCACTTTGACTTGCCTTAATTATATTTGTAGAGTGGATGGAAATTAGGAAACACAAATACCTATTAAAAATCATGGGTAAGGAGATGATAATTAAAAATAAAAATCGTTTTTAATTAGTATATTTCATTCATCTTCAATTATAATTAGAATGTCATCTAGAAATTGTGCAGGTGGTACAATATTATCTTGGTACCTAGCCCAACTAAGGTACCATATTATTGACATTACATGGGCGCAGCAGCCTACAGTCCGTTTGCCTACGATGCAGTTACAATAATATTTTATTATTGCTTCCCTACCTCTGCGAGAGCTGTCGACTAAAATGTAAACAAAATACGTTTTTCGACTTATATGAATCGAATCGAATGAATGCGGCCCCTAAGTAGCCATGAGGTATTTGTAGCTGACAGCTCTCGAAGTAGGCTGCTGCTGACCTCCCTGCACACTTCTATCACATAGCCATCATTGCCCCTTACATGTTCACCAAAATAGGAACGTGCCTGCTTTATTTGATATGTGCCTAGTGATATTAGTATTAGCTCAGTATCGGTAAGCTGGGGAAAATCATATAGGTTATCATTTTGTACAGTTATTGTTTGAAAATCAGCCCTACGCCTATTATAATGGTTTCTTACAATAAATTCTGCTAATTCATTTTCTGTATTCATATTCATATTTATTTGTACTAATATTTCCCCAGCATCTACACGATCAATAATAGGAGGGTGAAAATTGTTTAAAAGAGCAGCAGCCACCTCAAAATCTTTCATGAAACTTTTACTAGCTACGTTAAAATAATTTTGCCGTAATAATTTAAAATCTCTTTTGAATCTGCCGTTTACTACCTCCACTACCCAACGACATATGGTGACTGCTCTCGATTTATTTGCTTCACTAGTGGAAAGCTGTGTCTCACCCTCTTCTAATGATGCAGGCACATATGTCCTATATCCACATTGGTGCAACAAGGGCAATGAATCACGAAAGCCCCTATCCAGTATAAAAGCATCACCTTGAAGGAAGTATTCCCGTAATGGTCTTTCATTTGAAAATTCCTTTATCATTATATCAGCGTCTGAAGTGGTGGCTGGATAGGGGCCCAGCACATTGAAGTGGGTAGATGCGTATATAGTATGAACGCTTTCCTGGCCCACTTACTTGCGAGCGCTGGTAAGTAGGTAGTAGTTGACGTCGTGATATTAATAAAATGCAATAATGTTTAGATGGGTATTATATTATGAGTAAATGAATATGAATACAATAGGTGAGATATGCAGCGAATGCTTGTCAATACCGTCAGGATACGGTATTTATACTAGCCAGCCTCAACGCGAGCGTCATCACGCTAGACAAAAGGATCGCAGGCGGCGGTCGTCCGTGTGTGCACTTCGCTAGGCACACATAGTTAAATCCTTATCTCGGAGGCGGGGCTTAAAGGTGGCGTGATTTCTATGCTGCGTTCTAGTATGCGAGTTTACTTGCCTACTCGCCACAACATCAATTATATGCCCATCGGTACATACCATTAAAAACGGTTTCATAAGATTGCGATATTTGTGCATGCTATATGTTCTTTTTTGATATAAATAATTCGAACTCTTTTCAATGTAACAATATGTTCCATCAAATATTACAATGGGCCTATCTACTCCCTCAAAGTTACCAAACAATGTGTTAGGTATTAACAGATTTCTTTGAACTATGTTTTGCCTATTTATATGATTTAAACCTAGGTGTCTAGGTACAAAATACTCATACAGCAGATCTCTCACTTGGTGTAACCACTTTTCTAGAGTTCGCCTAGACACTTTTAATAAAGTTGACAACCTCTCATCAGAATCCCCAGTTCTAAGCTTAATTAAATATGCTGCTAAAGCTAGGGAACCCCTAGGAATTTCTAATAACTGAGGAACCTCATTAAACATTTGATGGAACTGCGCTTTGTTTAACCCTATCCACGTATGCACAACATGGTCTTCCATATCATCTATACTCTCAAAATGAAGTAATCCTGATTCTACAACTTCTTTTAAGGACATCATGTCCTGGATATGTTTTGCTGTAAAAGTCTGTACATAATTATTTCTCAAACTGGTAAGAAAATCCCATGCTTCTATAACTAAATGTCTATCACATAGACGATTATTCTCAGGTACATAATATTTATACCGACTGAGCAACATCTTTCTAGTAGAAAGTGGAACTCTGTACCTCTCTGTTCTCAGGCATCCTTCAATAAAGCACCTACTTTCTGTTTCAACAGCCCTCATGTAATCTGGTAATACAATAGTAGGTTCAGGCTGAATACTTCTAACTTCTTCAACTGGAGGTTCAGCAGGAAGAACTTGTACCTGTGGCTGTATTTCTTCAATTGGGCTTGCTTGGGAAGAAGTTGATGGGCCAGAGACCATATGGACAGCAGCTCCGTCTGCAGCAACCCAACAAGTATGGCATATGCGACTAGGTACTTCTATCTGCAACAAACAATACATAATCATTGAAGTATTAAAAAACTCAATTTGACTTACAACAAAAGCACATAAAACAAATGTAAACTGATTCAACTTACAGCTCTAGGTATAATCCACTCTTGAATAACATTATAAATTCTCAATTCGCGAGGTGAGGTGGTGTGAAGTAAATGGCTGACTCTAGATGCAAGTGAACGTCCACATCGAAGACAATCACTACGGTGGCCAAGATGTCTAGGTTCACCATGAGGTGGTCTTTGAGCCAAGTCCCAGCAAGCTTGGCAAACATGGTCACTGCTATTTACCTGAAAAATGGAAAAAGTTTTTAATATCAGTTAACATGATTACTTTTTTTTAAACCAACCGACTCTGTCCGATAGTTATTTAATTCAAATTCAAATCATTTATTTGGTTGAATATGGGTACATGAGGTGATACATAGAACAGAAGATCTTTAAACCATATCCTACCTGAATAGGTGTGCAAATATCTACCTATTACAATAAAAAAATATATATCTTAGTTCAATGTAATGTAAATCTTCATATGATTTTTAAATGTTTACCTATTCATACTTTATTATTTTGTAAATGTAATCGTTAAGGAAAACATCGTGAAGATTGCAAGCCAGCGTGGTAGACCCTGATGAGCTAATAAACAGAAGGTGAGTAAGTACTTACAGATTGTGGTGCACGCCATTGACGAATCACTGCTAATATCATTTCGTCATCTAAAGCTCCATGACCCAGTGTATTACAGCGACTAGTCGCTATGCCACAACTTACACAACGATCCATTGTGATAATATCCAATCGGTAGGCTGGTCGTAGAATCCAAAAAAACAAGTCCAAGTCCAACGTAAAAGCGAGGCTCTCCGTGTCCGGTATGGCAGCAAGGGTCGTACAAGAAGCAAGATCAGAAGTCCGTAGAAAGAAAGCAGGGGTCAAAGAAAATATCAATAAAACTATGGGAGGAAACACACTCAAAACGCACACGCACTAACACTAAACGATACGAAACAAGTGACTGACTGACATGTCACCATAGACTAAAAATACAATAATCGATTAGCAAACGTGAATCGATTTTAACATTTATCTTTATAGATATTTAATTTGTTTAAACTGTTTAATACGTTAATTCTAATAATTAATGTATTTGAATTAATCATCTGGTCAAAGCATCTTTTAAATAGTATGAACTCAGTCACGATAGTCGATTATAATTTAATCGACATTCCATTTTGTTCGTAGCCATAACTTAATTTTTGGATTTCTCTCTTTCCAGATTGTAAAATGGGCTGATATTTCACATTTTGTAATAGAAAAATATAACCTTTTTTTTTAACCATACGTCAACTTATTACAATCAGGCCCAGAAATCCCCGTCTCCTTTGTGTTTGTTCCTAGTGTTTATCTTATGGATATCACTGTATTTTTTATAAAATTTTATATTTTTATGGGTATATAAAAGATTTTCAAAAATATACTGAGAAGTCATTACATTCATTTCCTTAAATTCTCTCTGAGAGAGTGTCTCGGGCTTAATTTATAAATTGATCGAACGGCTCTTTTCTGCAAAACAAAGATAGTTTGAATGTCGGCGGCATTTCCCCACAACAGAATACCGTACGACATTACACTATGAAAATAGCTAAAGTACACTAAACGGGCTGTCTCTATGTCAGTTAAATTACGAATTTTTCTAACAGCATAAGCTGCGGAGCTTAGCTTTTTTGACAATTTATCTATATGTGGGCCCCACTGAAGCTTAGCATCCAAAGTTAAGCCTAAGAATACTGTGCTATCTTCAGGATTCAATTCTTCGCCCTTTATCAACACCTTAGTTTTCACCTGCCTAACGTGTGGTAGGGTAAACTTAATACATTTGGTTTTTTTTTCATTAAGAAGTAAATTATTGTTAACATTGAACCAGTGAACTACTTCTGAGATCGCGCTATTTACGTCGTCAGTAACCAGCTGCTGACGTTTAAGTTTAAACAAAAGTGAAGTATCATCCGCAAACAACACTACGAGTATATCATGGTTATCCTTTATGAGGTAAGGCAAGTCATTAATATAAATAAGAAACAAAAAAGGACCAAGAATCGAGCCCTGTGGGACTCCCATTGTTACTATAGATCCAGGAGATCTTTGTCCATTTACGTCAACGCTCTGAATCCTATTACTCAAGTATGAAGGAAGAAGATCCAGAGCGTTTAGAGATTTTTTAGTTGAAATGGGAATATCCGAAAATAAATTTTGAAAGGCCACTGCGACTTGTGAATCTAATTTTATGATGTTATCATTAATAGATAGGCTGTAATCAATATTTTGGTTACCAGACCTTCCCGTTTCACTATTTATAATATTCCAAGTCGTTTTAATTATGTACATTACTACTGTTTTTAATCTTCGAACTCAAATAACGCGACTTGGCTATACAACAAACTTTTTAAAATAATTTTGAATAATTTATATATTTTCATATTTTCATATATTTAAATTTAAATAATAATAATAATAATAATATAATAAATTATTATTACCTGTTTAGAATTTATCCCAAGTGGAAAAAGCACCCTTGTAATAAAACGTCTTTATTTTGCGTAAAATTAGTTATTCCAACTGAAATATTTGACTAAATAAAAATTGGTAAAAACAACGTTTAAACAATAACTTGTTTACCAACTAGTACTAGTTGGTAAACAAGTTATTGTTTAAACGTTCACTTGCAAAACATTAGGTTTGCGTTACAATTATTTGGGCAGACATTTTTTGCTAAGTAGTAATTTGGCAAATGAAATTATGCGGAAAATTGTTTGGGAAGTGATAATTTGGCAATTTCTTTTCGATGAAACAAGGGAGACCCAATAAATTCATTCGACAATCGACATTGTTGTCGATGGCGTACGTTAGTGGATCTGCACAAGTACATCACTAGCTCGTCGCCAGACACAGCGGCCGTACTGCGCAATGCATCCGCAGGTCAGAACCTGCGGATGCATTGCGCAGTAATGCTTTATAACCGCTTTAGTTAAAAATAACAAAACGATAGTATGCTATCGTTTTGTTATTTTTTCATTGCTTGTCCAGCCCCTTAGCAACATATTTAGGTAGTGGTTAACGAGCAATGTATTTCGTGCAAAAATAGTACAGTCGCTGTGATATTTGAAAATAAAAATAAAATATATAAGTAAAAATCTTTTTAAAAACAAACTTTAATGAACTAAAAAGTACTAAATAAAACTTACGTAAACATAGAACTTTAATATTTTCTTAAAAGCTTGAGGCGTCTTCAATTTTAGTGTAAGAAGGACATTCCTCAAGCTTTTAAGAAAATATTAAAGTTCTATGTTTACGTAAGTTTTATTTAGTACTTTTTAGTTCATTAAAGTTTGTTTTTAAAAAGATTATTACTTATATTTTATTTTTTACTTTTTAGCATTAGGATTTGTTTAAATATCTGTTCTATCACCAGATATCCAACAAAATAGAATAAACTTATAAAACAGACTGCACAAAATGCATTAAGTATTAAATATAATAAACTTAAAATACGTTCAAAAACTTGATTTAATTTATAAACTGTGGAACTAAAAACAGTGTTGGGCTAGTCAGTGTTTGTGAGTGCAGTCTGTTTAATAATTTATTCACTTAGTCACACATATTAACAGAACAACGAGCTGCTAAGAATTTTGGCAAATTCTGGAAATCCACAGGTAAGTTGGATACTAGGCCTGGCCTCGCGGTGAGTGTGGGGGGGGGAGAGTGATCACGGGGATATTGCAAACCTGTTTATGAAACATTTCCAGGTGCAATCTCCTCTTGTTCCCTCAGTTCCTTCCACAGGCGCGGAGTATTGTTGTCAGGAAGAGGAGAAACCTATGCACTTCTCAGCCAAGCAAGTCATAGGAGTCATACAGCGCATGAGCAGGGGCAGGTCTCCCGGTCATGATGGACTCAACATCGAGCACTTGAAATATGCAGGGGTCCACGTGCCAAGGGTCTTGTCACTGTTCTATGCGATGTGTGTTAGCCATTCATACCTGCCGGAAAGTTTAATGAAAACTATTGTGGTTCCCATTGTTAAGAACAGGGTAGGGGACATATCCAGTGAAGGGAATTATCGCCCGATTTCCCTGGCAACGGTTATGGCTAAGGTGTTGGACAGTATGCTTGACTCATGTTTGAAAAATATCTTAAATCTTCATGGAGCACAGTTCGGGTTTCAGCCTGGACTATCTACTGAAACTGCTATCTTGAGTCTCAAGCATTAATAACATTATTCAATACTATACTGATCGTAAGACGCTGGTGTACGCCTGTTTCCTTGACCTCTCAAAGGCCTTCGATCTTGTTTCCTATGATGTGCTTTGGGACAAGTTGAGGGACAGGGGTGCCCCTGCTGAAATACTGAAAATTTTCCAGTACTGGTATGCCAATCAAAAGAACCAGGTAAAGTGGTCTAACACTCTCTCTTCAGCATATAGATTGGAATGCGGTGTGAGACAAGGGGGTTTAACATCCCCCAGGCTTTTCAATCTGTATGTTGATGGCCTCATCACTGAGCTCAGCAGCATGAGTATTGGATGTCGAATAAATGGAGTAAGCGTCAATAACATCAACTACGCGGACGATATGGTGCTGCTGGGCCCAACTGCTGGGGCAATCAGAGAATTGCTCAGAGTGTGTATTGTGTGAGAATTATGCTGCCTCATACGGACTGATTTATAATGTCACCAAGAGTGAATATATGATTTTTAAGGCCGCGGGTAGGTGTCCGGACTCTGTTCCGGAAATAATAAGACTGAATGGGCTCCCGTTAAACAGGGTGTCCAAATTTAAATATCTTGGACATTTCATCACCGACGACCTTAAGGATGATATAGACATAGAGAGGGAGCGTAGGGCTTTAGCGGTCAGAGGTAACATGTTGGCCCGTAGATTTGCTCGGTGCTCTGACCAAGTAAAAATTACGCTTTTAAGGCCTACTGTCAGAGCTTTTATACGAGCAATCTATGGGTCAATTACACCAAGAGATCGCTGGATGCCTTGCGCGTACAATATAATAATGCATTCAAGATGCTGTTGCGACTGCCCCGTTTCTGCAGCGCTTCGGAAATGTTTGCTGAGACCCACACAGATGGCTTTCATGCTATAATCCGTAAAAAAACCGCGTCGCTGCTGAGCAGAGTGTGAGGTAGTCGTAACTATATCCTGAGAGCTGTGGCGGAGAGCTATACTCCAAATATTCGGCATTTTATCCGGATGTTGCTCAGGTAGGAAACATGTTTTCCTGCCTGCTCGTCCTCTGCGTGGAGTGTGCATCATTGTATTCTATTTTATTTTATACCTACCTTTAACTACTACTAACACTAGAATATAAGTTGTTTTTGTAATACTAACATAATATGGATCCCTGTTATCTGTAATAAATGAATTTTAATTTATTTAATTTATACACCATGTTCAGTAACATTTATCTTTCTATTCATTTCCTCTAGAGTATCGTTGTTGCATGGTTTCTTCCCTGATAGTTTTGAGCAATCTATCTCTTGACTCATAAGAACGTCTAATGAGCGAACTCTATTAAGCAAAACATAGGCTTGCCCAGCGGCAAGAGTTTCAGCCTTAAGTACACTACGGCATAGTTGGCTGTAATACCTTGCATTTTGTGGACAGTCAATGCCCATGATATTATCAAGGGTAATTTGCCTTTCAATAGTGCCATAGCTGTACTTGGCTGGAAATTATAGAGAGATTGGTTTTATAACATGTACGCCATCTCTTGAAAAGTCAATACGTACTGATGGAATGTCCGTCGCATACATCTGAATGGCTGCATCATCAGACCCTGACACCAGCAAGTGTAATAGCACTTGTCAATACATATTTAATGAGACCAAAAACCGAATACGATGGTGCTATCTTGTTTGGTTGAGGTGTGCTCGTGACTACCTTCCGGAGCCATCATCAGACTTTGGACACCATCTAGTGTAATAGCACTGGTAAATACATATCCAATGAGTCCAAACACGATGGTGCTGTCTTGTTTGATTGAGGAGTTCATATAGCTATCTTCCGGCTCCATCATCAGACCCTGAACGCCACCTAGTGTAATAGGACTTGTTAATACATATTGTGACTGTGTGCCATTTACTCTAATTTAATAACAATATATTATTATATTTATTTTAAAACCGTCACTTAAGGGCCGATTCGAGGTTCTTAAGAACACATTAAATCTCAATTTTATGGGTTGACAGCTCGACACGTTACCCTAATTAATAACAAAATAACCTATTTCTTTAGAATGTTAAAACAATATTGAACCTCTTACAAACCCATTCCATTTATATTTTATATTTATCCGTGGCCACTTTGTACAAATATTCTGAGAGCAGGGGTGTCAACATGCGGTTCTTTCTATGTAAACTTACAGCTCTCGATTTTCATGCTTGAAACTTTAAACAACAAGTTATGAAGATGGATCTAACCAAACTTTCAAAAGTCATGCAAAGCCGTTGCTTCCATCGATGTAACTATCAATTATCCAATAACTGCAGTTATATTATTTGATTAATTATTTTATTATTCTAGCTAGCACCTATCTAGAATGCTTTAACCACTCTCGTACTGTTAACGTACCCGGGCCGACCGAAACTTAATATGTTCTGTGCTAAAATATTTGTATGGTTTATAATAAAATGTATATAAATAATAACTCGTCGTCGGTCTCAAAAGATTCACCATCCCTGAGAATGCAGCGAACATCTGTTAAAGATCTAAAAAGGCAATTCATACCGACCCTTTTAAAACAATTAAGAAGTTGTGCACAAAAAGAGTCATAAACCTATTCTGCGAAACGACCAAGCAGTCAACGAGGTATTTTTTAGGAATTTAGGGGACTGAGGAATGAAGTCCGGGGGTTGGTGCGAGATCACGAAAGACTACGGACGCGAGAGTCCAAGCGGGTGAAGTGGGGAGGTTGGTTTTAGACCACGGTAGGATGTGGACGTATTATTAGGCTAGTTATATTAGCAGACTTGTTGAATGCCAGAGGCCATGATTGTCCAAGTGGGCTGTCGCAAGATAGCGAGTATGAAGCCCAGATTAGACTAATGTAGTATTTAACGGAGTACGAGTATGTGCGCGTGTTTGATGTGCGATTGGGTGAGTGTGTGTAATAATTATCCTAGGCTGGTAATATAATTCACGTATCATAAGTTCTTGTAACTCAACACTTATTTAGTATCGTGTTTTATAACTAATGTTACATTCTCGTGTATTACGTGTCCATATCCTAATCCGTACCTTGGCAGATTATTCTCACTAGCAGTTGGCTATAGGGAAATGGCGAAGGCCTTCCACCATACTTGACTGGGCAATAATGCTCCGACTGTTGACTTTGAGATGACGCACTACATTTGGAAGGCAGAGCCATAAATACTCTCAGGTCATTTGGAATTGATCTAGGCTATAAAGCCAATCCGTAATTGCATTACAAAACAACCAAACGTTAGTGACGATTTCTGTTTCCGAAAAGGTTTTGCCACAGAATACCTTGCGTGAGGCGTGTTGACACATATTTCCAGGGATTTGGGGGTAGGCTTCACTAAGTACCCTAAACTGAATTGGTAGACGTTCGATGAACGCTAGGGAACGTATCTCGATAAAAATACCCCGTCCGTTCTGTAGGACTATTACTAAATCGACACTGTTTATCGAGACACGCTATTGGGACGCAATGCCGCTAACAGCCGCACCGCATCCTCTTAATGGGGCAGATTAAGGAAATATGAAGTGACGAGCTGCCACTTCGGTGTTCACCAGGTACAATCGTAGTGTATTCTGCTAGAGACTGAGTCTACGGTGCGCTTGTGCTAGTTTCGTGTTAACTTTGTAAAAATGGGTTAGGCGGTCGTAAGGGTCTTTCATATTAGTACGCGATTAGAACTATTTAATATTAAACTTGTTTTCCTCAATGACAGTTGGACTTCGCAGTACTCTGTCTTAGGATTGAGTAAAACATTTATTTAGTGCTTAGGGAGCGTGTTCCGTTAGAATCGTATTAGTTCCTCAGAGGTTCTATGCGTTAGGTCTAGCAGAACACGTACAATGAGGCAAACGTTATTATATGGTTCCTGGTCTCAGTGAAGTGGGTATATTGTAAACAGAAAAATTAACGTAGTAGTACGTAATCGTATTTAAAGTACAAGCGTAACGATCCCTTTACCCCTTCTACCTTACCAAGTCTGTATTGCAGATATTGGTGCTCAACTGCGAGCGGAGGAGACGTTGGCGTTCCAACATTTATAATACTAAAACATAATATTATATTATATTGTGAGTGTTCTAGGTTTCACACTATGTGCACTGGATTGGAGGGCACTACTACTTTGTTCACTGAATAAAACTCTGATGACTTGACGAATATCGTTTACTGTTCACTATAAGATCTGGATACAAACTGAATTTATGACTGAATATTATTGAGGTACATTGGGTCGCGCACTAAAAAACTCTCTTGTTAAAGGTTTAGATATGACTGAACTGTCTAGTTTAAAGATTTCGATACGACTGGACTCACGAATACAATATTGGGTTCTATTTATAGTAAAGGCACACTATCACACAATGTGTGTGTCTTTACTATTATGACATTCTCATTTCCCAATTACGTCGGTGTGCTCACACTCGCGGGGGTTTACAGGTAAGCGGGTGTTTGCGGGGTACGGCTACTCTCGGACGACCGAGGGGTACTGGAAGGGATGAGGGGAACGTAACTGCGCAGTAGATTTCTTTTTATAATACTGTTTACGTTCTCGAACAAAGGAATTACATAATTTACGACATGTTTAAGGGATTTCCTTATATAAAATAGGTATTTAGGTGGGAAATGACCTATCTAACGTAAATCTACTATTTAAAATGCTGTATTAAGTACGGGTAAAATATTACAGACCTTTTTGCAAGTATATAAGGCTTTTTTGCATAGAATCATAATAATTTTAGTTTTACTACCTTTTTGACTAATAATCATGTGTTTATCAATACTTTTAGCTTATGTATTTATGTCGACAATGATTCCATACTTAAACTAAGCTCGTATTACTGTGCTTCCCTTACAGCAACATATAACTATGGGAACAAACTTATATTTAAATATTCTTATTTACCACATTGATCTATGTGATTTACGTTACATAATCAAACCTACTATTGTTTGAGTGGGCGTCCTGCACATATATACTTTTGCATACCCTCTTGTCTTCTTAGCTTCATATTATAATACTTGTGTTTACTAACTGTGAATTCCCAATATTAACTTCCTGGTCCAATCCTTGTTCCCTAATCTTCCGAGACGGAACAAGGTAGTTTAGTTTATGGGAATGCTTCCCTTTCTTATATCGGTGGGAGGGTGACCAGTCTGGGACGAGCCCTACAGAACTGTGCGGAAAGGAGGGGCACAGTTCTTCCCCCTACGGGGAACCGATCCAAACACTAATAATATTATCACAATTTGGAAAAACGAAAATTTTATCAGCCTAGGGTATTTCAGGTACTGTCACAATATCCTATGAGACCAATCACGATGGTGCTATCTTGTTTGGTTGAGAAGTGCTCGTGACTACTTTCCGGATCCATCATCAGACCCTGAACACCACTTACTGTCAAAGCAATTGTTAGTACATAACCAATGAGTCCAAACACGATGGTGCTGTCTTGTTTGGTTGAGAAGTTCCTATGGTCACCTTCCGGCTCCATCATCAGACCCTGAACACCACCTAGAGTCAACGCACTTGTCAATACATAACCAATGAGTCCAAACACGATGGTGCTATCTTGTTTAATTGAGGTTTTGCCATGGCCACCTTTCGCCACCATCATCACACCCTGAACACCACCTATTGTCAAAGCACTTGCATGACCAATGAGTCCAAACACGATGGTGATATCTTGTATGATTTATTTATTTTTTTGATTGAGGAGTTCCTATGGCCAACTTTCGGCTCCATCACCAGACCAGCTCCATGGTATAATTTTTTCAAAATTTTTTGGTAGTTGTATTAGTATGCCAAGTTTCAGCTCAATCGGCCAGGAAGTGCTTGAAAAATTGATGACAATTGGAGTAACTAGAAACACATATGACCACCGTCCGGCTCCATTATCAGACCCTGACCACCACCTAGTGTCAAAGCACTTGTTAATACATAGCCAATGAATCCAAACACGATGGTGCTATATTGTTTGATTGAAGAGTTCCTATAGCTAACTTCTGGCTCCATCATCAGACCAGTTCCATGGTATCATTTTTTCAAAATGTCTTGGTAGTTATTTTATAAGTATGCCAAGTTTCAGCTCAATCGGATGCCAGGAAGTGCTTGAAAAATGGATGACAAATGGAGTAACCGGAAACACATACGAACAGAGCAAGCTAATACGAGTATAAAGCTTGTAGTAACGTAGTAAAAGCAAGAAATATTTTACGATTTGTCGTTTTTTCATGATTTTAAAGACAATTATAGTAAAATACATGTACTAACATAATTATGGTAAGTGATTCCATGATTCACAAAGTTTTTGTTTTGGCTTCGGTTTTTACTAGAAACCACTGAACAACACAGCATTCTTATAATTTGTCCCGATCACGGCCGAATGCACACTAGTTCGTGGAGACGGCCATTTGCCTATGCAATGAGCACTATGATCAAGATGCGCAGACACAGACACGCCCCTGTGACTGTCATTAACATTCGCTAATTTAATAACAATATATTATTATATTTATTTTAAAACTGTCACATATGGGCTGATTCCAGATCTTTAGGAACACATTAAATCTCAATTTTATGGGTTGACAGCTCGACACGTTACCCTAATTAATAACAAAATATCCTATTTCTTTAAAATTGTGAAACAATATTAAACCTCTTAAAAACCCATTTCATTTATATTTTATGGGAAGCTACTTTCTAAAAATATTCTAAGAACCAAAAGGGGTCGTCAACATGCGGTCTTTTCAATGTAAACTTACAGCTCTCGATATTCATGTTTGAAACTTTAAACAACAAGTTGTGAAGTTGGAATTAACCAACTTTCAAAAGGCATGCAAAGCCGATACTCCCATCGATGTAACTATCAATTATAATACAATAACTGCAGTCATACTCGTATTATTGGATGAATTATTTTATTATTCTAGCTAGCACCTAGCTAGAATACTTAATATGTTCTGTGCTAAAATATTTGTTGGTTTATAATAAAATGTATATAAATTATAACTCGTCGTCGGTCTCAAAATATTGACCATCCCTGAGATTGTACCGAGCATCTGGTAAGCATTTAGTCGAGCTCAGGCAATTAAAACGGACCCTTTAAAAACAATTTAGAAGTTGTATACAAAAATAGCCATAAACCTATTCTGCGAAACTGTGGGAAAAACCTTGGCCCAACGGTCAACGTCGTATTTTTTAGGGTTACCTATCATAACTTCGAAAAATATTTGACCGAATTTCATTTCACCTAAAACTTTTCAACTATTATCGTTTCGTTTTTTTTTACTTCATCGAAGTCACGTCAGCCACTGTATCAGTTGACCTATTATCAATTTGTTTTTTTTCGTTATTCCAAAGTTTCATTTGGTCGAAAAACTTTTTACCGAAGTTACACTGAGCCGAAATAACATTTGTTCGAAGTATTATGTTTACGAACATATATTATACCACGAGGTATGGATGGGTGAAGGAAGGATGCTTGCTTCAAGCATGCAGCATGCAAGCAGGCATACAGCATGTAAGCAGGCATGCAGCGTGCAAGCAGACATGCAGCATGCAAGCAAGCATGCAAACAAGCATGCAGCGTGCAAGCAGACATGCAGCATGCAAGCAAGCATGCAAACAAGCATGCAAGATGCATGCAGGCGTGCAATATGCAGCAAGCATTGTTTCTGTCACGGCTCCGGCGCTGTGGGGTTTGGGCGGCCCCACGCGAGCTTATAGTTGCAGATGGTTTTAACGCTCACCACCGCAGCTTCGGCTTGCTGGCCGGCAAGGCCAGCCAGCCTCAGCCGCGGCGGTGGGCCTTCAAACCACCTGCTCCTCAGCTCGCGGGCCACCCCACCTCTCCGCGCCTACGCGGGCTTAAATTACACTCTCGGGGTAGGGCAGACAAGACTACGTGGAGTCAGTTTTGCAGCGATTCGTTTCTGTCACTAAATTTTGTAACACAACATATTGACTTTTTATGACACTATTTTAATTTAATATTGATAAATATTGTTTCGGTGTGGTGAAAATATGGCAAATAATTCATTTGGCATATGAAAAAATTTCAAAAGAGGCTTCGGCCAGTAGCAAAAAGTTATTTTGTAAATCGGCAAAATATAGTTCGGTAAAATAATACCTATGACACATGATACTTCGATGATCTAAAAATATGTCAAATAATGCATATAGCAAAAAAGACGTCGGTCAATAGTTTTCGGTAAAATGAAATTCGAACAAAAACAATTCGGAAAAGTGATCGGTTCCCATTTTTTAAGAATTGAGGAGACTGAGATTTGGAAAGTAGGAAGTTAGTTAGTTTGGAGGCGAGTCGAGAGGCGGTCGAAAAAGGGAAGCTATTCCGAGGCAAAGCTGGTAATGTGTGCAGTATTTGTAATTGAGTTGTAATCTAATTCTAAAGAATTATTTGGTAAGTGCCAACGTGTAATTAACTTTTATCTTTTGTAGTAGCTTGACCATTTTAGCTAGAACTTCTTCACTATAATATTTTTTTTCTGCTAGTTGATTTGCAGTGTATTATAGGTAACAGATAGGTGAAGTCGCTGTCGAGCTATTAATGATTGTTTATTCCAGAATGGCGAAATAACTCTCATTTAGTGTCGTGTTTTATAATAAATGTTACATTCTCGTGTATTACGTGTCCATATCCTAATCCGTACCTTGGCAGATTATTGTCACTAGCAGTTGGCTATAGGGAAATGGCGAAGGCCTTCCAGCATACTTGACTGGGCAGTAATGCTCCGACTGTTGACTTTGAGATGACGCACCACATTTGGAAGGCAGAGCCATAAATACTCACAGGTCATTTGGAATTGATCTAGGCTATACAGCCAATCTGTAATTGCATTACAAAACAACCAAACGTTAGTGATGATTTCTGTTTCCACGAAGGTTTTGCCACAGAGTACCTTGCGTGAGGCTTGTTGACGCATATTTCTAGGGAGTGGTGGTAAGCTTCACCAAGTACCCCAAATTGAATTGGTAGACGTTCTAAGAACGCTAGGGACCGTGTCTCATTAAAACCCCACCCGGCTGTTTGTAGGCCTATTACTGAATCGACACTATTTATTGAGACACGCTATTGGGACGCAACGCCGCTAATAGCCGCACTGCATCCTCTAAATGGGGCAGATTAAGGAAATATGAAGTGACAAGCTACCACTTCGGCGTTCTGCAGGTACTATCGTAATGCATTCTGCTAGAGACTGAGTCTACGGTGCGCTTGTGCTAGTTTTGTGATAACTTTGTAGAAATGGGCTAGGCTGTCGTAAGGGTCTTTCATATTAGTACGCGATTAGAACTACTCAATATTAAACTTGTTTTCCTCAATGACAGTTGGACTTCGCAGTACTCTGTCTTAGGATTGAGTAAAAAAATTATTTAGTGCTTAGGGAGCGTGTTCCGTTAGAATCGTATTAGTTTCTCAGAGGTTCTATGCGTTAAGTCTAGCAGGACACGTTCATTGAGGCAAACGTTGTTATACGGTTCCCGGTCTCACTGAAGTGGGTATATTGTAAACAGACAAATTAACGTAGTAGTACGTAATCGTATTTGAAGTACAAGCGTAACGATCCCTTTACCCTTTCTACCTTACCAAGTCTGTATTGCAGATATTGGTGCTCAACTGCGAGAGGAGGAGACTTTGGCGTTCCAACATTTATAATACTAAAACATAATACTATATTATATACTTTTGCATGCCCTCTTGTCTTCTTAGCTTCATATTTAAATAATACTCGTGTTTACTAACTGTGAATTCCCAATATTAACTTCCCTGTTCAATCCTTGTCCCCTAGCTCTTCCGAGACGGGACAAGGTAGTTTAGTTTATGGGAATGCTTCTCTTCCTTATATCGGTGGGAGGGTGACCAGTCTGGGACGAGCCCTAATAATACACGAGAATGTAACATTCGTTATAAAACACGATAGTAATTAAGTGTTTAGTTACAAGAAGTTTAATTATATTACCAGCCTAGGATAATTATTATAATGAAATACTCACTCAGTCGCACTCACAAGCACACACTCACCCAATCGCACCAACAAATGCACACACATACTCGTACTTCGTTAAATACTACATTAGTCTAGTCTGGGCGTCAACCCAACTATATTTACTCGTAACTTAATAAATAATACTCGCTATCTTGCGACAGCCCACTTGGACAATCATGGCCTCTGGCATTCAACAAGTCTGCTAATATAACTAGCCTAATAATACGTCCACACCCTACCGTGGTCTAAAACCAACTTCCTCAATTTAACTACCCTGGCTACGGACTCTGATGTCTGACATGTCTGTCCCCTTTCGCGACTCAAAACCAACTTCCTTTCTTGTCTAACAATATCCCTGTCCTAAATTCCTAAAATATTCCATGCTGCACATGGAATTCTCAGCCCCTTTACAAGTTTTTGCAACAAAGACTTAAAATCTCTTCATTGTTTCTGAGTGACCCGAATAGGTTGGGTATCGGGACATTTACGATCTCCAGATGTGGTTGTATTCCTGTTCGTTGCTTTGGGTCCAGGGAATATAATACATTGTATTAAATAAAACATATTATTATGTTTTTAGCACGAAACCTATTCAAGTGTTTTAGGTAGCTGCTAGAATAATAAAACAGTTTATACAATATCATTATCATTATCCTATAACTACAGTTATAGGACAATAGATACCTTACCTACCTTTTGAATGGGTTATAAGTTATTCTTTTAAGTATCAAGCATGATTCTAGTTTTCTATTTGTTTGTTGGTTTCTTTAACTTACATTATATTCATGTAAGCGCAACCTTGTTCATACTAACTTTGAGAGCCGCATGTTGATTATATAGCACCGATTCCGACAGTTTCGCAGAATAGACTCATGGCTGCCTTTACAATTCCTCAATTGTTTTAAAAAGGTCTGAGCCCGTTTTGGTTCTCAGAATATTTGTAGAAAGTGGCCACGGGTCGCCTCCCATAAAATATAAATGGAATGGGTTTGTAGGAGGTTCAACATTGTTTTAACATTTCAAAGAAATAGGATATTTTGTTATTAATTAGGGTAACGTGTCGAGCTGACAACCCATAAAATTGAGATTTAATGGTTTCTTAAGAACCCCGAATCGTCCCTTAAGTGACGGTTTTAAAATAAATATAATAATATTTTGTTATTAAATTAGAGTAAATGACAGTCACACTGCCAAAGCCACGGTAACCCAAACTTCATAATGTTCCACCATTTTTACTTGTGTTAGGAGCATGCGCTGACAAACTTTCAGCTTTTATAAAAATAATATTAATACTTTATTGATATAAATCCTTACAATATGCATGATATCTAACAAAGCTCACAATAGTTAAGGCGTACAAAAACTGAAACTCTGACTCCTAAACTAGGAAAACCTGTGACTTAGGAGTCAGTGTTCTACTGCCACTTGGACACAATATACCTATGGAACTTGAGAGCTGGTAAGCTGATAATTATTCGAAAGAGTATATTATTATGTTATAAACTAATTTAAAAAAAAAACTTAAATTATGTAGTTAGTTTTAAAGAATATAAAATTATAAAATTACTGAGTTGTGGATTCTGATAAGTGTGTCTGTCTAGCACCCAAAGGAAAAACAAAAAATATTGTTTACAAAGAAAAGCTGCGGGAGGTGAGGTATTTCGATTTCGTTGTAAAAAGATAATACCCCCGTGTAACTTTCACCAGATCGAAGGCCGAGCTTCGTGTTCATAAAATATATTTACTTAACAAAATTTTATTTTATTTTCACGGTTATTTAACCTTTAAATCCAGTTTAAATCCCTACACTATAATATAGATTGTTATATTTTATAAGTATTCAAACATTTTAACATAATAATTTATATGTTATAACAAAATGAATAACGTAAAAAAACAATTTAATAAAAAATCCTGTTAGAACCATTTTCGACTTCTCCGCGGACGAAGTCACGGGCAAAAGCTAGTTATTATACAAAATAATGGAATGTGAAACTTGATTCGAATTAATTACTTAGAGGGTTGTTGGTTTATTTAAATTAATATGAATGATTGTTCAATATTATAATAATGCATGTTGAGGTAGGCATGAGAAATAGATGTGAACGATGTACAATAAGCTAGTCTGCGCTGGACCACTGAGTTCGAATACTGTTTCCCTGTCTCCCAACATAACACTAGCGACGCTTACATCTACTTACATACACTAAGCACTGTGGTAACAGAACTGGTTAACACTATTAACTTTTCTTTATTGTTGCTACCTATTACTTCTATGCAATATTAGCTACCGAGATTATACTTCAAACAAAGTTTCTGTAACTGTATCTTAAGTTCTTAAGTCTCCCAAGTAGAGTACTCTTTTACTAGTGCAGTTACTTATTTTAGCAGGTGTGTTATTAGCGTGTGAACACTCACCGCAGTATTCTGAGCTGGGTCTTGCACTGGTTGAGCACGGTTGCCATGAACGCATCCATGGTCGTGTTGGCGATGCCCACCAGCGTGGTCACGTAGTACGAGTACGCTAGCATCACGGTGAACCTGCAACCAGCCACGGTTATCCCTGCGACAATACCTGACGGTATGCCTGGCCATAGTGGCCATGTATTGTCTGTCTTACATTCTTGGTCCGTTATAGTCAACGTTGATCCAAAAGGGGAACTCGACGGGATGTCCCTGCAGGCGGTACATGACCGGGAAAGTGATCCACAGCGTGCAGGTGACCACGGCGCAGCTGGCGTACGCGCGCACGAAGCGAGCTGCGCGTACCGCCGTCATGCGTAGCAGCCGCCCGTATGCCTCCACGCCCTGGTTGTACAGTGGATCTGCAATCAATGCCAGGCTTGGAATCTCTCAGAGAACATTGAGAGTAGCCTCGTGCGCTTGCTGGGAGCAGACGTGTTTTCCTAATAATCGTAAAAATATTAAATCTTAATACATTTCGTTCACTCAAAACCAATATTTGGAATCACAGTGTTAAAGTCGTTATCCTTTTGGTTCTACTAAACATCGCACAGTGCGCGCGCTGTATCTACGCAGCACGCGCACCTCAAGGATAAAAAGAGATACAACTATCGACATCGCACTCGCACCCGCTGGGACTAACGATGCAATGAACCTACAAAAAACACCGCCTAGTAGCATGTTAATAAGTGGAAGCGAAAGCGGCAGTGGATCAGTACCGAACTTATCCACATTTAGTGACAACGAATACCAAACCAACATCTGCCTGAGAAAACGAAACGAGCGCTCTGATGAAATAGACTACAAATCAGACTTAGCAAACTTTCGCACAGACAATCAGAAGTTTCTAGAGGATTTTGGACGATTTCAAAAAGAAAACTTGAACTTCATACGAGAACAAATCTGTGAGATTAAACAAGAAATTAAAACGATAAAATCGAGTACAGAAAACTTCAAAGAGCAATTTAAAAAATTAATAATGAAATCATAACTATTAAATCCAACAACGAAATAACTCAAGAGAAAATTAAACACATAGAAAGTGAAATTCTCCAAATACAAAACCAAAACAATTACAATTATTACATCCGATCAATCGCCCGTCTTACATCACCAAAACCTCATCCTAGAACTCAAGGATCGAAGTGAACGCGAGAAAAATATCATAATTGTGGGTATAATGGAAAAAAGCTACAAGAACTACGAGTATAACTCAAGACAAAAATGTGATTACGAAGAAGTAAACAAGATATTAACCACACTGTATGAGGCCTGTCTGAAGCCAATTAAAACCACAAGACTGGGAAAATACATCACAGTTAAGAACCGGCCCGTCAAAATCTATTTTACCAATACAGAAACACCAAAATACCTGCTCCGGAACAAAAGTAAATTACCCGAGAATATACAAATTTACTCAGATTTAACCCAAACTCAAAAGAAATATTTACAATCTATAAAGGGAGAACTCGAAAAACGTAAGGAAGACGGAGAAAAAGACCTCGTTAATTCGTTCATAAAAATGCAAATTTGCGAAGTATTCGCAAAACTGGCAAGCACGATGAAATAAAGTGTATAATAAAAGCGATACCGAAGACTACCCACCTATTAGTATTCACCGAGACCTAGATTACTTCCGATGATGATGTAAAATTATATCAGTTGCCAAACTATAAGCATGTTTACAAATCACTACTTATGGATATACATATATAAACAAACTATCCCTAAACATCGGAGCAATTTATAAACCTGGTGATTCAAACAACAACGATTTCTTAGCGACGTATTCCTTGCAGTTGGAGCAGAGAAGAAGAGCAATTGTGTTTGGCGACTTTAATATTGACCTCCTCAATGCGGACAACCACGTCACTAAATACCTGAATGAAATCAAAGAAATGGATATCAAATACTGAACAAAATTAATGGTCTATACAGTACTCGTGAAACTTCGACTACAAAATCTATACTGGATCATGTTAGTACAAACATAGCTAACCACTCATTTAATTTCTCCATAGTTGAGTCAAGTTTGTCGGACCATAAACAAATATATTTGGAAATAGGCAGTCTAGAGCCACAAATAAACAAAACAATACAATACAAAGCAATAAACTATGAACAGTTATACAGCGACGCACTAACAAATAATTATGTGAATGAAGAAAATGATTACTACAACCTCGAGCGCTTTATCACAAAACATGTAAATAATAACAAAATTGATAAAACAAAAATTCTAAATCTACCTCAAAACGACTGGATAAACCGCAGTATTCTTGATTCAATAAACCTACGTAACAACCTATGGCAACAGGCAAAATCTCACCCAAAAGACGGAAACATACAAAAAACCTTTTCTAAACAACGAGACCACGTGACCAACCTGATCAAGACACACAAGAAAATACTATCACGATCTATTCTACAACAACAACAATCAACCGAAAAAGATGTGGGAACTTATTAATAACCTAGCACTACAACAGCAATGCTCCTCCGAAACTAATGTCGAGCTCGGGACCTGTTATGTAACTGAAGGTAACTCAATATGTGATGTATTCAACTCATTTTTCTCATCAATAGGCGAGGAATTAGCTAATCAAATACCCGATGGCAACACTTTTATGTACGAACACTCACACGACGTAACCCTGAGTAAACTCACTCCTTGCACTGAAGACGAAATCTCTAAAAGAATTGACGGTCTTGATAGCAATATAAGGACAGGGTTGGATGGTATCAGCACCAAGACGATCAAATGCCTCAAAAATATAATGATTGTTCCGAAACTAACTAAGTGCATAAACGAATGCCTGATGCGCGGCATTTTTCCGAACACGCTTACGGTTGCCAAAGTCAGCCCTATTTTCAAATCGGGTAGTAGAACTGATCCAGGTAACTACAGACTAGTGTCGGTTTACCTGCATTTAAAAAAAAATTGAGCGTGTTTTGTACAGCCGTTTAAACACACTTTTTCTCAAGAAGGTATTTCTTGAGAAAAAGTTCCTAATTGACAAATACTAAGGCTTTCGCACGAAATCTAGCACTCTTACAACTACAGTAGACTTGATAACTAAAATCAAAACACACATAGATCAAAAAAATGTTGTGCTGGGGGTATTTATTGATTGAAAAAAAGCATTAGACACAGTATGCCACCACAAGCTTCTCCAAAAATTAAACAACATAGTCATCGTAGATACAGCCCTAGAAATGTTCACATCTTATTTACAAAATAGACAACAAGTAGTTAAAATAGATAAGTTCACTAGTTCCATAAAAATTTACCATATGGCTGTCCTCAAGGCTCAATTTTAAATCCGTTACTCTTCTTAATCTATATAAATAACATAAACAGAATAGGGTTAACGGGACACCTAACTTTATACGGGTACGTAACTTAACTTCGAGAGTCATTTATGTTCGATTAATGGAAAGTCGACTGAACGATTGTTCGAGTGGAATATATTGCGAAACAACCTTTTATCGCCAAACGCTACTTCGACTGAATGATTCATCGAATATTTATTAATCGATGGACTGCTCTTTCGAATGAGTTTTTTTTTTTTTTTTTTTTCCTTCAGTTTTTTATGAATTTCTCAATATACATTAACAAGAAACAATTTAAAAACTAACAGACTTCAAATAATAATATGTACAAGTATATGAGAAAGAGGGGGGAACAATTATAGGGCATCAAAAATTCGTCCGCATTGCTGTCAACAGGAAAAGTGCCCAAAAGGCTGGCAGCATTGCCACGTTGTATGGCAATGCTGATTCTCTGGCCGAAGAATAGGCCAGCCTTCTGGTCACATGAAGAGTCGACCAACCACTTTGCGATGTCTGGAAAGACTAAGTGGGCACTTGGACCCCATGGCCCTAGTGTTTCAACCCCAAACGGCTCAAACATATACTCGTAAGTCCCAATAAGATTGGAGTTTTTGCGCCGTTTGAGGTTTTCCGCACCTGCAGCAGTAGCCCCAGCACAGCCCACCGTGCTAGGAAGATGCGATGGCGCAAGGGTGTTGACACACGTTGCATCCCACACCAAAAGCCTACCTACCTTCCAAGGCATTATGGTCATTCCGTGTGGTCTCTTCCCATCGTCGCGTGCCAAGCCGTTGGGTTCTAGAACAGCTGGCACCCCGGCGGCGGTGACAACAGCACGACGGATGATGTCATTAATGCTGGCGTGCCGTGCTCTCCGGCCTGCGCTCTTACTGCAGGATAGACCATGGTGTCCGAGACAGTCGACTGCTTCACCGCATTAGCAGCGATGCGGGGCCACACAAGGAGCGCCCAGACGCAGACAGGTAGCGAGCCGGAAAGTGGTGTCCCCCAGCATAGTACCACTAATACGTCTTAATAGTGTACCCTTAGACAGGGTGAATCAGTTTAAGTACCTAGGACATATAGTCACGGCTGACCTCAGGGATCATGCTGACTTGAAATGACAGCGGAGGGCATTATCTAAAAGAGCTGCAGCTTTATCTGATATGCTGGCCCGCAGGTTCGCACGTTGCTCGGATGGCGTGAAAATAACTCTTTTCCGAGCATATTGCACGTCCATGTACACCTGCAGCCTGTGGGCTGTTTACACGCAGAAAAGCTATAGCACCCTCCGCATTCAGTTTAATAACGGTTTCAGAGCGACGTCGGGGCTGCCACGCTACTGCAGCGATCGGGTATGTTCGCATGGGCGCGCAAGGGGATTTTCATGCAACCTTGTGGAAGCGCTGTGCGTCTCTTGTGCGCAGAGTGCGGGCCAGCTCCAATATCGTTCTGAATATGATAGCAAATAGGTTGGACTGTCCTTATGTGCGACACTGCTGTGACAGACAAGTTACATAATTAAGTGTCGCACGTAATTATGATGATTGATTGATTATGAATTTGAATTATTTAATTTGTGTTGAGGTTGTTTATTTGTGTGTGATTTCTATTATGGGTTATGTGGTACCTGAAATAAATGTTTTATTTTATTTTTTTATAGTGCGTAAATCGTAAATCTACGGGAAGAACGTACCTACGATATCTTAAAAGTGTTTGATTTCCTCGATTATGTATGAAATAATATGTGACGAAAAATCTTTTTTTTATAATTATATTTCAATTATTAAAGTATACATATAATAATTAAAGGTCATTCGAAAGAGCAGTCCATCGATTAATAAATATTCGATTAATCGTTCAGTCGAAGTCGCGTTTGGCGATAAAAGGTTGTTTCGCAATAAATTCGTCAGTGAGTAGTAAATAATTAATTAATTAATTATTCACGCATTCATAATCTGCGCTGACACAACCCAAGAGTGTGCACTACTACCTAACGAAGAAAAATAAGGGAAGAATATAATATAATTCAATTGACACTAGCGATAAGATATTGATTAACCACAAACAGTTTCTGCTTGCCTTGTACCTCGTTGCTGGTGTGGTGAACAATATGCCTGTCAACCGCTCTCCTCCTGTCTCGCCGATTTCACCGCCCGTGATATCTGTGACCGGGGCAGACAACATTACATCTACATCCGTACGATCTACTTCACGTGACTCATCGCTGCACCAATGTGCTTCGGCCCCCGACCTGTCGATCGATTCTAACGTCACGCTTCGTAAAACGAACAAGTTCGCGGGGGCAGGTGTCACTGCATTCGCGGAGCTTACTGGGACCATGCTTGCTACTTTCGCCAGAAAACAGGAAACTCAGTTCGAGGGTATGATGCTCAAGATTAATAATATCATTGAACCAAATATTGAGTTGAAACTGAGTGTTGAGGTAATGTCAGCGAAGTACGACGAGTTTTTAAACCGTATATCGTCCTTAGAAGCTGAGAAAAAAGAGGACAAAAAACTGATTCGACAACTTGAGGATAAGATTGAGTACTTGGAGCGCAACACGAGGACCACTGAAATAGAAATTCGAAACGTACTGAAGTCTGAAAATGAGACAAAAGATAATCTCTGTGATTTGGTTGTCAATTTGGGACAAACCTTAAACCTAAATATTAGTCAAACTAACCTGAAAGATATACACAGAGTGAAATCATAAGATAGCTCGAACCCAATAATTGTGAACTTCAACTCCGTCATAACAAAAGATAAGGTGATTAAGGGAGTCAAGATGTTCAATAAGACAAAAGACAAAGGAGAAAAGCTCAATTCCACCCACCTGAAGTTCAAGAACAAACAACCAATTTATGTGTCAGAAAGACTTACGTTTAATACGCAGAAACTGTACTACCTAGCCAGAACACAGCACAAAAACTATGGGTATGACTTTTGTTGGACCTCATACGGCTTAATTTACGAGTACATGCACAAGAAAGTTGGCGAACCCCAGATCCGTATAAACTCAGAAGAGGATTTTCAAAGGCTTAAACCGGCCAGTTGTACTTGACTAATACTGCTCTCGTGGATTTGTTGTATTTTTACTAAACTCTTTAACCATTGTTTATGTCTATTATTCATACATGTAAATCTCGCGCTAACAATATTTCATAATATATACATTACATTACAATACATAAAACACTCTATACAAACAAACATCAAAAACACACAACGACCTATAACAATTGTTTATTACACTCTCATCCGCACTCACACACTCAAGTTTACGCTAACAAAAAAATTACTAAGAAACATCATATCCTTCATAAATATATCTCACCTAAATCAAATAGCATAACAAGAGAAATCTCATGCCTAAAACTGTGACTTATTTGCTTACGCTTCACAAATGGCTTCCATTAATAGCATACTTCAAGACATTGATTATGTGTCGGTGGCTAAATCTTATAGATGTGACCCGGAAACTTGTGGCAATTTAATCAAGTCTACTTCTAAAGCATTGACTGTAATCTCACAAAATATTCGCAGTATCTACAAAAATATGGATGGTTTTATTGTTCACTTGGCCAGGCTTTCATTTAAACCCGACATAATTATTTTAACTGAGTGATGGTTGAGTGAGCACAAATCACCACCACTTTTAGACAATTACTCATGCTACTTCTCCAAGAAAAGTCTAAATCAAAATGATGGAATTGTCATTTATATCAATTGTACTGTGGAAGAACCTGATCCTTTTGGAGCAAATTTTTGTTACTTACAATTAACAATGACATTACTATTTTGGCTACATACAGATCTCCGTCAATTTATTGCATAGACAGCTTTTTGAATTCGATTGCAGCATACTTAGTCCTATTAATTGCAATAATATTATTATTATTGGAGATGTAAATATAGATATTAAGCCTGATAACACTGATAGAAATAGTTCACCTTATTTAAATCTAACTGCAGAGCTGGGTTTTCGCCCAGGGCATACATTGCCAACTAGATTTAGCAATTGTTTGAATCACATCATGATCAAAACAAATAGGTCAGCTACAGTCACTGTCTTAAAGTCCACAGTTACAGATCACGATTCGGTTCTTGTCAGTTTATCGTGTAGGCGTGAACAAATAGGGAAATCGAACATAATTCTTAAGACAGACTTTAGTGCAACTATAAAACAATTAGAATCGATGGATTTCTCTTTTCTCTCTCCTTCAGCTAATGCTAAAGAAGCTGCAACTCTTTTTACTGAAAACTTGATTTCTGCAATCAAATCAAATACAACGTCTAGTATTGTTTCTGGTCGTAAAAAAATCATAAAACCATGGATTACACCTGGTTTAGTTCGGTGTATCCGACACCGTGATAAGCTACATGCTAAGGTTAGGAAAAATCCCAATAACTCTGTGCTCGAAGTCTTACAAGTGCTACAGAAATTTCTGTAACGCGCTATTGCGGAAGCTTAAAATAAATTATGAAAAATCTCTTTTACAAAATGCTAAAAGTAGTAAGGAAACGTGGTCAGCTATAAAATCAATCACTGGTACTGCCAAGCAAAAAAATTCCGCTGATGTTTTACTAAAGAACAGTAATAACCCCCACGATGCCGTTGAAATTGTGAAGATTTTTTTTGCGGATCGGAAAGCTTCTTGCCGACAAGATAAATGCTCTGACAATCCCAAAATCACCCCGTCTACTTTAAATGATTTTATTAGACCTCGCGTCTCGAATTCTATGGTACTGCTCCCACCAAACGAATCTGAAATTGAATCTCATATCATGAATCTTAAAAATGACTCTGCAACAGGCTGGGACTCAATTTCGAACAGGTTTCTAAAAATGTCGAAACATATTATCGTCCCACACTTTACCACGATCGTTGGGCTATGTATAGAGCAGGGCGTTTTTCCTAGTGTATTTAAAAGGGCGCTCATCACTCCTGTCTACAAGAGTGTAGCTCGAGACAGCGTAACAAACTACAGACCAATTTCTGTGTTGCCAGCGCTCTCTAAATTACTAGAAAAAGTATTGAATAACCAACTCATTAAATTCTTGGAAAAAAATAAGATATTATCTGACTCCCAATTTGGTTTTAGTGTAGGTAAAAGTACAGATGGAGCCGTTAGCTCGTTAGTAGATTATATAACAGCTTGTCTAGATAATAAACAGAAGTGTGTCGGAGTCTTTATTGATATGGCCAAAGCCTTTGACACTGTCTCGATTTCTGCTTTTGTTGACAAGCTGGAAAGATGTGGAATAAGGGGAACGGTACTCAAAATCTACAAAGATTTTCTCACTGGCCGTCTGCAGAGGGTTAAAGTGGGCAGTGCTATTAGTTCAGATGTCGTAGTCATCTATGGAGTCCCACAGGGTAGCATACTCGGTCCCAGTCTCTTCCTGATTTATACAATTGCAAAAACGACTTATGTCAAATGACACTGAATAAAGGCAAAATATTTACCTATGCCGATGACACAGCCTTGGTGTTTCAGGGAGAGACTTGGGATGTAGTCCAAGAAAATGCGGAGATAGGGCTCCATAAAGTCTGTTTGTGGCTGAGACATATTAACACTTAACACTAAACACACTAAAAACACACACTTAAACTGTTACTCAATTTAAATATAGAGTAAAAGAGCATTACCTTTCCTCTCAACTGTGAGTATTTATATACCTGTAGTATGTATGTGTATATATTTAAGCTATATGTATTTATTTAAGTATATGTTAATTTATTACGTTATACGTGTAGGTATATTTTGATATTTTAGTTTAAGACTTCGCATAATTATATTTTACTCTTCTTGTTCTCACACACTATTGTCTACATTTCTTTCTCATTTCTCCTTTCGCAGGTCTGCTGGAAGAAATTTCTTAAGAAATAAGCAGTACCTTTGTACTCATAATTATGGTTATGTCGTATTTGTATCAATTTTACTGTGTGTACATAAATAAATAAATAAATAAACACATCCAAAACCACATTTGTACAGTTCACTAACGCTCGCATAAAACAGCCTAATGTGGCTGTCCGGATTCACACATGCAAATCACCTTTCACTCAACAGTGCTCGTGTACAACTCTGACCAAATCTAACACGGTTAGATACCTTGGGGTTCTCTTAGACGAGAAAATATCCTGGCAACCACATATCGAGATGGTTTCGTCACGAGTCAGGAAACTTACATGGGTGTTTAAAACCTGAGGCATGTAGCTGACAGCGATCTCCTCCGGTCAGTTTATTATGCATTGGCACAATCTGTTATTGGTTACTGTATTGGAGTTTGGGGAGGTGCATGTAAAACACATCTCTTACGCCTGGAAAGAGCTCAACGGTCTTTGCTAAAAACAATGTCATTTAAACCATACAAATTTTCCACGAAGACATTATACGAGTTATGCCGGGTATTTACAGTAAGACAACTTTTCATTTTCCAGATAATTCAAAAAACACACGTATCTACCCCATATGATCCAGGTAAACTTCTAAATAGGCGAATAACTCCAAACGTAACTGAATCTGTTAAATGTCGCACGGCTTTTGCAAGACGACAATACGCTTTTCTTTCAGTATATACTCGTATTTACAACAAAATTAATAGAATCTTAAATTTTTATCCGCTAACACTACTCGAATGTAAACTTAAAGTAAAGAAGCGGCTCTTTAGTCTTGATTATGACGATGTAGAGAAAATAATAAATAATTAGTCTCATTCTACAAAGGAACACATACATAGAACATACCTTTCTTTCATACACCTACTCATACACAAACACTAACGGGAACTCACCCACACGCACACATACACACCTACCGCATATACAGAGCACAATATAATAGATTAATGTTACATTATATTTTTGATTTTCATGCTTTTCATTTCTGATAAAGTGTTTTAATTTGTTTTATTTTAATTTTATTTTGTGTTTACTTCTTTTAAAATTTTATTTTTAGCTCATAAGATTGTTTATTCCTATGTTGACATTAACAACTTAGCCAAATTAAATGGGAGAGGGCGCTGACTCCTGACATACAGGTACACCTAGTTCAGGAGTCAGAGGATTCAAGCAAATTCCTGTAACATATTATGTCAATAAAGAATTATTTGAATTTGAATAAATTCCATTCGAACAATCGTTCAGTCGACTTTCCATTAATCGAATATGACTCTCGAAGTTAAGTTACGGACCCACTTTATACGCGGACGATACATGCCTCTTAAAAGAGGCATGTATCGTCCGCGTATAAAGTGGGTTTCGATAAATCTCTACATAATAAATTATAACCGATGCTCAAAAAGATCTCGACATACTCAGTGAGTGGCTTAAATACAATTTACTTACAATGAATACCTCGAAAACAACATACATGATTTTTACCGCAAAAAATAAACCATTACCAGAATTCTCGCCTCTTACTATGTATAAACAATGACATCCCTCACCCCCTCATCACCTCGGTCTGAGGGTAGATGACAAACTCACATGGAAACTGCACACCGAACATGTAAAAACAAAATAAATCTCATTACTAGTTTAGTGGTATGGGTATGAGGAACAGGGTGTAAAGTTCACTCATCCACCATAGAAAAGGGAGGATCCTCCGACCAGACGGGTGTCGTGTCTGGTGGGCAACTGCCCAGAGGTTGAAGTTGGGAGATTCTATATATGTTCATCGTGCGGTAATTGCGCGATGCAGGATTTGTGTGACGTCAGGATGTTGTGTGACGTCAGGTCTTTGATGCGTAGTTCGCATGTGGCGATTGTAGACGCCGCCACATCACTTCCCTCCGGAGACCGGAGGTCGATAGTGGGCTGAGTCTTGTATCTTGCGATATTTCACAGTGCTAGCTGTGGTTCCAGTGAGTCGGAACCGGGTGCCGCATAATTCGCGGTGGGTCAGAACTATCTGCGGTGATTGCGGTGATTCCCCAGTGAGTCGGGGTGGCGCTGTGTTATGATCCAGTGGGTCGGATGTGGTACAGCGATGGGTTGTGGCTGAGGGTGATGACCAGGAATGCGCGTTCGCTGCATGCTGGTGGTCCGGATACCCGCTGAAGCCGTGGGTGCTGACTGGCTGTGTGACTCGCCTCACGAAAGCTTGCGGGAGTGATGATGATGATGACGTCACGCTGAAGTAGTTGCACGAAGGCTGCGTTGACGTTCATACTCGGGGTCACCAATTTAGGGGTATGAGGAACAGGGTGTAAAGTTCACTCATCCACCTTAGAAAAGGGAGGATCCTCCGACCAGATGGGTGTCGTGTCTGGTGGGCAACTGCCCAGAGGTTGAAGTTGGGAGATTCTATATATTTTCATCGCGCGGTAAACTCTAATTGCGCGATGCAGGATTTGTGTGACGTCAGGATGTTGTGTGACGTGTGGGACAACGCATTCAGCTAGCGTATATCCGACCTGCACAACAGGCGGAACACTGGCTGGTGAGAGTCTATGATGACTACCACAAAAAGTATGTAAAACTTACATGTCAATTCGTTGTGATGAGAATTTAGTGTGTAAAATATATTGTATATTGATTCGCAAATTGTTATTTAATGAACACGTATATTAGGTACCCATATTTGGTGACCCCGACGTGATTATTACCGACCATTTACCTGCTCAAGTTCGCGCTGTGTTATCTGTTAACACAGAATCAACGCTCGACACTCTAGCAATGATGGCAGACAAGATGATGGAGCATACAGACAATACGATTGCGGAACTCAGCCAAAACACACCTTCTACAAGCAGCGGTAGTGGTCATAACCTGCATTATCAACTACTATCGAAACAAATAGAGAAGCTTACACTCGAAATTGCTGAACTACAGAAGCACAATTACAATAATTATCGCCGACCTCCTTACCGTCCAAACAATTTTCGCTCAAGATCTCGTTCTCGTTCAAGAACTGGGCTTGGGAAGAAGCCGGGAGATCGAAACTGGGAATGTTATTATCATTACCGATTCGGAGACAAAGCCAAGAAATGTGAATCTCCTTGTTCACGGAAGCCGGCGGAAAACTGAAGACCACATCGACTGTGGCGGACGTCGGTGTTGAGAATACAAATAACCGCCTATGCATAACTGACAGAACCACGAGAGAACGATTCCTAGTTGACACGGGAGCAGATATATCAGTGCTAGCTACACGAAGTAAGCGAACACCGATATCAACGTCGTTCAAACTATTTGCCGCAAATAACACACCGATCAACACTTATGGAGAAAAAACACTACAATTGAACCTGGGACTTCGCCGCAATTACAAGTGGACATTCATTATGGCCGATGTGAAGATGTCGATCATCGGTGCTGATTTTCTCAAATATCACAGACTGCTTGTGGATCTACATAGCAAGAAACTCATAGACAGCGTGACTGAACTCTCAGTAAACGCTATGGCAATACGAACTGCTCAAGACACAACGCTCTACGTAGTTGAACCAAACCACCGGTACCACACATTATTGCACGAGTTTGCTGATGTACTCAAGCCTCTGACACTTACGAAGGAAATCAAGCATAATGTGAGACACCATATTGAAACTGTTGGACCTCCTCTCTTCGCAAGACCTCGACCGCTACCACCGCAAAAATACAAAGCAGCAAAGGCAGAATTTGAAGAAATGATGGCCAATGGAATTTGTCAACCATCAAAGAGTCCATGGGCCAGCCCGTTACATGTCGTGGGCAAGAAGGATGGTGGTCTGCGCGCCTGTGGGGATTATCGCCGTCTAAACTCAGTAACGCTTCCTGATCGTTACCCAATACCCAGAATTCAAGATTTTACTTACCAATTGAGTGGTATGACGATCTTCTCTAAAATAGACCTGAAAAAAGCATACTTCTGGATTCCAGTCGCAGAACAAGATATAGAAAAAACAGCAATTACAACACCTTTTGGTTTATTCGAATTTCGTTGCATGCCATTTGGTCTTCGAAATGCACCACAGACATTTCAACGATTTATGCATGAAGTCTTGAGAGGCCTGGACTACTGCTGTTACTGTTTTGTCGACGATATTTTGATATACTCTGACACAGAAGGAAAGCATATCGATCACCTACGTCTTGTTCTGAAACGTTTGTCTGACTACGGAATCGGGATTAATATAGAGAAGTGCATTTTTGGTGAGAAAACACTCAATTTCTTAGGCTACGAAGTCACAAAAGACGGTATCAATCCCACAGCAGAGAAGATAGAAACAATACTTAATTACCCGAAACCAACAACCGTGCAAGACCTTCGACGCTTCTTGGGTATGGTTAATTTTTACCATGATTGCTTACCTAAGCAAGCTGAAATCCAAATATCATTGAATAACCTCCTACATAATAAGAAGAAGAATGACAAGACGCCTATCATCTGGAACCAGGCAACTGAAGACGCTTTCTATAAATGCCGCCAAAGCATATCGGAGGCTGCTCAGTTGACACATCCAGTGCAAGGAGCCCCACTATGCATTATGACCGACGCTTCGTGTCTTAGTGTAGGCGCAGTCCTACAACAGAAAGTAAACAACATCTGGAAACCGCTTTCATTTTTTTCGAAGAAGCTCAGCTACACACAGGCAAGATACAGCGTATACGATCGCGAGCTCTTAGCGATCTATATGGCTGTCAAGCATTTTAGAAGACTAATAGAAGGGAGCGATGTTGTGGTGTATACGGATCATAAGCCCCTCACCTACGCCATGACTATGTCTGGAAGCTCAAGCGATACACCTAAGCGAGAGAGACCACTTCATTTCATATCTCAATTTTGTAGCAAGATCGAGTACATCCATGGAAGAGATAATGTAGTTGCTGATGCATTATCGCGCATTAGTACCATTGATTGCCCCTCGGTTATCAATTTTAATGACGTGGCTGAGAAGCAAAAGATAAACGAAGAACTAAACCGCCTGTTAAAGCAAGACAACCTTCACTTCGTCAAAATATCGTTACCTGGATCACTAAAAGAAATCTACTGTGAAAACTCAACCAAATTTCCACGTCCGTACTTACCGCAACCATTTCGTGAGATTGCCTTCAAAGCATTACACGAATTGAGTCATCCTGGTATCCGCACGACAAGGAAGATGGTCAGTGAAAAGTACTTCTGGCCTGGAATGAACAAGGACGTTTCATCGTGGACACGATGCTGCACTTCATGTCAACGTGCTAAAATTCACCGTCATACTGTTACACCACTAGTACAGTTTCCCGAGTCGAGAAGGTTCGAACACATACATATGGACATCGTCGGACCTCTCACTCCATCAGAAGGATACCGATATCTAGTCACAATCATCGACCGATTTTCCAGATGGCCCGAAGCAGTACCAGTTAGCGACATAAATGCGGAAACAATTGCCCGAGTCATATACGACACATGGATTACTCGCTTCGGTTGTCCACTGCGTATTACTACAGACCAAGGACGGCAGTTCGAGTCTACATTATTTCAAAAATTAATGAACAAACTGGGTATATCGAGAATTCGCACGACTGCCTACCACCCTCAAGCGAATGGACTTGTAGAAAGATTGCATCGTACTCTGAAGACAGCAATAACAGCAAGAGGAAATAGTCAACAATGGGTACAAGAATTACCAACAGTATTAATGGGATTACGCACAGCCATTCATAGAGAAACAAACTACAGTCCCACTACAATGATATACGGCACCTCATTACGATTACCGGCAGATATTTTCGCACCGATAAAGTCAAACACTGAAGACCCGTTATTCTTACGTCATTTAATGGAATCAATGGAATCGCTTAATGAGCATGTCACTGCAGATGCATCAATGCGACACCGCATGACCAACACCTACGTACCGAAACAGCTATCTACATGCACGCATGTCTTTATGCGTGTAGATCGCGTGCGGAAGTCTCTTACACCGCCGTACGAAGGCCCGTATGAAATTATAGAGAAATACGACAAGTATTTCAAGATACGATTACCCAACCGAGAAGCAGTGGTGTCATTGGATCGATTGAAGCCTGCTCACGTATTACAAGTAGCCACAGATGAAAAGATGGAAGATGTCCCATACATTACTCGCTCCGGAAGGACAGTTAAACCTACAAGAAACGTACGGTTTTTTTGAAGGGGGATACTGTGGGACAACGCATTCAGCTAGCGTATATCCGACCTGCACAACAGGCGGAACACTGGCTGGTGAGAGTCTATGATGACTACCACAAAAAGTATGTAAAACTTACATGTCAATTCGTTGTGATGAGAATTTAGTGTGTAAAATATATTGTATATTGATTCGCAAATTGTTATTTAATGAACACGTATATTAGGTACCCATAGACGTCAGGTCTTTGATGCGTAGTTCGCATGTGGCGATTTCAGATCCCGCCACAGCGGGATCTGCCGCGAAAACTATCCTGATGCCTTTGCAAAGAACCCAAAATAAAATTATTAAAACCCTATACCATTATCATTATCTTACTCCAACTAAAATACTATTTGAAAAAACTAAATTATTAAATCTCACACAAATATACACATGCGGCATCTGCATTCTAATTAAAACAATCACCACAAACAGCATACAATCCAATTTACAATTACACAAAAAAACAATATGACACACCCTAAGAAATAAAAATAAATTACAACGAAGAAAAGCTCGTACTAACTATGGTAAAAAACCATATTTTTCGAAGGAGCACAGCTGTACCTGCCAAATGACGTAAAAGATTGTAACAACATTAACTCATTCAAAATGAAATTAAAATCATATTCATAAAATGTAGTCATACCGCTTAACTATCAATTAATGTTAGCAACTTCTTACCTACCTAATATTTGTTTGTATAACTTCACCAACACGCACCTGAGGCAAAATGTATTTCATTTAAATTTAAGCAATTACTTTTTTTTTTTTTTCGCTGAGAAATGCTTTATGCATCCCCGGCTCGTGGGGGACGAGTCGGGGTATGTGGGACTCCCTGTCGTAGTGACAGTATACCCACTAAAACTCAGCGGTGTTCCCGCATCGTCGTGATGGGAGGGTCATGGGAAACCGGCTCAGCCTTTACATCCACAACCCTCCCGACGCATGCCCGCCTAGCTGGGGGGCTACGGGAATGGCCGGGAACACCTGGCCATTCCCGTCCGGCACTGGTGGAGGCCTGTGCAATACAGGCAAGGGTGCCCCCGCACCCGTTGGCTGGCCTCCACCTGGGAGGAGTCGAAGATGACTATCGTACTGACGTCTTCTTCGAACCCTCCTCCGCCTTCGGAGCGGCGCCGCGTCAGGGTCGTCCTCACGCGCGCGCTCCACCGCCTCCTTCTGGGACATGACGTGTTCGCAGAAGGAGCCGACTGCCGCCCAGGACCCCTCGTCCCTCAGCATGGCGTTAACCAAGCCGGGGAGCGGGGAGGTCCGGTCCGATCACCGCGACGAGACTGCGGCGCGGCTCGGACCACGACGGGCACACCTCGAGGGTGTGCTGTGGCACGTCCGCCCGCTGGGCTATGGCCCTTTGTGTGGAGGGACTCCTCACAGATAGGAGCCCCATAGAGGGAAATTCTTTAAACCTAACCTAACGTCCCCAACCCCCACACCCCGCACCTACCATCTAGCCGGCTGAGCATGTCATCAATCCGCTCCGCCTTTATGTGAAACACGACCTGCTTCGCGATAGAGGTGATGTGGCACAGAAGCAAGAACATGACTCGCGCCAACTTGTCCATATCTTGCCGTACCTAGCAACAACAGATAATACGGTTTTTAAGCTAAGTATAAGCTATAGAATATTACAATGTTATAGATTTTTTAAATGAAAAGGATTTTTCTATTCCAACTTCTACTAATATACGAGTACATACTAGTAGTTAAGAATTGAACAACAATTGCAACAATTGAATAATGTGAATCATAAATCAAAATTAAACTCAAAGCATTTATTTCAAATAAACCAATTACAGGTACTTTTGAATTGTCAAGAGGTTGGTCAGTCAGAAATATGAAGCTAGTTGCCCATTCCAACGCGTAGTAGGTTCCTATGGAGAAGAACGGGCAAGAAACTCCACGGACACTCTTTTAAATCAGAATATTTTTACAAAAAAGTGGTTACATCATTCATGTTGTAATTATACATGTGAGAAAGACGTAGAAAGACGTGCACATTAAAAGCGTCCGTAATAAAAAACAAAAACAATAAAAAAAATTAAATAAGCCGTAGCAGCTAAGAGATGATCAGTCCCCACTGACGGCGCCCGTTCACGAACATGACGCATGAATCAGCACCATTTAGCTCAACCATTTCGAAGGGAACTTGATCCAACTCACACGCCACCACCAGCGAGACATTTGAGTGAGCATGACATACTCTCAGCCGCCAGGGCACATTCAAGTCAATCAAAGACGTACCCAGTAAAAGGTAGCTGTAAAGTAGATACATAGTGCTCACACATGTGCTATGCAATTATATAATACTAAAAGACTGAATTTATACAATCTAATGATAGATTTACAATCTTCAGCAGCTCCAACAATATTTTTGAATGCTAATCAATTAGTTTATGCGCCCTTGTGGAGCTGGACCAGCGTTGAGCCAAGCACTTTTGTCATCGATGTAATCCCCCAACTTATAATATGCTTGGCTGCATAGTGTGCGTTTTATACAAGATTTAAATTTTGTTTCATTCAGTTGTAGTATGTGGGGAGGTATTTTATTGTAACATTTCAAACAGTACCCCATGAAGGATGAGTCTACTTTAGCCAGTCTGAAACCCCGTTGAATTAATTGGTCCCTATTTCTAGTCCTATAATTATGTCTATCACCTCTTTTACTGAAAAGACTTAGATTTTTCCTAACGTACATGATGTTTTCATAGACATATTGACAAGGTACCGTCATGATGTTAATATCTTTAAACAGTTCCCTTAGAGAATCGCGCCTGCGGAGGCCATATATTGCTCTGATGGCTCTTTTCTGCAGAATAAAAATAGACTCGATATCTGCAGCCCGTCCCCATAGTAAAATACCGTAAGACATGATACTATGAAAGTAGCTGAAATAGACTAGCCTCGCGGTACCTACATCAGTAAATTGACGGATTTTTCGCACAGCATATGCTGATGTTCTTAGGCGTCCTGCAAGAGATGTTAAATGAGGACCCCATTGCAGCCTTGAGTCGAGCGTGATCCCCAAGAAAACAGTTTTATCGACGAATTCTAATTTCTCCCTATTCAATACAATGTCACAATCACTACTTTTAACATTCGGTAAAGCAAATCTAATGCATTTAGTTTTATTCCCATTTAATACTAAATTATTAGCAGTTAACCAATTTTGGACCTGCAGTAGGGCGTTGTTTACGTCGTCAAGATTTGATGCACGTCTATATTTATCTTAAAAATTAGAGAAGTATCGTCAGCAAATAACACCATTTGTGGTTGGTTTTTTAATAAATGGGGTAGATCATTTACATATACTAAAAAGAGGAAAGGACCCAATATCGAGCCTTTTGGAACACCCATTTTTACTTTTAGACCGAGTGAACTTGCTGTTGTCTTTCATTTAAATACGATTTTACCAAACTGAGCGCAAGTTTACCTAGTCCGTAATGCTCAAGTTTCAAGTGTAAGGTTTCATGATTTACGCAGTCAAATGCTTTTGAGAGGTCACAAAAAATTCCTATGGAATCTTGGGCCTCCTCCCACGATGTAAATATGTCTTTTAATAAGGTGACACGGGCGTCAGTCGTACAACGTCCTTTGGTGAACCCATATTGCTGATCGTGTAAAATTTGGTTGGTGTTAAATTAACTTTTTTTCTGTGGCAACACTAAAGTTGACAGCTGATTTAAATTTGCCCTGTAATTTTTATTTTAAATAATTAGATTATTAGTTAATTTAAGCCCTAATTTCAATTAATCACTAAATAGACAGGGTAACTAAAGTGTATTACTTACAAAAACAACGTTTTATGTGGTATTAAAGTGTAAATTCTAATGTGGTTCGGTGACAGTTACCGGCGTAGGTGAAACTTGCATTGTCATCTCGTAAACAGGTACAAAACTTTTACAATTGATTATTATAGAACGTTTTCGTACAATTATCCCACTTGGTACTGATGTAATCATATTTGAACAAGTACAAGTCATCATTAAATTCACTTTTAGAAACATAAACATAACCTTATTCAAAGGTGACACGACTTCTTATCTTCTTATTTGACAAATTTTCAACTTTACCGCTGTAATTCGTTCATCCTATATTCTAGCTTTAATTTTTCTCTTTCGATCTCTGTTTTCTCTCCTTTTCTAATCATGATTATGACCCGTAAAGCCTATGCTCGCCAGGAAGAGGCTAAACTCAGCCAGGCTTTGAACGAACTCAAGGCTTCTAAGGAGTTGTGTGACCGATTGATGAAGGAAGCTGATGACAATGAAAGGGAAGTAATGAACTTGTTAAAAAGGAACCAAAACATAAAATCAGAAATGGCCCAGTTACATATTCAACACACTGAAGCCAGTGACGCCCGGGACAGGCTCCAGCTCATTGTAGACGGGTTCGACCAGTGCAGTTCTGAGTATGAGCTTGCTCTTAACCGCATACAGACTTTAGAAAAACAGCTTCATGAGGCAAACAATAAAGTTTCACAATTAGAATGCACTCAACATAACATCACTGCCTCGTTGAACCAAAGTCTGTTCGATGAGCTGGTGGTCATTGCCCCAAGTATGGTTTCTGCTGCAATTGAAATTCAACCCACAGTCACTATAGATCTGACATGCGAAGATAACATTAAATCTATCAACTCAAAAAGGGTGGTCAAATGTAGCAAAAATAAATTGAAAAAATATATAAGAATAAACAAGTATATTAGGAAAACTCAAAAACTAGTTAATAGACAGAAATTCTTCATTAAAAATGTAAAATTAAATAGGGAACGCCTTTCATTACTAGATAAACTGGATTATTATTCTCAAAAATGTAAAAACAATAATTTACAGTATGAAAATGACACTCAAAATTTAAATTTTGAAATAGATAATCTAAACCAAAAATTAATATCTATGACAAGTAAATACCAAATCTCAGAAAAGCAAATGAGGGAATACATGCTGGCAATGAATGAGTTAATAGCGAGTGCTAGCTCATGTTCCTGTGAGCGATCACAATCACTGACCAACAACAGCCCGTCCAATAGTCAGCCCTCACCGGCTTGTTTGACACCAGCATGTGATACTTCATTGCAACAATGTTATAGCACTGATGGTTCCCCTAAAACAACGAATGGTAAAGTAGAAACTCCTAACTGTGTAAAAACCCAAATAAATAGCAATATTGTTATATTTAGTGATGAAATTGGAAAAGACATGGGCCAGTTATTATCAAATATTTGCAAGGGACAGTCAGTTACCAATTATTGTATGCCTGGCTTAACTTATGTTGATATAGTGAAAAAGATTATTAGTTTAAATTTCCACCAGGATACAACGTTGATAATATTAATTAGTAACAGAGGAAATGTGACTCAGGACAGCCTGCTTCATTACATTAACAAACTATTTGAGCTAGACTTACAACAGATTGTTTTGTTTACATTTCCTTATAGTAAAAGTTTGCCACAGAAAGAAAATAATTTTAGGCACAAATTAAATGTAATGATCAATAATATGACATTACACAGTAATAATTTCCATGTTATTGACACTAACAAGTATGTTAGTAAATATTTATATGTGACAAAATACAAATTGTATTTAGCAAAATGTTTGAAAAGACAAATAGCTGTATCGCTATACTTTTTTTTAATTGATTTATCAGCCAAGAAATTGGCTAATAAAACTTTAGCTTCTATTGAGCAATTATCTGACATTTTCATTGATTCAGCCAAAAACTTGGCTACACAAGTTAACATTAATTTAAATTAGAAATTGAGACAAAAGAGAAAACCTCTTGCATAATTAATGGAAATAATTTAAATTTAAATACTAGTCTAAATCATCAAAATGTCAGAATAAGTTCTAAAACAGTTAACCTGGTGCACCAAAATATTCAAGGAATGTTAAGAAAAGACCTTGAAATTGAATTATTCATGAACTGTAACAACATTGATATTTTATGTATTACAGAACATTGGTTAAAAAGCCATCAGTTCATGTTTAATTTCAGTAATCACCAGGTTGGTAGTTCATTCAGCAGAGAAAATGCAATACATGGTGGCTCATTAATACTGTTAACTAAACAATTTAAATTCAAAGAACGTAAGGATATTGTAAGCCTATCTGTTGAGCGGACTATAGAAATAGCTTGTGTGGAGTTGGAGCGGCTAGTTGTATTGAGCGTGTACCGGCCTCCATCATCGATTTATGATTGCTTTGAGAGTATCATGGATGATGTGTTACAAAAGCTTGGAAAGTTAGGAAAAAAAATAATTGTATGTGGTGATTTTAATGTTAATTTATTAGAAGACTCATCAATGAGCCTAAAAATTCAAAATTTATTTCAGTCATATAACCTTAATAATTTATTTTTGGAGCCTACTAGAATAACCGCCACATCAGGTACATGTTTAGATAATATATTTACTGACATATTACCAATTAATAGAAAAATTATAAGTCAACTGGATTCTGACCACTGTGGACAGCTGATTACATTTAGTAAACAAGTTAAAAAAGTGACTAAGAGAGATATCACTGTAGTGCCAAAAACTGCAGGTCGCTTGGAGAGTTTTAAAAACAAACTTAATAGTAAATTACCCTACTTGCCTTATTGTGATGATCCTAATGAACTGTACAATTCCTTTTTTGCCATGTATTGTACAGAATTTAACTCAACTTTTATACCAAAGCAGATCTCAGTTGATGGTTCTGCAACTTTCAGTGAATGGGCAACTAAAGGGATATTTAAGAGTAGAATCAAACTCTTTGAACTGTATGAAGAAAGAAATTATAATAAAAGTAAAGAATTCTATCAATATGTTAAGAACTATTCCAAATTATTTAAACAAGTTTGTAGCGAAGCTAAGTGTCGATATTTAAGCTCTAAAATTAAAAATAGTCAAAATAAAATTAAAGCTACTTGGGAAATTATAAACAATGAGACTGGAAGAGACAAAAAGCGTAGTAGTGACTACAGCCTTAATATTAATAATACTGTTATTAAAAAAGATTTAGAAGTTGCCACAGTTTTTGAAAATTTCTTTGCAGATATTCCAGTCTCAACCACAAAATCTTTAAATTAACCACAAAATCTTTAAATTCTTCACCCACTGTTGCCGAGTCCCTATTGAAAGAAAATGTTGATATTTGTAACCATGAGTTTAATTTCGACTATGTTAGTGCTCGAGATATTATTAAAACTTTCAATACACTCAATGTTAAAAAAACTGCTGATCTATGGGGAAATTCCGTAGAGGTTGCAAAATGCATTATCAACACTGTAGCGCCTGAATTAGCAATTATTTTTAATAAATGTATTGACTGTGGTGTAATTCCTGACTTAATGAAGAGTAGTAAAATAATACCTTTGTTTAAATCGGGCAGCACATCAGACCCCACGAACTTTAGACCTATTTCTGTGCTTCCTACTTTTAGTAAAATATTTGAAAAATTGATGCTAGATCAATTGCAAAGACATTTTAATAAACATAAGTTATTAAACAGTAAGCAATTCGGTTTCACAAGGGGTCGCTCGACTTCCGACGCTGGTGTTGAGCTTCTTTCACATATTTTTGAGGCCTGGGAGGAGTCACATGATGCCCTAGGCATTTTTTGTGACTTATCTAAGGCTTTCGATTGTGTTTCTCATGATACATTGGTCAGGAAATTGCATCACTATGGTGTTAGAAACACTGCCTTGGATCTTCTTATTTCTTATTTGGATAATAGGATCCAAAGAGTGGACGTTAACGGCAAGCGATCTCCGGGTTCTATTGTCACTATGGGAGTTCCGCAGGGCTCAATTCTTGGCCCTTTTTTATTTCTCGTATATATTAATGACCTACCTTGCCTTATAAAGAACAGTCATGAAATAGTGTTATTTGCAGATGACACGTCACTTATATTTAAGCTTAAGCGACAACAGACAGTTATTGACGATGTGAATAATGCTCTCTCTAAAATAGTGCATTGGTTTAGTGTTAATAATTTACTTTTAAACGAGAAAAAGACTAAATGTATTAGATTTCTAACACCTAACGTTAAACAGGTGAAAACCAATGTACTAGTAAATGGGACAGAATTGGATCTTGTGGACACCACTGTGTTCTTAGGTATTACTTTGGATTCGAAGCTTCAGTGGGGCCCACATATAACCAAATTGTCGAAGCGGCTAAGTTCTGCAGCCTACGCGGTGTATAAAATCCGTCATTTGACTGATGTAGAAACAGCTCGATTAGTATACTTTAGTTATTTCCATAGTGTAATGTCGTATGGCATTTTGTTGTGGGGAAATGCAGCCGACTTTCAGGCTATATTTGTGCTGCAGAAACGTGCCATTCGAGCAATTTATAACCTAAGTTGTAGGCATTCACTGAGGGATAAATTTAAGGAAATAAACATAATGACAGTCGCGTCTCAATATGTTTATGAGAACCTGATTTATGTGAAAAAGAATATAAATCTATATTCTAAACACAGCGACATTCATAGCTTAAATACTAGAAACAAAGATTTATTTATTGTGCCGAGGACTAGGCTCCAAAAAATTAGTAATTCATTTAAGTGCCAAAGTATACGTTTTTACAACAAACTCCCAAGCCATGTCAAAGAACTGAGCCTCAATAAATTTAAATCATTTATTAAACAGAAACTATGTCAAAAAGGTTTCTATAAAGTTAAAGATTACTTAGACGACAAAAAGGCTTGGGACTAATTAAGCTACTCCAATGTACCCCAAGGAACAAACAATTATTTTAGACTATTTTAGACTACACGATACTATATGAGCATATAATTGTTGGATTATTTTATTTGACTGTAAGTCAATTTATTTTAATTTTGTTTTCATTTATTGTTGACATAATCTACTCTTTAAAATGTTTTTATTTTATGAGTTGTATTGCAATTTGTGGTGATGTAAATTATTTTAGCATAATAATATGCACTATTATATAGAATCAAGTTTTTTCAACTGAACAGACAGCTGTGCTGCTGGGGAGTTTGTTGCGCCACTTCTTCTTCCCAGCTTATGCACTAGGAAGTGGTGAAGGGTGGGCGTTTTTGGGGGACTGTCTTATGTAATTTTGACGTTCGAAAAGTGCTGATTTCTCAGCCTAGTTTGAATAAATGACTTTTGAATTTGAATTTAAGCATTTGATTGAGCATTACCTTTTCGAACACCTTGCTGAATACCGGCAGCACGGATACTGGTCTATAATTTTTGGTGTCTTTACTGTCCCCAGATTTAAAAAGGGGTATTAACCTTACTGTATTTCATAAAATCCGGGAAGTCTCCTTGATCCACGCACAAATTAAATATTAAAGCTAAGTATGGTGCTATAGTCTCGATTATGGATGTACAAACTTTGATAGATAATCCCCATAGATCTTCGGTCAATTTTATTTTAATTTGCTGAAAAGGTTTTATAGCTATCATAGGGTTTATATGTTTAAACTGAAATTCAACCGGGCAGCCTGGAACATTTGCTTTTAATAAATCTATTGAGACATGGGGTGAGAAATTTAAAGCTTCCGTCGTTTTATATGGTATATTAGTAAAGAAACTTACAAATTCTTGAGCTACTTCTAAGTTAGAGCTTATGACACCAGGTGAAGTCTCCAATGTGAACTCAGTGTTTCGTATTTTTTTCCTATTAGTTTCATTATTTATAACTTTCCAAACTGTTTTTATTTTCTGCTGATTTGATCTTGTTGCTAATATGCAGAGCTTTAGCTATCTTGCAGGTATTTCAAAAAATTTTGGAATATGTAGCAACATACTTGTTGAATAGAATAGAATAGAATAGAATATTCTTTATTATGTACACCATAAAAAATACAGATAAAAATGTAGTCATTTTACATAGGGTGACACAATGGGCGGTCTTATCGCTAAAAGCGATCTTTTACAGACAACCTTTGGATGGATTAAAGGGAGAAGGAGAGACAAATACTGCAGGTAGTCAGTGGTGTACCATTTACATACACAATAAATACATACATTCATAAAGCATACTCTTATCTATATATATATATATATATATATACATACAATAATAAACATGAAACAAGTTCAAGGAACTATATGTAATGATGATGTTTAAGGAGAGAGGAAGTGTTTTTTTACCAGAATTTTAAAAGTGGACATAGATTGAGCTCGCCTTATCGACACGGGTAAGGCAAAAGAAAAAGAAAGTTGAAAGTCTCAGTGTTAATGTAAAGCTTACGACCATACAGATTGAACAGTCTTTCCCTACTTATCCTAATACCTCTAGCTGCCCAGTCACTAAAAATAAAATTAGGGCAAATATTTATTGTTTTCTTTTCAAAAGTTTTATTGAATTCTGTGTGCACTAATGAAAAGAAACCCTCATACAATTTATTTGCATCGTCCATATTATGGCCCAGAGCATTTAACCTATTATTTAGGGTACCTACTATTGAATCTATTTAATTTGCCAGTTGTAATGGTCTAACTTAAAAGTTATCGTTTGTCCACTATGATCAGACGGCAAATAATTTACGATGGCTTTATCTAAATAATCACAATCGCAGAAGACATTATCGATACAAGTAGCAGAAGTTGGAGTTACTCTAGTTGGTTCTATAAGAACATTAGACAAATTGAACGATTTAAAAAGGCTTAATATTCTACTGCTATTTGAATTATTTTCCAGAATATTTATATTAAAATCACCACAAATAACTGCGGCTTTGTTACTTGATGCAAGTTTCGCTAGGACATCTTCCATTATTGACTCAAATTTTTAACAATGTATCACTATGACGTGAGCAACGAGTGGAACACGCGCTAACGTCACGGAGTCTGCGCGGCCGGCGCGGCGCCCGTGACCTATAGCGTCAACAGTGCGAACATAGACACCGATCGATCAATACACGCGTCGCATACTTTTGTCGGTCCAGTGATAAAATTATAACTAAACTTGATTAAAACAAGTACAAAATACATCGCATTTTTAATGTGCATGCATCCAGCACATAATTTGGTGACCCCGACGTGATAGGCGAGAAGCGTAATAACAATACCGATGAGACTACAAAGCGTCAAGTCGACGAATTCTGCACGTGTCGCCTGCAAAAGAACAACGTGACCTGTTGAACAACGAGTCGCGACAAGCTGTGCCTTCTGGACCTGGACGAATTTCCACGACAACAACTCTGGGATCGCTGATCTAAATTGCCAAAATTCAGGAAAGTCCTGATCAATGATGTGGTGAAGTGATCTTTCTTAGTGTTGTTCGTAAAGGAAGTAGCCATCTTGGAGGTAAAATAATTATTCATTTTTATCGCTGCGAACTTCAATTTGCTTTTTGTGTGACGGTGTTTCGTTTCGTTTGCATTCTTTTCCGTTACTAAAAGTAACGACGAATTTCGTACCTAATACATAAACATAGGTACCTACTTACGCATCAAATTCATACTTTTTCTCACACAATTTACTGTGCTGTTTTCGTGCCTAGCTTAGGTATAGTTATATTACGGAAAAATAAGCAATTATTGCAAGATATTGCTTCGTAATTAAATTACCCGCTTACAAGTTGCGCTTATTTTGTTTGAGTGCACGTTTTATTGGGCAAGACATTGCTACCTACTTTACGTTTCAGTACATCACTGAATAAATTAATACATTTTCATTAAATCTAACTATAAAACTATCTGCGCTATGATTGCTTATTTTTGTCTAGCGTCTTGCTTGAGACAATAACAACCTACTTCTTATTACTTACGTTGGAAGTAATCTAATTCCTTTGTTATCTAATTTATAACAAAGACGATCTTTCTCTTTTGCTTACTACATAATTTTATAACACAAACCCTACTTAGAGTGTTCACACTATCTACCTAATACTCTAACGTAAACATTACAATCTTCTACCTGCAACTTATTGAAATATAAATAAATAAACTTCCCGATATTTCAAACTGTGATAGGCATTTATCCACACAGTAAATTCATTTGTATTCGCCGACTATTCCAGATTTGGAGATTCCACCAGAACGTGAAATTTGCGCGATTGTTACCGCGCATGAGCGACTGGGTGATAAGCAGAGTAAGCTAAACTGAAGGTGACGCTGACGCTACCAGCCTGCACTCGCTGCGCTCCGGGCTCGTCTGGTTGGATTGTCACAGGATGTACGAAAGTAAACGAAGATTGTTCAGTTCAGTTCCATCTAGGTTGACGGGTTTTCTCTCTTGTAGTAGCGGTGCTAACATTGGTATTTCCGGAAATTGAATTATCGGTAGTCTAGGAAATGTTATCTTTTTACCCATTAGCTGGTGTTTCTTCAGGAATATCTCCTTAATTCGCACCTCACAGTCATCATCCATAGTAATTATGTATGTTCCTGTAATACTATGACGGGTTATTTCATTTTCACAGTATTTCGTGAGTAATTCGGTGGTTTTAGTGAAGAGAAGCCATCGGTTTGATTGTATGGGCTCTATTAATATCTCATTAATTTCGACTGGAACTAGGTGACAAGAGGTGGTATTGGCCTTGAATTTCAGCAGGTCGGCGACGCAGCTATCTTCTACAGGTAGGTGGCTATCTCTTTCATAGCACAGAAAGCGAGCTTCGTCGATTTCAGAACATGGCTGGGATAGAGATTTGGTTTTCAACCCTTTCACTAACAGGTAGGGGTATTTAGGCAGTATAAGGTGCGTTTGGTTTAGGGAATTAATAACAGGTAAGGGAAGGACTTTATAGTAAATATATGTTTCTTTTCGAACCAATGGAACATTCATAATAAACGTTATCTGATTTTCTTTTAAATATGTTTTCAACTATATGCTTTATTCAATCTTAATTAGGTTTTCAGGGTTTACTGGGTATACAAGTTTATCAGATTTTTCTATAATCATTAGCAATTTTAACAATTCATCGCTATCTAAAATTGACTGATGTAATATTTTTAATTTACTAAAAGCTACCGCAGTTTCAATCTCATCCAGTTTTATGTAGAGCATTTGGAAATTGTGTAAAAGTGAATTATATACATTAATTAAGTCGTTGTCAATTCGTTGCATTCTCGTTTCATTTAAAGATTCCTTTATTTCCCAAATGGCTTCATCCAACTGTATGAAATTATTATCGGTAGTGTTTGTAAGGTTCACGAGGGCATCCACCATTTTGGCAACCAGAGTAACTTTCTTTAAAACAACATTATGACTATTCTTTATTTCCGTAATTAGTTTATCATACTTAATCGCCGGTTTATCATACTTACTTTAAAATTCCCGGTAACAAATTTAATCAATGAACCAATAGGATTTATTAAGCCTCTTTTCATTATTTTTGAAGGAACGAGCTGGTGGAATTTTTCAGCAGTTAAATTCTTAATGTGTTCTACTTGTGTTCTTGTGTCCATGAAGTCTGATCTCAAATCCCTTTCGTTAACGTTATTCTGAACCCGCATTTTCAACTCAGTATATCTATTTGAATTAAACTCTAAATCATCATATAGTAAACTTAAATCTAAAACCTTAATTATAGTCCACTTATCGTAGGTAACAATCGCCTGTCCCTCCTTGATAGATGCAGCTGAAGGTCCTGGGTCCTGAGAACTTGGACCAGGAGAAGGACGAACCTGTGAAGGGCGTTTGATGTCTTTAACATGTACTTTCGATTTACGGTTTCGGACTATTACTGGTGCTACATTTCTAAAAATATCTCCGGAGATTCGCGCTTTCTCATAACGCGGTTTATCTTTGCTCCTCCTAGTGTTCACGCCTTTTATAAATACTACGTCCTCGTCTTGTATATTAAAGTCTTGTTCCCCTCCGCGTCTCTCTCTACTAGCTTCCTTTTTAGCTATGATTTTATCTGTTAGGTACTTATAAAGGTACTTCGTTCGCTTAACATGCTCGCTCACTAACTGTTGTGTGTAGTGTTTATCGAAATTGACGTTAAATGTACTGGAAGCCTCCGTATGACCGAAGAGTACCTCAAATGGCGTGAGGCCTGTGGTGGAATGTATAGTGTTATTATATGAAATCACCGCATATGTCATGACGGACGCCGCGTCTGTCATTTTGTGTTCATATTCCGCCAAACGGTAGATTTCTAGAATAGTGGAGTGGAACCTTTCTATGAGTCCCATTGAGTTTGGGTTATGTGGCGTCCCTATGTGAAGGTCGATCTTATAAAAGGTCATCGTATCTCTCATTAAAGCGTTATTAAATTCCGTGCCAGGGTCTGAGCTAATTTTTTCGGGAACACCATAGAATGAAAAATACCTAATAAGAGCTCTAATAACTTCAGGTGTCGAACGGTTTGCAATCTCTATTGCTTGCCCTACTTTGCTAAACGCATCTATAATAGTAAGGAAGTATGTGCCCTTTATAGTAAATAAATCGATAAAAAGTTCCTGTAAGGGTTTCATTTGAGTCTGTGTTAACTGTAATACTGGTTTTAGTGGTTTTCGGTCGTATTTCATTTGTTTACACGCGTCACATGCGTTAATCAGCGTCGCTACGGTAAGATCCATATTAGTCCAAAAATAGGTACGTCTTAAGTGTACCAAAGTTTCCTTAATACCCCGGTGGCAAGTTTTGCCATGGTGGTATTTTAGGACTATGTCCCGTTGTTCATTTTCGTCCTCTACATAAATTACTCTCATAGTGCATTCAAAAAACTTCACAGTACCCTTTTTAAAAAGCGTTATAACAGCTTCCGTAAATTCTTTACGATGGGTTTCGTCCTCAAAATAAATGAAATGTTTTACTTTTGGTCTGGTACATTTTATTAAAAATTGTTTTATTAGGTCCGGTCTCCCAACAGGTAAATGGACTTCCAAAACTCTCTGCTTGTACCTCGAAAGGTCCTTAACAGCTGTTTCGTTTCGGTTCCATATGTGGATAAGAATTTGGTTAGGCTTATTATCTATTGCCTCGCTCAGATTGGGAATGCCGTCTGTTTCCGTGTCTACCGCTGAGTGAGCAGTTTCAGTACTGCTGCTCATTGGTCTTTCCGAAGCTGTGGTGGTACTGCTAGTTGGGCTTTGTACTGAAAATGGGGATCGAGGTCTATTTTTGTCTATTGAGGGAATGCTCAAGGTTGCTTCTGAATCCGAAGAAATCAGGATCGGACTAGCGCTACGTTCCCGTGAGGCTTCCCTGTTATGTTGCCTACCTAGTCTTTCAATGTCACCGGTTAACTCTTGAATATAGTCTTGTAACCGCTCACAAGTAGATAACAACTACATTAGCTTTCATGGATTCGTTCCCATCTTTATCGAGGGCGTTAAGTTTTATACGCGACAGCGCATCGGCGTTGCTATTTTGCGACCCCTTTCGATAGAATATATCATAGTCAAACTCTCCCAAATGTAGTTTCCACCTGGTGAGTTTACTATTTGGCTCTTTGATAGAATTTAGCCAGGCCAGTGGTCGATGGTCGGTGTAAATGGTAAACTTCCTACCATACAGGTATGGGCGAAAGTGTTTGGCTGCCCATACGATTGCCAATAACTCTTTCGATAGTACTGTACCGAGTTTCAGGATCGTTTAAAGTCCTGCTAGCATATGCAATCGGCTTGTCACTACCAATGGGTCCCTGGGAAAGGTCAGCGCCTAATGCGTAGTTTGACGCATCTGTAGTTAACACGAAAGGCTTTGTGAAATCAGGGAACTGTAATAGGGGGGCGTTGACTAATAGTTCTTTACATTTTTGAAAGGCCGCTACATATTGGTCTGTAATTTCCACTTTAATTCTTTTCTTTAAACTAAATGTCAAGGGCTGCGTAATCTTAGAGAAATCCCGTATAAACTTCCTATAATATCCTACCAAACCAAGAAAGCTCTTAATTTCAGTGGGTGTTTTCGGTAGTGGGAACTCTAGTACCGCTCGAATTTTATCGTCGTTTGGCTTAAGGCCATTTTTTGTTATTCCGTGTCCTAAGTAAAGAACTTCTCGTCTAAAAAATTCGCATTTGTCCAAGGTGACCTTAAAATTGGTTTCCCTTAGTCGATCAAATATTTTTCGTAATTTCTCCACGTGTTCTTGAAGGCTAGAAGAGTACACGATGATATCATCAAGGTATACTAAGCAATGTATACCTTGAAGACCTCTGAGCACATTGTCCATAGCCCTCTGAAAGGTGGCCGGAGCTGTCTTAAGGCCAAATGGCATCCTAGTGAATTCATAATGTCCTGACTGAGTGGTGAAAGCGGTTTTATGTTGATCGGCTTTATTTACCTCTACCTGGTGATATGCGCTTGCCAAATCAAGCGTAGTGAAGTAAACTGACTTTCCTAGTTTATCAAATAGATCCGTTACGTTGGACAAAGGGTATTTGTCATCTATCGTTATTTCGTTAAGCCGTCGATAGTCAATCACCATCCTAAACTTATTTTCGCCAGAGGCATCTGCCTTTTTGGGCACTAAATGTACCGGGGCACTCCACGGGGAGTGTGATTCTTGGATGACGTTGTCTTTGAGAAGTTTATCTACTTGTCGCTGTATTTCTTCGTTTTGAGTAGGAGGGTGTCGGTAAGGCCTCACATAGATCGGGTCTTCGTGCTTCGTTCTGATGTTGTGTTTTACATGGTTTGTAAAAGAGAGCGGTATATCTTCGCATTAAAATATATCTCTGTACTCGTAACAAAGTCGTTCTATACATTCTAGTTCCTCTCGATTCGTGTGGTCTAGACGTAATTTCGATAAATTTTGTTTAAGTAAATCGTCTATGTCAAAATTGTCAGAGATGTTGTTAACCTCACATTTGTCGCAATGGTATTCCTGAACTTGTAATGGTTTTGAAAAAGTCAAAGTTACCTTTTCTTGAGAAGCATTTTGTATGATTGTATGCGCAAATGAATTGGCGCACCTAACTATTGCTGTGGGCATTCGCACGTCCTTTCCAAACTCAATAAAATCTATTATTCCGTCACCATTTTGCAAGTCAGTCGGTACTTTCACACGTGTTTCGGATCGGGGTTCTAGACTTATTTCGTATGGGGGGTTGTAGATTATGGGTATATCTGTGTCACGCGTTCGCAACACTTGATTTTTCATATCTATTGTCGCATCAAGTTGTTTTAATAGATCTGATACTATTAAGCCGTCGTATCGGCTATCTACATTATAGACGTAGAACTTATGTTTGGATGTACTTTTGAATGTTTTCAAAAGGGGAATGTGTATGACTTCGTCATGTCTGCTCCGCGCGTGAGTGCTTATGACCTCAAATGGTTCATAGTATTTATAATCAGAAAAAAATTGAGAAGCCTTTGCTGGACTTATGAAAGACCTAGTACTGCCAGTATCAATCATAAAACGTGATCCTATTTCTGGGATTTCTATGTGTGGTAGCTTTAATATACCAACACAATTTAATTGAACTACTTCGGGTGGTCTGTCTTCGAGGCTGGTTCGGGAAAATTTTTATTTTCCAAATTTTCCGGGTAAGTGATAGCTAATTCTGGTGACTCCACCAAATAATTATCAACGTTTTCAGTATTCCCTACGCATTAATTGTATGAATAATTTTCATCGTAACAAGCTTGGGCGTTATAGCCGTCGAAATCATCTAACTCATTACTATAGAACACGTTATTCATATCCGGTGGATTAGATAACATGTTTTGTCTCAAGGGGGCTGCTGTACGCATAGATACATCAGTGTTATATTGGGGTTTCTGGACTTGTGGTTGTGGGGGAATGCCAAACCAGAACTGATTTGGTTGGTTCATAGTGAACCCAGGTGATGGTCTATTAAAGTTTTGAGGGGGCCGAAATCCTTGCTGCTGGTAAGGGTTACCGCCGAATCTGAAACCTTGTTGATAAGGGTTACCTAACCTGAACCCTCCTTGTGGGTTTTGTGGTACCCCAAATTTAAAATTTTGCTGTGTCATTTGGTTCTGGTTACTAAACCTATGGCCAGAGACAGGGTATGGCTGAGTGAATTTATTTTGAGGACAAAAATTAGGTTTGAACCCTACATTCTGTGGAACCCCAAATTTAAAATTTTGTGCAGGGTTCGTGTTCTGGGCAAAAATAGGCTTAGAACCTTGAGGCCCTTGAAAGGGTGACAGCTGTTTAAAATTTTGTTGCTGCTGTGGTGGGTTTGATTTCTTATTTTTGGCATTATATTGAAATAGGAAATTCACTTCTTCTGTTACAATACTCAGAGCCTGCTCCAAGGTTGTGCAGCCTTTGAGACGTGCAATACGTATCATGTCCTCGGGTAAGTTATACAAGAAAACATTTAGAGACGCTTCATCATAGATAATCATCTTGGCTCGTTTCAAGTTAACATCTGCAAGTCTATTAACCTTTGACATAAGGGTGCTTTGAACTTGTTGCACCCTGTTACAAAAATCTGAGTATGATTCTCCTTGTTTAATTTTTAAAGTGTCTAACTCAATCGCAACACACTCTTCCGACCGCGGGTCACCGAAATGTTGGATGAACAACTCCTTTACACTTAGCCAGGTATCTACGTCTTCTCTTTCACTGAGTAGAGCCGCAGCTTTCACAGCGATCCTACTCGTAATCGCTTGAAACACATATAAATCTTGGGCCGGGTTTTCCTGGCCTCTAAAACGCGTACTGACATATTCACACTTACTTATAAATAGGTTAAGCAATTTTTCCTCCCCTTCAAACTTGGGGATGATACACAAAATATCTTTCGGAATGATTTGGATTTCCGCCATAATGTTTACACAAAATTAGAGCAATAAAATGATTAATAAACGAAAATCAGTTAACACTACCGTTATTCTAGCGATTTGGTCCAAAATAACATTATATACTTAATACAGCCCAAAGGAATAGATTGGGAAGAGACGGGAAGTGAAAAAGTTTACTCACACGCCGCTCCGCTCCATATCCTCCAAGGATAGCTGCTTTGAAGATCCTAGACGCACCGCCGTGTCCACTCACTTATTTATTTGGTCCGAGGATATCCGTGTCCTGGATCCGAAGCCGCACCACGACCGATTTTGTGCCGAAAGCAACAGCCTGCGAATAGGATCTATACGAATATCCTACCGGCTGCGCCAGTAAGATTTTGGTGACACGCGAGGATTAAAAAAATACCATAAATTAATACATTTATTGTACCGTTTACAATTGAATCTTAGAATCGACTGAATATAATTAATTAATATTTTAAGACGGACACTCGCAGGCACCGTCTTATAGTAGAGACAAGTCATAACATCCCTTTGCTGTGTCAGCGTCTAGAGACGCACGGAGACAACATCGCGTGGGCGAACAGTGGGAATAGGGTGCATAACTAGGTACTTACCTCACTAAATAATAATGTCGGACGATATTAAAAAGCTTAGGCAGTTTCGTAGTAATATAAAGGGTCGAATGACTATATTCAAAAAACATATCGAGTTGTTAAAGTCAATTGATCCAAGTCAAATTACAAAATAACAGCTTTCCGAATTACAATTAAAGTTAGAAAGATTCCAGGCATTGTTTTCTCAATTTGATGAACTTTAATCTAAAATTGAAGCATTGGATCTTGAATCTGAAGGTGAGCTTGACGAAAGAGAATCATTCGAGGAAATATTTTGTAATTTAATTTCATGTGCACAACTAATAATTGAAAATGCATCACAGGCTCAAAGCGCTTCTGTTCATTGTAACAATAATGTTGATGTGCAGTCTGACTGCAGCGGTTCATCCTGTAAAAATAATTTGAATATTAAATTACCAACTATAAATCTTCCAAAATTTTATGGCAACTACTTGAAGTGGCTTGAATTCCGTGACACCTTTGACTCATTGGTAAATAAAAATAAATCTATTCCGGAAATAAATAAATTCCATTACCTTTGGTCTTCACTGGACAGTGGTGCTGCACTCGTTATAAAATCGGTTGAATTTACTGCTGAAAACTATATGCTGGCATGGAAACTCATGTGTGATAGATATGATAACAAGAGATTATTAAAAAACCAAAACCGCAAAGCCGAACACACCGGTGTACATCTCCCGCCTGCATTATACCACTAAGGCGGAGGACATCATGGAGTACGTGCGCCAAAAGACGAGGTACACGCCGAGGGTGCAGATACTAGAATCGCACCGGAACGTCAATTTCAAGGCGTTCGTCGTTCGTGTACCGAACTGCTATCTGCCCCTCGTCATGGAAGAAGACTTTTGGCCTCAGGACGTGGTGTTCCGTCGCTTCCGCGGACAAGTTCCACACGACAGCACTAATTCAAGATAGTGCAAAGTGAAGTGCTACTAACATAGTCTAAGCTTTATTTATTAACACAAGTTTTTTGCTTATATTAAAATATGTATGTTTAGGTTAAGGTATTTTTCTATGGGCCTGTGTCGCCTGAAATAAATGGTATTATTATTATGTAGGAGGTGTTGCCATTGACGTCACACGAATGAAGAAAACACGTGGATGCTTTTCAGGCGTTTATTTCAGCAGATGAAGTTTACAGGTTTACAGGTTGTGGCGATAAAGTTATGGATATTTATAAAGGCGCAGTCCCGTACAGCCAAGTCAGCTAAGACGAAGGCGGGGGACGTAGTCCTCTAATCCAAAAATTATAATAATATATTCCCTCAGGATCGTACTAGTTAGCAACTATCAGGGGTGTTCTGTGTGAACTTTCCAATTAGGACGAGGATCCACGGATGCACCTTAAGCTGCTAGTTGGGATTTAGCTTAATTAATTTACAATATTCATCGAAGGTCATTAAACATTGGAGACTCTTAACACCGCGATTCAGAAACGTGACGTAAATACACAACGCCATCTAGTTGTGGCCCGCGGAACTTTTACAAAGAACTTTTGCATGATTGTTAAACCACTGCTTCTAATGAATCTATTACATGTCAGGATGCGTAAATAGTAAAGAATAATAAGTTTAACGTTTGTTACAATCTCCCCCTCAGTCCTCAAAGACGTCTCGGCGTGAAGGACTGGATAATGGGTGGTTATTGTTTCCTTGGACGTCCACGTCCTCGTTTGGTTCCAGGCAAAGGCTTGCTGGCAACAATCTCCTTTCTAGAGCGTCCTCTTCCTCGAAGTGGTCGCACGGGTTCTGGAACTGTTTCAAGGCTTCCACCATTATATGGAGTCAAAGCGGAAACATGATAAAGTCCAATTGAGTTAGTAGGATCATTTGGAGAAGCTACTGTAAAAGAGGCAGGACCATGTTTATTGAGGATGACATATGGTTCATCTCTACGAGGTGCAAATTTTGCGGTTACGCCTTGAGCTCCCTTACTAATGTAGGTTGACAAGTACCAAGTCACCGGGTTGATACCACAGTATCAACCCGGTGACTTGGTACTTGTCAACAGCATACGTTGTACTTGTTAACAGCATATGTTGACAGGCATAGGCGTAAACATCCACAGATGTTTACGCCTATGCCTGTCAACATATGCTTTGCGTGTCTCCTCCTTCATTTCTTGCACTTCTCTTGCCTTGATTAAGGTTTCTGCTAGCTGCACAAGTTTCGGAGTTATCTCTGGTATTATATTTTCAGAAATTACTATATTTCGGAAATCAACTTCATTATCTCGTGGAGACCTTAGTTCTCTTCCGAACGTCAAATACGCCGGGGTTTTACCTGTTGTAGAACCGTTAGTACTGTTCATAGCAAAACGAATCACCGGCAAAAGTTCTGACCATTTATTATGTTTTCCTCCTTGTACCATTATAGCCAACTGTGTCTTTAAGTCTCGATTCTTACGTTCGACAGGGTTAGCTTCAGGGTGATACAACGGGGTATACTGGTGTTTTATGTTCAGACTGTACATGACTTGTTGCATTACGGCACTCACGAACTGAGTACCATTATCGCTTATTAGTCGCCGTGGCACCCCATATCTTAGAAAAACCTCGTTGATCAGGGTCATTGCACAGTTTTCAGCGGTGGCGGCAGCTAAGGCGAAAAGTTCCACCCATCGGGTAGCTATATCCTCAACGATGAATATCCAAGTCTTTCCATCTTCGGTTTGCGGTAAAGGTCCAAACAAATCAAAAGAAACTACTTCAAATCGTTGGCTCATAGTTGTGGTTTGAAGTAAGCCAGCCGGTTTCTGATTAGAGGGTTTATAACGTTGGCACTCCAAACAATTCTTCACATAGCTTGCAACATAGCTACGCATTCCACTCCAATAGTATCTATTGCCTATCTTCTTATAAGTTTTCTCAGCACCATAGTGTCCTGCTAAAGGGTCGTCATGGTAAGCACTCAGAACGTTTGCCCATTCATGACTGGGTACCACTAGTTGAGCATCATCAGCTTCGGAATCAGGATGTAATCGGTATAGCATACCATTATTCATTAAGTAACCTTTGTTACTCCAGTATGCAGCATCCTCTGTTCCGTTAGTCTCCTCGAGGGCTCCTATTATTTTCTGAATTTTGGTATCCTACATTTGTTCCTCTCGGATTTCCTTGACACTCCTCGTAGGCATATCTATGATTATAGAACATATCTCACAGGTAGAGTTATCTTCACAACATGGTGGTCTTGATAACGCATCAGCCACGGTATTCAATTTACCAGACTGATAATCAATATTCGTGATGTTGAATGATTGCAGTTGTAATGCCCATCTAGCCAAACGTCCCGTTGGCGATTTTAGGTTCATTAACCATTTTAGAGCTTGGTGGTCGGTTACCACAGTCACAGGTTGACCTTCGACATATGCTCTAAATTTATTTAATGACCATATTACAGCTAACGCTTCTCTTTCAGTGGTGGAGTAATTTCTCTCAGCTGACGTGAGCAATCTACTCGCATATTCAACGGGATGTTCATCCTCCTTCTCCCCCTGGACCAGAACTGCTCCAAGCGCGTAGCCACTGGCATCTGTCTTGAGGGTATAGGGCTTTGTTTCGTCTGCCTGCCGCAGCACAGGAGCGGTAGTTAACCTGGTTTTAAGCGTGTTGTAGGCGTCTTCCTGTTCAGTATTCCATACCCAACGAGCTTCTTTCTTGGTTAATTTTGTAAGGGGTTGCGCTATAGCGGAGAAATTATCAATAAAACGGCGGTACCAAGAGCACATTTGTAGAAAAGATATAAGGTGCTGAAGATTCTTGGGTTTTGGCCTCTCTAGGATAGCTTTTGTTTTGCCTGAATCTGGTTTTAGTCCTTCAGGCGTTATGATGTGGCCTAAATATTTTATCGACGAGCAGAAAAATCTACATTTATCTTTGTTTACAGTGATGTTGTTCTCGCATTCTTTGTAGTACGTCCTTCAGGTCGGAGAGGTGGCTTTCAAATGTGCTGGAGAATATAAGCAAGTCGTCGAGATAAGCCAGCATGTTAACATGTTCCAGGGTAACACGGAATCTATCGACAAGTCGCTGGAAGGTAGCCGGTGCATTGCGTAAACCAAATGGCATTCTTTTGAATTGGTAAAGACCGAAAGGTGTGATGAACGCAGTTTTCTCTTCATCTTCTTTCTTGATTCTAATTTGCCAGTAACCAGATTTTAGGTTGAGTGAAGTCATGAACGGCGTTGGCTTCGCGGCGTGCAGCAAGTCATCTATTCGTGGAATAGGGTAAGTGTCGGGCACAGTGATCGCATTTAAGCGTCGGTAATCGACACAAACTCTAACCTTTCCATTAGGCTTCGGTACCATAACCACTGGCGAAGCCCAAGGCGAAGAGCAAGGCTCAATAATAGCCTTATTCAACATTTCGTGTAATTCGGTTTTAAGGATATCCTTCTTTGTTTGGGATAATCTGTAGGGAGGCACAGATATTGGAATATCGTTCTTTGTTACGATACCGTGTTCTCCAAGCGAGGATGGTTTATTGTTATCAATAAAAATATCTTGGTACTCTACTAGCATTTTATTTAAAATATCCTTTTGTCCATCATCTATATTGACACTACAGAAATGATAAGCACCATCGGAGTCTGTAGGATCGTTTGCCCCAGGAAAGAGTTGACATGAATGCGGTGATAAGTAGACTTCCGCTTCTTTCACATTCCTCTCAGCATCCTGCATCATAAATTCCGCGAAAGCAGGTTGGTAACCATCAAAGACCCTTTTTGTTTTCTTAGCAGGTGACAGTTCGAGTGGTATCAGCTTATAGCTTGAGGGACTCTGGGGAAGAGCGGCAGCATTTGAGGATGCAGTAGCCGTTGAAGGCACCCCGGGAAGAATGGCAGCACTTGAGGTTGCAGTAATCATTGAAGGCACCTCTTCTGTGACATCGAACCCATAACTAACATGTTCGAAGGTTACGAAGTCTTCCTCATACAACTCGTAGGTCGCCTGGGCATCGATGAATTCCCAGGTAAATTGAGGAAGATTTATGATCATTTTTGCATCTTGCATAAACCCCACGCCCAATAGTGTTCGACTGTCCCTTGAGTTAGGCAGTACAATGAAGCTTGTCGATATGATGCGGTCTTCCAACTTGACAGGAACTGTTATCTTCTCTACCCGTTGAATTTTCCCTATGCCGTCTGCCAAAGTGACTCTTACTGTTTCTTCATAAAACTTGTGTCCTTTGTTCATCAACTCTTGATATAGTTGGTACGATGCGATGTTGGTTTTTGCACAAGTATCGACGTATGCTGTCCCTTTAATGCCATCTATCTCAATGAACACGATGGGTCTGTTTCTTACGTCCGATTGGACATTAACCGGGCAAAAACTTAAGCTTGCCGATGGTAGTGAGCGTTGTTTATTTGCTTTGCATGTTGGGCAGCTGCTACGGACTACGCCAGGTGTACCACAGCCATAACATGACACTCTAGGTGTGGATGGAGATGGAGCCTGCAACGTTTTGGTAGGAGCTACAGTTTTAGGTTGGCCCTCAGGAACTTCATTAATTGACCCAGTTGCCCCTAATTCCTGCTGCTTCTTTTTCAGCTTCCTACACTGTTCGGTAGCATGGCCTAGGAAATGACAGAACCCGCACTTTAGCTTCAGCTTCGAGTCCGGTTTTTGCTTAGGATCCCTGCGCTCGTCCCCGTCGTCTTATCAAGCCACATTAGTTCGACGCCCCGAGCAGCCTCTAATAGCTCATCATAACTCTTTACGGAATTGCGTGGGACCTTATCACGTATTCGGTATTTCAGGTTCGGGAAGTTGAGCAAACAGCATTCGCTTATGTGCCACGAAACTTTCCGTGGTCGTGCGAAAGTCTTGCTTCTCCATCACTATCTCTTGGTATATGACATAGGCTGGCTTCTTAGGAGCAAAAGCATGACGAAGACGTTCTTTAAACTCTGCCCATGTGGAGACCTGTTTCTTTATTCCCTGCCACCACACTGCAACTTCACCCTTGAGGAGCAGTGGTAATCCAGTGAGCGCTTCTGCATCACTAACGTTTTCCAAGTCCTTGAAAACTGTCACTGCCGCCAAAAATGCTTCGGTCACTTCGGAGTCCTTGGTTCCGTCGAATTCAGCTTTGCAGGAGGTGAACGAGCCGTGTCTTCCTGGTGAAAGTTTGGACAGCAGTGCCTCGAACTGAGCGTCTGACATGTTCACCGACATCTCTGCTTTCCTTGTTTTGGTAGCTGCTGTTGTGATTCGTCCGGTACGTGTGACGTACTTCGGTTTGTCTTCGTGCCCCACGTTGGGCGCCAGATTGTAGGAGGTGTTGCCAATGACGTCACACGAATGAAGAAAACACGTGGATGCTTTTCAGGCGTTTATTTCAGCAGATGAAGTTTACAGGTTTACAGGTTGTGCCAAGTCAGCTAAGACGAAGGCGGGGGACGTAGTCCTCTAATCCAAAAATTATCATAATATATTCCCTCAAGATCGTACTAGTTACCAACTATCAGGGGTGTTCTGTGTGACCTTTCCAATTAGGACGAGGATCCACGGATGCACCTTACTGCTAGTTGGGATTTAGCTTAATTAATTTACAATATTCATCGAAGGTCATTAAACATTGGAGACTCTTGACACCGCGATTCAGAAACGTGACGTAAATGCACAACGCCATCTAGTTGTGGCCCGCGGAACTTTTACAAAGAACTTTTGCATGATTGTTGAACCACTGCTTCTAATGAATCTATTACATGTCAGGATGCGTAAATAGTAAATAATAATAAGTGTAACGTTTGTTACAATTATTATTACTATTAATAATAACCATTTGAAATCATTATTTAATTTTTAGCCCATCACAAAGGAATCACATAAATCTTTGCGTTATATGATTGACTATTTCACAAAAAATATACGTGCCTCTGTGACACAGTTATTATTCACATGATGGCCTCTAAACTAGATGGAGCCACTAGTCGCAAATGGGAAGAACATCGAAACAATTTATCGGTTTGTCCATCTCTTAATGAATTTAACCTATTTTTGCGAAACCGAGCTGATGTTTTAGAAACGGTATATTTCAGATCGGATGTTAAACCTCAGCGTTCATAATTATCTACAGACTAAATCTTTCGTATCTTCTAATAATACAGATAGGTCGACCAGTAAACAGTGTGCCATCTGCAAGCAAGGGCATTTTGTTCATGAGTGTGAAAAATTTAAAACTGTAAGTGTAGACTTGCGCCTGAAAGAGGTTGCTAAGCTTAAGCTTTGTCCCAATTGTCTTCGCGGTAGTCATAATGTCAACCGTTGTTTCCGAGGTTTTTGCAGATTCTGTCAGAAAAAACATAGTACATTGCTACATGAAAATAAAGAATCAAAGCAAACTAATAATATTGAAAATTCCAACTTACCCTCAACTTCTGGGTCGCATTCCAGCGTCGCTCCTGCAGTGTCGCTATCCGTCGTGATGGCGAACCAAGTGTTGTTATGCATGGCCCTAGTCGAGATAGTGGATCAACAAAATAATACTTACCTTGCGAAGGCGCTACTTGACAACGGCAGTCAGTCTTCCTTCATTACAAAAACCTACAAAATAAATTAAAATTAGATTTCACTAAAAGAAATGCAGTAATTGTTAGTGGCATCAATAATGCTGTTGTAAGTACGGCTCAATGTTGTGATTTACAATTAAAATCTCGATTGAACGAATTTTGTGTCAATGTATCATGTCTTGTCATACCGCAAATTACAAGCAAACTTCCAACTTAACTTACCTCACAATCTTCAGTTGGCTGACCCTGAGTTCTTCAGTCCTTCTGACATTGACATTTTGTTGGGTGCCGATATCTTTTGGGATATTGTAAACCCAAGACTAATTAAACTTGACCGAAACAAACCTACGTTGCAACATTCTAAATTAGGCTGGTTAATATCTGGGCCTACTGGTGTTGGTATCAGTAACAAACTAGAACATAATAATACTTTATGCAACTTTTCTCAAAGTATTCAACAAACATTAACGAAATTTTGGGAAATAGAAGAATTAATTCCTGATAAAAAAATCATTTATATTCTAAATCTGAGGAGTTGTGTGAAAGTATCTTTATAAAAGATACTAAACGATTAACTGACGGTCGTTTTTTAGTTAAAATTCCACTAAGTGATTCTCCTGAACAAGCTCTCGGTGACTCATACAATGTAGCGCGTCGTAGATTTATTAATTTAGAGCGAAAATTAAACAAGTCACCTATTCTAAAGGAGGAGTATAAATCATTCATTCGTGAGTATGAACGCTTGGGTCATCTTTCACAAATTGAGCGTCCTTCTTTTGGTTATTTTTTACCGCACCACGCTGTTTTACGGCCCAATAGTGAAACTACTCGATTACGAGTCGTGTTCGATGCTTCGTGCAAATCTACTTCCGGAAGGTCCTTTAACGATATTCAACTGGTGGGTCTAGTTATACAAGACGATTTTCTATCAATTTTGTTGAGGTTTCGTCAAAATGCTTTTGTTGTTACTGCCGATATAGAAAAAATGTACCGGCAAATTTTAGTTGACGAGTCTCAGCGAAACCTACACTTGATTCTGTGGAGAGACGAAGAAACGAAGCCGTTGCAAGTACTACAGTTAAACACTGTAACTTATGGCACGGCCTCGGCTACATTTTTGAGCACAAGATGTTTGTTAGAGTTGTCGCGTGAATGCGCTTCTAAACCCGACGTACAGCATGTTATTGAGCATGATGTTTACGTCGACGACTTGAATATGGGTTCTAACTCTAAACAAGATTTGAAAAATGTTATTCATGAAGTCATTAATAAACTTACAGAAGCCTGTTTTCCTTTACGTAAATTCCGGACTAATGCTCCAGATATTTTAAAAGATCTTCCTATAACAAACATCTGTCAAGATTTCAGCAAGGAATCCACTGTTTTGGGTATAAAGTGGTATCCATAAACAGATACTTTAAAATTTTCTACAGAATTTAAAATTGAATCGACAATTACTAAGCGCAATATTTTATCTATGTCCTCTAAAATTTTTGACCCACTAGGCTTATTATCAGCAACTACAATTATTCCAAAGATATTGTTACAACAATTGTGGTTATTAAAAAACGATTGGGATGAAGAAGTCCCAAATAACATTAAACTTCAATGGGAAGAATTGATTAAACATTTACACTATATTTCCATTCTTGAGGTGCCCAGGCATGTAGTCTGCTCGCCACCAATTAATGTAGAATTTCATTGTTTTACTGATGCATCGCAGACTGCGTACGATGCTTGTTTGTACGTAAAATCAAAGGATGCATTAGGCGTTATACATGTTCATCTTTTTTGTGCCAAGGCAAAAGTAGCTCCTTTGAAACCGGAATTAACTATCCCGCGTCTTGAATGAATGGGTGCTCTATTAGGTGCTAGATTGCTTACAAAGGTTCTAAATTCATCAAGTAATAAAAATATTGAAATTTCACGTGCTGTTTTGTGGACAGATTCAACTATAGTTTTGCGATGGATAACCCAACCAAAAACCTTAAAAACTTTTGTATGCAATCGTATACAAGAAATTCGTGAACTTACGTCTCAACATGAATGGCGCCATGTGCCAACTTAAGATAATCCGGCAGATCTAGCTTCACGTGGAGTCAAGCCGCAGGATCTTAAAGAACTTGAAAAAATCTTACATTTGAAGAGCTTTCCACTCTGTTTACACAAATTGAGGCAATATTGAATTCGCGTCCGTTGACACCTATGTCATCAGATCCGTCAGATTTTAACCCATTAACACCCGGCCACTTCCTTATCGGGCGTCTGTTGACGTCACTGGCATCTCCTATCACGGAAAAATTATCCATCAATCGATATCAGCATTTAGAAAGACTGAGGCAACATTTTTGGAAGAGATGGTCGCAAGAATTTCTCTCCGAGCTACAACAGCGAGTAAAATGGCGTCGATCCAGTGGCCAACCTATCAAAGTTGGAGATGTAGTGATAACCAAAGACAATCATCTACCGCCAATGAAATGGATTTTGGGAAGAGTGGAGAAGCTTTTTGTTGGACCAGACGGTTTATGCAGAGTTGCAGATATAACCACAAATAAAGGAATCTTCCGAAGAGCTCTAAACAAAGTCTGCATCCTGCCAGTTGACGATCCAGAGCTTCTTGAAAGCACGGCTTCCAAAGGGGCGGAGGATAATAACATTTATAAATAATAACATAATAATAACATTTATTCAAAAATAAAAATTGGTAAAATACAGTATAAAAATCTTAGAAATAATGTTGGTATTACAAAGTATGATGCCTGTACTAGGATAAACCTGTATCACAGGCGGCATGAGTTCTTACAATTACTATTTGGACAAAATGATTTCTTAAACAATATTTAACATAAGTTTTAAGAATAGTGACATAGTTTGTTAATTTATTATGTTATAATCTACTTAAATACTAATAATTAAGGGAAAAATGTATATTACGGAAATACATAGTAGTTAGCACTTATTTACACGATTATGATTGTGTTTGCAATATTATTAACTAGGTTGAGACAAATAATGCATAAATCACCTGCAGCATGTATCTGTATTCTGCTATTTTCCTAGCGGGACATTCAGCGTCTCCCGTTTTGTGATCACTGGGCTTTTTAAAGCGTGAGCAAGTTGCACATTTCGGAATGTCGGCTTTCTTCGCACATTTGGACATCGAATGGCCTGCATCACCACAGTGACCACACGTAGTAATGATCTCTCGGCAAGTTTTTGCTGCATGGCCATGTTGTTGGCATTTATAACACCTTGTTACCAAGGTAAAGTCCCTGACAGGACAGGATGTCCAATTTATAAAAAGCTTTGATTGAAGGATTAGGGCTTTACGTATATCGGCTGAAACTTCAACAACGTAGTTACAGGTCGTAGCATCTGTCTTCCCCGATTTGTGGCTTAATTTGATCAAGGTCAAGAAGGATTCCAAGGACAGTGCTGGTAACTTGTCGGCTACGTTTTGTTCGAAAATGCACCTGAACACCTCATTTTCAGCCAAGGAAGTCGGCACTCCTACAACCACAATCCGAGGTTTGCGCTTGCTGGGCTCGTCGGCGGTAAGTCCAGATGTAGAGAGCTGGACTGCGTGCTTTAGTTTATCAGCGTCATGTTTCGTCTCGGTACTGATAATTACGCCTCCACCACGAACATGCAGCTTCATTTGCTCGGGCCGTATGATTTTCTGCACGAGTTCTTTCGTTTCGTCGCTTGATTTAAATTTATCATTGGGATAAATGGCAACAGAGCTTAGATTGTTGGGTCGAACGAAATCATTTGATCCCTTTTTCACCATATCGGCAAAAGAAGCATTTCCTGCAGAGCCGGAGTCTTTTATCGTCTGCTTGAGCTCCGAAATATGTTCCATCAGGTTGCGCTTTTCTTGAAGGGCATCAACCATATCATACGCGAGAATGGCTTTCTGTTTGAGTGACTGATAGAGGACTGCCATTTGTGAGGTGCCAGAACCTACTTTACGGCATAGGGTAGAAATTTTCATTTTCTGCTCCGAATTCAGTTTTCCATCCGCAGCAATACAGCAAACTTCATTTAGGTGCGGCTCAATCGCTGACATCCATTTTTGAAGCTCGGGAGTTGAAACAATGTCAGCCGTGGCCGACTCGAGAGCTGGATTTTGCGTCGTCGTCTTCGAAGGTGAGGCGGAGGGTTGCACTAGGCCCCTTGGATTAAAGGGGCTGTTATTCATTCTGTTTTCACAAGTTCACTATTTTGTGTTCATTATTTACCAAACTACACACTAAGCAAAATTTTGCAGATGCATTACGACAGTAATGCGATAAATGAGGTCACTATTATTAAATAAATTATTGATTAAATATTGCTAACGAGTACGTCTATGCACTGCAAGTCATGTCAAGGATGTTAACAATGTATCACTATGACGTGAGCAACGAGTGGAACACGCACTAACGTCACGGAGTCCGCGCGGCCGGCGCGGCGCCCGCGACCTCTAGCGTCAACAGTGCGAACATAGACACCGATCGATCAATACACGCGTCGCATACTTTTGTCGGTCCAGTGATAAAATTGTAACTAAACTTGATTAAAACAAGTACAAAATACATCGCATTTTTAATGTGCATGCATCCTGCACACAAATAAAGAATACTCGTAGTTCTGATAATTAGGGGGTCTGTACACGCACACTACAACATGTTTATCCAGCTCAACACAGGACAGTTCAATGCAATGTTCAACTGATAAACCAACTATATCATTACGTTGCTTAGATTTTAAACAATTTTTTATCAAGATTAAAGCGGTTAAAGCAACGGCCCACAATTTTGAATTAGTCTATTTGACTGCATTATAATGAATATTCTGAAAATAATTTAATCTATTTTGACTTTATAATATCTTGACATCAATTATTATTTATTTGTTTTGTATTTTACAATTAAATTTAGATTGACTTTATGAAAAATCCTAAATTAAATAAATTAAATGTAATTTTCTATACCTACAAAATTTGTACGCCGTTATTGGAAAAACATGGACGCACACAACATCTATTAATTCAATACGTCTGATTACTCCAAATAAATGATCTTTATCTTACGGCACGGAGGGGTTAGCAAGCTGTGTCGTATCGATGGCAGCTGAATACCTGGTAGGCGTAGATGCATTCCTGCAGCAGGTAGAGCGACGTGAGCGCGAGCGTGTAGGCGCGGTAGAGCGCGTGCAGCGAGCCACGCCACGAGCCGCGCGCGCCCCCCGCCAGCTGGCAGTAGCCGCATCCCCGCAGGATGTGCAGGTGTGTCGACACGCTTCCCGATGACAGAGACCTACGCACCACACATGCTTTCTGTTACAGAGTGCGGCCGACGCGAAACACGGCGGGGCACAAACTACTGCTCCTGCTTGTACCGCATGTTGTTCATTATACTAAACACGTGTGTAAGGTAAAGTTATAAGTCATTTCTATAGTAAACTATAGAATATTTCATGCAAGTGAAGTTGATTTAGCGCAAGATGGGCAATTCTATCATAATACCGTGCCATACCATTTGCGGTGTGCTTTCTTTAGGTTCGGAAATCACAATTTTATTTTAGGACCTGGGGCAGTAGCTTGTTAAGTACTTGTTCTACAAAGCACTAGCAACGGCTACAGAAAACCTTCTGAACAAGTTAGAAACTAGCCCCAACAGGAATAGCCCTTAGGAGAAAGCGTGGACAACTTGTAGAAGACGACTTGTCACCGTACAAAGATGCCACGACATCACCAGCGTTTGAATGTGCTGAGAAATAAATAAATTACATATTGCTTGATGAGACGCAGCGGTCACACGCTGAAACCACGGTATTTTATTCTAGGTAAAATAAATATCAATAACTAAAACAATTAAACTTAAAATGAGTAACAATGCGAACATTGTGGGATCCGTATGTAGGCGGTGCTGCACTGGGAGTCCGGTAACAAATCTGACAGTAGTCTGTTTCAGTAATGAGGTACCTAATTATAGTGGGGCTGTAATTATAGCTTCGGCCACGTTAACAGATAACAAGGTAATAACAGGGTAGGCGCCGCCCCCTCGCGTGTCACTCACTCCGCACTGATTCACTTGCATGCTTTGTTCGGCGTAATACTACGTAATTTTGGCTTTCAATATTCATAAAATTAACCGGTAATTATTAATTTACTAATCAAAATACTTTGATGTACCTACTTACTAGAAGTGTACTACCTCTTTAGCTGGTTTAATAATGCTCTACACTTTTAAGCTGAGCAGTACAGTACAGCTGCATCGTACCGCAGAGCATCACATTGCTCCTCGCGCACATCTGGGAGTGTCGCGAGGAGGCGAAACGCCGGGGCGTAACTCCGCTGCCGCGGGAAATCACGGCACAGCGGACAAAACTCCGGCGGGATCTCATGGCGGCATGGAGAGTGCGATTGTCGCAACCCAGCGCTGGGAACGCCACAATTGTGGCGATAAGTCCCCTCTTTGAGGAGTGGCTAGAGAGGCGCCACGGCGTCCTCACCTTCCGCCTAACGCAGGTCCTAACCGGACACGATTGTTTCGGGAGGTTCCTGTTCCGCATAAGGCAGGAGGAAACGCCCGGGTGTCACCACTGTGTGGATCGCCCGGAGGACACGGTGGAGGTCTGCCCGGCTTGGGCGGAGCACCGCCGTGTCCTCTCGATCGCCGGCGGCGATCTCTCGCGTCCGGCCCTGGTTCGGAGCGAGAGTGCATGGGAGGCCGTCACTTCCTTCTGCGGAGCAGTAATGCTCGCGAAGGAGGAGGCGGCACGCGTGAGGGAGAGGCAAGATTCGCGCCCTTGCGCCCCTAGGCGCCGCAGGAGACGCCCCGGGCGTCGGGAGTCACGAGCCGACTTCCGGCCGCTGTAGGCGCGGGCTTGCGGATGGTGAGCAATCGGTAGCTCGCCGTCCGATAAAGACCAGGCCCGGGTCGACGGCGCGTTGTTTCACGCGCACCTCAAAGAGATATCAGCACCAACTGACGGGGTCCGTAAGGGCCATCAGGGCCAATGCCTGCCAGGGTTGCGAGTTTGTCCGAAAGGGATATCGTGGCCCCGGCACACAGGCAACGGAAGGAACACGGGTGGGTTTTAGTCAGCAAAAGTCTAACACGCCCTCCCGCTCCCGCCCAGAGCGGGAGAAGTTATTTGATAATGTCCCACCCTCAAAAAAATAAATAAAGGGCATCACATTGCAATACAATATTTATTTATTTGTTTTTATGGGAGGATTTATGCAATGAGGTGCGACCCGCCAAAATGTGCCTCAGCCTATAATTCTACATTTAAATATTGATACTTCCTCAATATTATAACTTGTGGACAACGGTTACGTAGAGGGGCCATCGTCATCGTTCAAATAAAAATTAACCACATATAACTTGTACCTACTTTATTTGTTTCCAAGAATTTCTTAATTTATTAACTGTTAGTATAACTTTTAAATGTACAATTTCCTACAACAATGCGCAGTGACTTTAGCATAATTTTTACATTTTCCGATTCCATCTACATACTTAACTAAAATCACGTTTCACAATACTTTTTCTTCCTTAATTCCATGTTCGCCTATTTAGTTTGTCGCAGCATTGCGTAGAAGCTGTAGGATGACTTTAAAATCTGAAAACAAAGAAAGAATTCCTAAAAAACATAATCCTGTCTTTCCTGTAGCGCAGTCGAGAAATATCGAGGTTCCTTCATTTTTTTCAGTGAAATGACTATTGTGTCTGTTATGTAATCTTTAGCTTCATCTTTCTGACTGACCGACCCCTTGACAATTGCCAAAGTGCCTGTAATTGGTTTATTTGAAATAAATGCTTTGAGTTTTAAGTAACTTATATACTACTACTACTACTACGAGTACTACTAGTGTTTAGCCAGGCCCAGACCAACCGAGCACGCCACGCAAGCTGTGCTCGGACTTTTGCCTCGCAAGCCATGTCCTCCGAAACCTATATTTAGTCTTAGAATATTTTGCACACAAACTGCAATTTAATTGTATCATACGAATAATGTTTTCCTTATTTATTTCGCTTATGTCATGGCATGAGTGTTAGCTCCCGAGTGCGGCGTGTGAGACTCGGACTGTCTGTAGTTCCGGAGCCGCTTATTACCGTGACATATGTCTCGAGTGAGAGCGGGATCATACGGCCTGCGGCGGGGCGCAGCGGTCGCTTGGCGCGCTCCATCACCAGCACCAGCGAGCGCCGAAACGACAGCCGCTCGCGCAGCCACTCCATACTGTAGATCGACTGCGACACGCGCTCGCTCTGTAAAAAATCCAGACAAAATTCACTTCTTATTAAAAGCCATTACTTACAATCCAATCAAAAGCCGCGCCTCATACCTCCACAGTGACTTCATTTCCGTAATAACAAAATATTAATAGCTCGGTCAGAATACAAATGATGAACAATGTGGTGGATGCAAACTCGAAGCTCAACACGTTCAACTGCAACCAGACAACAGAGGCGAGGTGAGCGTGACGACCGTGTGACGTGACTCACTGCGACAGTCGCACACAGTGCATATACTCACGCTGACTATCTTGTAAGCGGCCATGCACAATATCCAGCCGCCCACGCCGAAAAGCAGCAGCAGTGGCAGCGCGAACACGTCGAGCAGCACCGTGCACATCCTGCACATACGCCCCGCGTCATCATGCATGTAGGTAGGTGCATCGCATGTCTTATCGATACCGGAACTATCATTATTTTAATGTAAGTGACACACGACTTTTCAGGAAAGCCAAAAAGGCAATGTTTGAATAATATAGCTGGTTTTATTTATTTAATATAATTAATTATCACAAGTCATAGACCCTGGTACCACAGTAATAACGCTCAAAATGACTACAATATATAACGTGTCCCAAAATTCAACGATAAGCTGGCACCAGACGGTGGACCTGGTCATCAGTACCCAAGAAAAAAAATAAAAAAAAATAAAATTTGGAAATTACAAAACATAGATTGAAATCCTTCGGAAATTGACACCCCTTAAGATATTTTGAACTACCATGGTTCTTAAATTTATTTTATATATATATAAATTATATTTATTAATTTATTAATTCTGGTCATGGTAGTTAAAAATATCTTAAGGGGTGTAAATATCAATGTATTTCTTGTAACTTCCAAAAAATAAATTATATATTTTTTCATTATTTTTTCTAGGGTAGTGATGAGCAGGTCCACCGTCTGGTGCCCGCTTATCGTTGAATTTGGGACACGTTGTATGTGAATATTTTCTGAGAGTCTAAAAACCGTCATATCAAAAAGAACGATAAAGAAGATATGATAAACTACTTGCTGCGGATTGCTCTTATCCCCATTTTTTTCAAAAATAATGAAAAAGTAATTTATGTGCCACTTTATGCGTTTTAGTCTTAGGAAAAATAAAAACATTAATATGGCTTTGTATGACCTGTTAAATAAAATTTAAAAAAATTTAGATACCAAAACAATATAAACAATATACATAGACATGTCAAAAGCCTTCGACTATTTCAATTATTGTATCCCTATTAGATAAGATAAATCTTTATTTGTCTTAAACATGGTATAAAGTTGTTACAGTCAGATATTAATCTAAAGTCCGCATGTTCAGCTATATAGGATATGTATCAATTGCATGCAAAATAATAATTATTAGTAAATTTAAAAGTTCAATGTCTCAGATACAAAATCAATACAATAATAATAGTTTTCTCTCAGCATTATCTGCAATTACAGAAGTCCAGAAATTTATAATTTATTGTTGAGAAAATATTTAATGTCATAAAACATTTGTGTTCTTTCAACCATTTCAGTAATCTGATTTTAAATGAGTTAATATTAAATAACAATTCTATTTCTTTAGCAATTTTTGTTAAACACATGACTAGGAAACTTTTCGCATACTTTGCTGATTTAGGAGTATCCTGCAATGCAAGTCTGAATGGATCTCTATTTCGAGAGTTTAATTGATAGGCTTTTTTGAACAATCCCTTATTATTATAAACATAATTACAAATTTCTAAAATGTACAGTGACGGAAGTGGCAAAATACCTAGGTAGCTTTTTAAAGAACGGTTACATGACTCGTCAGGACGGATACCACAAATGGCTCTGATGCATTTCTTTTGCGCAATAAATGTTCTGTGGCTATCTGTGCTGTTACCTCAAATGATAAGCCCGTATCTTAAGATGGATTCTATATAGGCGTGATATGGTGTAATTGAGGTTTTTTTGTTGGTTATGTTCTTTATTTGTCTGAGAGCATAAACAAACTTATTAATTCTACTGCACAAACTATCCAGATGTACTTTACAATTCAAATCTCTATGAGTACTGTTCGGTACAATATTTGCAACCGAACAGCTCAGCACTTTTGCCTGCGTGCATTTCCATAAATGCATGTATCACAACTATTACCAGTTAGTACGTATTCGGATACCAATCGCGTAACTCAAACCAAACCAATTCAAACCATCTTAGTGCTAATTTAGCTTAGATTTACCATTTAATATATTTAACCAATATTAAATATAGCCTTTAAACCAGATTATTTCGTATCATTAAACCAGTCTAATATATTATCAAATCAACCAAATATCAACCAACTCAGAAGTTAGTGCTAAACCAAGCAGGCACTAAACTTTACATGGTCCTTCGAGCATTAAGGGCCTCGGTTCGCGAAGTACAGTGAAATGTTTGTGCGCCGGGACTTTGCAACCAGTGTTTTGTATTTTACCAGTTTATAGGGGAAGTAGGTAGGCAGTGAGATCAATTTTGAAGAAATTGGGCAGCTGTCGCGTAAGGAGAATATAAGGTCAGACCAAACCATTTTATATACTTTATTTTCACTTGCGTATTTCATTTAACGTGGGAATAATGGAACAGTTAACAGTCAGCCAAACGGAGATTTACGACTCCTTGGTGAAACTTCTAACTAACATCAAGAAAGACGGAGCTGACCGAAAAACCATAGATTACTGCAAACGGAAGTCGGAGATATTAGAAAATTATTGGAGAGAATATCAACGCAACCATAGGAAGTGCTGTGAACTTGCTGAATTTAACCATGTGTATTTTATAAAAAATTGTTTTGATAAAACAGAGGAAGTCTATTTGTCGATCAAGCAGATAATTACCAAAACCATGGAGAACTTGTTGTTAAAAAAGCAAGAACCTCACCAGCCGCCGGCAGAGGCAGGGACTTCGAATCAAGCAGAGGGTTCGGTTCATTCACAGGCGCCGCAACACCAACGTAAGGATACGCGAGTTCCAAATGAAGACTGTAAACTAGAAGGCATGATAAAAAAGCAGACTATCAATTTTAGAGCTTTCATGAGAACAGTAGCTACCATACAAATCGACCAACTACAGAACAAGTGGGAGTTTGACGACGCATTAAAGTCCCTTCAAAGTCGTTGGGCTATTATCGATAGCCTGCACTGGGATATAGAAGGTGAAAACGGAGATGACGATGTCTGGTACCAAGATGAATTCAACAGATATGAGAAAATGTATAACGATTTGAAGAAAACCATCAACTCGAAAATGTGGTCTGTATCTCATCGCGACAAATCTACTCCACAGATGGATATTCCAACATTCCAAGGCAACTATCACCAATGGACGTCGTTTAAAGACTTATTCACAGAAACCATACACAAAAACCCATCGTTATCAAACGCTCAAAAAATGCAGTTTTTAAAGAGCAAGGTAGTAGGAGAAGCAGAGCGTCTGATCCACCATCTTCAGATTAGCTCGGAGAATTACGAGGTATGCTGGGAAATACTGAACCACAGATATGGCAACAGTAGACTTATTTTCACGTCTCACGTAAACATACTATTGAACATTCCTAGTATGCAGCAACAATCCATCGGAGCGATCAAAAAACTGCATGACGTGACCAAAGAATGTCTCCACGCAATTCAAAACCTAGGAGTAGATATCACCACCTGGGATCCACTGTTGGTACTCTTGTTAGCACAAAAACTTGACAGTGAGTCATTCGCTGAATATATTGAGTCAGTGAAGAATCCCAGGGAACTACCAGTCCTTCAAGAATTCCTAGATTTCTTAGAAAACAAGTTTACCGCCTTAGAAGCATCGCGCCGTAAACAAGAAACAAATAACCAAAAGATGACCATCCAACCACAAAACCATCAAAATTTTCAAGCAAACCAGAAGAATTATTATAGTTCAAATAATAACCAGCACTCATCAAAAAAAAGTTATACAAACAACATGAAAAATAATACGAAATCATTACATGTGTCGCGGTCAATCACCTGCACATTGTGTAATGCTGACCACGGGTTATGGATGTGTTCCCAATTTTTGCAAATGTCGGATGAGCAAAGACTAAAAACTGTCAATCATCTAAACTGTTGCACGAATTGCCTATTCAACCATTTTAATAAACCTTGTTTATCGAATAAAACTTGTCGCAAATGCAACGATAAACACAATTCATTATTGCATGACGCAATTACAACCAAAAACAGGCCAAACACATCAGGAAAACCAAACCATAAGGCTGCACACATACTTGCGACAGCATGCGTGACCAATGATGAGCAAGCAGCAGCTTCAACACATGTATCTTGGGATGACGTGTCCGAGACACTCTTAGCTACGGCCTTAGTGGAAGTGCCAGGATACAATGGCACATACCATACCATGAGGGCTTTGATTGACCAGGGATCTCAAATTTCTTTGATAAGCGAGAAGGCGGCACAAGTATTGAAACTACGCAGACACCCTTGCAAAGGAACCATATTCGGCGTAGGTGAAAAAGAAAACAGCTGCAAGGGAGTAATGAACATCCGAATTAAGTCAATTCAAAATGAGTTTACCTTAGAAGGAGAAGTCCTTATAATGAATAATCTCATCAAAAGTTTACCAAATAAATCATTTATAAAACCATCATGGCCTCACATACAAAACATTAATTTGCCAGATCCAGAATTTAATACCAGTCGATCAGTGGACCTACTGCTTGGAGCAGATGTATACTGCAAGATAGCTTTAGGTGGCCTTTTGAGGGGTGATAGCGACGACCAACCAATAGCCCAACAAACGCAATTAGGATGGTTGCTTTGTGGGACAATGACCCCACGATACAGGTGTAACGTCATTCTTCACAATACGGACGATTTACGCAGATTTTGGGAAAACGAAGATATCAACCAGCAGATTGAAATGTCCACCGAAGATCATGAATGTTTGCAATATTTTCTGTCAACAACAGAGAGATTAGAAAATGGGAGATACCAGGTCCGATTACCATTCAAACCAGAAACCAAGGAACAACTAGGGTCCACTAAACCATTAGCTTTGGCACAATTTCGTAACTTAGAGAGAAAGTTACAGAAAGATCCAGAATTGAAAACAGAATACACAAAATTTATGAACGAGTATTTTAATTTAAACCATATGATGCCGTCAGCAACAAGTATGAAACCCGAGTGCTACCTACCACACCATTGCGTCACTCGTGCTGAGTCAACCACTACAAAGTTGCGTGTTGTGTTCAACGTGTCTGCTAGATCATTATCAGGACTTAGCTTGAATGACGTCATGTACCGAGGTCCCAACCTACAACAAGATCTGCAGGAGCTGATTTTAAAATGGAGACAGTATCAGTTTGTTTACACCGCTGATATCGAGAAAATGTGCCGACAGATAATGGTACATCCTGAAGATCAGTCGTATCAGAAGATATTATGGAGGGACTCACCATACCAACCTATCCAAACATATCAACTTACAACCATAATTTACGGCACGAAGCCTGCACCATTTTTGGCTATGATGTGCTTAAAACAACTAGCTGCCGAGGAAAAACAAAATTTTCCCGATGCAGCAAAAGCATTAGAAGAGTGCTTCTATATGGATGACTATTGTGGCGGAGCAGACTCATTAGATTAAGCAAAACTACTTAAATCAGATCTAATAAAACTACTTAGCAAGGGTGGGTTTAATTTACGAAAATGGGCCACAAATGAACCAAAACTACTCGCTGACTTAGAAAGAGATTTGTGGAACCAGCAAATCTACGAGTTTAAACAGTCAGACTCGACAAAAACATTGGGACTTGGATGGAATCCGCAAAAGGACAAATTCATCTTTGACTCGAAACTGGAGCCAGTAGCATTATCAAAACTAACCAAAAGGTCGCTTCTCTCTGACATATCAAAAATATTCGACCCATTAGGCTGGCTCACACCATTAACCATAACCATGAAGATGCTATTCCAAAGTGTCTGGTCATCAAGCCTTAACTGGGATGACGCGCTACCAGAAGATATAAAGATCAAGTGGCTAAACTTAAGGGGAGAAATAAAAGACATAAACACCATAGAAGTAAAACGATGGCTAGGAATAAACAAAACCAACAACTTGCAATTACACGGATTTTGTGATGCGTCAAACAAGGCGTATGCCGCTGTTATATATATGCAAAGTCAGCAACCAAAATACTACTAACGAGGTTACTCTGGTCGCAGCAAAAGCAAGATTAGTGCCCGCTAGTAAAGATATATCAATACCAAGGTTGGAGTTAATGGGTGCCCAACTATTATCACAGCTGATGCAAAAAGTTCAGACTTGCTTGGATTCGTATAACCAGGAAATATATTGCTGTAGTGATTCAACAGCAGTGTTAGGATGGATCCAAGGAGATCCAGCGAGATGGAAACCATTCGTCTCAAACCGTGTGAAAGCTATCACTAAATTAATACCAAAAGAAAAATGGAGTTATGTTAAAACCATCGAAAATCCAGCTGACTGTGCCAGCCGTGGATTACGAACCAAACAATTAAGAAACCACGACCTATGGTGGCAGGGCCCATCATGGATTCAAGCATTCCAAAACCAAGCCATACCCCAAACCACCTATGAAACCAGCTTAGAGATAAAACGGTCTAATGCAGTAGTTGTGGAAAAACACCAGAAAGAAACCATGACCATACCTAACATTATTCACCATTTATTAAATAAATTGAATTCCTTCGCAAAAATTGTGCGCGTTTTTGCATGGATACTAAGACTACCTACTGCAAAGGCAGGCCGTCAACCCTATCTCACATTACATGAACTCCGTCGCGCAAAAATGCTGATAATTAAAAGTGTACAACATATGGAGTTTGCTAGTGACGTCAGTTACTTACTTAAGAATGGAAACGTGCATTCGAAAAGTAAACTTTTACCAATACACCCTATCCTAGACCAGGATGGTATTTTGCGAGTAGGGGGCATATTAAGAAACGCACAAATAAGTTCAGAGATGAAACACCCAATCATATTACCACACAACCATCGAATTACCACGCTAATAATTAAATACGCTCATGAGCTAACCTACCACGGTGGAGCGCGCCTTACTTTATCAAACATTCGACAAAATTATTGGATAATCAGCGGATATTCAGCTACAAAGAAAGTCATACGACAGTGTGTTACATGCAAGAAGCAAGAGCCCAACCAACAATATCAGCTCATGGGTGATCTACCATCATCCAGAGTGAACCCTGAAAGCGCCTTCTATCATTGTGGTGTCGACTACACAGGCTTTGTGGATGTGAAAGCAAACAAAGGACGCGGGATAAAAACTACCAAAGGCTACATAGCGCTTTTCGTATGTATGGTGACGAAAGCTGTGCATCTAGAACTTGTCTCAGATTTAACCAGTTCAGCTTTCTTAGCCGCATTGAACAGAATGGCAGCACGCCGTGGAGCTCCACGTCACATCTATAGCGACAATGGAACCAATTTTGTTGGAGCCAACAGAATGCTGCAAGAAGAATACGACCATCTTCAAAATGTTTTCAATGAGTCATTCTTTAGAGATAACCGAACTACAAATTGAATGGCATTTTAACGCACCTTCTTGGCCTCATGCGGGAGGACTTTGGGAAAGAGCAGTGCGAAGTCTCAAACACCACCTCAAACGCGTGATTGGACAACAAAAATTTACTTTTGAAGAATACTCAACACTGTTATCAAAGCTAGAAGCTTGCCTGAATTCACGACCACTTTGTGCGCTATCAGAAGACCCGGAGGATTTAAACTTCCTCACACCAACCCATTTCCTATCAGCAAGACCAGGTTTAACTATGCACAGCAGCTATGACACAGCAGAAGACGCCAGAACCAGGTGGCATCTAGTGTCGAAATTATTTGAAAATTTGGAAAATGATGAAAACTTTTGCGAAACAAATCCAATAACCCAAAGGTGCAAAACAGAAAGAACAGCGTGCAAAAACAGATGGGTAGAATTACACTCAACGTCACAATACCTATATTTTTGCTGTGACACATATTCCATCAAAATAATATGCGACGATCAAGTTACTGTTCGTCAGCTGACTAGAGCAGGGGCCATTAGCATGACTCAGAAATGCTTTATTAAAAGTAAAGATTTCACACTGTATTCTTTACTACAACAATCCAACCAACTAAATTTTTCACCAAACATGCTCGTACCAGAGCTAGACCAGATAAACCACAATGTGAATGTTGAAATACCAACGGAAATTGCATTACCAGAGGACATGAGTCTGAATAGATCTCTATCCGTTCTTGGAGAACAGATCAAATCAAAACAACCAAACCATGACATTCACCAGTACACAGTCGTCTACATACTGCTGGGAATTGTCCTATGTGCAGCAGCAGTCTGGGTCTGGAAAAGAGTGAGATGCTGTTCGCGTTCCACGGCCAGCCGGGCGGAGCCTCACCACAGACAGGAGTCTGTGACGACTACAGGCGAGTCAACCAGAGGACATAGTGAAGTGCAACCGCGAAAGCAGAGTACTGCTGACCGTCAGCAAAGTGAGAGAGAGTCGATAGGTTTAAGTGCATATTTCGCGAGACGGTGGCCCAGTGCTATGCGTAGTGCGGGTAAAAAGGAAAAGGCTACGTTGCCTAAAGTGCGAAAAGAACGTGTACTTACAGTTGAAGACTCATTAGTGTAAAGAATTTATGTTTTTTAAGGACAACCGTAATTTATACTTTATTTACCATTTTAAAATACTTTTACTTAAGTTTACCATTTTATAAAACTTTTACTTTTGTTTACTATTTTATAATAACTTTACTTTGTTTACCATTTGACTTGTATTATTATTTAACTAAGGTGATTTGATGATTACTTTAGTGTTTTCTTATCTCATCTTGTGCTCGGGAATATGTTCGGTACAATATTTGCAACCGAACAGCTCAGCACTTTTGCCTGCGTGCATTTCCATAAATGCATGTATCACAACTATTACCAGTTAGTACGTATTCGGATACCAATCGCGTAACTCAAACCAAACCAATTCAAACCATCTTAGTGCTAATTTAGCTTAGATTTACCATTTAATATATTTAACCAATATTAAATATAGCCTTTAAACCAGATTATTTCGTATCATTAAACCAGTCTAATATATTATCAAATCAACCAAATATCAACCAACTCAGAAGTTAGTGCTAAACCAAGCAGGCACTAAACTTTACAAGTACTCCTAAGAATTTTGTTTGTGGAACTTCTTTTAACCTGTCAATATAAAGTTTGAAATTGTATTTAGTATGTTTTGATTTATTAAACTGTATATAATTAGATTTATCTATATTAATTTTCAATGTATTTGCCTGTAACCATTTAATAATGTCATCAATAGTATTATTAATGTCGATCTCATGATCAGATTTAGTTCTACACTTTTGTCAGATGTCACAATAATTGAAATGTCGTCTGCAAATAATACACATTTATGATTCGTCACTAGCGGTAAGTCGTTTATGTATAATAGAAACAATAAGGGTCCCAATACACTCCCTTGGGGGACGCCGCAATTATTAACTCTATAGTCAGATGAATACGAGGTTAATAAATTTTCATTAACTTTATTAATAACAACGTATTGCTTTCGGTTGCTTAGATAAGACGCGACCTACTGCAGAACTAAACCTCTTATTCCACTTTTTTCAAATTTTTTCAACAAGATGTCATGTGCCACAAAGTCGAAGGCTTGTGACAGGTCGAAGAATAGTCCTGTCGTTAAATAATTTTTATTTAAGGAATTATGAATATGCAAAAGATTAGCAATTGCTAATGTTGTTGACTTGTGCTTTTGAAATCCATACTGTTTCTTTTGTTATGATAATTATTGTATTTGCTACAGTAGTCGGAAAGTCTCTTTTGCATACATTTTTCAAATAATTTAGAAACTATGGATATAAGGGTTATCGGAAGATAGTTTTTACATTATTTTTATCGTGTTTTTTGTACAGAGGTTTAATGACTGATAATTTTAGCGCATCAGGAAAAGTTTCAGAAGAAAATGAAAGATTAATTAAATAAGTCAAAATAGGAATTAATTCTGTACTGCAAGTTTGAATTACTTTTGTTCTTATTCCATCGTAACCTTCTGAGTTAGTGTTATTTAAAGCTATTATTTCCTTTTTAATCTCTTCTTCAGTCATAGGACTGAGAAACATATAGTTTGGTATAGTCATGGTTTTATTAGGCACGTCATTATTAAATGTCACAGTTCTAGTCGAATCAATAAAATAATCATTAAAAACATTTGCTATATCAGAGGGATTAGTCAGTATTCTCATATCTAATTCTAGTTGACAAATATCATTGTCACATTTTGTATTTCCAATTTCACGGTTAATGACTGACAACGTTGCTCTGCATTTGTTTTGACTGTTATTTATGTATTTAATGTTTGAATTTCTTTTGGACTAGCAGTGCCCGCGACTTCGTCCGCGTGGAATAGTGACTTTGGGGGGATAGTGACTTTCAGGATTTATTTATTTATTTTAAAACTTCTGTACAATAATAAAATGTACAAAGGCTTTTTGCCTTAGGCATTCTCTGCCAGTCAACCTTTGTGTGATGCTGAGATAATATGGTAGATGCACAGTTTTAGGTTATTCTAAAAAAACTCATAACCAATGATATATTAAAGTAATTCTGCGTAAACTATGGTATCTCGCAAAGGCCCACTCGCCCCTCATGACCGCCCACCACATCATACATGCGCGCGCAATACTTAATACTTATTTGGCTACAACAAATATCGCGATATCTTTTGAATGAAACGTCCGAATTGAAGAATTCTAAAAGTTCTAGAAAGGTATTGAATTCGTCTTGAATATGTAGTAATTTATTTTGATAAGGATTAATACCAAGATACAAATAAAGAGTTTTTGAAGCGACGGCATTTTAATTATTAAAAAAAATAAAAGAAAACACTTATTGTGAGATAACTACAATAGTTAGACATATGGTGACACAATATTTTTTGTAGAAAATTATATGTTCTGCAAAGTGGTAGTACATTGTTTTGTTCTATAATCAATAGTTTTCGCAGGGCACGCGGTGTAAGGATTTTTTCGGGTAATTTTTTTACACTTTGGGTTACATTATTGGACTTTTAGTAAGGATCCCTATTTTTTTTTGAAAATATAATATAGCTTATAGCCTTCCTCGATAAATGCACTATCCAACACTGAAATAATTTTTCAAATCGGACCAGCGGTTCCTCAGATTACCGCGTTCAAACAAACAAACAAACAAACTCTTCAGCTTTATAATATTATAAGTATATACAGGAAAAGTTTTTAACCAGTGCGCAAATTTTTTTTGGTGGTTCAAAATCAGTAATAGAACACATTTCCATTATTTATTCAATTTTTTTTTTTTTTATCCTACTTTAAATCAGCAAAATATGGACACAATCTATTCGTAATAATATCAATGGGCGGCCCAAGCGGCGGTATTGCAAGGGGGTGAAACCTCCCCTCCCGCCCGCGCGCCGGGTGCTGTGACCCTGACCGACAGTTCGCTCATCCCACGCGCTGTCGTGTGACGTCGCGTCTAATCCCTTTCCCGCGCTGCACGTGTGTCGTACTTGTACAGACCTACCGGTCACGATGTCAGACTTCACTAACCGCGAGTTTTATGAGATGGTGCGAGTGTATGTACTGAGTATTGAAAGTTTGCGAGCAGCTCACAGAGCATACCTCGAATGCAAGCCCATGAAATCCTTAACCCCGTGAAAGGAAAAGACCATTTTAGCGGCATAAGGTATTAAGTAATGTAAATTTAATTGATAATAATGCTTTATTTTCTCTATTTTGATGGTCCTAAGCCCATTAAAGTATGAAGGAAAAATCGGAATTACTCTTCAAATAACTTCAGGTCACGGCCTAAACATAAAAAAGTCTAGTTCGAATATGATAAAATTAGCGATCAATACATTGTAAGTATTGTAACCCACGTAAATACCTACGCCGGCGAATCGAGCGATCACACAGCTGATAGGTAGGTACTTTCGCGCGTTCCGCTTCGCCGCGCGCCGCCGGGTAGCCATACAACCACTTTTAAAGTAAACATCTTTCGTTAACGATAACTTTTTTTTTGTACTATGACGTATCAAAATAAAAAAGTATGTTCAATAAAACTCCTTTAAGTTTAATTTGTCAAAATTTTAAGTTTTAAGTTTATACGTTAGGGTTTTATTTTAATAATAGAGATACCGTAAGCATCGTTTAGATTTGCAACTATTTCTGAGACCCTTGCTTATCAATTTTTGTTTACTTGCATTAGAATTGTTTATTTTAATCTTAATCTTTGGGAAGCATTTTTTTTTTTTTCATTGTACAATAAACATAAAAACTCGTGAAATTTATTGAATGCATTATTTATATATCAGTTTCAATATGTACCTCTGACCACGTTAAACTTGCAAGGCATTTTTTGAATTCACTAATATTTTCACTACATTAGTCTTTTTTATACATACTCGTAAAATATGATTCGGACTTTAAATTTTGCTCTTTTACTGGGAAATCCAACTCCAATCCACTGTGCCGTGGTCTGATAAATATAGGGGTAAGACCTCAGTAGAAGATATTTTTATGTTACTTAGTATGTGGTCTATACACGAGTCTTTACGTGTGGCAACTTGAACGTGAATCTGCAAGTTATAGTTATTGCATAGATCCTTTAAGTAGTTGGCGACTTTCCCTTGTTTAAAAGTATTTATATTGAAATCGATTTCGCATTCGACATCGATTAGGCAGGACATATTGGAACTGTAATTTACCTAACATCTGTCTGTATAAACGTACGTGTCTGTACGTATGGACTGCTTAGGTCTGAAATAAAGATATTTTATTTATTTATTTATTATAACCTAGGGCACAATAAAAAAAAAATGTGAGCCGTCACGGGACGCCTGGCAGATGTGAAACATCGACATTATTTTGTAAAAGTAATATGCAGAAAAGAACATATTGTGATAGGAACTAAATATGTCATAAAAAAAATCGTTAATAATAATTAATATAATATAATATATATAATCGTTAATAACGATAATAATTAACTAATCGCACAGCCAATTGCGCATGGCGACGCGTCGCCACACCGTACACACTACTGCATATAGACTGTATATATATACCATCATATAGCGTGGCGACGCGTCGCCACGGCATGCGTCGCCACGCCAGAAATCGGTTTTACGTGCGGCTATAGATGTTTCACATCAAAAGATTTGATTTGAATCATTAAACGTTCTTAGAAAAACTTAACACTTATGGCATACGAGGAAATACACTTGATTTAATAAAATCTTATCTTTAATACGGTCGTAGCCAAAAACTAGAAAGGACAATGACCAAGTGACTAAGGAACCTAGTATCGGTATGAAACATGCAGTGACTCAAAGATTTATGGTTTAATTAAAAGGATAATTTTAGGGCTTTCAAATGTAATTTACCATTTTACCATAATTCTCGGCATTACACGGTAATTAGATCTCAAAATCTAGGTTTACAATCGAATCTCTAGATTTTTTGTCACAATGTATGCTGTTAAATTCAAAATACGAATTAGTCAAAATGACGTCTGAGAATTTTCAATGCTCGTCAATTTCGACAATGTTTATATAATCATAAAACGTTCACGTTAATGGTACCTATACGTTACACCATGGTTACAACCATAAGATCCAAGTGCTGAACATTTTTCAGTAATCTATGTGACATATAAACTTATAAACATAGCTTATTAAATTAAATCCAAATTGCAAAATAATAATGGCTTAGTAACAGAGATTAAAACAAAACATATAAATGAAACCGTTCAATTAATTATACAATAATAATAAACTATTATTAAAAGTAAATACCTACCGGTCGAGACTATACCTACTTAAAACTAAACGAATGGGACGTGCATATATGCTAGAAAGAGAAAGCCCGCCGTTCTGTCATAGAATTGCATAGAATCCTTTAATCGAATCGCATTGAATCGTTTGTTCAGTTTTCAAAGAGTTTCTATTGATGAATGAAACAGGCAAAGGTCTCTAAAACATTCTGCCTTTCGCATAACTAAAAGGTTTGCTTATGTACTTTTAACATCTTAACAGATTATTATTACAATGTAATAATAATAATTAGTTGTTATTAATATCTGTTGTTACTAATTATTCACCTATAATGTAAATAAATTGGATGCATAAATTAATTATTTTGCGTAAGTCAAGAAGGTTTTATTGTTTACATACTCTTTGAAGCCAATGACATGTGACATTACTTGCGTGAAAAAAACAATGTACAGGTAAAATAGGAAATCGAAATAAAAACTAATACTTTTATGGTGTTTTATATGCAGAGAATTTAAAGATTCGCATTACTAGATAAAATTATTATATTTAAAAACAAGATTTATCAACATCATAAACTTAAGTCACCACAAATAGCGATACCAGAAATGGTCAATCTCTTTTCTTGAGTATATGAAATCTAAAAGGGAAATAAAATACGTGTCTTCCTACAGATACATTAACTGGAGTTTCCTGACATAAACCGGCCGTCTGGTATACAACGTACACTTACACACAATACCTTACACTATATACGCACGACACCTTGACCACCCGTATCGTGTACACTGCGTCGGTTGGCACCAGACAAACTTAAAATTGCCAAGGAGGAGTTTGAATCTATGCTTTCAAACGGCACAGCCAGACCCTCCGACTCACCTTGGGCTTCACCCTTGCACCTGGCACTGAAGAAGGATAATGGATGGCGCCCGTGTGGTGATTTTAGGATGCTAAACGCGTGAACAATACCCGATAGGTACCCAATTTGCCACATCCATGACTTCGCTCACAATCTCTCTGGATATCAAGTATTCTCGACGATAGACCTGGTTAAAGCATATAACCAGATATGCGTCAATTCTGAGGATATACCTAAGACAGCCATCACCACACCGTTCGGGCTATACGAGTTTCCTTACATGACGTTTGGACTGCGCAATGCAGGGCAAACTTTTCAAAGTTTTGTAGACGAAATGCTACGAGGCCTGGACTTGTGTTTTGGGTATTTAGATGACTTCTTGGTATACTCAAAAGACCAAAAAGAACACGAGGACCACCTACGTCAGCTGTTCTCCAGATTAAAAGATTACAGAATGGTGATAAATACATCAAAATGCGTATTTGGAGTCAACAGCGCACGAAAACAGTGCGAGAACTAAGAAGGTTTCAAGGTATGGTCAATTTTTACAGACAGTTCATCCCAGAGGCGGCTCAAGGCACTGCTGAACAAACTTTTAGAAGACTCAGTAAAAGGCTCGCATTCTGTCAGTTTCACAGCAATGGAGGACGACGCGTTTACAGCTTGCAAAACAGGTCTCTGCCAAGCAGCAATGTTAGCAAATCAAATCAAATCAAATATTCTTTATTTGTAAACATAGGTTACAACAGTGTGCGAGATGTTACAATTGTTATATTATAGTTTCTCCATGTTTTGCCATTTGGCGTACAAATATACATTTATGGGAGGCTTTCGCCAATTAAGTAAATTAATATAAAATAAAATAAATTCAGTAGTATCAATGTCAATTTTATAAAAGTAATTTAATTAAAATATAGTAATGTCAGGTAATTAATAAAAATATTTAACGAAATGTAATAAACGTCCTTTAATATAATGTCAATAAGTTAGTTAAGAAAAAATAAAATTGACATTGTCCACAGAATTACTACTTAATAATAAAGTCATCATGTAAGTCATGCTAAGAGTAGGTATACAAATATTATTTTGTCAAAGAACTGTCCTCAAAATAGTCACTGAGACAGTAGTAACATTTCTGTATTAATATGTTACGTAATTTACACTTGAAATTTATGAATAAAAAAATAAAAAAAATTAATTATAAAAATTGAATCAAAATTTGTCATCCAGATACTCCTTGACTGAATAATATACCTTGTCATTTAGGAGCTTAAAAAGATTACTTTTGAATTCATTATAATTCTTACCATTTCTAATATGACAAGGTAATTTATTATACAATTTTGGTGCCATTGCATAGACACTATTATAAGCAAAAGCAGTTCTGGTGGTTATTGTTTTTAACATATCTGAGCGACGTTGACTTTCTACATGATTAAACAAATGTACATTGGTTTTTACAAACATCAAAACCTCATAGATGTACAGCGACGGTACTGTCAGAATATTTAAGTCCTTAAAGTGTGGCTTACATGTGTCTGTTGTTCTTAATTTGCAGATAGCTCGGATGCATCTTTTTTGTGCCAAAAGTACGGAGGATATATTTGTAGCATTACCCCAAAATATGAGTCCATACCTTAATGTGGAGGCTACATACCCGTGGTATGCCGTTAGGAGGGCCGTTTTGCTAGCAACTTTACCCAACATATAAAGGGCATAAGAAAACCGGTAAAGTCTCAAACAAACATGATCAACTTGAGCCTTCCATGTCATATCATTGTCAATGTGCAATCCTAAAAACTTTGTAGTGTACGTAGCGCATCCTGACTGCGGAGAAAAACTTGCCTTAGTGACAGACGCCTCCGATACCGCCATGGGTGCAGTCCATCAACAGTTAAAGGATGAAGAATGGCAACCCTTAGCTTTCTTTTCTGGCTAGGGAATTTTGCATCTACACAGACCACAAACCCATCTGTTTCGCGTTTCATACGCGATAGACATCAGGCACATTGCGGGCAATGATAACGTTGTCACTGATACCCTGTCACGAGTGGAGGCAATCGTTTAGCCTTTTGACTTGAATGAACTAGCCAAGTCCCAGAGTTCCGATTCAGAGCTCAAACAGATGCTCGACGGGGAAACGTCACTGCGCCTGAGAAAGATTACACTGCCGGGAACACTGTCTGAACTGTACTGCGATGAGAGTAGCAAGACACCAAGGCCATATGTCACGAAAGAACTTCGCCGCCAAGTCTTCGATAATCTACACTCCTTGAGCCACCCAGGATCCAACGCCAGTGCCAAACTGGTAGCAGAGCGTTACGTCTGGACCAAAGTGAAGAAAGACCGCCGAGAATGGACGCGAAACTGCTTGGCATGCCAACGTGCGAAGATCACTCGCCATGTCTCTGCAACCCTTGGCAACATCAAACTGCCACGATCACGTTTTATGCACATCTACATAGATATGATCGGGCCACTGCCAATCTCTCATGGTTTCCGGTATTGTCTCACCACCGTAGATGGCCTGACACAATTAAGGGATTAATACATTTTAAGGATATTACAGCCGAAACCGTGGCTAACGCCCTTCTGTATGGTTGGATCGCACGCTTCGGCTGTCCTACAAAAATTGTAACAGATCATGGCAGACAGTTCGAATCATCCCTGTTCAAGCACCTGTCGGAAATAGCTGGATTCGAACACAGAAAGACAACTGCTTACCACCCTGCCTGCAATGGTTGAGCGGTTATACAGACAGCTAAAAACAGCCATTACCTGCCACGGGAATCAAAACTGGGTAGAATCACTGCCACTGGTTCTACTAGGTATCCGAAGCGCATATAAAGAAGATGTACAAGCAACACCGGCTGAACTAGTATACGGTGAAACATTGCGTCTGCCAGGAGATTTATTTGAACCAGAAGCTATAAGCAACACGGATATGACCGACTACGTATCAAGATTACGCATGTTTGCCAGGAACATTCAACCGTCTCCAGCATCGTGACATTCTAACAGTCGGGCCATATTCGTGTTCAAGGACCTTGCCATCGCAACGCACGTCTTCTTAAGAGATAACGCGTCAGCATACACAAGGCCACATAAAGTACTAGAGAGGGGTGACAAAGTATTCAAACTCCTCCTTAAAGGGAAAACAGTCTCAGTATCGGTAGACCGAGTGAAACCAGCCTACATACTTCAAGACTCACACACCACGATAACACACAACAACACAGCGAACCATAACGAACACAGACAAAGACAGACTCCACATGATACACCAGTCATAAATCTAACGCCGACGACCGAAGACTTTCAACTTTCACTATGGAACCAACTCTGAAATCACGAAAAAAATATCAACTGTTTCATACAAAAGTTCAATACCTACTAGACCAAAATGTATGAAACAGCTGATATTTTTTTCGTGATTTCAGAGTTGTTTTTTTTGGATTTTAATAAAAATATTTTAAAATGTAATATACATAATTATGTTTGAAAATGAATAAACGAAACAATATAAAGTACGGATAGATATAAGTAACTGGCAAAATGTGGATGTTACTATGTTTGGTACTCTTCCGCCGACCTACCTTTTGGGGATCACAGGCGTGATGTTATGCTATGTGTTGTGTATGAAATTGATGTTAATAACGTACACAAAATGTGGATGTTACTATGTTTGGTACTCTTCCGCCGACCTACCTTTTGGGGATCACAGGCGTGATGTTATGTTATGTGTTGTGTATGAAATTGATGTTAATAACGTACACAAAATGTGGATGTTACTATGTTTGGTACTCTTCCGCCGACCTACCTTTTGTGGATCACAGGCGTGATGTTATGTTATGTGTTGTGTATGAAATTGATGTTAATAACGTACTCAAAACCACTATTAAATTGAGATTTACATATAAATATACAGAAAACTAAAGTTTCTCTTAAATATTAATTACAGTACCTAGGCGACCGAGCTCTGCTCTGGTGAAAATAGAGAATGCTCATTTACTCGTAATACTATTGGATAGTTCATACTAATTCCATGCTGCCATGTCTGTTAATTATTGTCAATTATGAATTGAATATATAATATGAATTGTGAAGAAAATACGGAGAAAATGAATTTTCCCAGATATGAGACCTAGCTACGAGTAGATTGATTTTTCGCCCCCGTAACCCCGTATATTGCAACTTTCATCGAAATCGTTAAAGCCGTTTTCGAGAACGTGATTACAAATATATATATATATATGTATATATAATATAATTATGTAAGAAATATTGCTCGCTTAATAGTAGGTATAAGATAAGTAGGTACAGTCAGCATCAAAAGTTGATGACCACATTTAGATTTTCAAAATCGCTGTATAGTGAAGTGCTAATAGTGAATACGATGTAAAAACGATTTTGAAAATCTAAATGTGGTCATCAACTTTTGATGCTGACTGTACCTACTTATCTTATACCTACTATTAAGCGAGCAATATTTGTTACATAATTATATAGTAAAATATTCAGATTTATAAAAATGTAGAATTACTATAGAATTAGAATTTCTTAGAAATTTTTAACAAATACTGTAGAATATAGTTACCAATTAGACATTGTATTAGTTACTAGATGACACGGTGAACTTCGGACCACGTGGGATCGATAATATTTGACCACATCGTGTACGGTTTGAGTTCCATTTAAAATGTAGTGTTTTTCGATTTTTCGGCTGTTTCTTTTTACTAGTTTTATTTTTTCCTAAACCAGTATGGAGGCGAACAAAACAAAATGAGTTAGGTAAGAATTTTGTTTTTTTATGAAATTTAAATTCTGAATCCTTCGATGTACCTAACGGAAAAGGTATAAAGCGCGGGCTACACTGGGAACGAAGCAAAACGAAATTAAACTTAGCTTTGTTTCGGTTCATTACTAGTGTGGCCTGCGCACTGCTCTTTACTCGCTTTGGCCAAAATATCCCTTACGTCAATGATACTTCCGCTAACGATGTACTTGCACTCACTCGGTGATCTGGTTGTAATGCACCAAACAATCTACGAATAGTTTATATAGCACGGCGTCGTAGTCGTCTCCGGTTTCAATGTGCGTGGTCCTCGCTCTCTCCGGTAAAGTCTCGAAATTCATTCTGTAAAATGAATCCATGAAAGCAACACCCCGTATTAATATAATTTTAACAACTTTATATTTATAATTTTAATAACTTGCTTTTAACTACAACGTTCCTATACAGAATGTTTAGAATTAAATTGACCGTTACACTTGAGGTAGGTTAAACATATTGTTGGGGAGTTAAATAACGTACTTCGATGATGGTTGATGATTATCGTTTTAATTATAGTTTTACAATGAATAAAAGATAAATTATAGTGAAATTCTTGATGACACGGTAATGTACGAGTATATCATTCGGTCTAGTCAAACAATGAATTGGAGACGGGCCGGGTCCCGCAGTTAATTTGACGTATGGTTGACACTTGACGTTGATGACATTGACAGTGTCAAATTAGCGAGCAGTGGCGCCAACACATTATTACAGCAATAAAGAATAAATTCTTGAGCACAGGTTTAGAAGTAGTATCAAAAAATCATACCGTAAAATTCTCAGTTGGGTTTTACACTGATCTAGAATTGTGGCCATGAATGCATCCATCGAAGTGTTACCGAGCGCCACCAAATTAGTGGTATAGAATGAAAACAGCAGCACCACGCCAAACCTGTACAACATAAATATAAAGGGGTAGGTACTAAGCTGAAGTTTTGTAAATGATCACAAGGTATTTTTTATATTTTTATAAGTTAAGCTCTTTAGTGATTTTTACATACAACTGTATAAACTCACGCCTTCTTCCCACACGCACGCCAGTTGGGAATACTACGCACCTGACCTTTCTGAAGAACATTACCAATAAAGTCTAAGGTCTATGTCTTCCTAGGGCATCCCCTCCCGGCGTTCCCACTCACATCTGTCTTGTAAATAGTTTTTGTTAGTTGCGTTTCATTCATCCTCTCAACATGACCATACCATCTTAGCTTAATCTTTTCAATTTTTGTTACTACATCTTCTGTTAAACCGTACCGTTACCTTATCATATCATTCCTCAGCCTATCATTCATAGTCACTCCACATATGCTTCGCAAGGACCGCATTTCCACTGCATTTATTTTACTTTTATGCATAGGCGGCCCAGCACCAGCCATCAGCACACCATTGTGAGCAGCCAGTCATTTCCTCTCTAAATCCTGCTTGCACATCCTATATTTTCTTTGTTTGCCGGCAGCACTCAAAAAGACTAATGCCGCGGAAGTTTTTACACTCCTGCTGCTAGCGTTTTCCCTTATATAGTGGTACCTTATCTCCAACACATATTAAAGATCCGGCACAACAGGCTTGCTACCATCCCGTCACCGCCCTTCAGCATTTCAGCAGACACTCCGTCGTACTCATCATTTGTTCTACTACCACATTTCCTTTGCGCCAAACCACATACTTTTGTAGCTACTTGCGCTAAATATCATAATATTTAAGTGACACAACTTAACTCTATTTTAGTTTGACAGCACTAAGATGGCACTGAGTTATTAATTTAGTGAAAATGCAATTTTGCTATTCTGAATTTGACGTTTTTCACCTAAAATTTTGATTGTTTATCTATCTGACTATTTTTAATCGCGATTAAAAATGGTGTGGAATACAATTACTTGTCAGGAACTAAAATTCACACTAACACCTCGACTTCAGGTGCAAAAACAGTACTGTATTTTTTTTTTCTTTTCTTCTGCTTACATCTGGAAAATGGTGTGTGTTATCGCAAAAATAATGAAAATTTCGACCCCCTTTATGGCACCCATAAACCCCTAAAACTCAAGAGGTATGTAATAATTTTTAATAGTTTCCATAGAAAAAGTGAAAAATTACATTTATAAACACGTCGGGGGGGGCGTTTGGGTGCCTCCGGCTCTAAAAATCACGGGGTAGGGCAAACATGTACCATGTGGAGTCGCGATTGTCAAATTCGATTTTAGATGTGTCTAAATTATTTTTAAATTTAGAGATTTTTTATGCAGAATAGTTTTATGATTCTCATTGCCAAAAGTAAATAATTTTAGTGATAGTTTAGTTTGGTGTACAAGAGAATCGGCAGCTCTCTCCGACATTGGTACAGCAACATGTCTGCTGGAACAATGCCGAACGAAGGGACAGTCCAGCCTTCCCGCAATCATCGCCAGTACGATGTTGGGGCTAACCCGTACCCTGCGCACCATGGACACGGCGCATGGTCGCGTGAAAGCAATCGGTGCGCGCCTCTGCGAACATACCCGAGGCGCTGCAGTATCGGGGTAGCCCCATCACCGCCCTGAACGCGTTATTGTACTGGACGCGGATGGCGCTGTAACTTCTATTAGAGTAGTGAGCCCACAGACTGCATGAGTACAGCGATGTACAGTACGCTCTAAAGAGCGTAGCCTTAACCTCATAAGAGCACCGCGCAAATCTGCGGGCGATCATGTTAGCTCTAACAGATAATGCCCTCCGCTCCCGTTCTATGTCTGCGTGATCTTTAAGGTCGACAGTCAAAACATGCCCCAAGTATGTAAACTGGCTAACCCTTTTCAAAGAAACCCCATTGAGTCTGACCGGAGGTATGGTTCCCGGACATTTTGCACTGGCGGTCTCAAAGATCATACACTGGCTCTTCTTTACATTATACAACAAACCGTGACCACAAGCATATTCCTCGCATATATTTAACAGCTTTCTCAAGCCGCAGACCAAAGCGCTCATCAGCACCATGTCGTCAGCATAACTTAAATTATTGACACATGTACCGTCAATGTGACAGCCGACATGCTGACTGCTGAGCGCCACGGTCAGCCTGTTAACATACAAATTAAACAGGGTAGGAGATGTTAAGCCACCCTGCCTGACTCCGCACTCGAGCTGATACGCATCCGACATTGCCCCCGCCCATCTAACACTATTAGACTGGTGCGCATACCAGTACTGGAACATACTGATGAGTTCCGGTGGCAAATCTATGCTCCTCAGCTTGTTCCACAACAGATCATACACTACAAGGTCGAAAGCCTTTGACAGATCAAGGAAGCACGCATACACGGGTGTTTTGTGTAGTATTTGACGGTATGCTTAAGATACAGTATAGCACTTTCAGTGGACAGCCGGGGACGAAACCCGAACTGATTATCGTGCAGTGTTACCGATCGATTTAACTCTGCGTTAAGCAAACCGTCAAACACTTTAGCAGTTACAGTGGCAAGAGAAATAGGCCTTTAGTTACGCTTATCAGTAAGGTCACCAGTTTTATTCTTCACTACAGGCACTACCACCGTTTTCATAAAGTCCGCTGGCAAGTAGGAATGACTCACGCACAGCGAGTAAAACATAGCCAATACCCTAGTAATGTGTGGTCCCGCGTGTTGTAGGTGCTCAATGCTGAGCCCATCATAACCAGGGGACTTACCTCTCGAGATAAGCCTTATAGCTTTAGCTACGTCCCTAGCCAGGAAGGCAGCCCCCGCATCCCGACTGTTTACACCAGCATTGAGCACCTCCGTCGCTGTACCCAACGGAGACTTCACCAAAAATTGGTTCTTAAAAAGATTCGCAATCTCCTTCGGGTCATTAATACCATCGATGCTCACAGGAATGCCGGGGCGTAAATTTTCTTTTTTGGTGCCCTTCCAGAAACCGCGGAAATCCCCCTTGTAATATTTCACAGCTAGAGCGTCCATTCTTCTTTGGTCTTGATGATTTTGGCACCATTTTAATCGAGACTTGAACACTCTTCTGCTATCGCACATTTCTTTATATAAAATTCCTGACTTAGGCCTACCACACAATACCCAGTCGAGGAACTTAGATTTGGCCACCCTGTGAGCCTCGCTGACATGTTTGTTCCACCCGGCTATGCGCGGGCCACCCCCGCCCTTCCCCGTGCTTCCCCGGCTCGCCACTGCCGCATCACGGAGGGCAGTCACAATGTCGGAGTAAAGCGTATCTAGAACAAGCCTGTGGCCACGGTCACTACAAAAACAATCAGCACAGCTAACACACTCGGGAGGGAAATCAATTATTTTAAGTCGCCTATGACACTCTTTGGCAAACATAGAAACTTGTTCCTCACTTTTTATACCCCACACTACATCTTTATTTACATTAGTAACTTGAGATGTGACCTTAGGGGACAGTAATTTTAAATTACACAAAAACACAAGTGGAAAATGATCAGACCAAAGAGTGTCATAGTTAACATCTACGTTAATAACAGCCTGCTTTGCCGAGTGAGTTGTTAAACAGTGGTCCAGCCAGCTGCTACTCCCGTGCACATCACTTATAAAAGTAAAAGTACCCGAGTCCAACCCTAACATATCTATGTCTATACAACATGACCATTGTTGGTCACTACAAATAAGCATAAGTTCATTGAAAAACAACTCACCCGGATCCGCATTAAAGTCGCCTAAAATAAAAAGAGATTCAATTCCATATTCGTCAATAATGCCACTTATCTCACTCAAACAATCGGTAAAATCTTGTAAATTATCGACAGAGTTAGTTGGTAAGTAAACACTCATTACGATCACTTGAGAAGAATATATAATATCGCGGAAATTGAGAAGAATATCACCTTTATTAGTAAACAATATGACGATATGCTTAAACAAATAGACATATTAAAACAGGAGAAACAAGCATATAGAGAAAGTATAAATCACCTTGAAACGAAAATTCAAGATCTGGAACAATTATCCCGTCCTTCCAGCATTGAGATTCGTAATGTACCACCCGCAGACAACGAGACCTCTTCGGACCTATCTAAAATTGTTTCAAACCTGGGGCTAGCAGTTGATCTGAGTATTAGCGACTTTTTTTTTTTTTTTTTTTTTTATATAGGGCATCTCGCAGTTAACCTCTGAGGAGGTCGTAGCTGCTTAACCGGACTTTCCTGTGGCTGCCTTAAGCTTCTACACTTAAAGCCTCCAGCCAGGGGCATAAACTATTCTAATTAAAACTAGGCGAACGCTCGCTAAGGGCACCCCCTGTGGGGTACGAACCTCGGCTTAGGGCGTCGCTGGGGGGAGGACAGCAAGATGGGACAGGCTGGATCAAACATAGATTATTATTATTCGGGGAATTTAAGACTACGGGCTCAGCTTCGACGCGGGCTGGCGCATCGTCGAGCAAGGGTCGGGGGGGAGTATCATTTACTCGGGAGGGACGCGGTCGCGGACCTCTGCGGCGAGGTCGGAACGTGTGTCGGTGTGTGTGTTTCTTTACTGTACTGGTGGCCCTATTGCTCTCCTGGAGGAGGGTTATGGGGTCATCTGGGTCGTTGAGAACATGCCTTGGACGGCGGATTTTACTTATTCCAGAGGGAATATAACTGGCGGCCTTCACAACCAGAGGGTTGCGATGTATTGCGGCTTTATCAAAATAACGCGTTGCATTGCGTTTTAGAAATTGGGCTATTGTGGGGATTTTAAGGTCGAGATGGTGGATCTCGTTCCTAACATACCAGGAGGAAGCCGTCGCCATTCGAAGGAAACGGTTTTGGAGGGTCTGCATCTTATGGAGATGGTAGGGTTTGGCTTGTGCCCAGGCGGCACACGCATAGTTCATAATGGGTCTAATGCACGCCGTGTAGGTACGCAATTTGCACCTGAGTGACAATTTGCTTCGTGCATTGAGAACGGAGTGGAGCCTACCGAGAGCGAAAGCGGCTCGCGAGCGTGCCTGCTTTATGTGCTCGGAGAATGTGAGTTTAAAATCGAGGACCACACCTAGATATTTGGCTCGCTTCTCCCAGGGGATCGGCTTGTCAAACATGGTGATTGGTCGGGGGAGCGTATTAATAAGTTTTTTGAGTCTCGGTTTCTTGAAGAGAACCGCTTGACTCTTATCGGGATTGATATTAGCGACTCCATTATACGAGATATTTATAGGCTCCCAGGAAAACCGGGCACAATTAGACCAATTGTCACGGAATTCAGCAATGTGCAAATAAAAAACCAACTAATATCGTCAGTGCGCAACTTCAATAAAAGAAAGCCTTATGAAGAGCGACTGAACAGCAATACCATTAGGATGCCTGGCGACCGTCGACCGGTCTACATCGCGGAGTTTCTCCCCGCCAGTTCAAGGAAGCTGTTATACGCTGCAAGGGAATTCGCAAAGGCCAAGGAATATAAATTCTGCTGGACTACCAACGGCAATATCTTTCTCCGGAAAATAGAAGGAGCCAAGAGTGTACTTATATAGTCGGAAAAAACCCTCATGGATCTGCAAGTACATCAATGACTGTTTGTCGTAATATTAATATACTATAAGGTCGCACAATTATGCAGTACCAGTAACTTATTTTTAATAATACTAGTTATACAAACTTGTAAAATTGCATGTAAACTTCTCACATATTCAACAACTATTCTACTAAATAATGCATGTATCTTCACAAATACCCTTTCTACACCAAACCGAATAGTAACTTATCACCTTACACAAAAACATAAAATAACAAATACGTCATACAATACTAACTTATATCACAACACAATACACAAACTATCCTTTCACTATAACTACTCTTTAAAATGTCTTGCGATGGCTACCAGAATTCTTTTATCAAAATACTGCAATGATTTGATGTCAATTGCGTCACTGGGGCGTTTCCCCGGGCATTTGAATCACTTTTTCTCAAATCACTGTACTTTAACGTCCCGTGTACCGGTTACAACTCAACATCAATGGCAATGACAAATTTAAATAATTTAAATACTGACATAGACAACATACATGTGTCTATGTCATTTACTTGCCCACCTGAAGACTGCCCCAAGTATATAACATCCCCCAAATCGTTCAATATCATACATCTGAACATTAGGAGTATTCATAAAAATTTCAATGAATTTGTATGTTTGCTAGTCGCTATTAAGATAGAGTGTGATATTCTGATTCTAACTGAGTGTTGGCTTAAAAAAGCCACACCCATCCCCAACTTAACAGGTTACACATCGCATCAGACAAATACTCTATCAAACCAGAACGACGGAATAGTAATTTACATCAAGGAAAGTTTATGCTATAACATCACCGAACCGGCCTTCGCTGAATCTAGCTGTCTTGTATGTACTGTAGACAACAAGTTGGTCATCGTTGCGCTGTACAGACCACCTTCGCAACGGAAAATTGACAATATCTGAATAGTCTAAACAGTCTTCTCTCCGATTACGGCGCATACAACAATACTACTGTAATCGGTGACCTGAACATAAATATAAATCCCGGTCATAACGACCAACGCGCTCATGACTATTTAAATTTGACTGCATCCCACGGTTTTCTGCCTGCACATGTTCTCCCTACCCGTTTAAACAATTGCTTAGATCATATTCTCCTGAAATCTAATAATAATGCAACCACACTCGTTCTGGAAGCTACCATTACCGACCATTCGGCAGTCATACTTAGTATAGAAACTAAAAACCCCCCTAATGCCGCGCACAAATTCAATTCATCTCGCCTCAATCTCCCGGACGCCATTAAAGACATTGAAGGGTATGATTTCTCCAACATCATCGCGTTAAATGATTCCAATGACGCCACTAACAAATTACTGGAAATTATGTCATCAATCATATACAGGAATACTATTCGCACATGCTTCCCATGTAAACTTAGAATCATCAAGCCCTGGATTACACCCGGGCTATTGAGATGCATACGCAACAGAGATAATATGCATAAGAAAACAAATAAGGAACCTCATAACTCTGTTTTGAAATTAACTTACCTACGTTATAGGAATTTTTGCAACAATTTATTGAAAAAATCACGAGAAACACCTATTTCTTAAAACCAAAAACAACCCAAAAAAAATATGGAATGCTATCCGGACTGTGACTGACTCGCACCGCTCGTCGACTACACCCATTGAACTCCTGAAAATAGAACATTCCCCCTCAGAATCTGTCAACTCTGTTAATGCATTCTTTGCAAACGTCGGTCAAACTCTGGCCAGTAAAATACCACAAAGTGCAAGGTCTCCCCAACAAACCACAATCAATAAACAATCCATGGTCAATTCGTTGGGTCTCCTCACGACTGACGAAGAAGAAGTTGACTGCATTATTAAAGATCTCCGTGTGGATAGTGCGCCTGGTTGGGACAGTATACCTCCAAACTTGATCAAATTTCCCAGTCATGCTCTAGTTAAACCCATTACGCATATATGCAACCTAGCACTGTCTACAGGAACATTTCCAAAAGCGCTAACTTGACAGTAAACAGAAATGCCTAGGCATCTTCCTGGACCTTTCGAAGGCATTTGATACCGTCTCTGTTCCCATCCTTCTCGCCAAGCTGGAGTCGATTGGGGTACGCGGTGATGCCCACAACATATTTAAAGACTTTTTGCTGAACCGCACGCAATGTGTAAAGATAGGGGACAACATTAGTAGCGAAGAATCTTTAAATTACGGTGTCCCACAGGGAAGCCTCCTCAGTCTTCTCCTCTTTCAGATATACGTGAATGACCTCTGTACCCTCTCTCTGCCCTCCACCCAAATCCTAGCATATGCAGACGATACGGTCATTCTGACTTATGGCAATGATTGGGCCACGGCAAATAAGACTGCTGAAAAAGCTCTATGCGAGACAATGTTCTGGTTGGCTAATAACAGTCTTACATTAAATATTAGTAAAACCCACTTTGTCACCTTTGGCCTCAGACCTTCCCTCCTGCCACCAGTTAACTCAATGGTACTCAAAGCGCATGTATGCGTGCTCAGTGACTCGCAATGCGCATGCCCCTCTGTGTCCCGAGCCCCAGTCGTTAAATATCTAGGCCTACAGGTTGACGCCTGTCTATCTTGGCACTATCACATTGAGACTCTATCCGCGCGGGTTAGAAAAATTATATATGTTTTCAAAAAACTTAGACTGTCCGCCCATAGGGAAGTTCTAAATATGGCTTACTGTGCTCTTTGTGAATCTATTTTAACATATTGCATCACAGCCTGGGGAGGAGCACCGAAGACTGTACTTATACAGGTGGAGCGGGCGCAAAGAGCAGTAATCAAAGTGCTTCTTAGTAGGTCTTTTAGATTTCCAACGCAATTATTATATATGGAGTACAAGGTTTTAACAGTCCGACAACTTTTCATCTACCGCACACTAATCCGCAGACACTCAAACTTGCCATTAAACATGAGTAATCCTTCCACAGAAAGACGAAGGCCAGTACCCCCATGTCCTACAAAATCAACGCACGTACGACTTTTGCTAAACGACACTACCCATTTCTAAGCGCCCTCACTTATAATAAATTGAACCAGATTCTCAATATACATTCCCTTAACACATTTCATTGTAAATGTAAAATTAAAGAATATCTTTTAACTCTTGACTACACTAAAACGGAAGACCTATTAAAATCGTAATATAAACATACCGCGACACACACGAACCCCTTACACAGACACACACACACACACACTCACACACACACCCTCACAAACACGCACTCACCACATCTTTTTCACACAAGAATTAAACACATAATTTGTTGTACCACTAAAAACAACCTACTACTTACGTAATTATGTATTAATATAATGGACGGATGGATGACCCCTGTAACACAGGTTCCACCTAGCATGGGGGTCATTGATCAAATTTCTGTGCACTTGTAAGTCCTACGCTGTAAATGCTGCGCATAATTACTTTGTACATTACTTTTTTTGAAATAAATTATTATTATTATTTTAAATGTCTTTGACATATCTCAGGACCCTAGTGTCCCGGACCTTTGGAAGGCGTACGAGGGGCCGAAGCCAACTCGCAGAGGCCCCTTGAGACATTTTTATGTATTGAGGCACCAACAGACGGTTATCCCTGTATGCACTACGCAAGTGCACACAAGGACAACCCCCGGTTGGTGCAGAACTATTGCAGAACATGGGAACAAAATAAATTGGGCTATGGGTTTGGGTGGCTAAAGTTCACTGGTGACCTGGAACTATGGAAGAACTATGGCCCCTGCCTGATCAATGTTTTATATGTACACGGAAAAATGGCAGGGGGTGACTTGCACACTCAATAATGGGCCCCCGAAAACTGTCGCTAGCACATAGTGACGTAGCGACAAGGGGGCAACATGTCCTGAGGTGCTTGAGAAGTGGAGAGGTATTCCACGGCTTTCAGAACAATCCCAGAGCCCGGAAGATGGTCAAGATCCCTACGAGCACTTACTGGAATACTTCCTTCCTCCGAGCACGTTTGCTCTTGCGAATCTCCACTCAAGCCGGCCAATTAAGGCAAGAATGAGGTGGGAGCTCTGCTCTTCGTCAGTGTTCACTCCAGCCGGCCAATAAAGGCAAGCCAGAGATGAGGAACAAGATTTCTCCCGGGAGATAGGGTCCGTGGGGTCGCTACTGCCCAACAGCTCGCCTCATGCTGCCCTGCGGGTTTCTGTATCTCTCTTGGTCTGGCCCCTCATCCTAGACCTGTTCCGGCAAAGTAAACCCTACCGGCACAGACCCAGAGTTTGGAGCGCGCAAGCCCCACCACGACGGCAATGTAGAGATACGACGGTGGGGTTATTATTATTATTTCCTTTATTTCATTTTAATACTTACAAATTATATTTTTAAATATTACAATATAAAAAATATTAAAACATTTAAAAATATAAAAAATAGTAGCCCACCGGTATCGGGAACAGGGTCCAAGCTACCGGCGGTCAGGGCTCCAGAGAGAGGAACCTCCTGACAATGCGAGCCGTATCCAGAAGTACCACTTTCTGAATCAAGCCCTTGATCCAGCTGCCCAACGAGAGCCTCCTTAGGTGTTGGTCGAGGCTCTTGGCAACTAAGCCATTGGCTGATACGACTATTATTATTATTATTATTATATATACTTTATTATTATTATTATTACTTGTCTATAATCTCGTTGTAATTTTAATGGCACAAATACGGGCGTTATCACACTGTAACACTGACACCTGTTTAAACGCACTATATCTCCATAGCAACGCGACGCCGCCATAGGGACGCCCGCGCAGTATCCCCGCGGATGTATCAACCACAGACGTCGCAGTGTATCCGAAACCGCTGTCGATCGTGCTGATAAAGGGTATGTCGTGCGGTATCAACCAAGTTTCCTGGAGACAAACTACGTCACACGTATGGCACAGGTCTCTGACGTCACCGATGGAGCGTTTTACATTATTGCAGTTGAAAGTAGCAAATCGATAAGGGCCACTATCCATTATTTGGTTTATTTGGACCGTCAGCGTCGGTAAGATGTGCACCGTTTGTTGTCCTGTGTTTGAAGTTTACAAACCGCCAAATAAGACACCTGCGGGCCATAAAGTTTCGTCCATGTACCTTGATAGATTGGCCTCTGATATGAAAAACTTGTATGCTTTGTGTCCCCTTTCAAATTTCATATTTATTTTCTCTAAACACACATTTTCCCGTGTCTTGTTGTAAATATGTTTTATTATGTCACTTTCTATAGTCGACATATGTACATTTGTAATAAACATTGGAATTTTTCTATCTGCTCCACGAAATGTGCACTCCAAATCTCTGGCTATACCTGACTTGCCTACGAAACGATATTTCGCTGCTTTGTTACGATGCACTACTCTCTGCCATCCTTCGTTATTATTATAGTTTGCTTTAGTCGTAGTTTCGCATACATACACCGGATGCTGTAATCCATGCTGTCCCGTCGTAAATCTATGTCCGTCCTTAACAGCGACATCGACAGTCAGCTGATCCGCTATCTGCAAAGGCATACTAGGTGCGTCTGACATCACCGCATCTCTCGGCACAGAAACGGTCCGCGGGCTCGCCTTTTGACTCACTGACAGGCATTCCCCCTCCGCGCCGTAGTCAGCGCCCGCGCTCGCCTTATGACGCGGCAGCGACCGACGATCGCCTCCCGCGCTCGCCAACCCGCATTTTACCAACCGTTGCCGTTCACTTGATTCATGATCAGTTTGCTTCTCCTTAACTACCCTCATTTCTCTATATTGCGACAAAGGTGACTGAATATTCGAATATTCAATATTCTTGTTGTTCACATCTAACTCGTCACTCAGATTATGACAATCATGTGAAAGTCCTATAGGACCACTGTCCAGCCAGGCACCTCGTTTCAAGTTTACTTTGAAGGCCGACGCCGGCGGCAGGGAGTCGTTTTTTACGCGAAGAACGTCCATTTTTAATTTGTTAACACTTTCTAGTGTACAGTGCGCGTCACGTAAAAAGAACGCTAGTCTTTTACCTGCGCACTGAGCGATTTATCGATTCCAGCCTATTCCATAGTACTAAGTAGCTAATAAAGTACCTATTATGATTCTACAATAAAACAATTACACTTATATTATAAAACCAATACCCTAGTACTTTCGGATGCAACTGTATCCGTGCGCAGACACATCCCCTGCACTGTCACTTAGCGTTCTTTTTACGTGACGCGCACTGTAGCATAGGTCGACTTTATACCTTCAATTTCGGCTTTCAATACTTGCATGCCCTTTAACAGTTTGGAACAATCCAAATGATCTATCAGGATTGGCGGTAATCTATCCAGTTGTCTTGCCACAAAAATTGGAATAATGTCGGGCTCTGTCGATTTAAATAGATTTATGATATCTGTTACATCGCGCTCCTCCTTCCCTTTGTTTTTTCGCAATATTTTCCTTATGTCCGTTGGGATGGATTCAAACAGGAGTGACTTCGAGTTCTTGATTTCGTCACTTGTGAATGTAGCCTTGCAGATACGCACTAGTGATTCTTCGTCTATGATTGACACTTTATTTTGAATGTACGACAACATCTCATCAATGATGATATTACACACATTGCACTTTGCAACGTTCGTCATTTTATTATAACACACGAATCCACGCTCCGTATATTAAAATAGGCCCGACGCTGTAGGGCGCACCCTACAGCGTCGGGCCTATTTTGCGCGCGCGACTGAAAAAAAAAAGAAAAGAAAGACTACTAAAGACTTGCCTACATTTATGAAATAGTTGTTCATTTCACTCACTGTTTTTTGAGGAGAGGAACATTATTTCTAATAATTCAGAAGGACAATTTTTGTCCTTTTTTGTGTTGGTGATGCTTTTAATTGCATTCTACAATTTTTTGGGTCGTTACCAGCCATGTCAACTTGATTTTTATCATAGGATATCCTAACTTATTCTTTAAAATAAGGTTACAGAAATTTCTGTAGCGGATAAATGTAGCTTTTAGAATTTCATTTTTAGGTGACTTATTATGGTTTGCATGTAATTGGTCTCAGTTTCTCATGCATCGTAACAATCCCAGAGTGACCCACGGTTTTATTATTCTTTTACGCCTTGACTGAGTTACTAATTTTGTGTTTTGTTCTAGTGACAAGCGTGACAACTGTATGCTATTTATAAGGTAATCTGCGGCAGCGTTGGGATCCTGTGTTAATAATACAGAATTTAGGTCAATGCTGAGAAGATCTCTATCCAAGCTCTGAAAATCGACTTTTGTTAAAGTAGTTGTAGCGTAGTTTTATATTATGTTTAAGATTCATACAAAGGAGTACAGGGTAGTGATCGGTCAAGGTAGTCTGGGGTACAAGGGTCGTGCTCAGATTCTTTGTTTTCAGTAACATGTGATCAATACACGTACCGCTTGCCGCACATGTGATCTTAGTATGTGCTGGTAGAAGTCCATGAGAAGCACCCAACGTGAGATATCTTTCTCCAGGAAGTTCAATTTTGTCTTCATTTATTGCAATATTAATGTCCCCTATTACAATTATATTATTGCAATGTGATAACCTCGACAGAGTACTACTTAGGGAGCCTAAGAAATTATCCATATTTTTATAAAATGGGGAGCGGTATAATGAAACAATTGCTGTGACATCATTTTTAAGTACTAGGCAGTTTCCTTCCTGAAAAGTGGGCTCTTCAACAATGCAGTTTAGATGCTCTCTACACTAAACTAAGACGCCATCTTTCTGTTTGTGGTTCGCTTTAGTTACAAAAGATCGATAGCCCGTTAGTATGGGTATGGAAATATCTTTTTTAACCAGTACTTCGTGAGTACAAAGGCTAAAAGCTGAATGCGACGTTCTAGCATTCAAGTTTTTTTTTTTTTTTAGCCTTTGTAACATTGTTTCTAATCCATTAATATATTGCATTGAATGCTATGAATATTCTGTGTTGAGACTGTGAGCCTTTTTATGTCTGTTAAAAGTAATTTATGACATTTATCTAAGTCACATGCAAGAGCTTTGGAGACAGTCAAGGTGTCAATATTTTTGGTTACGTCAATCAAGTTATCGAATTTTAATTTGAGATAAAAATTGGTTAAAGAATCTGGTTTCGGATTTCAACTGGTCTAATAATGAGAAATGGCATAGTGGAATTGATTTATTTATCGGCGTATGAATTGTTTTGTGGGTGATTTTGCTGTTGAATATGTGTGTTTGTTGGTGTGTACTTAAACAAAACAAGTAGTTTGAAATATGATTTTGAGATACAGTGAATGTTATTGTGATGCTTACGGCAAGTACAAAAAAGAAAAATAACTTTAAAAACAAAGAAGATTAGCATGCAAAAATGGCAGAAAGACAAAATGTTTACAATAAATAAGTTAATGACCGAGTCATACAGCATTCTTTAGTTTCTCTAGGTCAGACTCAGAGTTAATACGAATTTGCTGATCTTCTTATTATTTATTAGACAATACCATGGGAAGTCCAGCAAAAATTGTATCCATGCCTTTTTTTAAATTGGCTTGCCGCGTAAAATAACCGTTGACTTTTATAAGTTAAGGTTTCTGAAACATAAACCGGTTGTGCTGAAGACTGAAGGCCCAGGTGGGTGGTGTTTTTCTTTCTTATCCCTAGATCTGTTGAACTTCGTTACCCCCGTGACGATTTTGTCCTTCAGAATCACTGTAGTAAGGTCTATCATGATTGCATTGGAGTTGTCTTTAGCATTTACTCTGTAGATGTCTCTAATATCTGAGTGTTGTAGTTTGACATCAAGAGTCTTCGCCATATTTACAACTAAGTTGCAAAGATGATCCTTATTTTCCCTGTTTAATTTGGGGACATTGCGAACCTCTAAACCCGCCGAGCAAGACGCTCCAAGTACTCAATTTTCTCCTCCAATTATTGATGAATATTTTTTTTGTCTTCTTTCCGATCCGACTCAAGCCAAGTAATACAAGTCCAGAACTCATCATATTTGCTTGACATGACTTCCACACTCCTTTTTAGTTCAATATTTTGCTCCAAAATATTGTTTACCTTTGTCAGAAGATCTTCAAAGCGACTCTCCTGTAGTTTCGAAAAATTATATTCAGACGATTAAAACTAACAGGCACAGCATCTTTAGTTTAACATAATCGTGAAGCGTTTAATTTTGACGCTTCTATAAGCGAGTCATCAATAGCAGAGACGCGGGTGGCGGTCAAGCCGTGAAGACGTTTAGAAACTGTCGCGCGTTTCGAATAGTTGTGTCGTGTACCTACAGTGTGTGAAATGCTAGTGTGATTAATGTGATCGTAAATTATAATGTAATCTGAACTGCAAACGGTTTTTCTATTGCGCAATAACCAACACTCACACATAATGAAAGAGACACATACCCTCCTTCGACATATTTATTATTTACACATTCTAAAAATATGAATATTATTTAATCGATTAGACCGTAGCGCCATCTAGTTGATTTATGGTTAATTTTTATCAAGATTCTTAATATTTTACAAGAGAACGCTACAGACCTTGTAACGGTGAATGAATATTTTTAATTGTTACAACAAGAACTCGAACTCGGTGACGCCAACGCCTGAACAGACCATTCACCCGACACATAACCAGATAATTATCAGTCCTTACATTAACACCCCGATATGCTCTAGTATCTATATCTTTACTCTTTAATATTTCATCCACAATTACAAAATGGATCATACTTCTACTCTCTTGCCTTTCCAACGTATACCTGTGAACCATTCTATGATTAAACATACTCGTATTATGTAGTGTTCATAACAGACAAATTCATCTCTAGATATATCTCTAGAAAATTCATCCCATTCTCATTCACTCTACCGTCCCTAAATGCACCTAATACTTTTCCGTACCCATTCCTCTGCTCACCTAGCTAACCATTAATCTCCAAGCATAACAATCTTCTGGTTTGACCTACATCCATTCACTAAATCCTTTATACTGCCCCAAAATTCGTCCCTCTCCAAAGGCCAGCTTCCCATATCGGGTGCATAACACATACAAAATAAATTCAAAAATTCAAAATATTTTATTTCACATAAACCTACATGGGCACTTATGAAACGTTAGGAGCTAGGTGCACGGTTCCAATTGGTCGTTTCCTATGGAAAAGAGCCGGAAAGAAACTCCACGGTTACTCTTTTAAAAATAATTGGACTTTACAATATCCTCAAACAAAGTATTAACAGGTATGGGGGAACAGTGTAGGTCTTTCAACAAGTACTATCCATACTTTACCATCTTCCATTTTGTTAAGTACCTGGGTACTTAAAAAAATAGAAGATGGCTAAATCTACAGTCCACTAAGCCTACAGCGTTCTCACATTCACAAAATAGAAAATAATCTATATAAAATATGAATAAATTAATAAAAATAAAAACCTATTTTAAACGAAAAGACATGATTGCTATTACAACTGTAACAAATCGGAATAATTATCATGTACACAAAAGCCACTAATAAAGTGTTGATATTAACTTGTAGGTATATAATGTCAAATATTAGGATGATTATGTCAAGGACGAATGTAAAAAAAAAAAAATTACATGGTCATTTGGGAGCAGTTCTTTAATAGACTCTTACATAATATGCCGTTATTGATGTACCAGGGAAGCCTCATGTGCAGAAGGAATTATTGCCAAAATTCCTTGTCTTCAACGTAGTCTTTAATTTTATATTATGCTTTTTTTATAAGGACACGTTTGATGTGGGTTTTGACCTTCCCATCGCTAATTTCTGTAACTGACTTTGGCAATTTGCTATAAAAGCGGATACTGTTTATAAGAAATGACTTGCTTGTTTTAGTTAATCTAAATTTGGGTATCACAATTTCATGTCTACTACGTGTATTTATATTATAGAAATCGCTTCTTATTTTGAAAATTCCTAAGTTTTTGCGAACATACATAATACAAAATTCAAAATTCAAAAGTCATTTATTCAAACTAGGCTGAGAATCAGCACTTTTCGAACGTTAAAAAAAAAAAAAACAAAATTACACAAGACAGTCCCCCAAAAACGCCCACCCTTCACCACTTGCTACTCTTGCTAGTGCTTAAGCTGGGAAGAAGAAGTGGCGCAACAAACTCCCCAGCAGCACAGCTGTCTGTTCAGTTGAAAAAACTTGATTCTATATAATAGTGCTTCAATCTGCCTTAGCCTTTACCCAACTATGTTGGGGTCGGCTTCCAGTCTAACCGGATGCAGCTGAATACCAGTATTTTACATGGAGCGACTGCCTATCTGACCTCCACAACCCCGTAACTGGGTAATACGATACCCCTTGGTAAGACTGGTGTCAGACTTTCGGGCTTCTCACGACTCGTAACGACTGTCAAAAATCCATGAATGACAGCCGGGACCAACGGCTTAACGTGCTTTCCGAGGCACGGAGGATTCTCGGTATGTAAAGATGGTCACCCATCCACTGACCAACCCCGGCAAGCGTAGCTTAACCTGATGGATCGACCAGTGCGGCTGTTGTTACTTAGCCACGAGCTCCTCGCCCTCTATATAATAGTGCTTATGCTAAAATAATTTACATAACCACAAATTGCAATACAACTCATAAAATAAAAACATTTTAATGAGTAGATTATGTCAACAATAAATGAAAACAAAATTAAAATAAATTAACTTACAGTCAAATAAAATAATCCAAACAATTATATTATGCTCATATAGTATCATGTAGTCTAAAATACTGTTAAATAATTGTTTGTTGCTTGGGGTACATTGGAGTAGCTTAATTAGTCCCAAGCCTTTTTGTCGTCTAAGTAATCTTTAACTTTATAGAAACCTTTTTGTCACAGTTTCTGTTTAATAAATGATTTAAATTTATTGAGGCTCAGTTCTTTTACATGGCTTGGGAGTTTGTTGTAAAAACGTATACTATGGCATTTAAATGAATTACTAATTTTTTGGAGCCTAGTCCTCGGCACCATAAATAAATCTTTGTTTCTAGTATTTAAGCTATGAATGTTGCTGTGTTTATAATATAGACTTATATTCTTTTTTACATAAATCAGGTTCTCTGGTTCATATTGCGACGCGACTGTCATTATGTTTATTTCCTTAAATTTATCCCTCAGTGAATGCCTACAACTTAGGTTATAAATTGCTCGAATGGCACGTTTCTGCAGCACAAATATAGCCTGAAAGTCGGCTGCATTTCCCCACCACAAAATGCCATACGACATCACACTATGGAAATAACTAAATTATACTAATCGAGCTGTTTCTACATCAGTCAAATGACGAATTTTATTCACCGCGTAGGCTGCAGAGATTAGCCGCTTCGACAATTTGGTTATATGTGGAAGCTGAAGCTTCGAATCCAAAGTAATACCTAAGAACACAGTGGTGTCCACAAGATCCAATTCTGTCCCATTTACTAGTACATTGGTTTTCACCTGTTTAACGTTAGGTGTTAGAAATCTAATACATTTAGTCTTTTTCTCGTTTAAAAGTAAATTATTAACACTAAACCAATGCACTATTTTGGAGAGAGCATTATTCACATCGTCAATAACTGTCTGTTGTCGCTTAAGTGACGTGTCATCTGCAAATAACACTATTTCATGACTATTCTTTATAAGGCAAGGTAGGTCATTAATATACACAAGAAATAAAAAACGGCCAAGAATTGAGCCCTGCGGAACTCCCATAGTGACAAAGAACCCGGGGATCGCTTGCCGTTAACGTCCACTCTTTGGATTCTATTATCCAAATAAGAAGATCCAAGGCAGTGTTTCTAACACCATAATGATGCAATTTCCTGACCAATGTCTCATGAGAAACACAATCGAAAGCCTTAAAATCAAAAAAAAATTTCAAAAACTGTGGCAACTTCTAAATATTTTTTAATAAAAGTATTATTAATACTCGTATTAAGGCTGTAGTCACTACTACGTTTTTTGTCTCTTCCAATCTCATTAATTATAATTTCCCAAGTAGCTTTAATTTTATTTTGACTATTTTTAATTTTTGAGCTTAAATATCGACACTTAGCTTCGCTACAAACTTGTTTAAATAATTTTGAATAGTTCTTAACTTACTCGTAATAGAATTCTTTACTTTTATTATAATTTCTTTCTTCATACAGTTCAAAGAGTTTGATTCTACTTTTAAATATCCCTTTAGTTGCCCATTCACTCAAAGTTGCAGAACCATCAACCTTTTTTTTTTTTTTTTTGAGGATGAGATATCATCAAATGACTTCTCCCGCTCTGGGCGGAGCGAGAGGGCGTGTCAGACTTTTACTGACTAAAACCCACCCGTGTTCCTTCCGTTGCCTGTAGCCGGGGCCGCAATATCCCTTTCAGACAAACTCGCAAGCCTGGCAGGCATTGGCCCTTACGGACCCCGTCAGTTGGTGCTGACATCTCTTTGAGGCGCGCGTGGAACACAACGCGCCGTCGTCCCGGGCCTGGTCCTAATCGGACGGCGAGCTACCCATTGCTCACCGTCCGCAAGCCCGTGCCTACGGTGGCCGGAAGTCCGCTAGCGACCCCCGACGCCCGGGGCGTCTCCTGCAGCGACTAGGGGCGCAAGGGCGCGCAAACCACCACGGCCACGAAAACCGCGCCAGTGAGTCAACCAGATACAGAGTCTCAACTTATCAGTCAACCCCATGCAGTTCCGGTGGTTGAGTTAAATAGTAAAGAAGATAATAACGAAAATAATGAGTGGATCACGGTACGTAAGAAGAAGGGAAGTTTTTCATCTAAAAATGTAAAAAAGGGAAGAAATGCGGATTTAGTGGAAATACAGGCCACAGAAAAAAAGAAGCATCTTCATGTATGGCGATTGTCTACAGAAACAACAGTTGAAAAACTCACATCGCATGTAAAAGGGGTGTGTGGGTCCGACGTTTATGTTAAGATTGAAAAAATAAAACATAAAACGGAAAGAGACTATGCATCTTTTATCATCACGGTATCTGAGTCAGTGTACGAAAAGTTATGTCAAGCAGATATGTGGCCCGTCAATGCTGAATTTTGCGAATGGATTTGGTTTCGGAAATCTGCAAGAAAACCAGTTAAAGAAAAAGATAAATTTTGAGTTTTATTATCAAAACGCCAGAGGACTTCGGACAAAGTTGAGTAGTTTTTGTAATAATATAGAATCATTAAGTGCCGACATAGTTGCAATTACAGAAACAGGATGTAACGATTCTATACTCGACGCGGAGATTGTACCACCAGGATATCAAATAATACGATGTGACCGGTCGGACGGGCGCAAGCAAGGTGGTGCGTTTCTCGTGGCCACACACGGGTTCGAGCTTCGACGAGTGAATACACCGGGTGACGTCAACATAGATAACTGTTCATTTGAACTAGTTTGTGCGACCGTACATGTAAAATGTAGATTCTTGTTTTTATGTTGCGTTGTTTATATACCTCCAAAGACGAATGATTATGAGTACATGATATTTTTTAGAATAATAGAACAATAATTGTGTGTAAAATATAGGAATGTTATTGTGTTAGGTGATTTTAATCTAAACTCAAGTAATGAAAACACTAAAAACTATTTTGATTTTTTTATGTCTTTTTGCGAATTCGCCCAGATGAATAAAGTACCTAACTGCAATGGGAGAAAATTGGACTTAGTGTTGTGCTCGTTATGTTTATGTGAAGACGTGCAAGTATGCGAGGCAGACGAGCCGCTGGTGCCTGTGGACGCATATCACCCGCCACTCGCGATAGCCCTGCAAATCAACGCAAGCGCCATGTACTACCCACCACTGGCCGCCGTGTCCGAGACTCCACACCGTCAGGTACCCGTCAGCCAAATCGAACCGCAATGGAACTTTTATAAAGCTGATTTTTATTTGTTATATTCCTCATTGGCCTCCGCCGATTGGAATCCGATTTATAGCATGCAGCAACCAGAACAAGCTCTAGAGTATTTTTACAATGTTTTTAATAGTGTAGTTGAAAATTGTGTACCCAAAAAACATCCAAAACCTGTAAATCGTAGGTATTGCTATCCAGAGTGGTATACGAAAGAAATAATTTCCGATATACAATTAAAGGTGACACTTCATAAGCGGTATAAATCGACGGGATCGCGTGTTGATTACAATGCTTTTTCTACATGCAGAGCACGGATTAAACAAAGTATTCACCGTGAGTACACAAATCATCAAGATCGGGTGCAGAGTAACTTAGCAAAGGATCCTAAATCTTTTTGGGATTATATTAGAGAAAAAAAAAATCCACTAAATGTAACAAAATTATGAAAGAGGGGGTAGTTTTATCGGACCCAGAATGTGTAACGGAATTTGCAAAGTATTTCTATTCGGTGTATAATGAGGAGCCGGCGCGGCTTAACGTGAACGAAGCGGTGGAGGCGGGGGGCGCAAGCAGCGCGCGGGTGCACATCCCACGACTGGAACTCGACCAAGTTCGAGCGGCGCTTGCTCGGCTCAAACCCAAGCGCTCGGCAGGCCCGGATGGTATTCCGGAATTTATTATGAGAGATTGCCGCTCGGTGTTAGCAGAGCCGCTCGTACACATGTTTAACTTGTGCCTAGAAACATCATACTTCCCAGATCGTTGGAAGGTCACCCGCGTAATTCCCATACCAAAAGGAGGAGACGGAAAGGTAGTCGAATCTTTTAGACCAGTGGCGATTCTGTCGACACCAGCGAAGGTCTTTGAGTCTGCCATCCATCGAGATGTCCAGGAGCAAGTAACATCGCAACTGTCAGACGCCCAGCACGGCTTCCGACCAGCGCGGAGCACGACCAGTAACCTATTGAATGCTATGACGTACTTAGTTCCTCATATTGATGCAGGGGTGCAGGTGGACGCCGCTTACTTTGATTTTAAGAAGGCGTTTGACCTGGTGGATAATGATGTCTTATTATCAAAGTTAGCGAAAGTTGGCTGCACACCTAAATTGCTCCAATTCTTCGCGAGCTATATGAGGGACAGGAAACAGTATGTAGAGTATTGTGGACTCCGGTCACAGCCTTATTTCACTAGGTCGGGAGTGAGTCAAGGTAGCAATTTAGGGCCGTTAGAATTTATAATAATGATTAATGACTTGCCTGACGTAGTAAGAGATGCCAGGTGTCTGCTATTTGCAGACGACCTCAAGTTGCTGCTGGCAATAGAAAATGAGGACGACTGTCACCGCCTTCAGCAAGACATTGATCGATTAGTGGAGTGGAGTCGAAAGTACAAACTTCAATTCAATGTAACGAAATGTTCAGTTCTAACATTTAGTCGCGCAAGAGTACCACTCCACCACAGCTATAAAGTGGACGACGTGCCTATGAAAAGGGAGGAGGCAGTGCGAGACCTTGGTGTTCGCATGGATACTCAATTGAGATTCCGGGAGCATATTATCAATGTCTGTAAAAAGGCTTACAAGCGACTGGGATTTGTGCTTCGCAGAGCGGAAGGTTTCACAAATATTAAAGCCATTTCGGCATTGTATGACGCTCTAATAAGGAGTCAGTTGGAGGGCAATGCGGCAGTATGGGCTCCACATGAGACTAAATATAGTCTCATGTTGGAGCGCATACAAAACAAGTTCACTAGATACATATACCTACGGCAGTATGGAGTGTATCCCTTTTACCCCTTGATGTATCCAACCTTGTTTGTGCTGGGCATGGTTGGATACAACAAGTTGGAAACAAGGAGGGATCTAGCACTGGCGTCGTATATGCTGGGAGTGTTCCGGGGTAATATAAATAATCCGGGTGTGCTACAGGGGATAGGCTTGTATGTGCCAGATGGGTACGTGCAGCGCCGACGACGGCCCAACTTGTTCGCGGTGCCGCGCGGTCGAACTAAACTGTTGGACAATGTCCCTCTGACGAGGACAATGCGCACACTAAATTTGGTTGCCGTCAAAATTGATATTTTCTCATGTTCACTGAGCGAGTTCGCAAGGGTAACGTTACACGTGTTATGTTTTTAATTTGTAAATCTATGTAATAGTATTATGTTGTAAATTTATTTGATAGACTGTTAAGTAACTACACTACCGAATTGGGACACTGTAATGGTAGCGTATGTATGAAATGAAATAAATAAATAAAATCTTGGATTTCCTTCGCGCGCTCCGCCTCCTCCTTCGCGAGCATTACTGCTTCGCAGAAGGATGTGACGGCTTCCCATGCACTCTCGCTCCGGACCATGGCCTGAACCAGGGCCGGACGCGAGAGATCTCCGCCGCCGATCGCCTCCGTGAGGACACGGCGGTGCTCCGCCCAAGCAGGACAGACCTCCACCGTATGCTCCACCGTATCCTCCGGGCGATCCACACAGTGCTGACACCCGGGCGTTTCCTCCCGCCTTATACGGAACAGGAATCTCCCGAAACAGCCGTGTCCGGTGAGGACCTGCGTCAAGCGGAAGGTGAGGACGCCGTGGCGCCTCTCTAGCCACTCCTCAAAGAGGGGACGTATCGCCACAATTGTAGCGTGCCCAGCGCTGGGTTGCGACAATCGCTCTCTCCATGCCGCCATGAGATCACGCCGGAGCTCTGTCCGCTGTGCCGTGATTTCTCGCGGCAGCGGAGTTACGCCCCGGCGTTTCGCCTCCTCCTTTCACTCCCACATGTGCGTGAGGACTTTTGCCTCCAGATCCCATGGCGGTAGTCCTGCAAGAAGGCTCGCCGCCTCACGGGAGACCGTGCGGTATCCTCTGACCAGCCTAATGGCCATGACCCTTTGGGACGCGTTCAATCGCTGGGCTGGTCGCAGCCTTAATGAACGTACCCACACCGGTGCCCCGTAAAGGGCAATGGACCGCACGATCCCCGCGTAGAGCCTCCGGCAGGAGGCGTTTGGACGCCCTAGATTGGGCAGAAGCCGCTTCAAAGCAGCCCCAGCCCTCTCCAGTTTGGGAGCCAAACGTCGGAAGTGCTCCACGAAGTTCCACCGGCTGTCGAGGATGAGTCCCAGGTACTTCATCGTCTACTACTACTAGCTTTTTATTTATTTAAAAAACCAACTTATACTAACAGTTTGCACCACACATACAAGTTATATGTCAATATCTATTAGTAATTAGTTAATTACACATACAATAATTAAATTTAAATTAGATTAGATTACATAAAAGTAGACAAAATATGTTGAAATTAAATTAGACAAGATTATAATTGGGATACAAATTGGAATAAAGTTATTAGGATAAAAATTGGAATAAAATGATTAATAACAAGAAACAATTAATTAATTCACTCCAAGGAGATTATACTAGGAGTGGCATTGGATTCCAGGTATCGAGTAGCAGTGTTCAGGAATCCCAGTTCAGTACTCGCAAAGACATCCGAGAATTCATCATACAGCAAAATGTTATTAATATGGGTGAGGGCTAGGTACAATGGACTGGCCTTGAGGGCTATGGTACTCGTTTGAGGTATTAAGAATAGAGGACGTTGGCTAGGGCGAAGTGTGTGTCTAATGGGTAGTGGGATGTTAAAGGGGATGTGCTGTAATAAAAATGAATTGAAATAGGTGCCACGAATTAGGCGGATGAAATATTTAACGAGACTAAGATTTCTCCTTACTTCTAAGCTTTGATAGCCCACCATACCTAGCACAAATGGTGTTGGGTACATGTACGGATAATATCCATACAGTTTTAAGTAGAGGTAGCGGACAAAAGACTTCTGAACCCTTTCAATGGCCAGTGTATACACTTTTTCATGGGGGCTCCAGATTGCACAGTTAGTCTCTAGCAAACTGCGGATGAAGGAGTTGTACAGCATGGCTAGTGCTTGACGATTTGTAAAAATTTTGGCCTGACGCAAGACAAAACCTAACCTAAGTTAAGTTTTTGCGGGACTTGTTGCGGGTCTGTAGTATGTGCTGGTTAAATGTAAGATGTGGATCAAACTGATCACCCAGATCGCGTACGGTTAAAATGCGTTTCAGGGGCTCATTGTTCATAGTGTAGATGTTGTGTATGGGTTGTGTGGCCTTTGAGTAGGTCATGACCGCGCATTTATAAATAAATAAATAAATTTATGTTTAGATTGAGGTTGTTTAAAGTGCTCCAAGTGTGAACGTTGTCGATGTCGAGTTGAAGTGTGGCCATATCACTAGCGTTAGATATTGGAAGAGCAACTTTGACACATCAGCGTACATTATGACTGTGGAGTGTTTTACATATGTGGGAAGCATATGTGATCGTTACCTACTATTAGGAAAAGAAGGGGCCCGAAGTTAGTGCCCTGCCCTACACCAGAAGTGACCGAGTAGCGCTCCAAATTGGCATTTTTGTATGTTACAAATTGCTTGCGGTTGTGCAGATAGTTTGCGAAGAATTTAAGCGATGTCACAGAGAAACCTGCTAATGCCAGTTTACATAGAAGTATGTCGTTGTCAACCCGGTCAAAGGCCTTCTGAAAATCAAAATAGGCCACAACGATCTGCTTTTTGTCGTTAACATTCTTGGCTAAGAGTGTAGTAATGTTAAATAGATTAGACGTGGTTGAGCGATTTGGAAGGAATCCGTGCTGCTCTTCTGCGAACCACTGTTGCAGCATATTAAATATTTTTTTATATAGTACCGATTCGAATACTTTGCCGAATATGGATAAAAAGCAATTGGCCTGTAATTTTTTTTGTCACTTTTTGGGCTGGTTTTATGTACCGGGAGTACTTTGGATGTTTTCCACTCCATTGGATATATGGTCGTCGTAATATAATAGATAGGTTGAAGATAAATTCCAAAGGCAATTTGAAAATTTCACACCCGTTTTAACCAAATACTGTGGTATTCCATCCGGACCTTGAGTAGGTTTAGGAGGAAGCCGAGCCATAGCGCTACGAACTTCAGATTCGTGAACGTAATCAATATTAAGAGGATGGGACATATTATTAGGAACAGCATTCGCAGTAGCGATAGCATGCTCGGGATCTAATGATGGTAACTTTGATAGAAAAACGCTACTAAAATATTTTGAAAACGCGTCTTCTACTTCTGTTGGCGACATGTCACCAAAGGTAGCCTGCTCATTATTTTCTCTGTTACTTTTCACATAGGCCCAGAAGGTTTTGGGGTCACATTTGATATTTGACTGAATACGATTAGTGTAAGTAGCAAAGTCTGCATCCGTACTTCTCATTAATAAGCGCCTACAGTAGGTGAAAAATGCATAATGCAATTGTTCATTATTATTCTGCTTGTAGAGCTTGTGATAATGGTTTTTGAGATTGTTTAGTTCTATAGAAACAGACGTAAACCATTTGGGGTAGTTCAGTCGCAATGGTTTTATCTTTTTGAAAGGAACGGTTTGACAAACAATATTGTTAATTAACTCATAAAAGGTCTCAACAGCAACGTTAACATCATCGCATGAAAACACGGGCTCCCAGTCCAGCCAGTTCAGAATATAACACCAAAAAGTCTGCCTTACGGAAGTTACGCTCAAAAGTTATACTTGTGGTCGAGTAGTAAGTATTATTGATGTTCAAGCTTGCGTACGGCGTGTTAATATTGATAGAGATGTCTAACGGCTTATGATGTATTTCAGGCGAGACAATGCCAGCACATGCTGAAACTGAGATTCCCGCCACACATGAGTAAACCAAAATCAAATCCAACATTCTGCCAAGACCATTTAAAATTCTGTTTTCCTGCATTAAATTACATTCAGAAAGAAACAATTCAAAGTCATCACGTATGGTTACACTAGCAGAATGAAGGTTAAAATCCCCTAATATAACCAGAGGCAGTTTGCTAATGTCATATACAAAGTTGATACGACAGAGGGGTTTTCCTTTAAACTGCCTATACTAGGTACCATTTTCAAGCTCTGTACCAAAAATCAATTAAATAGAAGCAGTAGTTTAGTCGCAAATGATTTTTTAAGTTTTTGCCCCGCTTGAACACGATGTATCTTTCCTAACAGCTAAACTACACAAACAATTACACAGCACACTACAGCTAAACTGAAACAATTTCTGGAATCCAAGTCATACTACTCAGTAAAGGAGTTTTTAGACGACAAATCGATTGCAAAATGAAAATAAAATTATTCTTTCTTTCATACACCAAACATTATGAAATATAATATATATATATTTTTTTTTTTTTTTTTTTTTTTTATTTGATTTCCTATAAGTAATATAGGAAATCAAATTAAAATATTAATACATAAATAATAACATAATTTAATAATAATGAAAATACTTCTAAGAATTTAAATAATAACTACCTACATTATTCTTATGCAATACACAAAATTAAAATAGCTAATATACTATACCTATATACACAAACCTCATAATATACAATATATACATAATTATACACCCAATTAAAAACATCTAATAATATTGAATTACTGCTTAGCCTTCTTCCTCTCTCCTTATTTTGCTGTGCCCGACAGGGTCCATATTGCTCTCTTACTTATTATACCATCTATGTAATACATATGGAATGCAATAAAAAATTGAGTATTGAGTATTGAGTAACAGCTGATTATGTCTATACGCATAGGTCATGCACCTTAAAACGATAAATCTGAGTATAACCTATGCGTGGTTGCCGCTATGACGCAAGTCACAAGTACAACCAAATATTCTCGCTAAAAAGATGACAATGCAAACAAGGAAGCAATAAATACACACACACTTGCATTTTCATTACAAGAGTGACAATCATAGCAAAACATCCCGCGCGTAAAAGAAATAGAAATAGGTCAGTGTGTTGCTATTGCATCCTAACGACGAGGGGCAGGGGTTGCGATCGGTAAGTGGGGCTTCTAAAACTGTTTTTTTCAGTGCGCCGACGCTATTCTTTCGGAACGTACTTATGTTACGTAACATGGAAGCACCTGCGCCGCTTCCGTTTTGTCGAACTCGCGCGCTGACAATTGGGATTTTGTCTTGTTATTGTGATAGGACACTAAACAAGTTTAAGACAGTATTTCTTTTTTTATTGTGACAGGACACGTAACTTGGGATTATTATTATTTAGTGTTATTATTTTTTTTGTGATCGACTGCTTTTATTGTGATACGACACGTAATTAACTTTGATTTTGTGTGTGTGTGTGTGTGTGTAATTAAAGTGTTCAACAATGCCTCGTGTAACTTACACGGCGTTAGAATACACTGACATGATTTTTAATTAGAAAAATAAGTAACAATATTCTCCGTCGGTATAATTTGTGCATTCCTGTGAATGAAGGACACATCGAGAATTTAAAATTTTAGTGTTTTTGTTGTGATTGTTGTTGTGCGCGTACTTCAAAACCATACCTAACATAAAAGCCGCGAGCGAAGGCGTAAGCCGCCGCCCGCGCCACCACCGGCCGCCCGCTTTGAAATGAGATAAAACACGCCGCGCGGCGCGCGGGATTTATAAAGGGTGATTGCGTTTTACTCTGATTCATAAGCTATTTAGTTAGTTTATAAAAAAATAATCTCATTTTTGGTGCTTTTTATTTTTATACCGTATCGAATTAATATTAAACACGTAGTGTATAGCAGTAGTATACGTAGTGTAATTTAATGCCCCTCTGTCATATCAACTCTGTATAATCTTTCTTATACAAGTAAAAAAAGAATAATATCTAGCATCAGGTACATTAGGTGCTAAGTAAACAATACAACAGCAAAGCGTGATCGATCTTTGGTAACTATTGCACATATAATTTCGTCGCACTGTTCAGGCTTACAGTCCAAACGTGTGAGTGAGTAGGGCGCGCGCGCGGCTAGCAACACTCCCCCGCTACCGCGCCCCACACGGTCACACCGCAGCACGGCGTATTCTCGCGGGAAAACCTCAGAGTCAAACACGCTGTCATCGAGCCCAGTTTCTGTTAAGGCTAATAAATTACTTGGGAAGGTGTATAGTAAATTCTTGGTTTCCGAACGTCTCGACTTTAATCCCCGGACATTCTGGTAGAAAATCATATCCAGCTTTTTAGTTTTCCTCACGAAAAAACGACTATCTGGATTCACTAGGTTCGGTCTTCTTCTTCGCATTGCGATAGGTAAACCATTCTTGGAGTGATGTATTTGTTGGCCAATTGTTGGGTGACATATAGAAGTCAAACAGCTGCAATGGCACTCCCAATATGAAACAATTATGCCTGGAGTGCTCAGGATCAGGCTTTTTTATGGAGAAAGTCATGATGTTTGGGTGTTTTTTATGTAGGTAAGAACGAATGCTCTCCACAGATACGTCTGCATGGAAATTCCAAGCATGAATGTACTTGACAGGCTCGATGGTTTTTAAATCAGTATCGGCAGCACCAGTCGCACGTATGACAGATCGGCGAGGGCGCGATTGAGTTATCCCCGTCGTAAATATTCGTGTGCTGTACGTGTTTGTGGGGGGAGGCTCGCTACTTATCTGTGTTCGTGCCACTGTACTGTAGGCAGATGATGGTGGTGAGATATGGTTCGGTATCTGCAGAGACGAAGCTATGGGATCTGGTACATCGAGGGATAAGTTGTGACTATTATTATTATTATGCATCCAATTTATCTGTGCGTGTGAAGATTTTTCATTGCCAATTACTTGTTTTCTATGACATCAATACGTTGTCTTTGGATCATAATTTCACAGCCAAAATTGTTCATCTCAAGGTCAGCTACACGCTTTGTATTTTCATCACACTGCAGCTGCAGTGTGGCTTGTGCGCTAGAAGCGACATCTGAGGTCACCAACAGTTTTTCAACGTCCGTCCGAAGGATGCCATATATACTATGAAGATTGTCTATAGAACATCTTATTTCTTTGATATCTTCAGCCACTTTATTTATAGAGGTTTCTTGATTAAGGTATCTATTCACACTTTCTTCGCGGAACGCACGCAGCTCCATCAGAACAGTTTCAAGAGTGCATTCATTTAGCGTTGAACCGCGTGCATTTGGGCAATGAGTGCTCGACTGAGTAGAAGTTGTCGTTTTATTACGCCTTACTGTTACATTAGCCGAGTCATCGACATCTGCATCTGAGCGCTGAGATAACATTGGGCTCGCTGGTGTGGCAGAATTTATAGCTTTTGGTCTCTTACAGCGACATTCGTGACATACCCAGTTTGATTTTTGCTCGGCGGTCATATGTATGAATTGGTTTTGAAGAACATTAGCGCACTCCAAATCATACGAACACTTACAATTAGTACAACCTAGGAATCGGCTATCTTTTATAAGTTGTTTACAGCCAGCACACTCTGACGGCATCTTGCGGAGAAAGGCTACAACACCAACAAGTTTAAATTGACAGAGGTGACAGACCGTAGTTCGAAAAGTTGAGGTACACCAATTAAATTGTAGGTGGCAGGCCGCAGGTCACTTAATTGGTTCACCATAATTATCTCAGATGGCGCTAATAATCTGCATTTAGAACTGAAGTTTGCTGCGCATATTCAATGTCTTTTCAATAAAATACAACTCGAGTTCAAGAAAACAAATAAAAGGATCCAAAAAACACAAAACGTACTTGCGCGTGGTGCGACGCGAACCCACAAAGTACATCGTGGGTTCGCGTCGCACCACGCCGTGGAAACAACTGACGTGGTTTGTGGCGAGTTGATTATTAATATTTATATTACACATTTAGTTCCAACGAAGAGCAGAGGAAAGTCTCTGACACTCCACAGAGCGCCGCATGTAAGAAAAGAAAGAAAAGAAAGAAGAAACTCGTGACTAGGCCAAGCCATGCAGCTTTCGGCATGGCAACCTTAGCTTGGGTTAGTGCTGTTCGTAACACACAGAAGAGAACAATAGCATCCTCCAACTGTTCCCTTAGTCGTCTTTTACGACACCCACGGAATGAGATGAGTTGGTTCTATTTTACTACCTGGTAACCACACGGGGTGATATTTATTGGCATAAAAATAAGTAATGTCTTACACAACGTTATGGTCGTAACTAAAACCAATCCAGAATGGGAACTCAAATGGTATTCCCTGAATTTTGTAGAGTACGGGGAACACGATCCACAGCACGCAGGTGGCAACCGCGCAGCTGGAGTACGTGTGCAGAAGGCGAGCCGCATTGCGCGCGCAGGCCTGCAGCAGCACCCCGCGCGGCCCCGCCACCTGGTTCATCAGCGGATCTGCAACACGCGCACCGTCACCGTCACCGCACGCGCGTTCGGCACCGCACGCGCGCGCGTTCGCCGTACAGGCCGCACTTACCATCCAGGCCGGCGATGAGCTGGTCGATCCGGTCTGCGTCCACGTGAAACGCGATCTGCTTGGCGACGCACGTCACGTGGCACAGCATCACGAACATCACCTGCGACAACTTGTTCATGTCGCTCCTCTCCTGCACAACCGATACTTCTTCACTTTAAACATGTCACATCATCAAAACGTTTTCGGTAACGAATACCACTTATTGTGTCCTGCCACTCCTGAGGAGGGGGAGGGGAACCTAACGACCGACCCCCGATTCTGAGGGCCGAGAGAACCAATCTTCGGGTAAGGGGCCATAAAGCCCCAACACCGATTTCTCGCGTCCCCTAAGGAGGCGCAAAAACGACCATGCGACCGCGACCAGTGACGGCAAACATCGTGAAGAATCCTCAACTTACGTATAATAAATTAATATACAGGGTGGATTTTTGAGACGGGGCAGTAAGGACGGGGCCTTAATCATTGTAGCTACAGGAAAACGGTTTTAGGAGACTGTCCATTCACATATTTTGACAGTCAGTCAGCAAGAAAATGGGCAGTTTTCACAAAAACTTTTTTTGATGCCAATTGATCCTGTTTCTCACAAGGACCAGTTTTAAGTACTAGAAAAGTCAGAAATTGCATAAAACTTTTTTCATACATTTCGTAGGAAATGATATCCTAATGGTGAGACCGTCAGACTGCCAAGCCATAAGTCTTGAATTTGAACCCAAGGCACGCATCTCAGACTTTTCGGATTCATGTGCGTATTGTATACTTATCACTTGCTTCAAAAACGGTGTAGGAAAACATCGTGAGGTAACCCGGCATGCCTGAGAGATATTTCTCGACGGCATGTGAAGCCAAATCAGAGGCCCATGGGTGGCTTTTAAACTCTGGCACCAGGTTTGTCACTATTTCACTAACCACACGAAAAGAAAATAAGTAGGAAATGAGACTCGAACCTACTTTTTTATAAGGACTGACCAAAAAAAAAGAAAATAAAAATAGATTTTATTTTGAATACGAGGGTGACACTGAAAGTTTTTAGAAAATCAAAAACTGAACAAACTAGCAAGTTATTAGTTTTATTATATCTTTTCAAAATAGTGTCCATTTACATCAAAACATCGCTGCATCCGATGGAACCACTGAGAAAAGCACTTTGCCCACTCGTGCTAGGGGTCTCTTCGACGGCATTTTGAAACGCAGCCACTGCTTCCTCGGCGTCCATAAAACGTTTTCCTCGAAGTTTTTCTTTTATTTTCGGAAATAAATAAAAATTGCAAGGTGCGAGGTCGGGGCTATAGGGCGGGTGACCCAGTAATTCCACGTCTGACGACGCCAAGTAGTCGATTGTTTGCTTGGCGGTGTGCGACGAGGCGTTGTCGTGGTGAAGGAGGATCCTACTGCGAAGTCGTTTCTCCCGAACTTTTTCCAAGACAAGTGGCAAACAATAATTGTTAGTGTACCACTCTGCAGTAACTGTTTTTCGATCGTCTAAAACAATTGTTGCGTAATGACCTGTCCTTCTGAAGAACGAGGCCACCATCATTTTTCCCACGCTTCGACCTCTCTTCACTTTAGTTGGCAACTCCTCGGAAGGAAACACCCAGACAGCAGACTGTCTCTTAGTTTCAGGATCATAACAATAAATCCAACTTTCGTCACCCGTAAATATATCGAACACAGCATTTGAGCCATCTCCGTTAAATCTTTGAACTATTTCACGAAATCAATCAACACGACGGAGTTTTTGGGCCTCTGTCAAATTATGAGGTATCCACCGCGCACAAAGCTTCCTGACCGCTTCCGGTCATGGAGAATTTTGTACACTTGACTCATACCGATGCCTAAGCTTGTCCGAATCTGCTGATAAGTCACTCTTTTGTCAGTCTCTATCATACGCCGCACAACACTGATGTTATCTTCAGTCGTCGCCGTAGAAGGCCGTCCCTCACGCAGATCATCGGTGAGATGAGTGCGACCTCGTTTAATCAGGGGCACGAGATGGGGCTTCATTGTGAAAGGCCAATCAAAGTCTATCATAACTTTTTTGTTGACTTAAATGACATCGAAAGTCATAAAAAGTCACTGTACGAAAATTTTCTCGCTTTAAATTCATGCTGACGTGACACAGACAATTTTCAATTTGCCGTCAAATCGTAAACAAAATAATGACAATTGAATAAAATATAAAGAAAATGCATTTCTTACTAGATATGAGAGAATCAATTGACACAGGTAGGTTGATTGATCTTATTGCAGCTGGTTTACCGGAATTTATTCTTAATAAAATTGATAGGCAAATGTTAAAAGACACTGTGGATTTATTTAATGAAGTGAGCAAGTACGAACAAATGCTAAATAAAAAGAGCTTCATGGATAAGAAAAAAAAAAATATGTATCAAAGAACTAAAGGTAAAAATGAAGAACCAAATCCATGTAAAATTTGTGAAAAGCTAAATAAAGGTACTCGGTATCACTCTGAGGTTATGTGTTGGTTCAGACCAAAAGAAGATGATAAAGTGAAGAAAAATTTCATCAAACATGTAAACAATTCAGTGATAGAAGCGGAGTTAGATGAAACTGATCAAAAAAACTAATTATAACACCATTAATAAATGTCAAACTACTGCTGAATGGTAAACTAGAAATAAATGGAGTTTATGTTTCTTTGATAAATTCAAAATTGTTGAACATAAAAAGAAAAGGAAACAGTACGAACGAAGCAAGAGATAAGAAATATCTTATATACACAACAATTATATTGGCAAAGAATTCCATTTTCAAAATTTGAACTTATTTTTTTATTATATCGTTTACAAGTGGCCCGTTCTAAAAACTTTCCGTGTAGCCACTAACACTTAGTTTTAAAGTCAATGTTACTAACCCTATAGGAGCTTCGCTCGAATTAAAGATTTTGAATCGAGTTGAATTGTAAAACCAAATTATGACGAAAAAAAAAGTCAAGGCACGATTTACTAAGAAACTGGCCTGGTAAGCATATATGAGCTGCAGCAGCACGTAGGTGGAGGTGGTGGTTACTGCAAAAACATGGTAGGCGCGTGGCAGACAGGAGGTCGATGCCGGCGGCACTCGCGCTCCCGCGCGACAGAAGCCCACGCCGCGTAAGTAGCGGAGGTGCGGCGCTACACTCAGCGCGCACACCGACCTGAGCACACCACATTACTTACACTGGATATTGAAGCACTATACAGGGTGGATCGTTGAGATGGGGTAGTAAGGGTACCGTTGTATACGTATATACAAGAAAACGGTCTTAGGAGACTGTTCTTAACTTTTTGAGAAATTTTGATCTGCATTACTTTTTACGATGGATAGACTTGCCGAAATGTGTGGAAAAAGTTTTTTGCGATTTCTGACTTTTCTAGTACTCAAACCACAGTTGGTCCAATAGAGTTTTTTGATCCTTGCTGCCCTTGCTGCCCCATCTCAAAAATCCAGCCTGTATAAATAGCTAATACTTTTTTTTTTTTTTTTTACCTAGCACAAATTTAAAAACCGGCAAAGTGCGTGTTGGACCACGCACAATGAAGGGTTCCGTAGTTGGGATGAATTTATCCCAAGAACAAACTTAACATTCCGTATGGGAGAACATGTTTTTGCAACTGCAAATTAATGTAAGTTGGTCGATTATTTCTCGTTAACTTGTAGAGCCTACTTCTAGCTGTGATAGTTTTCCTACTGCCGTGAATTTTTTTAAATATCCAAAACCAACCATTTAGCTGTCTTACAAAAATTAGCACTTTAAAGCTTAATATTTCGCGGATCCCTAAATCCAAAAATGATATTGACACAATCACAATATTTTTAACAGCCTTTCCAGCGACACGGCACACCATGGGTTAGACAAAAAAAAGCATCACCACTTTACGTGTACGTGGGAGGTAACCTAAAATAAAATTGTTTTCATGATTTTATGTTACCACTTTGTTGGCGTGTTAATATGCCAAATTACAGCTTTCTAGTACTAATAGTCTCTGAGGTATGCCCTGGAAAGATAGACAGACAGACAGACAGACCCTCCGGACGGACCACAATTTTTCAATTTCAAAATAAAAATAATGTGACAATAAAGAACACTGATAAGCATACAAAACGATGTCATTCAATGAGAGTGAAACGGACACTGTTTGATGTGTGTCAATCTGGTGTTTGATTTCTAAGCACAAAATTACTCGGAATAACGAAAATAAATACTGAAGCACACATTACCTTTGTGCCATCTTTAAAACTTACATTGCTCAAACTTTGGGATACTGATTGGAATGCAAAATAATAATAGTATGCTGATTGAATAGATACGAATTCATATAATACAATAACTTTCACCAATGAATTTATCAGTTTATATAGGTACTAAATTCTTTCTGCATAATACCTTTATTAAGCATTCATATTCCTCTGCAGTAATTGGCTGTTGGACGACGATAGTTTTGCAACTGTGACAGTTGCAAAGCATAAAATTATACGATACCCTGCCATTTCCAGAAGTTGATGGACGAATCGATCAAATATTCATCGTTTCTCTATTGTTTTGTAAGTCAACAGTAATCTGCGGCATGACTTAATTATATACAACATGTGCACTAATAATTAATATACCTACCTACCAACCGGGCAACCAAACGTTTGTTTTTTGTTTGTCTAACAACTACACGAATATAAATTCCGCATTGAAGCAAATTGTTTAAAGCTCGTTTATTATAATTAGAAATTTGTATCACTTCATGTCATTGTTACTCATTAATCCCGGGAATTTTATGTGAAAAGTGTGTCTTTCAGCTCTAATTATCAATTTTAGAGCTTATACATGCAACAACAACTGAATACAACAATAATAACTGAAAAAAAAAAAGTTAGGCCTAGGCCTGGAGGTGGCCCTCAGCAAGTCGGAGGCCATAGTGTGTTATGCATGGCCCCCAGCGGGCGCCGCCACCCGGCTCACACATCGTGGTCGGGGGGGCTCGGATCGCTGTCGAGTCTACCATGAAGTACCTAGGATTGGTGCTCGACAGCTGGTGGGACTTCGGGCCCCACTTCCGACGGCTGGCGCCCAAGTTGCTGGGCGCTGCTGGGGCGCTGTCAACGCGGCTTTCCAATCTGGGGGGCCCGAGCGCCGCTTGTAGGCGGCTCTACGTGGGGATCGTGCGATAATCTACTCGTGTGATAATCTACCTATATCTACTGGTGGGATTTACATGAATAACCTAAATTAAAACAAAAAAACAACAAAGGATTGGCCGATCGTGTTGGTCGAGCAGATGGGTGTGGGTGTGGTGTCAGATTCTGATACCGGTGTTGACACTGGTGTTGTCTTCGAGTGAGGAGCACCTACCGGCTGCCAAAGTGCCGACAGGCAAGAGAGGGCGAGGTCGCGCAATTGCTGGAATGTCAGCTTCGTCATCATCGCGCGATCCTCTGGGGCGTTTCCTTAAACGCCCTGACACGCCGGCACCCAGCGGAGGCGAAGCGATTCGGGGACCGAGCAAGTTGAGGGTGCTTCCACCGAAAATCCCTCTTTGATCAGCACAAAGGGGGAGATCAACTCCGCTAGGAGAGAGGAGAGACGGGCAGTGGCTCTGGATGAGGTGTCCGAAATGGCCAATCAGGCCAGAGAGCAGCGGTCTGCTCGCTTAACCGCTGCTGAGGATCTGCCGGCAGCGGCCCTAAACCGCCAAGTGATGGACAGCGTGGACGTGGTCCTGAAGGTTGCCACCAAGTCTGGCAACTTGAAGGGCACGTTCATGTGAGCTCTTTAGGAGGCGGCAGAAGGGATTAAGGAGGCGGTCGGAGTCCTACTTAACTGCACGACCTCAGAGGAGACGGCGAAGTTGTGGGAGGAGAACAGCCGTCTCCGATCTGAGTTGGAGGCTTCGATCAATAATGCACTTACTGATCGAACGTTGGAGGACCTCAAACGGGAGTTTGCCGCTCAGAGGAATAACTGGCAGCGGCAAGCAGCTCCCACAGCCACTAGCCTCCCTCTTGCCGCGCCTTCATTGGCCCCTGCACCTGGACTTGCCCTGTCGGACTACGAAATTCAGAGGGTGGTAAGAATTTGCATGCTGCAGTGTGGAGGCATGGTGAATGCCCGACTGGAGGCCATGGAGACGCGACTGCCTCCGGCCGAAATCCTCCGGCCACCGCTTGCGGCAGATACGCGGAGGAAGGAGGAGTCCGCCAGGACGAAGCCCGTGCAGGTGGCAAAGAAGTCTTTTTGCCCAGACTGCGTCACAGATGACGCAGTCTGGGCAGTGCCGGACTCTTACCGGCTAAAACCACACTCCTGCCTTACAGACACGGCTTTCTCCGATATTGTTTATTTCTCTAATTTCTTATTTCTTATGCTATACATTGCTTTGTTTGCAGTGGTTGTTGGGTGGTATATAATTTACCATTTCTCCTTTCTATGGAAGCTGCAAATTTGGGCTACAGAGTGTTATCATATAACTTCTTCTTAAACTATGTTACATGTATATAATCTTAATGCTACAGGGTTTACTTTAGCGTTTTTTTTTATTATTTTTTTTTCTTTTCTTTTCTTTAACACTCAATACAATATATCTTAATATATTTACGGTGTTAATTTCTTATTCTATGTTTTATTTCTATCTATTACATTCTTAATTATACCTAAACAAAAATCTAAAAATACGCTTCGAATATCTTTGTTTGTCATTATTTTACTTATATTATATTCATATATATTAACGTTTATTTTATTTTCCAGGTTGTATCTGGCAAGCCCAAACACTGGGCACTCAACAATCAGGTGCAAGATTGATTCCTCCGCGACTGCAGGGTCACAAATACATGCAGGTGAGTCCTTTTTCTTAAAACGGTGTAGGTATTGGGAGAAGCCCCCGTGCCCTGTAAAGAGTTGTGTGTGCAGGTATGTGATGTGAATGTTTTTTGCTCAGTCTGTAGGCGTCTGTGGCTGAGGGGAAAAATATTTTAGTGACACCAGCTTTGCTCTCCTGTTGATATCTAGTTTCCCATTTGTCTATCGAATCACTTCTAATGGTTCGCTTGACAAATAGAGAGGGCATTTGTCAAAATCAGGTCTTCTTTTGATTTTCAGCGCCGCTGTTTTCGCCAGTTCGTCAGCTCTTTCGTTTCCTTGTATTCTGACGTGGGCTTTAACCCAGTAAAGTTGAACGTTTTTCCCCGAGTTCTGTATTTGTTTTACGTTCTTCCTTATCTCTAGGGCAAGTGGGTTACTGGTGTCACCGTTCCCCAGTAGCTCCAGGGTAGACCTGGAGTCGCTGAAGATGCTGAACTCTTCTTCCAGACTGTGCGCAATCATCTCCATTGCTTTGTGTACTGCAAACAGCTCCGCTTGAAAGACGGTGCAGTATTCCTCGAGCTTAAATTTCTTAGATTTAGTTTCGACTGTCCCATTCCACCAGGATAGGACAGCCCCAACTTTACCCTCGATTTTGCTCCCGTCTGTAAAGATTTGTACTGCACCCTCTTTCATGCGCTGCTGTACCTCTACGTCGCTCTCCAAGCATTGGAAGCCCAGGACCTCTTCATCCGCTGGATGAGGCCTCGCCAGGAAACTCGCTTTCTCCTCGACAGATCGGCCTCTAAGAATTGGCTGAGGCTTTTCTCTCTTCGCCTCGTAGAGAGATGCTGCTTCCTTGACTCTCAGGTCAAGCGGCAGCAATCCTGTCAAAATTAGGGCCAAATTAAGTGACACTGTCCTATAAGACTTGCTTATTTTCTGGGCAAAGCCCCTGAAAACAGAGTTCAGCTGGTTTTGGATGTAGATCTTATCCGCCGCTCTGGCCCATACGCTGGCTGCATATAGGATAACCGGTTCCACAACCGCAGTGTAGATAATCTTTACAACTTCCGGGTTTAGTCTCCAGGTTACCCTTGCTACTCCGGACAGCTGCCTGAATATGTTGACGGCTTTTTTGCAGACGTATGTGACGTGGCTCCGGAAGGTCATCTTCCGGTCAATAATAAGTCCCAGCAGCTTGATCTCCTCGACGAGCGCAATGTCAACCCCGCCCATGTGCAGTCGTGGTGTATCGAATTTAAGCTTCTTGGTTAGTAGCATAGCCTGAGTTTTATGCGGTGCAAACTTTAATTTGTTTCGAACACCCCACTGCTGCACATGTGCCAGGCAGGCATTTGCTTCAACCTCCAGATTCAGAGCCGTTTTTCCAGAGAATACTAGAACCACGTCGTCTGCAAATGCCTGGCAGTATGAGTTCCTCTCCTCTAGTTCGTCCAGCAGTGGATTCAGGAGAAGATTCCAGAACGTGGGCCCTGCGATCGATCCTTGTACGCATCCTTTTGAGGTTCTCTTCTTATACTCTGCTCCAGCATATCTCACCGCGACTCTTCTATTTTCCAGATAGTTTCCCACCAGTTTTCGGAGGTTGAGTGGACAGTGCTTCTCCACCAGGCGACTTTTTATTGCTGGCCACCACGCACTGTCAAACGCCCCCTCTATGTCCAGCGAGACGACTACCACAAGGTTCTTTTCCTTCAACCTTAAATCCACATACTGCATCATATCGTACAGAGCGTCCTCCGTGCTTCGCTGCGGCACAAACCCGTATTGCCGAGGGTTCATCTGAGGCAGCATGTGCCACCTTAATCTACGTGGTTAGGTTAGGTTAGGTTAGGTTAGGAGTAGTGTATAATTGGGGCATCTGGATCACTTCGCTTCGCTCAGTTCGTGATCCAGATCGCCCCAATTATACATCAGTAAGTAACTAACTTCTCACCATCTATTCAGAACAATCTAGACTGACATATTCGATATTTGTTTCTAAGCTTTTGTTATATTGACCAGATGCACTCTGAATCCGATCTATTCAAATACAGATACTATCATCACTTTATTTAGATAGCGTTGCAGATAACATCATATTGATGTAGTATAAATAAAGTTAATTAGAAAACGACCCAACCTTCACACTACCTTTGCAAGAATTCAATGATGCATAAAATCATAGTAAGCCATTTATAATTACTCGAGGCTCCGTTGATCTCATTATTAGGATTGGTATGCGCTTGCAAAAACGCAAGGCGAAGTTCAGATGATACCTATGCGTGTGTTTGTGTTTAGGTATGTTTGTGTAGACGTGTACGAATTTATTAATAGGTACTTCCAAAATTAATTTAAATGAAAAGGAATTGAAATAAAAAGCAATTTAATAGTTACAAATATGCATTTATTTATAGCAATAAAATTTTAATTATGATTTAATTACGTTTATTGGAGACACCGCAATTTCACATTTTTTATACATTCTAGCAAAAATACACTTCATACAATATAATTATTCTAAGAGACTACAAAATTCTTCTATTTACTTACAATAAACAGAAAGAGTAGTACTAAGTAGCTATTCCTAGTACCCCCAAGCAGATAGTCACATAACAAAGTTTTTATTTACAGCATTTGATTGACTTACATACTAACCGTATTAAACATGTTTAGCTATAGGTAAACTAAATAGACTGAAACAGACAGCCAGCATTTTTATTTAAGTATAACATTGATATGCTTACATACTAACTACATACATTAAAACATATTTAGTTATATTCCCTACGAGTTTTCCATGTTTTCGTGAATTCTATTTATTAATTCCTTAGTGCTAGACAATATGTCATCCATTAAAATATTTTTCACGACGTGTTGAGCACAAATCTCTGCTTCACAATAATGATTACAGATTGAACTATCCTTCTGCTCGAAGTTTTCTGCATCGATAATTTGGATTCTTATGATTTTCGAAGGTTTTTTTTATGTAGGAATATGCCATCCGTTTATTCTTCGATATTTTCCGAGATGATTCAGCAAGACCCAAATATTTTTGATTTACTGCATGTATTTGAGCAGGACCTTTTTCTAAAGGTATAAAGTTAAACAGCTCTTTCGAATCCTGAAATTATAAAACAATATGATTAAATTAATATTTATGAATGGTTTGACATTCAAGCTCCAAAATACAAAAAATAAAATAAAAAATAACTTACCGACATTGTAGACTGCACGATTACGCACGTACTTAACACTGCAGTTTTGAAAAACGAATGTTGTTTCGAATAAGTGTGAGCAATTTATATAAAAATTGTGTTAAAAAAAAAGTGTACCTACATAAGGTTGAAAATAATAGTTTCATTGTGGATATTCCTTCTATCCAAAAATTGTTAGATGAAATTTAACCCTTGCGATGACACGACTGCATTGTTTACGTTATGTGACAGAACCTGAAATACCCTAGGCTGATAAAATTTTCGTTTTTCCTAATGGTGTTAATATTAGTGTTTGGATCGGTTCCCCGTAGAGGGAAGAACTGTGCCCCTCCTTTCCGCACAGTTCTGTAGGGCTCGTCCCGGACTGGTCACCCTCCCACCGATATAAGAAAGAGAAGCATTCCCAGAAACTAAACTACCATGTTCCGCCTCGGAAGGTTAGGGAACATGATTGGACCAGGAAGTTAATATTGGGAATGCACAGTTAGTAAACACAAGTATTATAATATGAAGCTAAGAAGACAAGAGGGTATGCAAAAGTATATAATATAATATTATGTTTTAGTATTATAAATGTTGGAACGCCAACGTCTCCTCCTCTCGCAGTTGAGCACCAATATCTGCAATACAGATTTGGTAAGGTAGAAGGGGTAAAGGGATCGTTACGCTTGTACTTTAAATACGATTACGTACTACTACGTTAATTTGTCTGTTTACAATATACCCACTTCACTAAGGCCGGGAACCGTATAATAACGTTTGCCTCATTGTACGTGTTCCGCTAGACCTAACGCATAGAACCTCTGAGGAACTAATACGATTCTAACGGAACACGCTCCCTAAGCACTAAATAAATGTTTTACTCAATCCTAAGACAGAGTACTGCGAAGTCCATCTGTCATTGAGGAAAACAAGTTCAATATTGAATAGTTCTAATCGCGCACTAATATGAAAGACCCTTACGACAGCCTAGCCCATTTTTACAAAGTTAACACAAAACTAGCGCAAGCGCACCGTAGACTCAGTCTCTAGCAGAATACACTACGATCGTACCTGGTGAACACCGAAGTGGTAGCTCGTCACTTCATATTTCCTTAATCTGCCCCATTAAGAGGATGCGGTGCGGCTATTAGCGGCATTGCGTCCCAATAGCGTGTCTCAATAAATTGTGTCGATTCAGTAATAGGCCTACAAACAGCCGGGTGGGGGTTTTAATGAGACACGGTCCCTAGCGTTCTTAGAACGTCTACCAATTCAGTTTAGGGTACTTAGTGAAGCCTACCCCAAACTCCCTGGAAATATGTGTCAACACGCCTCACGCAAGGTATTCTGTGGCAAAACCTTTTCGGAAACAGAAATCGTCACTAACGTTTGGTTGTTTTTGTAATGCAATTACAGATTGGCTTTGTAGCCTAGATCAATTCCAAATGACCTGAGAGTATTTATGGCTCTGCCTTCCAAGTTGGTGCGTCATCTCAAAGTCAACAGTCGGAGCATTACTGCCCAGTCAAGTATGGTGGAAGGCCTTCGCCATTTCCCTATAGCCAACTGCTAGTGACAATAATCTGCCAAGGTACGGATTAGGACAAGGACACGTAATACACGAGAATGTAACATTAGTTATAAAACACGATACTAAATAAGTGTTGAGTTACAAGAACTTATGATACCTGAATTATATTACCAGCCTAGGATAATTATTATAATGAAATACTCACTCAGTCACACCAACAAACACACACTCACCCAATCGCACGAACACACACACACGTATACTCGTACTTCGTTAAATACTACATTAGTCTAATCTGGGCTTCAACCCAACTATATTTAACTTAATAAATAATACTCGCTATCTTGCGACAGCCCACTTGGACAATCATCGCCTCTGGTATTCAACAAGTCTGCTAATATATGTCACTAGCCTAATATTACGTCCACACTCTACCGTGGTCTAAAACCAACTTTTCTTTCTTCCCCCGCTTCGACTCCCGCGTCCGTCGTCTTTCGTGATCTCGAACCAACCCCCGGACTTCATTCCTCAGTCCCCTAAATTCCTAAAAAATACCACGTTGACCGTTGGGCCAAGTTTCTCAGAATAGTTTTATTACTCTTTTTGTGCACAACTTCTTAATTGTTTTAAAAGGGTCTTTTGAATAGTTCGACTTAATCCTTAGCAGATGTTCGTACAGTCTCAGGGATGGTCCATCTTTTGAGACCGACGACGAGTTATTATTTATATACATTTTATTATAAACCATACAAATATTTTAGCACAGAACATATATTAAGTTTCGGTCGGCCCGGGTACGTTAACAGTACGAGAGCGGTTAAAGCATTCTAGCTAGGTGCTAGCTAGAATAATAAAATAATTAATTCAATAATATAACTGCAGTTATTGGATAATTGATAGTGACATCGATGGAAGCATCGGCTTTGCATGACTTTTGAAAGTTTGGTTAGATCCATCTTCATAACTTGTTGTTTAAAGTTTCAAGCATGAAAATCGAGAGCTGTGAGTTTACATTGAAAGAACCGCATGCTGACACCCCTGCTTTCTCAGAATATTTGTAGGAAGTGGCTACGGGTCGCAGCCCATAAAATATAAATGGAATGGGTTTGTAAGAGGTTCAATATTGTTTTAACATTTTAAAGAAATAGGATATTTTGTTATTAATTAGGGTAACGTGTCGAGCTGTCAACCCATAAAATTGGGATTTAATGTGTTCTTAAGAACCTCGAATCGGCCCTTAAGTGACGGTTTTAAAATAAATATAATAATATATTGTTATTAAATTAGAGTAAATGGCACACAGTCACATTCCCCCCTCTGAAAATCAGACGCGTGACGCAGTACAGCGTATGAGCTTTCATAATAGGACGTACTCTGCCTTTCCTTGATAGTATTATAGAATACTTATAGCTCTCATTTGTTCACTTAATCAAATAGGTAATTAACTATAATGATTCTAATTGGAACTTGAATCTATTAAGACCATACGATGTAGTGTCTGCTATGATTTAGTATTGTTTTGCAGGACCATCTTCAACCGATTTTAATTGCTCTATAATATTTGAACTATTATTGTTCTTGCAAATACTCTTTTCATTATAATTTAAATAATATTATTGCGCCTCTGTTAAGGTCAGAAAACCTGTGCATGCTTATAATGTTGTTTTACATACCAGGGTCTCTTTTAAGAGTATTTGTGTTAGCGTGGCACGCTACCTACGGTGCTCCATCGTTCTAAACACGGCCTATCGCAGTTGCCGCTGGATAGAGGCCTCTCCTTATGCACCTCAATGCTGAGTCAGCTTAGTCAGCTGCTCGCAGTCGTATCCAGGAGCAGCTGAAATGGTCCGCACATAAACATATTAGATTGTATTCCAGTTAGACGCCCCCCTCTGATTCTAAGAGTTTAGTGCAGTTTTGAAATCCAATAAGAATTGGGAAGTTATACTCATTAAAAATATAGGCATCCTAGATTGTCCATACAATTGTTGGTTTATTATTACACAATGCTGTTAACTATCCTCTCAAATTATAAACATGTTGATAAGAACATCCTCGTGAACATATCAGATTGTGTTCCAACTGGACGCCCCCCTCTGATTCTAATTGGTTAGAGCACTCTTGGAATTCAATAAGAGTTGAGACGTTATACCTACTGATTAGAAAATATAGGTATCTTAGACTGAGCAAAATATTATTGGTTTAGTATTACAAAAGATTGTCAATTCCTCTCTTTGTCTATAAAATAATATTGACAATAAAATGCTCTAGCTTATCTGAAGTGATAACTATAGTGTCTTAGCTCAAGACATCAATAATATTAGGTGAGATAACAAAAATCATACCGCTTAGTAACGGGTAACCCTAATGTACAAACAGAATTGAAACTTAGCTTCGTCACAGGAGCCACGTTACTGCTGCTGCTGTTGCAGTCAGCCGATCTCAGCCGATTTTGACGAAACTGTAGACCTAGCGCTCTCACAAACCAATGGTTTAGTCATAGCGTTGTCGCAGCTTAGCGAAGACTTAAACATCCTGGAATTTGAAATAAGGCCACAAGAGTATCCGTTCAAGTATATGCTGCTGATTGCAGAGTTAGAAAGATTCATGTTTACTTCCTATGATGATAGTTAATGAACCTTTTCGATCATTTTCTTTTCTCTTTTATAAAATATCACAGTTGGCGATACTATAGTATACATTAGAGTCTAGCCTATTACCTACCTAGTTTAATTATAACTTAAACTAAAGTATTAGTTTAAGTTTAACTATAAAATTAAGAAATCGTTCAATAACGTCTTTCACATTTACTTTACGAACGTAAACGTAAGTCACGTGATCCACGTGTTCTTTATAATTGTCAGCAGTAAACACTGCAGTCTTGGTAAATGAATTGTCATCTTATAAGCTTTACGCTTTGTAGATCTTAGTAACTAATAATATTAGGTTTACCCATATTAAGGGTGTCTTATACCTAAGCTTAACTCACACACATATAAATTTCAAACACATTTCATATTCACTAACTAATTGATACAACTCAATTTTTTTCAGGGAGTCGAACCCATTATTACATTCGCACAGGAACCCAAACAACAATCATTCCATAACATACTTAAATTACATCCGTGCATGTGGAAATCGAACCCACTATCATCGCATCGGAACCAAAGTTCTACAATGACCTATTCACGTGGGGATTGAACCCACAAGCCGCGACACAGGAATACAAGTACTTATAAACCAATACATCAGCCGGGGATCGAACCCAAGATTCATTTACAATGGAATCTAAGCACATCAACCAATAAATCATTCGGGAATTGAACCCAGTAGTGCTAATTGAGAAATTCAACTTACATAGGCAAACCGTTACCTAATCTAAACCTAAGTTATTATAGCCATTGTAACTCTTGTCGTCTCTAACAAATATAGAACCATAAAATTACGTTGTGTTATTGTTTACGTTGTGTTATTTTTGTAGTAACCCATAAGTTGTTCTTTCTCGTTGCACTGAAGTGAATCAGTACATTTAATGACGAGAATCCTGGTCACGCTGCACCACATGTGACAGAACCTGAAATACCCTAGGCTGATAAAATTTTCGTTTTTCCTAATGGTGTTAATATTAGTGTTTGGATCGGTTCCCCGTAGAGGGAAGAACTGTGCCCCTCCTTTCCGCACAGTTCTGTAGGGCTCGTCCCGGACTGGTCACCCTCCCACCGATATAAGAAAGAGAAGCATTCCCAGAAACTAAACTACCATGTTCCGCCTCGGAAGGTTAGGGAACATGATTGGACCAGGAAGTTAATATTGGGAATGCACAGTTAGTAAACACAAGTATTATAATATGAAGCTAAGAAGACAAGAGGGTATGCAAAAGTATATAATATAATATTATGTTTTAGTATTATAAATGTTGGAACGCCAACGTCTCCTCCTCTCGCAGTTGAGCACCAATATCTGCAATACAGATTTGGTAAGGTAGAAGGGGTAAAGGGATCGTTACGCTTGTACTTTAAATACGATTACGTACTACTACGTTAATTTGTCTGTTTACAATATACCCACTTCACTGAGGCCGGGAACCGTATAATAACGTTTGCCTCATTGTACGTGTTCCGCTAGACCTAACGCATAGAACCTCTGAGGAACTAATACGATTCTAACGGAACACGCTCCCTAAGCACTAAATAAATGTTTTACTCAATCCTAAGACAGAGTACTGCGAAGTCCATCTGTCATTGAGGAAAACAAGTTCAATATTGAATAGTTCTAATCGCGCACTAATATGAAAGACCCTTACGACAGCCTAGCCCATTTTTACAAAGTTAACACAAAACTAGCGCAAGCGCACCGTAGACTCAGTCTCTAGCAGAATACACTACGATCGTACCTGGTGAACACCGAAGTGGTAGCTCGTCACTTCATATTTCCTTAATCTGCCCCATTAAGAGGATGCGGTGCGGCTATTAGCGGCATTGCGTCCCAATAGCGTGTCTCAATAAATTGTGTCGATTCAGTAATAGGCCTACAAACAGCCGGGTGGGGGTTTTAATGAGACACGGTCCCTAGCGTTCTTAGAACGTCTACCAATTCAGTTTAGGGTACTTAGTGAAGCCTACCCCAAACTCCCTGGAAATATGTGTCAACACGCCTCACGCAAGGTATTCTGTGGCAAAACCTTTTCGGAAACAGAAATCGTCACTAACGTTTGGTTGTTTTTGTAATGCAATTACAGATTGGCTTTGTAGCCTAGATCAATTCCAAATGACCTGAGAGTATTTATGGCTCTGCCTTCCAAGTTGGTGCGTCATCTCAAAGTCAACAGTCGGAGCATTACTGCCCAGTCAAGTATGGTGGAAGGCCTTCGCCATTTCCCTATAGCCAACTGCTAGTGACAATAATCTGCCAAGGTACGGATTAGGACAAGGACACGTAATACACGAGAATGTAACATTAGTTATAAAACACGATACTAAATAAGTGTTGAGTTACAAGAACTTATGATACCTGAATTATATTACCAGCCTAGGATAATTATTATAATGAAATACTCACTCAGTCACACCAACAAACACACACTCACCCAATCGCACGAACACACACACACGTATACTCGTACTTCGTTAAATACTACATTAGTCTAATCTGGGCTTCAACCCAACTATATTTAACTTAATAAATAATACTCGCTATCTTGCGACAGCCCACTTGGACAATCATCGCCTCTGGTATTCAACAAGTCTGCTAATATATGTCACTAGCCTAATATTACGTCCACACTCTACCGTGGTCTAAAACCAACTTTTCTTTCTTCCCCCGCTTCGACTCCCGCGTCCGTCGTCTTTCGTGATCTCGAACCAACCCCCGGACTTCATTCCTCAGTCCCCTAAATTCCTAAAAAATACCACGTTGACCGTTGGGCCAAGTTTCTCAGAATAGTTTTATTACTCTTTTTGTGCACAACTTCTTAATTGTTTTAAAAGGGTCTTTTGAATAGTTCGACTTAATCCTTAGCAGATGTTCGTACAGTCTCAGGGATGGTCCATCTTTTGAGACCGACGACGAGTTATTATTTATATACATTTTATTATAAACCATACAAATATTTTAGCACAGAACATATATTAAGTTTCGGTCGGCCCGGGTACGTTAACAGTACGAGAGCGGTTAAAGCATTCTAGCTAGGTGCTAGCTAGAATAATAAAATAATTAATTCAATAATATAACTGCAGTTATTGGATAATTGATAGTGACATCGATGGAAGCATCGGCTTTGCATGACTTTTGAAAGTTTGGTTAGATCCATCTTCATAACTTGTTGTTTAAAGTTTCAAGCATGAAAATCGAGAGCTGTGAGTTTACATTGAAAGAACCGCATGCTGACACCCCTGCTTTCTCAGAATATTTGTAGGAAGTGGCTACGGGTCGCAGCCCATAAAATATAAATGGAATGGGTTTGTAAGAGGTTCAATATTGTTTTAACATTTTAAAGAAATAGGATATTTTGTTATTAATTAGGGTAACGTGTCGAGCTGTCAACCCATAAAATTGGGATTTAATGTGTTCTTAAGAACCTCGAATCGGCCCTTAAGTGACGGTTTTAAAATAAATATAATAATATATTGTTATTAAATTAGAGTAAATGGCACACAGTCACAGTTACATTCATAATAAAACATTAAGTTGGAATGTCTGTATGTCCTACTCATCATTTACTGATACACTAACCCAATGATAGCAACAAACACGAATAAAAATAAGGCAAGTGAAGTCGGGATATGTGGGGGGTCATCATACAAAGTTATTTGCTAACCTAAGCAATTTTATAATGCAACTTATACAAAATTTCTGATGTTTGTTCGTTGTAAAGTATTTTAATAAGTACTTCATTAATAACTTAGTATAAAGGGTTCCGTAGTCAACAAGAAACACTTATAGTTTAGCCATGTCCGTCCGTCTGTTTTTTTTTGTGTGACGTCTATACTTATTGTATAAATCATAAACCTTAATGAATCTGTACTAAAGTATTAAAATCGAGAGGTAACACCGGGTTATTTGATTAGTATATCTATTTAGTTTATCTTAGCAATATTTTTCTCCCGTGTTTGCGTTTACCATTTTTAGGCATGCATCATTGATGCATGCGCATTATGGAAAGGTATTTAAATCATCGATAGAAATTCTGGAGCACTACTGTACCCTCATCCTTCGGCGGGAGATCAACACAAGGTTCTAAACTGCGAAGAATCATCGGATTTATCTTCAAAAATGTAAGTGTTATTTTTTCTGTTTTTTATAATACCTGTATACACCTTTAGGGGTAGACAGAAGCATACTTTTGTATGAAATTGATCACAGTTGTCGCACATTGTTTTTTGTATCGAACTCGAGTCCTTCGTATTGATATTAATTATCTTATTACCTATCAATAAGTTACGCAAGTTTAATAAATTATGTGTAATCAAATATTTTTATAATTTCAGGTCCAAGACATCGCAGGTAGCTGACGACCTTTTCCTATCAGAGGACGCGTCCCTGACACAGTTCCTGAGGCCGTTGAGGTAGCACCTAAGAAAAAGCGGAGTAGGCTGCCAGCCACGGCTCCATCCACTCCCAAGCCGTCTAAGAAACCACGAATAAACCCCGTTAAGTTGCCGGACCTGCCGACAGCCGCTGATTTATTTGGGAGCGATGACAGCGAAGATGAACAGCAACCTAGCACTTCATCAGCACCAAGGAGGGGTAAAAAAACGCCTATCTATTCCTATATTAGCAGTAGGATTGCGAACGGCTATAGCAGACAAGCGCACACTGCTAAAACTGGTTCACACTATGTGGAAGTAAAGGTGTATAAGTGTGATGATATAGATAAAGTGTTGCCGATTAATAGATGGCAGCATTCTGTAATTACAATGAAAAATCAAACCAATGTAGACACCGAGGCATGGGCGCACTTAACAAAATTTATTAGCGCCACTCGCAAGGAATTTAGAGAAATTCCGAAAACTTTTATTAGTAATCATTATTTTTAAATGAAATTGTAACTACTTAAATATTAAAAACTCAACACTGAGCCATTTAGAAATTAATATAAATAAATACGATCCGATGAGAGGAGGTACCTTTATAGAACTACCACCAGTAATAAAAAATAAAAAATGTTGTTTAAATATTCAGAATAATGACGATCAATGTTTTTTTGTGGAGCATTGTTGCTGCGTTACACCCTGTTAAATATAATCCATGTAGAATTTCTTCCTACCCACACTATTCAAAAGTTCTGAATACACATGATATGTCATTTCCACCATCAATGAATGATATAAAGTTATTTGAGAAATACAATCCTAGTATTATTATTAATATTTATGGTTTAGATAGTAAATGCATGAAATGCTAAGAAAAAACACCACAATAACTTACTTTACATTGAGCGTTATGATAAAGGACATTATTGTCTGATTAAAGATCTTGTGCGACTAGTTCGACAGCAAATAAGTCATCATAAAGGTAAAATTCACTTTTGTGATTCGTGTTTGCAATTTTTCTCGAGTGAATTGAAATTTAGTACCCATCATTGTTGTAATGTACTCACAATACTACCTGAAAAAAATAGCATGATACAATTTAAACATTATGATCACCAACAAAAAAAATATTTTATTATCTATGCTGACTTTGAAAGTATGTTACAAAACTATTCTGAACAAAATACTGAGAATTTTAACACTCAAAAGTTTAAATTACATGTTCCGTCATGTTTTGCATATTATATATGTTGCTCATACGATCCCAGTTTAAACAAATACGTTACATATAGAGGTCCTGATTGCGTTGAAACATTTATCAGATGGCTGGTTAAAGATGTAACTTGGATAAATACTATATTATCCAAAGTTATAGGTTGACCTATGAAACCATTAACTAATGAACAAAAAACTAATTATAAAAAGGCTACCAAATGTTTTATTTAAAGAATTATTATTTGGAGATAAAGTTCGAGATCATGATCATGTTACATCCGATTATAGAGGTGCAGCACATTCCTTGTGTAATTTGAGATACAAAATATGTCCATTTGTACCAATTGTTTTTCATAATTTAGCAGGTTATGACAGTCATTTATTCATTAAAGAATTAGCAAAATATCGTCGACCGTAGGTTCAATTGAGGTAAGGGACAAAATTCGATTTTTCTGGAGAGGCCGACAAAGCTTTTTTTCGGACTAAATCATCCATAACTTTTTTTGTTATTAGTCATTTTCGGATCTGATTTCACACATAATCTTGTATTTTAGTGCTATCTTTTTAACATTGTTAGGTTAGGTTAGGTTAGGTTCTGCGGGGAACTCTCCTCCGAGGCACGAGTGTCGTCTGCTACGCGGATGACACTCTCCTCACCGCCCGGGGGGAGAGTTTCAGAGAGGCGGCCGACCTGGCCTCGGCGGGCGGATCCTTGGTCGCGGGGCGGATCCGCCGCCTCGGTTTAACGGTGGCGCTGCACAAGACCGAGGCCGTGTTCTTCCACGGCCCCCGGCAGCGCCACCCACCACCTGACGCCCACATCTTCGTGGAGGGCGTCAGGATTGAGGTGAAGGCCCAGATGAAATATCTGGGCCTTGTACTCGACAGCAGGTGGCGCTTCGGCCCGCATTTCAGCGGGCTGTCGTCGCGCCTGCTGAAGGCCGCGGGCGCTCTCTCGTGGCTGCTTCCCAACTTGGGGGGGCCCAGCGCGCGATGCCGGCAGCTTTACGCCGGCATCTTGAGGAGCATGGCCCTCTATGGGGCTCCTATCTGGGAGGAGTCCCTCCACAGACGAGAGAACGCCGCGGCCTTGCAGGCACCTCAAAGGGCCATAGCCCAGCGGGCGGCGCGGGCCTACCGCACGGTGGGCTATGCGGCAGCATGCGCTCTGGCCAGCACCCCTCCTTGGGAACTCGAGGCGTGGGTGCTCGCCAGAGTGTATGAGTGGACGGCGGAGCGGAAAGCGAGGGGCGTTCGCTCAGCCCCGGAAGAGCGGGAGGCCGTCCGGCGGGAGGCGAGGGACGCCATCGTCGTCCATTGGACGGGGGACCTCGCCACCGCAGCCTTCGGCCGCCGAACCCTCGACGCGATTGGGCCAGTGCTGCGAGACTGGCTCGAGCGTCCGCACGGGTTCCTCTCCTTCCGTCTCGTGCAGGTGCTGTCCGGACACGGTTGCTTCGGATCGTACCTGCACCGAATCGGACGGGAGGAGACGCCGTCGTGCCGCGACTGTGGCGCGGCGGAGGACGTGGCACAGCACACACTCGAGGTGTGCCCGTCGTGGTCAGAGCCGCGCCGCAGTCTCGTCGCGGCGATCGGACCGGACCTCTCGCTCCCCGGCCTGGTTAACGCCATGCTGAGAGACGAGGGGTCCTGGGCGGCAGTCGCCTCCTTCTGTGAACACGTCATGTCCCAGAAGGAGGCGGCGGAGCGCGCTCGGGAGGACGACCCTGCCGAGGCGCCGCTCCGAAGGCGGAGGAGGGGTCGAAGAAGACGTCAGTACGATAGTCATCTCCGACTCCTCCCAGGTGGAGGCCAGCAGGCAACGGGTGCGGAGGCACCCTTGCCTGTATCGCACAGGCCTTCACCAGTGCCGGACGGGAATGGCCAGGTGTTCCCGGCCATTCCCGTAGCCCCCCAACCCGGGGGGCATGCGGGGCCCGCCAGCTAGGCGGGCATGCGCCGGGAGGGTTGTGGATGTAAAGGCTGAGCCGGTTTCCCATGACCCTCCCATCACGGCGACGCGGGAACACCGCTGAGTTTTAGTGGGTATACTGTCACTAGGACAGGGAGTCCCACATACCCCGACTCGTCCCCCACGAGCCGGGCATGCATAAAGCATTTCTCAGCGAAAAAAAAAAAAAAAAAAAAAGGTTAGGTTAGGTTAGGTTAGGTTCCCCACCGAATGGGGGATCCCCCACAGCGCATACTTCCTCGTAGTATCCCCTGGGCAACGCCGTGTCTGACCACCGTAACGGAGTGGCAGACCGGTGGCTAAAGTGCGCTGTGACTCGTAGGCATCACGCAGTCGTCTACGAACGAGTCGAATTTTAATTTTAACACCATGTCGAATTTTAAAAACCTGTCGAGCAAGCCAGCGCGTGACGCGTCTGGCCGTTTTATCCCTTATTTTAACCCGAATCGCTCCTCCCAGGGCGATTCAAACGGCCCTTCTCAGGGCCAACCCAACGGCCCTTCTCAGGGCCAAACCAACGGCCCTTCTCAGGGCCAATCCAACGGCCCTTCTCAGGGCCAACCCAACGGCCCTTCTCAGGGCCAACCCAACGGCCCTTCTCAGGGCCACACCAACGGCCCTTCTCAGGGCCACCCCAACGGCCCTTCTCAGGGCCACGCCGGCGGCGCTTTAGCGTCAGAAGCTGACCGCATACCATCTGCGGCCGGCTTGTTTCGAAGACCGGATGAGGTGTCGGACTCCGACGACTCCATCATGGACACGTCGGCGTCCGAGAGCGACCGCTTCAAGCGGAAGAGGTCGGAGGGCTCCTCGGAGTCTAAGAGAGAAAAGAAGAAGTCGAAGCCTAGAAAGGCCTCGACTTCTACTGCGCCTTCTTCCCACAGTGTGGGCTTGGTGGACGCCGAGCGCCAGTTGAATCTGGCGAAGAGGGCGCAGCTTCAACAAGACCTGGAGGAGAGGGTCGCCGCCAAGGAGCAGCAGGCGCAAGCTGCCAGGGCGAGGGCTGGCTACGGCGCATCCAGTGTGCTGTATGCTGACCACTCCTTGGCGGAACTGGAGCGCATGGCGCAGGAGGATAGGGAGGAGGTCCTGGAGGTCGCCTCAAAGTCCTCCAATTTGAAGGGGACCTTCCAGAAGGCCCTCAAATGCCGTGCCGCCAGCATGCACGGCATCGTGACAGAGCTGGTCAAGCGCACGGCCACGGACGAGACGCGGCAGCTGCAGGCGAAGGTGGATCGCCTGCAGGCGGAGGTCAGCCAGCTGCACCAGAAGCTGGCTGAGGCCACGGCCAGGCCTGCCCAATCCGCCCCAGGTCCGGTGGTAGGAGGCTCCACCTCCTCAACCGCTAGCCTTGAGGCCACCATTCGCGGAGTGGTGATGGAGGAGAGGGCCTTCATCCGGGCCTGCTTCGCAGGCATCGAGGACCGGCTCCTGCCGGAAAAGCGGCTGCGCCCGCCGCTAGCGGCGGACAAGCGTCCACCGCCGAAGGAGCCGGAACCTGCGCCTGTAGCAGGCCCAGCATCGGATGCCCAGCCCGCCAAGGGCAAAGGCAAGGGCAAGAGGACCAAGGCGGCTCCTCATGCCCCCACCACAAGCGCGGAGGGAGCGTCTGGGTCCTCTGCCGCTCCAGCAGCCTCCCAGAACCCACAGGAGGAAGACGCCCTTCTTCCCTCCACCACCCCGTCCAACCAGCCGTGGACGGAAGTGGTCAAGAAAGGGAAAAAGGGCAAAAAGTCGGCTCCCAAGCCCGCCAGCGCGGCGACTGGTCCTCCAGCCAAAAAGGCCGGCGGGAGGAAGCTGGTTCCTCCTAAAACCGCGGCCGTCGTGGTGACCATCACCCCGGAGGCCGCGGAGCGTGGGGAAACGTACGAGTCCGTCCTAAGACGGGCTCGTACTAATGCTGATCCCTCCCAGCTGGGGATCAGCAACATCAAGTGCCGCCGAACTCTAACCGGGGCTCGAATTTTCGAGTTCTCGGGGGAGAAGCGCGGCACAAATGCGGACCTCTTCGCAACAAAGTTGCAAGAGGTCATCGCAGATGTGGCCAAGGTTGCCAGGCCTATAAAGACCGCAGCCTTGGAGGTGGCCGATCTGGATGATTCGGTCACCAAGGAGGATGTGGTGGCGGCCGTCGCGGCGGCTGGAGGCTGCGACGCTGGCGCGGTGAAGGGTGGAGCCATCAGGCCTGGCCGCCGCGGCCTGGGCATCATCCGCGTCGAGTGCCCAGTCGCCGCGGCTGGGGCCGTCCTTGCAGCGACCAAGGGACGGCTGCTGGTGGGCTTCAGCTCGGCTGTGGTCCGGGCGCTTGAAGACCAGCCCGTCCGCTGCTTCAAGTGCTTCGCGGTCGGCCACACCCGAGCCACGTGTCCCTCCAAGTCCGACTGGGGAGGCACGTGCTTCCAATGCGGTCAGGAGGGACACGGGTGGGCCGCTTGCACCGCCGCCAAGCCGCACTGCGCGGCGTGTGCCGCCGGTGGCCGCCCCGCGGACCACAGGATGACGGGCAGGAGCTGCAAGCCCCCCGTGAGGAAGGGCGTGGTGCCGGCGCAGGTTCGCCCTGTTGCCACCGCCGTCGCAGTCGTCGCCGCTGTAGCTCCAGTGGCGGCGGTAAATGAGGTGGGGGGTGCGATGTCGGAATAACAATTTCCGACTACCGCATCCTCCAGACGAACACCAACCACTGCAGAGCGGCCCAGGACCTGGTAGTGCAGGTCATGGCCGAGTGGTTGGTGAACGTAGCGGTGGTCGCCGAGCCCTACTCGATCCCCGGCAGCTGGCTCAATAGTGGACGTCACTTTCGCCACCCCTGCGTTAGCCGCGCGCGTGCTGAACTGGCGGGTGGACCTGGTGGAGACTTTGTCAGACCACCGCTACGTGCGTTTCGACATCTCCACCAGTGGCCCCGGAGCGACGCGGCCCCGCTCGGGGCCGTCACCGTTCCCACGGTGGGCTCTCACCCGCCTGGACAGGGAGGCAGCGCGGGAGGCGGCGTTCGTCCAGGACTGGCTTTCGCCGTCTTCCGCCGGTCTGGACGTGGACACCGTGGCGGGGCACCTCAGGGAGTCTCTGACCGAGGTATGCAACTCCAGCATGCCTCGGTCTCGCCGACCACTACCAAAACGCGCCGTGTACTGGTGGTCGGCGGAGCTGGCGGAGCTTCGAGCGGCGTGTGTGGAGGCAAGGAGGGCCTACACGCGGAGTCGGCGGCGGCGTCGACGGGATGTGGCTGTCGGGGACCACCTCTATGAGGTGTACTTGGAGGCGAAAATGGTCCTCGACCGAGCCATCGCCGCCGCCAGAGACTCGGGGAGAGCGGAGATGCTGGAGGGTCTCGACAACGACCCCTTCGGGAGACCGTACAAGGCGGCGCGCAACAAATTGCGCCCCTTTGGTCCCCCCGTTGCCGAGACCCTCGAGCCCTCGTTTCTGGATGGGGTGGTTCGGTCCCTGTTTCCGTGCAGGGACAACTTCACCCCACCAGTGATGGACCCCCCGCTTGGGACAGCTCCGCCAGCTGAGGAGGAAGAGGAGGCCCCTCCTGTCACGGAGTCGGAACTTGGCGCGGCGATTCTCCATATCCGCGCCAAGAAGACAGCTCCGGGCCCCGACGGTGTCCCGGCAAGAGTGGTGGCGATCGCCGCCACTCAAATGGAGGAGAGGTTTCGGGACCTCTTCAGCGCATGCCTTGCGTCTGGGAGGTTCCCGAAACCGTGGAAGGAGGGGCAGCTGTGCCTCCTCCGCAAGGAGGGCCGCCCAGCAGACTCCCCCTCGGCATACCGGCCCATCGTTCTGCTCGATGAGGTCGGTAAAATGTTCGAGGGGATAATCGCTGCCCGCCTGAAGGGCCATCTGCGGCGTATCGGGCCGGACTTGTCGGACGCTCAGTTCGGGTTTCGGGCTGAGCGGTCCACGGTGGACGCGCTGGCCTGCCTTAAGGGGCAGGTGAAGGAGGCGATGGATGCGGGGGACGGATTGTTGGCTGTGTCATTCGACATTGCCAACGCCTTCAACTCCGTTCCCCACTGCACCATCCTCGAGGCGCTCCGATTCCACGGAGTGCCTCGGTACATGCGCAGTCTGCTGGCCAGCTACCTGGAGGATCGGGCGATCCTCCTGGTAAACAAGACTGGCCGAGTCCGGCGGTACGCCGTTGAAGCCGGCGTTCCACAGGGGTCTGTCTTAGGACCTCTCCTCTGGAACGTCGGCTATGATTGGCTCCTGCGGGGAACTCTCCTCCGAGGCACGAGTGTCGTCTGCTACGCGGATGACACTCTCCTCACCGCCCGGGGGGAGAGTTTCAGAGAGGCGGCCGACCTGGCCTCGGCGGGCGGATCCTTGGTCGCGGGGCGGATCCGCCGCCTCGGTTTAACGGTGGCGCTGCACAAGACCGAGGCCGTGTTCTTCCACGGCCCTCGGCAGCGCCACCCACCACCTGACGCCCACATCTTCGTGGAGGGCGTCAGGATTGAGGTGAAGGCCCAGATGAAATATCTGGGCCTTGTACTCGACAGCAGGTGGCGCTTCGGCCCGCATTTCAGCGGGCTGTCGTCGCGCCTGCTGAAGGCCGCGGGCGCTCTCTCGTGGCTGCTTCCCAACCTGGGGGGGCCCAGCGCGCGATGCCGGCAGCTTTACGCCGGCATCTTGAGGAGCATGGCCCTCTACGGGGCTCCTATCTGGGAGGAGTCCCTCCACAGACGAGAGAACGCCGCGGCCTTGCGGGCACCTCAAAGGGCCATAGCCCAGCGTGCGGCGCGGGCCTACCGCACGGTGGGCTATGCGGCAGCATGCGCTCTGGCCAGCACCCCTCCTTGGGAACTCGAGGCGTGGGTGCTCGCCAGAGTGTATGAGTGGACGGCGGAGCGAAAAGCGAGGGGCGTTCGCTCGGCTCCAGAAGAGCGGGAGGCCGTCCGGCGGGAGGCGAGGGACGCCATCGTCGTCCATTGGACGGGGGACCTCGCCACCGCAGCCTTCGGCCGCCGAACCCTCGACGCGATTGGGCCAGTGCTGCGAGACTGGCTCGAGCGTCCGCACGGGTTCCTCTCCTTCCGTCTCGTGCAGGTGCTGTCCGGACACGGTTGCTTCGGATCGTACCTGCACCGTATCGGACGGGAGGAGACGCCGTCGTGCCGCGACTGTGGCGCGGCGGAGGACGTGGCACAGCACACACTCGAGGTGTGCCCGTCGTGGTCAGAGCCGCGCCGCAGTCTCGTCGCGGCGATCGGACCGGACCTCTCGCTCCCCGGCCTGGTTAACGCCATGCTGAGAGACGAGGGGTCCTGGGCGGCAGTCGCCTCCTTCTGTGAACACGTCATGTCCCAGAAGGAGGCGGCGGAGCGCGCTCGGGAGGACGACCCTGCCGAGGCGCCGCTCCGAAGGCGGAGGAGGGGTCGAAGAAGACGTCAGTACGATAGTCATCTTCGACTCCTCCCAGGTGGAGGCCAGCAGGCAACGGGTGCGGGGGCACCCTTGCCTGTATCGCACAGGCCTCCACCAGTGCCGGACGGGAATGGCCAGGTGTTCCCGGCCATTCCCGTAGCCCCCCCAACCCGGGGGGCATGCGGGGCCCGCCAGCTAGGCGGGCATGCGCCGGGAGGGTCGTGGATGTAAAGGCTGAGCCGGTTTCCCATGACCCTCCCATCACGGCGATGCGGGAACACCGCTGAGTTTTAGTGGGTATACTGTCACTAGGACAGGGAGTCCCACATACCCCGACTCGTCCCCCACGAGCCGGGGATGCATAAAGCATTTCTCAGCGACAAAAAAAAAAAAAAAAAAAAAAAGGTTAGGTTAGGTTCTGGGGCCGTCCTTGCAGCGACCAAGGGACGGCTGCTGGTGGGCTTCAGCTCGGCTGTGGTCCGGGCGCTTGAAGACCAGCCCGTCCGCTGCTTCAAGTGCTTCGCGGTCGGCCACACCCGAGCCACGTGTCCCTCCAAGTCCGACTGGGGAGGCACGTGCTTCCAATGCGGTCAGGAGGGACACGGGTGGGCCGCTTGCACCGCCGCCAAGCCGCACTGCGCGGCGTGTGCCGCCGGTGGCCGCCCCGCGGACCACAGGATGACGGGCAGGAGCTGCAAGCCCCCCGTGAGGAAGGGCGTGGTGCCGGCGCAGGTTCGCCCTGTTGCCACCGCCGTCGCAGTCGTCGCCGCTGTAGCTCCAGTGGCGGCGGTAAATGAGGTGGGGGGTGCGATGTCGGAATAACAATTTCCGACTACCGCATCCTCCAGACGAACACCAACCACTGCAGAGCGGCCCAGGACCTGGTAGTGCAGGTCATGGCCGAGTGGTTGGTGAACGTAGCGGTGGTCGCCGAGCCCTACTCGATCCCCGGCAGCTGGCTGGGTGACGAGGACGGCTCGGTGGCACTAGCGGCGCGGTCTTCCACAGACTCCCCTCCCCTCTCGCTATTAGAGAAGGGACCGGGATACGTGGCCGCCGCGTGGGGAGACTTCGCCCTTGTGGGCGTGTATTTCTCCCCAAACCGCCCTCTTCAGGACTTCGAGAACTTTCTCGGAGTCCTGGCCGCCGTGGTCGGCAGGGCGGCGCCGCGTCAGGTCTCCGTGCTGGGAGACCTGAACGCCAAGTCTGTGACCTGGGGCAACCCGGCCACCGACGCCCGCGGGCGGGCGGTGGAAATGTGGGCGGCCTCCTCTGGACTCTCCCTCTTGAACAGAGGAAGCGTCCAGACATGCGTGCGGCGGCAGGGTGGCTCAATAGTGGACGTCACTTTCGCCACCCCTGCGTTAGCCGCGCGCGTGCTGAACTGGCGGGTGGACCTGGTGGAGACTTTGTCAGACCACCGCTACGTGCGTTTCGACATCTCCACCAGTGACCCCGGAGCGACGCGGCCCCGCTCGGGGCCGTCACCGTTCCCACGGTGGGCTCTCACCCGCCTGGACAGGGAGGCAGCGCGGGAGGCGGCGTTCGTCCAGGACTGGCTTTCGCCGTCTTCCGCCGGTCTGGACGTGGACACCGTGGCGGGGCACCTCAGGGAGTCTCTGACCGAGGTATGCAACTCCAGCATGCCTCGGTCTCGCCGACCACTACCAAAACGCGCCGTGTACTGGTGGTCGGCGGAGCTGGCGGAGCTTCGAGCGGCGTGTGTGGAGGCAAGGAGGGCCTACACGCGGAGTCGGCGGCGGCGTCGACGGGATGTGGCTGTCGGGGACCACCTCTATGAGGTGTACTTGGAGGCGAAAATGGTCCTCGACCGAGCCATCGCCGCCGCCAGAGACTCGGGGAGAGCGGAGATGCTGGAGGGTCTCGACAACGACCCCTTCGGGAGACCGTACAAGGCGGCGCGCAACAAATTGCGCCCCTTTGGTCCCCCCGTTGCCGAGACCCTCGAGCCCTCGTTTCTGGATGGGGTGGTTCGGTCCCTGTTTCCGTGCAGGGACAACTTCACCCCACCAGTGATGGACCCCCCGCTTGGGACAGCTCCGCCAGCTGAGGAGGAAGAGGAGGCCCCTCCTGTCACGGAGTCGGAACTTGGCGCGGCGATTCTCCATATCCGCGCCAAGAAGACAGCTCCGGGCCCCGACGGTGTCCCGGCAAGAGTGGTGGCGATCGCCGCCACTCAAATGGAGGAGAGGTTTCGGGACCTCTTCAGCGCATGCCTTGCGTCTGGGAGGTTCCCGAAACCGTGGAAGGAGGGGCAGCTGTGCCTCCTCCGCAAGGAGGGCCGCCCAGCAGACTCCCCCTCGGCATACCGGCCCATCGTTCTGCTCGATGAGGTCGGTAAAATGTTCGAGGGGATAATCGCTGCCCGCCTGAAGGGCCATCTGCGGCGTATCGGGCCGGACTTGTCGGACGCTCAGTTCGGGTTTCGGGCTGAGCGGTCCACGGTGGACGCGCTGGCCTGCCTTAAGGGGCAGGTGAAGGAGGCGATGGATGCGGGGGACGGATTGTTGGCTGTGTCATTCGACATTGCCAACGCCTTCAACTCCGTTCCCCACTGCACCATCCTCGAGGCGCTCCGATTCCACGGAGTGCCTCGGTACATGCGCAGTCTGCTGGCCAGCTACCTGGAGGATCGGGCGATCCTCCTGGTAAACAAGACTGGCCGAGTCCGGCGGTACGCCGTTGAAGCCGGCGTTCCACAGGGGTCTGTCTTAGGACCTCTCCTCTGGAACGTCGGCTATGATTGGCTCCTGCGGGGAACTCTCCTCCGAGGCACGAGTGTCGTCTGCTACGCGGATGACACTCTCCTCACCGCCCGGGGGGAGAGTTTCAGAGAGGCGGCCGACCTGGCCTCGGCGGGCGGATCCTTGGTCGCGGGGCGGATCCGCCGCCTCGGTTTAACGGTGGCGCTGCACAAGACCGAGGCCGTGTTCTTCCACGGCCCTCGGCAGCGCCACCCACCACCTGACGCCCACATCTTCGTGGAGGGCGTCAGGATTGAGGTGAAGGCCCAGATGAAATATCTGGGCCTTGTACTCGACAGCAGGTGGCGCTTCGGCCCGCATTTCAGCGGGCTGTCGTCGCGCCTGCTGAAGGCCGCGGGCGCTCTCTCGTGGCTGCTTCCCAACCTGGGGGGGCCCAGCGCGCGATGCCGGCAGCTTTACGCCGGCATCTTGAGGAGCATGGCCCTCTACGGGGCTCCTATCTGGGAGGAGTCCCTCCACAGACGAGAGAACGCCGCGGCCTTGCGGGCACCTCAAAGGGCCATGGCCCAGCGTGCGGCGCGGGCCTACCGCACGGTGGGCTATGCGGCAGCATGCGCTCTGGCCAGCACCCCTCCTTGGGAACTCGAGGCGTGGGTGCTCGCCAGAGTGTATGAATGGACGGCGGAGCGGAGGGCGAGGGGCGTTCGCTCGGCCCCGGAAGAGCGGGAGGCCGTCAGGCGGGAGGCGAGGGACGCCATCGTCGTCCATTGGACGGGGGACCTCGCCACCGCAGCCTTCGGCCGCCGAACCCTCGACGCGATTGGGCCAGTGCTGCGAGACTGGCTCGAGCGTCCGCACGGGTTTCTCTCCTTCCGTCTCGTGCAGGTGCTGTCCGGACACGGTTGCTTCGGATCGTACCTGCACCGAATCGGACGGGAGGAGACGCCGTCGTGCCGCGACTGTGGCGCGGCGGAGGACGTGGCACAGCACACCCTCGAGGTGTGCCCGTCGTGGTCAGAGCCGCGCCGCAGTCTCGTCGCGGCGATCGGACCGGACCTCTCGCTCCCCGGCTTGGTTAACGCCATGCTGAGGGACGAGGGGTCCTGGGCGGCAGTCGCCTCCTTCTGCGAACACGTCATGTCCCAGAAGGAGGCGGCGGAACGCGCTCGGGAGGACGATCCTGCCGAGGCGCCGCTCCGAAGGCGGAGGAGGGGTCGAAGAAGACGTCAGTATGATAGTCATCTCCGACTCCTCCCAGGTGGAGGCCAGCAGGCAACGGGTGCGGGGGCACCCTTGCCTGTATCGCACAGGCCTCCACCAGTGCCGGACGGGAATGGCCAGGTGTTCCCGGCCATTCCCGTAGCCCCCCAACCCGGGGGGCATGCGGGGCCCGCCAGCTAGGCGGGCATGCGCCGGGAGGGTTGTGGATGTAAAGGCTGAGCCGGTTTCCCATGACCCTCCCATCACGGCGATGCGGGAACACCGCTGAGTTTTAGTGGGTATACTGTCACTAGGACAGGGAGTCCCACATACCCCGACTCGTCCCCCACGAGCCGGGGATGCATAAAGCATTTCTCAGCGACAAAAAAAAAAAAAAAAAAAAAAAAAAAAAAAAAAGGTTAGGTTAGGTTCCGTCCTAAATCGGGGCTCGGTACACACGTGCGTGCGGCAGCGGGGCGGGTCTATAGTGGACGTCTCGTTCGCTAGCCCCGCTGTCGCGAGCCGTGTCCGCGACTGGCGTGTCGCCGTGGAGGTGGAGACGTTGTCGGATCACCGATACATCCGTTTCGACGTCTCCACCCAGACCGCCGGCGGCCGCAGTCCACTGGCCCCGCGAACGGACGGTCCGCGCTGGGCGCGTAAGCGCATCGACAGGGAGCTTCTCGAGGAGGCCGCTATTGTCCAGGCCTGGAGCCGGGAGTCGGCAACGACCGGACACGTCGACGTCGAGCAGGAGGCACTGTGGTTCCGCGGGGCGATGACGCAAATTTGCGACGCGTCCATGCCCCGGGTCCACACACAGTCCGCAAGGCGCCAGGTGTACTGGTGGACCGCCGAGATCGCGCAGATGCGCGTCGCGTGCGTGGCGGTTAGACGCCAGTACACCCGATACCGGAGGAGACGTCGTCGGGTCCCTGACGAAGAGGCCGCGCTGTATGAGGTGTACCGCGCGGCCAAGGAGACTCTGTGGCTGGCCATCGGTGAGTCGAGGACGCGAGCCAGGGAGGAGATGTTGGAGACTCTAGACGGGGATCCGTGGGGGCGCCCTTATCGCGCGGTCCGAGGGAAACTTCGAGCCGCGGCGCCTCCACTTACGGAGAGTCTCCAACCCGAGCTGCTGGAGGAGGTGGTCGCAGCCCTCTTCCCGGCGAGAGCGGAGCATACTCCGCCGCCGATGGCTTTGCCCACAGCCGCAGAGTCTACAGAGGAGAACGCCATCAGCGTCCCAGAGGTGACACAGGCAGAGATGAGGGCAGCCGTGATGCGGCTCCGGGCCAAGAACGTGGCTCCGGGGCCCGACGGGATCCACGGCTGCGTGCTAGCCCTCGCTCTGAAGGAGCTTGAGCCCCAACTGAGAGGACTCTACACAGCGTGCCTTGAGCGGGGCCAGTTTCCCACTTTGTGGAAATCTGGTCGTCTGGTCCTGCTCAGGAAGGCGGGGCGCCCTGCGGACTCGCCGTCCGCGTACCGGCCCATAGTGCTGCTTGACGAGGTGGGCAAGCTGTTTGAGCGGATAATCGCAGCCCGCCTCGTCGGCCACTTGTGCAGAGAGGGGCCGGACCTGGACGACAGCCAGTTCGGGTTTCGGCATGGGCGCTCCACGATCCACGCTGTGTCGCGGGTAAGAGTCCTGGCGGAGGAAGCGGTGTCCCGGGGCGGGGTGATGTTGGCGGTGTCCTTGGACATTTCCAACGCCTTCAACACCCTGCCCTGGAGTTGTATTCGGGAGGCACTGCGGTATCATGGGGTGCCTCCCTACCTCCGCCACATCGTTGGGGCTTATCTGTCGGAGAGGTGTGTCACCTACCTGGGACGTGATGGCGGAAACCAGCGCCGCATGTCGTGCGGTGTTCCACAGGGCTCGGTTTTAGGCCCGCTCCTGTGGAACATCGGGTACGACTGGGTGCTGAGAGGCGAGCTCGGTGCCGGGGTAGACCTGACGTGTTATGCGGACGACACGCTGGTCACTGCCCGGGGGAGCTCGCACAGGGAGGCAGCGTTGTTGGCGACGGCTGCGGTCTCACAGGTGGTGGGCCGCATACGTCGCCTAGGCCTGGAGGTGGCCCTCAGCAAGTCGGAGGCCATGGTGTTTCATGGCCCCCGGCGGGCGCCGTCACCCGGCTCACACATCGTGGTCGGGGGGGCTCGGATCGCTGTCGAGTCCACCATGAAGTACCTAGGATTGGTGCTCGACAGCCGGTGGGACTTCGGGCCCCACTTCCGACGGCTGGCGCCCAAGTTGCTGGGCGCCGCTGGGGCGCTGTCAACGCTGCTTCCCAATTTGGGGGGCCCGAGCGCCGCTTGTAGGCGGCTCTACGTGGGGATCGTGCGATCGATGGCCCTTTACGGGGCCCCGATCTGGGCTGCTGACCTGACGGCCGGTAGCATCGCCGTAATGCGCAAGCCGCAGAGGGCGATGGCCGTCAGAGTCATCAGAGGGTATCGCACGATCTCCTACGAGGCGGCTTGTGCACTGGCCGGATCCCCGCCCTGGGACCTAGAGGCGAAAGTACTCGCGTCATCGTATCGGTGGCGCGAGGAAGCGAGGGCGCGGGGCGAGCGACCGATGCAGCGACACATGGAGCTGCATCGGTCTCAGCTTCGCGAGGTCCTGGTGGCGGAATGGCGGGACAGGCTTTCACGCCCTACCGCCGGCCTCGACATCGTCGAGGCGGTCCGGCCGGTGCTCGACCGCTGGCTCGGGAGGAGGCACGGCTCCCTGTCGTTTCGGGTGACGCAGGTGCTCTCGGGGCATGGTTGCTTCGGGAAGTACCTGTGTCGCATAAACAGGGAGCCGGACGCCCGGTGTCACCACTGCGTCGACTGCCGGGAGGACACGGCGCGGCATACGCTGGCAGAGTGTGCCGCTTGGGAGGAGCCGCGCCGTGCCCTCATCTCAGAAGTAGGCAGTGACTTGTCGCTGCCGGCCGTAGTGAATGCGATGGTCGGCGGCGGCGAGTCCTGGGACGCGGTGGTTTCCTACTGCGAGACAGTCGTCTCGCAGAAGGAGGCTGCGGAAAGGGAGAGGGAGATCTCGTCCACTCACCCGGCCCGCAGCAGGCGCACCGGGCGTCGGCGGAGGGCGGATAACGCCCTCTTCCAGCCCCCCTAAATGGGTCCAGGGGTGACGGACTCGGGGACGTCCGTCGCCCCCCACACATCAGGACCCGAGGTGGCGGCGCGTAGTGTTCCACGCGCGCCCCTCTGAGACGTCGCGGGGGGAGTCAAACACCTCACTCCCCCCCCTGACCCGCGAGGAGGCCCGCAGTGGCGGGCCGGCACCAGGCGGGGGTTGCGGAAGATTTCAAGTTCCCGCGACCCCCGGCGTAGGTGTGAGTTGGAACACCGGGGTGGTTTTTAGTCAGTAAGAGTCTGACAGACCCCTCCGCCCGCCCCAGGGCGGAGGACATCCATGAGGATTTTCCACCCCGGAACAAAAAAAAAAAAAAAAAAAAAAGGTTAGGTTAGGTTAGGTTCGGCCCTTCTCAGGGCCACACCAACGGCCCTTCTCAGGGCCACCCCAACGGCCCTTCTCAGGGCCACGCCGGCGGCGCTTTAGCGTCAGAAGCTGACCGCATACCATCTGCGGCCGGCTTGTTTCGAAGACCGGATGAGGTGTCGGACTCCGACGACTCCATCATGGACACGTCGGCGTCCGAGAGCGACCGCTTCAAGCGGAAGAGGTCGGAGGGCTCCTCGGAGTCTAAGAGAGAAAAGAAGAAGTCGAAGCCTAGAAAGGCCTCGACTTCTACTGCGCCTTCTTCCCACAGTGTGGGCTTGGTGGACGCCGAGCGCCAGTTGAATCTGGCGAAGAGGGCGCAGCTTCAACAAGACCTGGAGGAGAGGGTCGCCGCCAAGGAGCAGCAGGCGCAAGCTGCCAGGGCGAGGGCTGGCTACGGCGCATCCAGTGTGCTGTATGCTGACCACTCCTTGGCGGAACTGGAGCGCATGGCGCAGGAGGATAGGGAGGAGGTCCTGGAGGTCGCCTCAAAGTCCTCCAATTTGAAGGGGACCTTCCAGAAGGCCCTCAAATGCCGTGCCGCCAGCATGCACGGCATCGTGACAGAGCTGGTCAAGCGCACGGCCACGGACGAGACGCGGCAGCTGCAGGCGAAGGTGGATCGCCTGCAGGCGGAGGTCAGCCAGCTGCACCAGAAGCTGGCTGAGGCCACGGCCAGGCCTGCCCAATCCGCCCCAGGTCCGGTGGTAGGAGGCTCCACCTCCTCAACCGCTAGCCTTGAGGCCACCATTCGCGGAGTGGTGATGGAGGAGAGGGCCTTCATCCGGGCCTGCTTCGCAGGCATCGAGGACCGGCTCCTGCCGGAAAAGCGGCTGCGCCCGCCGCTAGCGGCGGACAAGCGTCCACCGCCGAAGGAGCCGGAACCTGCGCCTGTAGCAGGCCCAGCATCGGATGGCCAGCCCGCCAAGGGCAAAGGCAAGGGCAAGAGGACCAAGGCGGCTCCTCATGCCCCCACCACAAGCGCGGAGGGAGCGTCTGGGTCCTCTGCCGCTCCAGCAGCCTCCCAGAACCCACAGGAGGAAGACGCCCTTCTTCCCTCCACCACCCCGTCCAACCAGCCGTGGACGGAAGTGGTCAAGAAAGGGAAAAAGGGCAAAAAGTCGGCTCCCAAGCCCGCCAGCGCGGCGACTGGTCCTCCAGCCAAAAAGGCCGGCGGGAGGAAGCTGGTTCCTCCTAAAACCGCGGCCGTCGTGGTGACCATCACCCCGGAGGCCGCGGAGCGTGGGGAAACGTACGAGTCCGTCCTAAGACGGGCTCGTACTAATGCTGATCCCTCCCAGCTGGGGATCAGCAATATCAAGTGCCGCCGAACTCTAACCGGGGCTCGAATTTTCGAGTTCTCGGGGGAGAAGCGCGGCACAAATGCGGACCTCTTCGCAACAAAGTTGCAAGAGGTCATCGCGGATGTGGCCAAGGTTGCCAGGCCAATTAAGACCGCAGCCTTGGAGGTGGCCGATCTGGATGACTCGGTCACCAAAGAGGATGTGGTGGCGGCCGTCGCGGCGGCTGGAGGCTGCGAAGCTGGCGCAGTGAAGAGTGGAGTCATCAGGCCCGGCCGCCGCGGCTTGGGCATCATCCGCGTCGAGTGCCCAGTCGCCGCGGCTGGGGCCGTCCTTGCAGCGACCAAGGGACGGCTGCTGGTGGGCTTCAGCTCGGCTGTGGTCCGGGCACTTGAGGACCAGCCTGTCCGCTGCTTCAAGTGCTTCGCGGTCGGCCACACCCGAGCCACGTGTCCCTCCAAGTCCGACTGGGGAGGCACGTGCTTTCAATGCGGGCAGGAGGGACACGGGTGGGCCGCTTGCACCGCCGCCAAGCCGCACTGCGCGGCGTGTGCCGCCGGTGGCCGCCCCGCGGACCACAGGATGACGGGCAGGAGCTGCAAGCCCCCCGTGAGGAAGGGCGTGGTGCCGGCGCAGGTTCGCCCTGTTGCCACCGCCGTCGCAGTCGTCGCCGCTGTAGCTCCAGTGGCGGCGGTAAATGAGGTGGGGGGTGCGATGTCGGAATAACAATTTCCGACTACCGCATCCTCCAGACGAACACCAACCACTGCAGAGCGGCCCAGGACCTGGTAGTGCAGGTCATGGCCGAGTGGTTGGTGAACGTAGCGGTGGTCGCCGAGCCCTACTCGATCCCCGGCAGCTGGCTGGGTGACGAGGACGGCTCGGTGGCACTAGCGGCGCGGTCTTCCACAGACTCCCCTCCCCTCTCGCTATTAGAGAAGGGACCGGGATACGTGGCCGCCGCGTGGGGAGACTTAGCCCTTGTGGGGGTCTATTTCTCCCCAAACCGCCCTCTTCAGGACTTCGAGAACTATCTCGGAGTCCTGGCCGCCGTGGTCGGCAGGGCGGCGCCGCGTCAGGTCTCCGTACTGGGAGATCTGAACGCCAAGTCGGTGACCTGGGGCTCCCCGGCCACCGACGCCCGCGGGCGGGCAGTGGAGATGTGGGCGGCCTCCTCTGGACTCTCCCTCTTGAACAGAGGGAGCGTCCAGACATGCGTGCGGCGGCAGGGTGGCTCAATAGTGGACGTCACTTTCGCCACCCCTGCGTTAGCCGCGCGCGTGCTGAACTGGCGGGTGGACCTGGTGGAGACTTTGTCAGACCACCGCTACGTGCGTTTCGACATCTCCACCAGTGGCCCCGGAGCGACGTCACCGTTCCCACGGTGGGCTCTCACCCGCCTGGACAGGGAGGCAGCGCGGGAGGCGGCGTTCGTCCAGGACTGGCTTTCGCCGCCTTCCGCCGGCCTGGACGTGGACACCGTGGCGGGGCTGATGAGGGAGTCTCTGACCGAGGTATGCAACTCCAGCATGCCTCGGTCTCGCCGACCACAACCCAAACGCGCAGTGTACTGGTGGTCGGCGGAGCTGGCGGGGCTTCGAGCGGCGTGTGTGGAGGCGAGGAGGGCCTACACGCGGAGCCGGCGGCGGCGTCGACGGGATGTGGCTGTCGGGGACCACCTCTATGAGGTGTACTTGGAGGCGAAAATGGTCCTCGATAGAGCCATCGCCGCCGCCAGAGACTCGGGGAGAGCGGAGATGCTGGAGGGTCTCAACAACGACCCCTTCGGGAGACCGTACAAGGCGGCGCGCAACAAATTGCGCCCCTTTGGTCCCCCCGTTGCCGAGACCCTCGAGCCCTCGTTTCTGGATGGGGTGGTTCGGTCCCTGTTTCCGTGCAGGGACAACTTCACCCCACCAGTGATGGACCCCCCGCTTGGGACAGCTCCGCCAGCTGAGGAGGAAGAGGAGGCCCCTCCTGTCACGGAGTCGGAACTTGGCGCGGCGATTCTCCATATCCGCGCCAAGAAGACAGCTCCGGGCCCCGACGGTGTCCCGGCAAGAGTGGTGGCGATCGCCGCCACTCAAATGGAGGAGAGGTTTCGGGACCTCTTCAGCGCATGCCTTGCGTCTGGGAGGTTCCCGAAACCGTGGAAGGAGGGGCAGCTGTGCCTCCTCCGCAAGGAGGGCCGCCCAGCAGACTCCCCCTCGGCATACCGGCCCATCGTTCTGCTCGATGAGGTCGGTAAAATGTTCGAGGGGATAATCGCTGCCCGCCTAAAGGGCCATCTGCGGCGTATCGGGCCGGACTTGTCGGACGCTCAGTTCGGGTTTCGGGCTGAGCGGTCTACGGTGGACGCGCTGGCCTGCCTTAAGGGGCAGGTGAAGGAGGCGATGGATGCGGGGGACGGATTGTTGGCTGTGTCATTCGACATTGCCAACGCCTTCAACTCCGTTCCCCACTGCACCATCCTCGAGGCGCTCCGATTCCACGGAGTGCCTCGGTATATGCGCAGTCTGCTGGCCGGCTACCTGGAGGATCGGGCGATCCTCCTGGTAGACAGGACTGGCCGGGTCCGGCGGTACGCCGCTGAGGCCGGCGTTCCACAGGGGTCTGTCTTAGGACCTCTCCTCTGGAACGTCGGCTATGATTGGCTCCTGCGGGGAACTCTCCTCCGAGGCACGAGTGTCATCTGCTACGCGGATGACACTCTCCTCACCGCCCGGGGGGAGAGTTTCAGAGAGGCGGCCAACCTGGCCTCGGCGGGCGGATCCTTGGTCGCGGGGCGGATCCGCCGCCTCGGTTTAACGGTGGCGCTGCACAAGACCGAGGCCGTGTTCTTCCACGGCCCTCGGCAGCGCCACCCACCACCTGACGCCCACATCTTCGTGGAGGGCGTCAGGATTGAGGTGAAGGCCCAGATGAAATATCTGGGCCTTGTACTCGACAGCAGGTGGCGCTTCGGCCCGCATTTCAGCGGGCTGTCGTCGCGCCTGCTGAAGGCCGCGGGCGCTCTCTCGTGGCTGCTTCCCAACTTGGGGGGGCCAAGCGCGCGATGCCGGCAACTTTACGCCGGCATCTTGAGGAGCATGGCCCTCTACGGGGCTCCTATCTGGGAGGAGTCTCTTCACAGACGAGAGAACGCCGCGGCCTTGCGGGCACCTCAAAGGGCCATAGCCCAGCGTGCGGCGCGGGCCTACCGCACGGTGGGCTATGCGGCAGCATGCGCTCTGGCCAGCACCCCTCCTTGGGAACTCGAGGCGTGGGTGCTCGCCAGAGTGTATGAGTGGACGGCGGAGCGGAAAGCGAGGGGCGTTCGCTCAGCCCCGGAAGAGCGGGAGGCCGTCCGGCGGGAGGCGAGGGACGCCATCGTCGTCCATTGGACGGGGGACCTCGCCACCGCAGCCTTCGGCCGCCGAACCCTCGACGCGATTGGGCCAGTGCTGCGAGACTGGCTCGAGCGTCCGCACGGGTTCCTCTCCTTCCGTCTCGTGCAGGTGCTGTCCGGACACGGTTGCTTCGGATCGTACCTGCACCGTATCGGACGGGAGGAGACGCCGTCGTGCCGCGACTGTGGCGCGGCGGAGGACGTGGCACAGCACACCCTCGAGGTGTGCCCGTCGTGGTCAGAGCCGCGCCGCAGTCTCGTCGCGGCGATCGGACCGGACCTCTCGCTCCCCGGCCTGGTTAACGCCATGCTGAGGGACGAGGGGTCCTGGGCGGCAGTCGCCTCCTTCTGCGAACACGTCATGTCCCAGAAGGAGGCGGCGGAGCGCGCTCGGGAGGACGATCCTGCCGAGGCGCCGCTCCGAAGGCGGAGGAGGGGTCGAAGAAGACGTCAGTACGATAGTCACCTTCGACTCCTCCCAGGTGGAGGCCAGCAGGCAACGGGTGCGGGGGCACCCTTGCCTGTATCGCACAGACCTCCACCATTGTCGGACGGGAATGGCCAGGTGTTCCCGGCCATTCCCGTAGCCCCCCAACCCGGGGGGCATGCGGGGCCCGCCAGCTAGGCGGGCATGCGCCGGGAGGGTCGTGGATGTAAAGGCTGAGCCGGTTTCCCATGACCCTCCCATCACGGCGATGCGGGAACACCGCTGAGTTTTAGTGGGTATACTGTCACTAGGACAGGGAGTCCCACATACCCCGACTCGTCCCCCACGAGCCGGGCATGCATAAAGCATTTCTCAGCGACAAAAAAAAAAAAAAAAAAAAAAAAAAAAAAAAAGGTTAGGTTAGGTTAGGTTAGGTTAGGTTGGGGGATCCCCCACAGCGCATACTTCCACGTAGTATCCCCTGGGCAACGCCGTGTCTGACCACCGTAACGGAGTGGCAGACCGGTGGCTAAAGTGCGCTGTGACTCGTAGACATCAAGCAGTCGAGTCTACGCAAATGTCGAATTTTAACCCAAACATGTCGAATTTTAACCCTATGTCGAGTAAGCCAGCGCGTAATGCGTCTGGCCGTTTTATCCGGAATCGCCCCTCCCAGGGCGATTCAAACGGCCCTTCTCAGGGCCAACCCAACGGCCCTTCTCAGGGCCAACCCAACGGCCCTTCTCAGGGCCAACCCACCGGCCCTTCTCAGGGCCAACCCAACGGCCCTTCTCAGGGCCAACCCAACGGCCCTTCTCAGGGCCAACCCACCGGCCCTTCTCAGGGCCAACCCACCGGCCCTTGTCAGGGCCAACCCACCGGCCCTTCTCAGGGCCAACCCACCGGCCCTTCTCAGGGCCACGTGTCGGAAGCTGACCGCGCACCATCTGCGGCCAGCTCATTATTCAGAAGGCCAGACGAGTTGTCGGACTCCGACGACTCCGTCATGGACACGTCGGCGTCCGAGAGCGACCGCTTTAAGCGGAAGAGGTCCGTGGGCTCCTCGGAGTCCGTTACAGAGAAGAAGAAGTCGAAGTCTAGAAAGGCCTCGACTTCTACTGCGCCTTCTTCCCACAGTGTGGGCTTGGTGGACGCCGAGCGCCAGTTGAATCTGGCGAAGAGGGCGCAGCTCCAACAAGACCTGGAGGAGAGGGTCGCCGCCAAGGAGCAGCAGGCGCAAGCTGCCAGAGCGAGGGCTGGCTACGGCGCATCCAGTGTGCTGTACGCTGACCACTCCTTGGCGGAACTGGAGCGCATGGCGCAGGAGGATAGGGAGGAGGTCCTGGAGGTCGCCTCAAAGTCCTCCAATTTGAAGGGGACCTTCCAGAAGGCCCTCAAATGCCGTGCCGCCAGCATGCACGGCATCGTGACAGAGCTGGTCAAGCGCACGGCCACGGACGAGACGCGGCAGCTGCAGGCGAAGGTGGATCGCCTGCAGGCGGAGGTCAGCCAGCTGCACCAGAAGCTGGCTGAGGCCACGGCCAGGCCTGCCCAATCCGCCCCAGGTCCGGTGGTAGGAGGCTCCACCTCCTCAACCGCTAGCCTTGAGGCCACCATTCGCGGGGTGGTGATGGAGGAGAGGGCCTTCATCCGGGCCTGCTTCGCAGGCATCGAGGACCGGCTCCTGCCGGAAAAGCGGCTGCGCCCGCCGCTAGCGGCGGACAAGCGTCCACCGCCGAAGGAGCCGGAACCTGCGCCTGTAGCAGGCCCAGCATCGGATGCCCAGCCCGCCAAGGGCAAAGGCAAGGGCAAGAGGACCAAGGCGGCTCCTCATGCCCCCACCACAAGCGCGGAGGGAGCGTCTGGGTCCTCTGCCGCTCCAGCAGCCTCCCAGAACTTGCAGGAGGAAGACGCCCTTCTTCCCTCCACCACCCCGTCCAACCAGCCGTGGACGGAAGTGGTCAAAAAAGGGAAGAAGGGGAAAAAGTCGGCTCCCAAGCCCGCCAGCGCGGCGACTGGTCCTCCAGCGAAAAAGGTCGGCGGGAGGAAGCTGGTTCCTCCCAAAACCGCGGCCGTCGTGGTGACCATCACCCCGGAGGCCGCGGAGCGTGGGGAAACGTATGAGTCCGTCCTAAGACGGGCTCGTACTAATGCTGATCCCTCCCAGCTGGGGATCAGCAATATCAAGTGCCGCCGAACTCTAACCGGGGCTCGAATTTTCGAGTTCTCGGGGGAGAAGCGCGGCACAAATGCGGACCTCTTCGCAACAAAGTTGCAAGAGGTCATCGCGGATGTGGCCAAGGTTGCCAGGCCAATTAAGACCGCAGCCTTGGAGGTGGCCGATCTGGATGACTCGGTCACCAAAGAGGATGTGGTGGCGGCCGTCGCGGCGGCTGGAGGCTGCGAAGCTGGCGCAGTGAAGAGTGGAGTCATCAGGCCCGGCCGCCGCGGCTTGGGCATCATCCGCGTCGAGTGCCCAGTCGCCGCGGCTGGGGCCGTCCTTGCAGCGACCAAGGGACGGCTGCTGGTGGGCTTCAGCTCGGCTGTGGTCCGGGCACTTGAGGACCAGCCTGTCCGCTGCTTCAAGTGCTTCGCGGTCGGCCACACCCGAGCCACGTGTCCCTCCAAGTCCGACTGGGGAGGCACGTGCTTTCAATGCGGGCAGGAGGGACACGGGTGGGCCGCTTGCACCGCCGCCAAGCCGCACTGCGCGGCGTGTGCCGCCGGTGGCCGCCCCGCGGACCACAGGATGACGGGCAGGAGCTGCAAGCCCCCCGTGAGGAAGGGCGTGGTGCCGGCGCAGGTTCGCCCTGTTGCCACCGCCGTCGCAGTCGTCGCCGCTGTAGCTCCAGTGGCGGCGGTAAATGAGGTGGGGGGTGCGATGTCGGAATAACAATTTCCGACTACCGCATCCTCCAGACGAACACCAACCACTGCAGAGCGGCCCAGGACCTGGTAGTGCAGGTCATGGCCGAGTGGTTGGTGAACGTAGCGGTGGTCGCCGAGCCCTACTCGATCCCCGGCAGCTGGCTGGGTGACGAGGACGGCTCGGTGGCACTAGCGGCGCGGTCTTCCACAGACTCCCCTCCCCTCTCGCTATTAGAGAAGGGACCGGGATACGTGGCCGCCGCGTGGGGAGACTTAGCCCTTGTGGGGGTCTATTTCTCCCCAAACCGCCCTCTTCAGGACTTCGAGAACTATCTCGGAGTCCTGGCCGCCGTGGTCGGCAGGGCGGCGCCGCGTCAGGTCTCCGTACTGGGAGATCTGAACGCCAAGTCGGTGACCTGGGGCTCCCCGGCCACCGACGCCCGCGGGCGGGCAGTGGAGATGTGGGCGGCCTCCTCTGGACTCTCCCTCTTGAACAGAGGGAGCGTCCAGACATGCGTGCGGCGGCAGGGTGGCTCAATAGTGGACGTCACTTTCGCCACCCCTGCGTTAGCCGCGCGCGTGCTGAACTGGCGGGTGGACCTGGTGGAGACTTTGTCAGACCACCGCTACGTGCGTTTCGACATCTCCACCAGTGGCCCCGGAGCGACGCGGCCCCGCTCGGGGCCGTCACCGTTCCCACGGTGGGCTCTCACCCGCCTGGACAGGGAGGCAGCGCGGGAGGCGGCGTTCGTCCAGGACTGGCTTTCGCCGTCTTCCGCCGGTCTGGACGTGGACACCGTGGCGGGGCACCTCAGGGAGTCTCTGACCGAGGTATGCAACTCCAGCATGCCTCGGTCTCGCCGACCACTACCAAAACGCGCCGTGTACTGGTGGTCGGCGGAGCTGGCGGAGCTTCGAGCGGCGTGTGTGGAGGCAAGGAGGGCCTACACGCGGAGTCGGCGGCGGCGTCGACGGGATGTGGCTGTCGGGGACCACCTCTATGAGGTGTACTTGGAGGCGAAAATGGTCCTCGACCGAGCCATCGCCGCCGCCAGAGACTCGGGGAGAGCGGAGATGCTGGAGGGTCTCGACAACGACCCCTTCGGGAGACCGTACAAGGCGGCGCGCAACAAATTGCGCCCCTTTGGTCCCCCCGTTGCCGAGACCCTCGAGCCCTCGTTTCTGGATGGGGTGGTTCGGTCCCTGTTTCCGTGCAGGGACAACTTCACCCCACCAGTGATGGACCCCCCGCTTGGGACAGCTCCGCCAGCTGAGGAGGAAGAGGAGGCCCCTCCTGTCACGGAGTCGGAACTTGGCGCGGCGATTCTCCATATCCGCGCCAAGAAGACAGCTCCGGGCCCCGACGGTGTCCCGGCAAGAGTGGTGGCGATCGCCGCCACTCAAATGGAGGAGAGGTTTCGGGACCTCTTCAGCGCATGCCTTGCGTCTGGGAGGTTCCCGAAACCGTGGAAGGAGGGGCAGCTGTGCCTCCTCCGCAAGGAGGGCCGCCCAGCAGACTCCCCCTCGGCATACCGGCCCATCGTTCTGCTCGATGAGGTCGGTAAAATGTTCGAGGGGATAATCGCTGCCCGCCTGAAGGGCCATCTGCGGCGTATCGGGCCGGACTTGTCGGACGCTCAGTTCGGGTTTCGGGCTGAGCGGTCCACGGTGGACGCGCTGGCCTGCCTTAAGGGGCAGGTGAAGGAGGCGATGGATGCGGGGGACGGATTGTTGGCTGTGTCATTCGACATTGCCAACGCCTTCAACTCCGTTCCCCACTGCACCATCCTCGAGGCGCTCCGATTCCACGGAGTGCCTCGGTACATGCGCAGTCTGCTGGCCAGCTACCTGGAGGATCGGGCGATCCTCCTGGTAAACAAGACTGGCCGAGTCCGGCGGTACGCCGTTGAAGCCGGCGTTCCACAGGGGTCTGTCTTAGGACCTCTCCTCTGGAACGTCGGCTATGATTGGCTCCTGCGGGGAACTCTCCTCCGAGGCACGAGTGTCGTCTGCTACGCGGATGACACTCTCCTCACCGCCCGGGGGGAGAGTTTCAGAGAGGCGGCCGACCTGGCCTCGGCGGGCGGATCCTTGGTCGCGGGGCGGATCCGCCGCCTCGGTTTAACGGTGGCGCTGCACAAGACCGAGGCCGTGTTCTTCCACGGCCCTCGGCAGCGCCACCCACCACCTGACGCCCACATCTTCGTGGAGGGCGTCAGGATTGAGGTGAAGGCCCAGATGAAATATCTGGGCCTTGTACTCGACAGCAGGTGGCGCTTCGGCCCGCATTTCAGCGGGCTGTCGTCGCGCCTGCTGAAGGCCGCGGGCGCTCTCTCGTGGCTGCTTCCCAACCTGGGGGGGCCCAGCGCGCGATGCCGGCAGCTTTACGCCGGCATCTTGAGGAGCATGGCCCTCTACGGGGCTCCTATCTGGGAGGAGTCCCTCCACAGACGAGAGAACGCCGCGGCCTTGCGGGCACCTCAAAGGGCCATAGCCCAGCGTGCGGCGCGGGCCTACCGCACGGTGGGCTATGCGGCAGCATGCGCTCTGGCCAGCACCCCTCCTTGGGAACTCGAGGCGTGGGTGCTCGCCAGAGTGTATGAATGGACGGCGGAGCGGAGGGCGAGGGGCGTTCGCTCGGCCCCGGAAGAGCGGGAGGCCGTCAGGCGGGAGGCGAGGGACGCCATCGTCGTCCATTGGACGGGGGACCTCGCCACCGCAGCCTTCGGCCGCCGAACCCTCGACGCGATTGGGCCAGTGCTGCGAGACTGGCTCGAGCGTCCGCACGGGTTTCTCTCCTTCCGTCTCGTGCAGGTGCTGTCCGGACACGGTTGCTTCGGATCGTACCTGCACCGAATCGGACGGGAGGAGACGCCGTCGTGCCGCGACTGTGGCGCGGCGGAGGACGTGGCACAGCACACCCTCGAGGTGTGCCCGTCGTGGTCAGAGCCGCGCCGCAGTCTCGTCGCGGCGATCGGACCGGACCTCTCGCTCCCCGGCTTGGTTAACGCCATGCTGAGGGACGAGGGGTCCTGGGCGGCAGTCGCCTCCTTCTGCGAACACGTCATGTCCCAGAAGGAGGCGGCGGAGCGCGCTCGGGAGGACGATCCTGCCGAGGCGCCGCTCCGAAGGCGGAGGAGGGGTCGAAGAAGACGTCAGTATGATAGTCATCTCCGACTCCTCCCAGGTGGAGGCCAGCAGGCAACGGGTGCGGGGGCACCCTTGCCTGTATCGCACAGGCCTCCACCAGTGCCGGACGGGAATGGCCAGGTGTTCCCGGCCATTCCCGTAGCCCCCCAACCCGGGGGGCATGCGGGGCCCGCCAGCTAGGCGGGCATGCGCCGGGAGGGTTGTGGATGTAAAGGCTGAGCCGGTTTCCCATGACCCTCCCATCACGGCGATGCGGGAACACCGCTGAGTTTTAGTGGGTATACTGTCACTAGGACAGGGAGTCCCACATACCCCGACTCGTCCCCCACGAGCCGGGGATGCATAAAGCATTTCTCAGCGACAAAAAAAAAAAAAAAAAAAAAAAAGGTTAGGTTGGGGTGCATGTTGAGAAGCCTCCCCGTGGCGCACCCTGGGCAACGTCGGCTCCAAGTGCCCACCAGGTTTTGGTGGACACTTGGGGCTGGCGGCGAATTCTCAACAAACGGGGAAGGGTCATGGTTCCAATCACCGATCATCCATGATGGTCGGTGAAGGGAACCGGGCTACAGGAGGTCGTACGTCTACTCCCCCCTCTGCTTACAGAGGGAGGTGAGTTGGTGTACACTAGGGAGTCCCAATCCCAAGGTCTAGCGTGCCGAGGGGATGAATGGCCGGAGGGTTATCCGGTCGTTAGCGCAAAAAGGGACCTCACCCTTAAAAAGGAAAAAATATGAACATGCAGGCTAATGGAAAGATTCCCCAGGCGGGCAACCTCCTCAAGGAGGTACAATCCCGCCCTTCTACGGAAGGCAGCCCCACCGTATCTGGGGGGGGCACCACTAGTCTCGTAGGCCGGCAGACCACCTTCGTAAACCAATCGTTGCGTCGCAACAAAAGGAGCTCCGGGTTAGCCTGGAGCGCCTGTGTGACGCAACAAAGCCGATTGCCGTCGTTGACGGCAACAAAAGCCGAGGAGGCTCATGTCCATGTCCAGTGGACCGACTGTCCGACCAGGACACACAGCTGGGGGGGAAGCGCTCGCGCAGCGAGCTCTCTTCCGAGGAGGAGGATCAGTCGGCACCAAAATTTGGTACGACGGGGAGGGGTCGGTTACCGGACCGTAATTTACGGGGTCGCTTCTTGCGGCCCGCTACGCCGGTACCGATGCAGCTGGGGAGCGCAGAAAGTGAGGGGACCCCGGGGGACAAGAGCGAAGACTCCGCTGCGTCCCCACTGTTACTGCATAGCAACAAGGCGGAGGCGAGCTCTGCAAAGCGGATGCAGCGGAAGGCGGTGGCGGCTGACGAGGTCAGCGAAATGGCGCGACTGGCCCGAGAGCGACGCTCAGCTCAGGCGGCTACCGGAGGGAGCATGTCGGCGGTGGCGCTGAGTCGCCAAGTTTTGGACGGCGTGGACGTCGTTATGAAGGTTGCCACAAAGTCTGGCAGCCTGAAGGGCACGTTCACGCGCGCTCTGAAGGAGGCGGCTGGCGACATCAAGGAGGCAGTTGGGGTCCTCCTTAGTCGCACAAGCTCAGACGAGACGGCGAAGCTGTGGGAGGAGAACAGCCGTCTCAGGTCTGAGCTGGAGGACCTCAAGCGGGAGCTTGCCGCGCAGAGGGCGGAATGGCAGCAGAGGCGTCCTGCGGCCACCGGTTCCGCTCCCGTCGTCGTTGCCTTGACACCGCCGGCCCCGTCGTCGGCCTCGTCATCGGTCCGTACCCCCGCACCTGCAGATGCAGAGATCGAGAAGATCGTTCGCATCTGCATGCTGCAGTGTGGGGGTATGATGAATGCCCGTCTGCAGGGCCTGGAGTCGAGGCTCCTCCCAGCAGTGACTCTCCGGCCACCGCTCGCTGCGGATAGGAGAAGGAAGGAGGAGCCCGCTAAGCCGGGTCCCGCGCAGACCAAAGGGGGCACGTCCGCGTCCACTTCCCGGACGGCCGCGCCACCGGCGACCGCTCTCTCGGCGAACGCGTCCGGGTCCACCAAGGACTCCTGGACGACGGTGGTAAAGAAGGGCCGTCGCAAGAAGAAGACGGCGCCGCCACCACCGGTACCCGCTGGAGCACCGGCACTGGCACCCAAGAAGGCTCAAGGGCCGCCCAGAGTAAGAGCCCCACGCTCCGCGGCTGTAGTTATTACGCTACAGCCCGGAGCCGCCGAAAGGGGCGTCTCTTATAAGGCGGTCCTTACAGAGGCAAAAGCCAAAGTCGCGTTCCCCGACCTTGGTATACCGTCTGGCCTCAGAGTGAGGCAGGCGATTACGGGGGCGCGACTGCTTGAGGTGTCGGGTGCCTCTAGCGGCGAAAGGGCGGACGTCCTGGCCGCCAAGCTGAGGGAGGTCCTCAATCCGGAGGACGTTCGGGTGTCCAGGCCGATGAAGACCGCGGAACTGCGCGTCGACGGGCTGGACGACTCGACAACTCCGGCTGAGGTCGTGGCGGCCATCGCCCGTTCCGGTGGTTGTCCGCCCGAAGACGTCCGTTCGGGGGAAGTTCGCGTCGATGCGTCCGGGCTCGGCGCGATCTGGGTGCGGTGCCCGGTGGCGGCGGCGAACAAAGTCGCCGACGCTGGGCGTCTTTTGGTGGGGTGGGTGGCAGCGAGGGTGAAGCAGCTGCAACCCAAGGCCTTGCGGTGCTACCGTTGCCTCGACATTGGGCATGTCAGGGCACGGTGCACCGCCGAAATAGACCGCAGCGAGCAGTGCTATCGCTGCGGTCAGGCCGGCCACAAGGCGGCCCAGTGTTCCGCGGAGCCAAACTGCAGCCTCTGTACAGCTGCGGGGAGGCCCGCCGGACACAGAGCGGGCGGAAAGGCCTGTGGCGCACCCGCCACATCAAAGAAGAAGAAGAGAGGGGCTGCCAAGGCTGCCGGGGGCTCTTTACCCCCCCCGCAGCCTGGCTGCCCTTCGGCCGACTCCCGGCCTAGGAATGGTGCGGAGGGGATGGATTGCGCTTAATGGCGCTGTACCATTTCCTCCAGGGCAATATCAACCACTCTGCTAGAGCTCAGGATCTCTTGCTCCAGAGCATGGCAGAGTGGTCGATTCACGTGGCTGTGGTCGCCGAACCGTATTTTGTCCCCCCCAGGGATAACTGGGTGGGAGACTTGGACGGTTTGGTGGCCATCATTGGCGGGGCTCTTGTCAACCCGTCCCGAGGTCACGGCTGGGTAGCCGTCCTCGCGGACGGCATTGGCACGGTTGGTGCGTATTTTTCGCCCAACAAGAGTCTCGCCGACTTCGAGAGGTTCCTTGTCGAGTTGGGTGCCGTCGTGGGCCGACTCCACCCTCGCCCGGTGCTGTTGCTGGGGGATCTCAACGCCAAGTCTGAGGCGTGGGGATCCCCTGTGACCGATGCTAGGGGCGAGGTGTTGGAGGAGTGGGCGGTCACGACTGGCTTGACCGTCCTAAATCGGGGCTCGGTACACACGTGCGTGCGGCAGCGGGGCGGGTCTATAGTGGACGTCTCGTTCGCTAGCCCCGCTGTCGCGAGCCGTGTCCGCGACTGGCGTGTCGCCGTGGAGGTGGAGACGTTATCGGATCACCGATACATCCGTTTCGACGTCTCCACCCAGACCGCCGGCGGCCGCGGTCCACTGGCCCCGCGACCGGACGGTCCGCGCTGGGCGCGTAAGCGCATTGACAGGGAGCTTCTCGAGGAGGCCGCTATTGTCCAGGCCTGGAGCCGGGAGTCGGCAACGACCGGACCCGTCGACGTCGAGCAGGAGGCGCTGTGGTTCCGCGGGGCGATGACGCAAATTTGCGACGCGTCCATGCCCCGGGTCCACGCGCAGTCCGCAAGGCGCCAGGTGTACTGGTGGACCGCCGAGATCGCGCAATTGCGCGTCGCGTGCGTGGCGGTTAGACGCCAGTACATCCGGTACCGGAGGAGACGTCGTCGGGTCCCTGACGAAGAGGCCGCGCTGTATGAGGTGTACCGCGCGGCCAAGGAGACTCTGTGGCTGGCCATCGGTGAGTCGAGGACGCGAGCCAGGGAGGAGATGTTGGAGACTCTAGACGGGGATCCGTGGGGGCGCCCTTATCGCGCGGTCCGAGGGAAACTTCGAGCCGCGGCGCCTCCACTTACGGAGAGTCTCCAACCCGAGCTGCTGGAGGAAGTGGTCGCAGCCCTCTTCCCGGCGAGAGCGGAGCATACTCCGCCGCCGATGGCTTTGCCCACAGCCGCAGAGTCTACAGAGGAGAACGCCATCAGCGTCCCAGAGGTGACACAGGCAGAGATGAGGGCAGCCGTGATGCGGCTCCGGGCCAAGAACGTGGCTCCGGGGCCCGACGGGATCCACGGCTGCGTGCTAGCCCTCGCTCTGAAGGAGCTTGAGCCCCAACTGAGAGGACTCTACACAGCGTGCCTTGAGCAGGGCCAGTTTCCCACTTTGTGGAAATCTGGTCGTCTGGTCCTGCTCAGGAAGGCGGGGCGCCCTGCGGACTCGCCGTCCGCGTACCGGCCCATAGTGCTGCTTGACGAGGTGGGCAAGCTGTTTGAGCGGATAATCGCAGCCCGCCTCGTCGGCCACTTGTGCAGAGAGGGGCCGGACCTGGACGACAGTCAGTTCGGGTTTCGGCATGGGCGCTCCACGATCCACGCTGTGTCGCGGGTAAGAGTCCTGGCGGAGGAAGCGGTGTCCCGGGGCGGGGTGATGTTGGCGGTGTCCTTGGACATTTCCAACGCCTTCAACACCCTGCCCTGGAGTTGTATTCGGGAGGCACTGCGGTATCATGGGGTGCCTCCCTACCTCCGCCACATCGTTGGGGCTTATCTGTCGGAGAGGTGTGTCACCTACATGGGACGTGATGGTGGAAACCAGCGCCGCATGTCGTGCGGTGTTCCACAGGGCTCGGTTTTAGGCCCGCTCCTGTGGAACATCGGGTACGACTGGGTGCTGAGGGGCGAGCTCGGTGCCGGGGTAGACCTGACGTGTTATGCGGACGACACGCTGGTCACTGCCCGGGGGAGCTCGCACAGGGAGGCAGCGTTGTTGGCGACGGCTGCGGTCTCACAGGTGGTGGGCCGCATTCGTCGCCTAGGCCTGGAGGTGGCCCTCAGCAAGTCGGAGGCCATGGTGTTTCATGGCCCCCGGCGGGCGCCGTCACCCGGCTCACACATCGTGGTCGGGGGGGCTCGGATCGCTGTCGAGTCCACCATGAAGTACCTAGGATTGGTGCTCGACAGCCGGTGGGACTTCGGGCCCCACTTCCGACGGCTGGCGCCCAAGTTGCTGGGTGCCGCTGGGGCGCTGTCAACGCTGCTTCCCAATCTGGGGGGCCCGAGCGCCGCTTGTAGGCGGCTCTACGTGGGGATCGTGCGATCGATGGCCCTTTACGGGGCCCCGATCTGGGCTGCTGACCTGACGGCCGGTAGCATCGCCGTAATGCGCAAGCCGCAGAGGGCGATGGCCGTCAGAGTCATCAGAGGGTATCGCACGATCTCCTACGAGGCGGCTTGTGCACTGGCCGGATCCCCGCCCTGGGACCTAGAGGCGAAAGTACTCGCGTCATCGTATCGGTGGCGCGAGGAAGCGAGGGCGCGGGGCGAGCGACCGATGCAGCGACACATGGAGCTGCATCGGTCTCAGCTTCGCGAGGTCCTGGTGGTGGAATGGCGGGACAGGCTTTCACGCCCTACCGCCGGCCTCGACATCGTCGAGGCGGTCCGGCCGGTGCTCGACCGCTGGCTCGGGAGGAGGCACGGCTCCCTGTCGTTTCGGGTGACGCAGGTGCTCTCGGGGCATGGTTGCTTCGGGAAGTACCTGTGTCGCATAAACAGGGAGCCGGACGCCCGGTGTCACCACTGCGTCGACTGCCGGGAGGACACGGCGCGGCATACGCTGGCAGAGTGTGCCGCTTGGGAGGAGCCGCGCCGTGCCCTCATCTCAGAAGTAGGCAGTGACTTGTCGCTGCCGGCCGTAGTGAATGCGATGGTCGGCGGCGGCGAGTCCTGGGACGCGGTGGTTTCCTACTGCGAGACAGTCGTCTCGCAGAAGGAGGCTGCGGAAAGGGAGAGGGAGATCTCGTCCACTCACCCGGCCCGCAGCAGGCGCACCGGGCGTCGGCGGAGGGCGGATAACGCCCTCTTCCAGCCCCCCTAAATGGGTCCAGGGGTGACGGACTCGGGGACGTCCGTCGCCCCCCCCACACATCAGGACCCGAGGTGGCGGCGCGTAGTGTTCCACGCGCGCCCCTCTGAGACGTCGCGGGGGGAGTCAAACACCTCACTCCCCCCCCTGACCCGCGAGGAGGCCCGCAGTGGCGGGCCGGCACCAGCCGGGGGTTGCGGAAGATTTCAAGTTCCCGCGACCCCCGGCGTAGGTGTGAGTTGGAACACCGGGGTGGTTTTTAGTCAGTAAGAGTCTGACAGACCCCTCCGCCCGCCCCAGGGCGGAGGACATCCATGAGGATTTTCCACCCCGGAAAAAAAAAAAAAAAAAAAAAAAAAAAAAAAAAAAAAGGTTAGGTTAGGTTAGGTTAGGTTAGGTTCGTGATCCGCCAGAGACTCGGGGAGAGCGGAGATGCTGGAGGGTCTCGACAACGACCCCTTCGGGAGACCGTACAAGGCGGCGCGCAACAAATTGCGCCCCTTTGGTCCCCCCGTTGCCGAGACCCTCGAGCCCTCGTTTCTGGATGGGGTGGTTCGGTCCCTGTTTCCGTGCAGGGACAACTTCACCCCACCAGTGATGGACCCCCCGCTTGGGACAGCTCCGCCAGCTGAGGAGGAAGAGGAGGCCCCTCCTGTCACGGAGTCGGAACTTGGCGCGGCGATTCTCCATATCCGCGCCAAGAAGACAGCTCCGGGCCCCGACGGTGTCCCGGCAAGAGTGGTGGCGATCGCCGCCACTCAAATGGAGGAGAGGTTTCGGGACCTCTTCAGCGCATGCCTTGCGTCTGGGAGGTTCCCGAAACCGTGGAAGGAGGGGCAGCTGTGCCTCCTCCGCAAGGAGGGCCGCCCAGCAGACTCCCCCTCGGCATACCGGCCCATCGTTCTGCTCGATGAGGTCGGTAAAATGTTCGAGGGGATAATCGCTGCCCGCCTGAAGGGCCATCTGCGGCGTATCGGGCCGGACTTGTCGGACGCTCAGTTCGGGTTTCGGGCTGAGCGGTCCACGGTGGACGCGCTGGCCTGCCTTAAGGGGCAGGTGAAGGAGGCGATGGATGCGGGGGACGGATTGTTGGCTGTGTCATTCGACATTGCCAACGCCTTCAACTCCGTTCCCCACTGCACCATCCTCGAGGCGCTCCGATTCCACGGAGTGCCTCGGTACATGCGCAGTCTGCTGGCCAGCTACCTGGAGGATCGGGCGATCCTCCTGGTAAACAAGACTGGCCGAGTCCGGCGGTACGCCGTTGAAGCCGGCGTTCCACAGGGGTCTGTCTTAGGACCTCTCCTCTGGAACGTCGGCTATGATTGGCTCCTGCGGGGAACTCTCCTCCGAGGCACGAGTGTCGTCTGCTACGCGGATGACACTCTCCTCACCGCCCGGGGGGAGAGTTTCAGAGAGGCGGCCGACCTGGCCTCGGCGGGCGGATCCTTGGTCGCGGGGCGGATCCGCCGCCTCGGTTTAACGGTGGCGCTGCACAAGACCGAGGCCGTGTTCTTCCACGGCCCTCGGCAGCGCCACCCACCACCTGACGCCCACATCTTCGTGGAGGGCGTCAGGATTGAGGTGAAGGCCCAGATGAAATATCTGGGCCTTGTACTCGACAGCAGGTGGCGCTTCGGCCCGCATTTCAGCGGGCTGTCGTCGCGCCTGCTGAAGGCCGCGGGCGCTCTCTCGTGGCTGCTTCCCAACCTGGGGGGGCCCAGCGCGCGATGCCGGCAGCTTTACGCCGGCATCTTGAGGAGCATGGCCCTCTACGGGGCTCCTATCTGGGAGGAGTCCCTCCACAGACGAGAGAACGCCGCGGCCTTGCGGGCACCTCAAAGGGCCATAGCCCAGCGTGCGGCGCGGGCCTACCGCACGGTGGGCTATGCGGCGGCATGCGCTCTGGCCAGCACCCCTCCTTGGGAACTCGAGGCGTGGGTGCTCGCCAGAGTGTATGAGTGGACGGCGGAGCGAAAAGCGAGGGGCGTTCGCTCGGCTCCAGAAGAGCGGGAGGCCGTCCGGCGGGAGGCGAGGGACGCCATCGTCGTCCATTGGACGGGGGACCTCGCCACCGCAGCCTTCGGCCGCCGAACCCTCGACGCGATTGGGCCAGTGCTGCGAGACTGGCTCGAGCGTCCGCACGGGTTCCTCTCCTTCCGTCTCGTGCAGGTGCTGTCCGGACACGGTTGCTTCGGATCGTACCTGCACCGTATCGGACGGGAGGAGACGCCGTCGTGCCGCGACTGTGGCGCGGCGGAGGACGTGGCACAGCACACTCTGGAGGTGTGCCCGTCGTGGTCAGAGCCGCGCCGCAGTCTCGTCGCGGCGATCGGACCGGACCTCTCGCTCCCCGGCTTGGTTAACGCCATGCTGAGGGACGAGGGGTCCTGGGCGGCAGTCGCCTCCTTCTGCGAACACGTCATGTCCCAGAAGGAGGCGGCGGAGCGCGCACGGGAGGACGATCCTGCCGAGGCGCCGCTCCGAAGGCGGAGGAGGGGTCGAAGAAGACGTCAATACGATAGTCATCTTCGACTCCTCCCAGGTGGAGGCCAGCAGGCAACGGGTGCGGGGGCACCCTTGCCTGCATCGCACAGACCTCCACCAGTGTCGGACGGGAATGGCCAGGTGTTCCCGGCCATTCCCGTAGCCCCCCAACCCGGGGGGCATGCGGGGCCCGCCAGCTAGGCGGGCATGCGCCGGGAGGGTCGTGGATGTAAAGGCTGAGCCGGTTTCCCATGACCCTCCCATCACGGCGATGCGGGAACACCGCTGAGTTTTAGTGGGTATACTGTCACTAGGACAGGGAGTCCCACATACCCCGACTCGTCCCCCACGAGCCGGGGATGCATAAAGCATTTCTCAGCGACAAAAAAAAAAAAAAAAAAAAAAAAAAAAAAAAGGTTAGGTTCGTGATGGCGGAAACCAGCGCCGCATGTCGTGCGGTGTTCCACAGGGCTCGGTTTTAGGCCCGCTCCTGTGGAACATCGGGTACGACTGGGTGCTGAGGGGCGAGCTCGGTGCCGGGGTAGACCTGACGTGTTATGCGGACGACACGCTGGTCACTGCCCGGGGGAGCTCGCACAGGGAGGCAGCGTTGTTGGCGACGGCTGCGGTCTCACAGGTGGTGGGCCGCATACGTCGCCTAGGCCTGGAGGTGGCCCTCAGCAAGTCGGAGGCCATGGTGTTTCATGGCCCCCGGCGGGCGCCGTCACCCGGCTCACACATCGTGGTCGGGGGGGCTCGGATCGCTGTCGAGTCCACCATGAAGTACCTAGGATTGGTGCTCGACAGCCGGTGGGACTTCGGGCCCCACTTCCGACGGCTGGCGCCCAAGTTGCTGGGCGCCGCTGGGGCGCTGTCAACGCTGCTTCCCAATTTGGGGGGCCCGAGCGCCGCTTGTAGGCGGCTCTACGTGGGGATCGTGCGATCGATGGCCCTTTACGGGGCCCCGATCTGGGCTGCTGACCTGACGGCCGGTAGCATCGCCGTAATGCGCAAGCCGCAGAGGGCGATGGCCGTCAGAGTCATCAGAGGGTATCGCACGATCTCCTACGAGGCGGCTTGTGCACTGGCCGGATCCCCGCCCTGGGACCTAGAGGCGAAAGTACTCGCGTCATCGTATCGGTGGCGCGAGGAAGCAAGGGCGCGGGGCGAGCGACCGATGCAGCGACACATGGAGCTGCATCGGTCTCAGCTTCGCGAGGTCCTGGTGGCGGAATGGCGGGACAGGCTTTCACGCCCTACCGCCGGCCTCGACATCGTCGAGGCGGTCCGGCCGGTGCTCGACCGCTGGCTCGGGAGGAGGCACGGCTCCCTGTCGTTTCGGGTGACGCAGGTGCTCTCGGGGCATGGTTGCTTCGGGAAGTACCTGTGTCGCATAAACAGGGAGCCGGACGCCCGGTGTCACCACTGCGTCGACTGCCGGGAGGACACGGCGCGGCATACGCTGGCAGAGTGTGCCGCTTGGGAGGAGCCGCGCCGTGCCCTCATCTCAGAAGTAGGCAGTGACTTGTCGCTGCCGGCCGTAGTGAATGCGATGGTCGGCGGCGGCGAGTCCTGGGACGCGGTGGTTTCCTACTGTGAGACAGTCGTCTCGCAGAAGGAGGCTGCGGAAAGGGAGAGGGAGATCTCGTCCACTCACCCGGCCCGCAGCAGGCGCACCGGGCGTCGGCGGAGGGCGGATAACGCCCTCTTCCAGCCCCCCTAAATGGGTCCAGGGGTGACGGACTCGGGGACGTCCGTCGCCCCCCACACATCAGGACCCGAGGTGGCGGCGCGTAGTGTTCCACGCGCGCCCCTCTGAGACGTCGCGGGGGGAGTCAAACACCTCACTCCCCCCCCTGACCCGCGAGGAGGCCCGCAGTGGCGGGCCGGCACCAGCCGGGGGTTGCGGAAGATTTCAAGTTCCCGCGACCCCCGGCGTAGGTGTGAGTTGGAACACCGGGGTGGTTTTTAGTCAGTAAGAGTCTGACAGACCCCTCCGCCCGCCCCAGGGCGGAGGACATCCATGAGGATTTTCCACCCCGGAAAAAAAAAAAAAAAAAAAAAAAAAAAAAAAAAGGTTAGGTTAGGTTAGGTTAGGTTAGGTTAGGTTCGCAGGGCGGCGCCGCGTCAGGTCTCCGTACTGGGAGATCTGAACGCCAAGTCGGTGACCTGGGGCTCCCCGGCCACCGACGCCCGCGGGCGGGCAGTGGAGATGTGGGCGGCCTCCTCTGGACTCTCCCTCTTGAACAGAGGGAGCGTCCAGACATGCGTGCGGCGGCAGGGTGGCTCAATAGTGGACGTCACTTTCGCCACCCCTGCGTTAGCCGCGCGCGTGCTGAACTGGCGGGTGGACCTGGTGGAGACTTTGTCAGACCACCGCTACGTGCGTTTCGACATCTCCACCAGTGGCCCCGGAGCGACGCGGCCCCGCTCGGGGCCGTCACCGTTCCCACGGTGGGCTCTCACCCGCCTGGACAGGGAGGCAGCGCGGGAGGCGGCGTTCGTCCAGGACTGGCTTTCGCCGTCTTCCGCCGGTCTGGACGTGGACACCGTGGCGGGGCACCTCAGGGAGTCTCTGAACGAGGTATGCAACTCCAGCATGCCTCGGTCTCGCCGACCACTACCAAAACGCGCCGTGTACTGGTGGTCGGCGGAGCTGGCGGAGCTTCGAGCGGCGTGTGTGGAGGCGAGGAGGGCCTACACGCGGAGTCGGCGGCGGCGTCGACGGGATGTGGCTGTCGGGGACCACCTCTATGAGGTGTACTTGGAGGCGAAAATGGTCCTCGACCGAGCCATCGCCGCCGCCAGAGACTCGGGGAGAGCGGAGATGCTGGAGGGTCTCGACAACGACCCCTTCGGGAGACCGTACAAGGCGGCGCGCAACAAATTGCGCCCCTTTGGTCCCCCCGTTGCCGAGACCCTCGAGCCCTCGTTTCTGGATGGGGTGGTTCGGTCCCTGTTTCCGTGCAGGGACAACTTCAACCCACCAGTGATGGACCCCCCGCTTGGGACAGCTCCGCCAGCTGAGGAGGAAGAGGAGGCCCCTCCTGTCACGGAGTCGGAACTTGGCGCGGCGATTCTCCATATCCGCGCCAAGAAGACAGCTCCGGGCCCCGACGGTGTCCCGGCAAGAGTGGTGGCGATCGCCGCCACTCAAATGGAGGAGAGGTTTCGGGACCTCTTCAGCGCATGCCTTGCGTCTGGGAGGTTCCCGAAACCGTGGAAGGAGGGGCAGCTGTGCCTCCTCCGCAAGGAGGGCCGCCCAGCAGACTCCCCCTCGGCATACCGGCCCATCGTTCTGCTCGATGAGGTCGGTAAAATGTTCGAGGGGATAATCGCTGCCCGCCTGAAGGGCCATCTGCGGCGTATCGGGCCGGACTTGTCGGACGCTCAGTTCGGGTTTCGGGCTGAGCGGTCCACGGTGGACGCGCTGGCCTGCCTTAAGGGGCAGGTGAAGGAGGCGATGGATGCGGGGGACAGATTGTTGGCTGTGTCATTCGACATTGCCAACGCCTTCAACTCCGTTCCCCACTGCACCATCCTCGAGGCGCTCCGATTCCACGGAGTGCCTCGGTACATGCGCAGTCTGCTGGCCAGCTACCTGGAGGATCGGGCGATCCTCCTGGTAAACAAGACTGGCCGAGTCCGGCGGTACGCCGTTGAAGCCGGCGTTCCACAGGGGTCTGTCTTAGGACCTCTCCTCTGGAACGTCGGCTATGATTGGCTCCTGCGGGGAACTCTCCTCCGAGGCACGAGTGTCGTCTGCTACGCGGATGACACTCTCCTCACCGCCCGGGGGGAGAGTTTCAGAGAGGCGGCCGACCTGGCCTCGGCGGGCGGATCCTTGGTCGCGGGGCGGATCCGCCGCCTCGGTTTAACGGTGGCGCTGCACAAGACCGAGGCCGTGTTCTTCCACGGCCCTCGGCAGCGCCACCCACCACCTGACGCCCACATCTTCGTGGAGGGCGTCAGGATTGAGGTGAAGGCCCAGATGAAATATCTGGGCCTTGTACTCGACAGCAGGTGGCGCTTCGGCCCGCATTTCAGCGGGCTGTCGTCGCGCCTGCTGAAGGCCGCGGGCGCTCTCTCGTGGCTGCTTCCCAACCTGGGGGGGCCCAGCGCGCGATGCCGGCAGCTTTACGCCGGCATCTTGAGGAGCATGGCCCTCTACGGGGCTCCTATCTGGGAGGAGTCCCTCCACAGACGAGAGAACGCCGCGGCCTTGCGGGCACCTCAAAGGGCCATAGCCCAGCGTGCGGCGCGGGCCTACCGCACGGTGGGCTATGCGGCAGCATGCGCTCTGGCCAGCACCCCTCCTTGGGAACTCGAGGCGTGGGTGCTCGCCAGAGTGTATGAGTGGACGGCGGAGCGAAAAGCGAGGGGCGTTCGCTCGGCTCCAGAAGAGCGGGAGGCCGTCCGGCGGGAGGCGAGGGACGCCATCGTCGTCCATTGGACGGGGGACCTCGCCACCGCAGCCTTCGGCCGCCGAACCCTCGACGCGATTGGGCCAGTGCTGCGAGACTGGCTCGAGCGTCCGCACGGGTTCCTCTCCTTCCGTCTCGTGCAGGTGCTGTCCGGACACGGTTGCTTCGGATCGTACCTGCACCGTATCGGACGGGAGGAGACGCCGTCGTGCCGCGACTGTGGCGCGGCGGAGGACGTGGCACAGCACACACTCGAGGTGTGCCCGTCGTGGTCAGAGCCGCGCCGCAGTCTCGTCGCGGCGATCGGACCGGACCTCTCGCTCCCCGGCCTGGTTAACGCCATGCTGAGAGACGAGGGGTCCTGGGCGGCAGTCGCCTCCTTCTGTGAACACGTCATGTCCCAGAAGGAGGCGGCGGAGCGCGCTCGGGAGGACGACCCTGCCGAGGCGCCGCTCCGAAGGCGGAGGAGGGGTCGAAGAAGACGTCAGTACGATAGTCATCTTCGACTCCTCCCAGGTGGAGGCCAGCAGGCAACGGGTGCGGGGGCACCCTTGCCTGTATCGCACAGGCCTCCACCAGTGCCGGACGGGAATGGCCAGGTGTTCCCGGCCATTCCCGTAGCCCCCCAACCCGGGGGGCATGCGGGGCCCGCCAGCTAGGCGGGCATGCGCCGGGAGGGTCGTGGATGTAAAGGCTGAGCCGGTTTCCCATGACCCTCCCATCACGGCGATGCGGGAACACCGCTGAGTTTTAGTGGGTATACTGTCACTAGGACAGGGAGTCCCACATACCCCGACTCGTCCCCCACGAGCCGGGGATGCATAAAGCATTTCTCAGCGACAAAAAAAAAAAAAAAAAAAAAAAAAAAAAAAAAAAAAAAAGGTTAGGTTAGGTTCGCAGGGCGGCGCCGCGTCAGGTCTCCGTACTGGGAGATCTGAACGCCAAGTCGGTGACCTGGGGCTCCCCGGCCACCGACGCCCGCGGGCGGGCAGTGGAGATGTGGGCGGCCTCCTCTGGACTCTCCCTCTTGAACAGAGGGAGCGTCCAGACATGCGTGCGGCGGCAGGGTGGCTCAATAGTGGACGTCACTTTCGCCACCCCTGCGTTAGCCGCGCGCGTGCTGAACTGGCGGGTGGACCTGGTGGAGACTTTGTCAGACCACCGCTACGTGCGTTTCGACATCTCCACCAGTGGCCCCGGAGCGACGCGGCCCCGCTCGGGGCCGTCACCGTTCCCACGGTGGGCTCTCACCCGCCTGGACAGGGAGGCAGCGCGGGAGGCGGCGTTCGTCCAGGACTGGCTTTCGCCGTCTTCCGCCGGTCTGGACGTGGACACCGTGGCGGGGCACCTCAGGGAGTCTCTGAACGAGGTATGCAACTCCAGCATGCCTCGGTCTCGCCGACCACTACCAAAACGCGCCGTGTACTGGTGGTCGGCGGAGCTGGCGGAGCTTCGAGCGGCGTGTGTGGAGGCGAGGAGGGCCTACACGCGGAGTCGGCGGCGGCGTCGACGGGATGTGGCTGTCGGGGACCACCTCTATGAGGTGTACTTGGAGGCGAAAATGGTCCTCGACCGAGCCATCGCCGCCGCCAGAGACTCGGGGAGAGCGGAGATGCTGGAGGGTCTCGACAACGACCCCTTCGGGAGACCGTACAAGGCGGCGCGCAACAAATTGCGCCCCTTTGGTCCCCCCGTTGCCGAGACCCTCGAGCCCTCGTTTCTGGATGGGGTGGTTCGGTCCCTGTTTCCGTGCAGGGACAACTTCAACCCACCAGTGATGGACCCCCCGCTTGGGACAGCTCCGCCAGCTGAGGAGGAAGAGGAGGCCCCTCCTGTCACGGAGTCGGAACTTGGCGCGGCGATTCTCCATATCCGCGCCAAGAAGACAGCTCCGGGCCCCGACGGTGTCCCGGCAAGAGTGGTGGCGATCGCCGCCACTCAAATGGAGGAGAGGTTTCGGGACCTCTTCAGCGCATGCCTTGCGTCTGGGAGGTTCCCGAAACCGTGGAAGGAGGGGCAGCTGTGCCTCCTCCGCAAGGAGGGCCGCCCAGCAGACTCCCCCTCGGCATACCGGCCCATCGTTCTGCTCGATGAGGTCGGTAAAATGTTCGAGGGGATAATCGCTGCCCGCCTGAAGGGCCATCTGCGGCGTATCGGGCCGGACTTGTCGGACGCTCAGTTCGGGTTTCGGGCTGAGCGGTCCACGGTGGACGCGCTGGCCTGCCTTAAGGGGCAGGTGAAGGAGGCGATGGATGCGGGGGACAGATTGTTGGCTGTGTCATTCGACATTGCCAACGCCTTCAACTCCGTTCCCCACTGCACCATCCTCGAGGCGCTCCGATTCCACGGAGTGCCTCGGTACATGCGCAGTCTGCTGGCCAGCTACCTGGAGGATCGGGCGATCCTCCTGGTAAACAAGACTGGCCGAGTCCGGCGGTACGCCGTTGAAGCCGGCGTTCCACAGGGGTCTGTCTTAGGACCTCTCCTCTGGAACGTCGGCTATGATTGGCTCCTGCGGGGAACTCTCCTCCGAGGCACGAGTGTCGTCTGCTACGCGGATGACACTCTCCTCACCGCCCGGGGGGAGAGTTTCAGAGAGGCGGCCGACCTGGCCTCGGCGGGCGGATCCTTGGTCGCGGGGCGGATCCGCCGCCTCGGTTTAACGGTGGCGCTGCACAAGACCGAGGCCGTGTTCTTCCACGGCCCTCGGCAGCGCCACCCACCACCTGACGCCCACATCTTCGTGGAGGGCGTCAGGATTGAGGTGAAGGCCCAGATGAAATATCTGGGCCTTGTACTCGACAGCAGGTGGCGCTTCGGCCCGCATTTCAGCGGGCTGTCGTCGCGCCTGCTGAAGGCCGCGGGCGCTCTCTCGTGGCTGCTTCCCAACCTGGGGGGGCCCAGCGCGCGATGCCGGCAGCTTTACGCCGGCATCTTGAGGAGCATGGCCCTCTACGGGGCTCCTATCTGGGAGGAGTCCCTCCACAGACGAGAGAACGCCGCGGCCTTGCGGGCACCTCAAAGGGCCATAGCCCAGCGTGCGGCGCGGGCCTACCGCACGGTGGGCTATGCGGCAGCATGCGCTCTGGCCAGCACCCCTCCTTGGGAACTCGAGGCGTGGGTGCTCGCCAGAGTGTATGAGTGGACGGCGGAGCGAAAAGCGAGGGGCGTTCGCTCGGCTCCAGAAGAGCGGGAGGCCGTCCGGCGGGAGGCGAGGGACGCCATCGTCGTCCATTGGACGGGGGACCTCGCCACCGCAGCCTTCGGCCGCCGAACCCTCGACGCGATTGGGCCAGTGCTGCGAGACTGGCTCGAGCGTCCGCACGGGTTCCTCTCCTTCCGTCTCGTGCAGGTGCTGTCCGGACACGGTTGCTTCGGATCGTACCTGCACCGTATCGGACGGGAGGAGACGCCGTCGTGCCGCGACTGTGGCGCGGCGGAGGACGTGGCACAGCACACACTCGAGGTGTGCCCGTCGTGGTCAGAGCCGCGCCGCAGTCTCGTCGCGGCGATCGGACCGGACCTCTCGCTCCCCGGCCTGGTTAACGCCATGCTGAGAGACGAGGGGTCCTGGGCGGCAGTCGCCTCCTTCTGTGAACACGTCATGTCCCAGAAGGAGGCGGCGGAGCGCGCTCGGGAGGACGACCCTGCCGAGGCGCCGCTCCGAAGGCGGAGGAGGGGTCGAAGAAGACGTCAGTACGATAGTCATCTTCGACTCCTCCCAGGTGGAGGCCAGCAGGCAACGGGTGCGGGGGCACCCTTGCCTGTATCGCACAGGCCTCCACCAGTGCCGGACGGGAATGGCCAGGTGTTCCCGGCCATTCCCGTAGCCCCCCAACCCGGGGGGCATGCGGGGCCCGCCAGCTAGGCGGGCATGCGCCGGGAGGGTCGTGGATGTAAAGGCTGAGCCGGTTTCCCATGACCCTCCCATCACGGCGATGCGGGAACACCGCTGAGTTTTAGTGGGTATACTGTCACTAGGACAGGGAGTCCCACATACCCCGACTCGTCCCCCACGAGCCGGGGATGCATAAAGCATTTCTCAGCGACAAAAAAAAAAAAAAAAAAAAAAAAAAAAAAAAAAGGTTAGGTTAGGTTCCGGTGGCCGCCCCGCGGACCACAGGATGACGGGCAGGAGCTGCAAGCCCCCCGTGAGGAAGGGCGTGGTGCCGGCGCAGGTTCGCCCTGTTGCCACCGCCGTCGCAGTCGTCGCCGCTGTAGCTCCAGTGGCGGCGGTAAATGAGGTGGGGGGTGCGATGTCGGAATAACAATTTCCGACTACCGCATCCTCCAGACGAACACCAACCACTGCAGAGCGGCCCAGGACCTGGTAGTGCAGGTCATGGCCGAGTGGTTGGTGAACGTAGCGGTGGTCGCCGAGCCCTACTCGATCCCCGGCAGCTGGCTGGGTGACGAGGACGGCTCGGTGGCACTAGCGGCGCGGTCTTCCACAGACTCCCCTCCCCTCTCGCTATTAGAGAAGGGACCGGGATACGTGGCCGCCGCGTGGGGAGACTTAGCCCTTGTGGGGGTCTATTTCTCCCCAAACCGCCCTCTTCAGGACTTCGAGAACTATCTCGGAGTCCTGGCCGCCGTGGTCGGCAGGGCGGCGCCGCGTCAGGTCTCCGTACTGGGAGATCTGAACGCCAAGTCGGTGACCTGGGGCTCCCCGGCCACCGACGCCCGCGGGCGGGCAGTGGAGATGTGGGCGGCCTCCTCTGGACTCTCCCTCTTGAACAGAGGGAGCGTCCAGACATGCGTGCGGCGGCAGGGTGGCTCAATAGTGGACGTCACTTTCGCCACCCCTGCGTTAGCCGCGCGCGTGCTGAACTGGCGGGTGGACCTGGTGGAGACTTTGTCAGACCACCGCTACGTGCGTTTCGACATCTCCACCAGTGGCCCCGGAGCGACGCGGCCCCGCTCGGGGCCGTCACCGTTCCCACGGTGGGCTCTCACCCGCCTGGACAGGGAGGCAGCGCGGGAGGCGGCGTTCGTCCAGGACTGGCTTTCGCCGTCTTCCGCCGGCCTGGACGTGGACACCGTGGCGGGGCACCTCAGGGAGTCTCTGACCGAGGTATGCAACTCCAGCATGCCTCGGTCTCGCCGACCACTACCAAAACGCGCCGTGTACTGGTGGTCGGCGGAGCTGGCGGAGCTTCGAGCGGCGTGTGTGGAGGCAAGGAGGGCCTACACGCGGAGTCGGCGGCGGCGTCGACGGGATGTGGCTGTCGGGGACCACCTCTATGAGGTGTACTTGGAGGCGAAAATGGTCCTCGACCGAGCCATCGCCGCCGCCAGAGACTCGGGGAGAGCGGAGATGCTGGAGGGTCTCGACAACGACCCCTTCGGGAGACCGTACAAGGCGGCGCGCAACAAATTGCGCCCCTTTGGTCCCCCCGTTGCCGAGACCCTCGAGCCCTCGTTTCTGGATGGGGTGGTTCGGTCCCTGTTTCCGTGCAGGGACAACTTCACCCCACCAGTGATGGACCCCCCGCTTGGGACAGCTCCGCCAGCTGAGGAGGAAGAGGAGGCCCCTCCTGTCACGGAGTCGGAACTTGGCGCGGCGATTCTCCATATCCGCGCCAAGAAGACAGCTCCGGGCCCCGACGGTGTCCCGGCAAGAGTGGTGGCGATCGCCGCCACTCAAATGGAGGAGAGGTTTCGGGACCTCTTCAGCGCATGCCTTGCGTCTGGGAGGTTCCCGAAACCGTGGAAGGAGGGGCAGCTGTGCCTCCTCCGCAAGGAGGGCCGCCCAGCAGACTCCCCCTCGGCATACCGGCCCATCGTTCTGCTCGATGAGGTCGGTAAAATGTTCGAGGGGATAATCGCTGCCCGCCTGAAGGGCCATCTGCGGCGTATCGGGCCGGACTTGTCGGACGCTCAGTTCGGGTTTCGGGCTGAGCGGTCCACGGTGGACGCGCTGGCCTGCCTTAAGGGGCAGGTGAAGGAGGCGATGGATGCGGGGGACGGATTGTTGGCTGTGTCATTCGACATTGCCAACGCCTTCAACTCCGTTCCCCACTGCACCATCCTCGAGGCGCTCCGATTCCACGGAGTGCCTCGGTACATGCGCAGTCTGCTGGCCAGCTACCTGGAGGATCGGGCGATCCTCCTGGTAAACAAGACTGGCCGAGTCCGGCGGTACGCCGTTGAAGCCGGCGTTCCACAGGGGTCTGTCTTAGGACCTCTCCTCTGGAGCGTCGGCTATGATTGGCTCCTGCGGGGAACTCTCCTCCGAGGCACGAGTGTCGTCTGCTACGCGGATGACACTCTCCTCACCGCCCGGGGGGAGAGTTTCAGAGAGGCGGCCGACCTGGCCTCGGCGGGCGGATCCTTGGTCGCGGGGCGGATCCGCCGCCTCGGTTTAACGGTGGCGCTGCACAAGACCGAGGCCGTGTTCTTCCACGGCCCTCGGCAGCGCCACCCACCACCTGACGCCCACATCTTCGTGGAGGGCGTCAGGATTGAGGTGAAGGCCCAGATGAAATATCTGGGCCTTGTACTCGACAGCAGGTGGCGCTTCGGCCCGCATTTCAGCGGGCTGTCGTCGCGCCTGCTGAAGGCCGCGGGCGCTCTCTCGTGGCTGCTTCCCAACCTGGGGGGGCCCAGCGCGCGATGCCGGCAGCTTTACGCCGGCATCTTGAGGAGCATGGCCCTCTACGGGGCTCCTATCTGGGAGGAGTCCCTCCACAGACGAGAGAACGCCGCGGCCTTGCGGGCACCTCAAAGGGCCATAGCCCAGCGTGCGGCGCGGGCCTACCGCACGGTGGGCTATGCGGCAGCATGCGCTCTGGCCAGCACCCCTCCTTGGGAACTCGAGGCGTGGGTGCTCGCCAGAGTGTATGAGTGGACGGCGGAGCGAAAAGCGAGGGGCGTTCGCTCGGCTCCAGAAGAGCGGGAGGCCGTCCGGCGGGAGGCGAGGGACGCCATCGTCGTCCATTGGACGGGGGACCTCGCCACCGCAGCCTTCGGCCGCCGAACCCTCGACGCGATTGGGCCAGTGCTGCGAGACTGGCTCGAGCGTCCGCACGGGTTCCTCTCCTTCCGTCTCGTGCAGGTGCTGTCCGGACACGGTTGCTTCGGATCGTACCTGCACCGTATCGGACGGGAGGAGACGCCGTCGTGCCGCGACTGTGGCGCGGCGGAGGACGTGGCACAGCACACTCTGGAGGTGTGCCCGTCGTGGTCAGAGCCGCGCCGCAGTCTCGTCGCGGCGATCGGACCGGACCTCTCGCTCCCCGGCTTGGTTAACGCCATGCTGAGGGACGAGGGGTCCTGGGCGGCAGTCGCCTCCTTCTGCGAACACGTCATGTCCCAGAAGGAGGCGGCGGAGCGCGCACGGGAGGACGATCCTGCCGAGGCGCCGCTCCGAAGGCGGAGGAGGGGTCGAAGAAGACGTCAATACGATAGTCATCTTCGACTCCTCCCAGGTGGAGGCCAGCAGGCAACGGGTGCGGGGGCACCCTTGCCTGCATCGCACAGACCTCCACCAGTGTCGGACGGGAATGGCCAGGTGTTCCCGGCCATTCCCGTAGCCCCCCAACCCGGGGGGCATGCGGGGCCCGCCAGCTAGGCGGGCATGCGCCGGGAGGGTCGTGGATGTAAAGGCTGAGCCGGTTTCCCATGACCCTCCCATCACGGCGATGCGGGAACACCGCTGAGTTTTAGTGGGTATACTGTCACTAGGACAGGGAGTCCCACATACCCCGACTCGTCCCCCACGAGCCGGGGATGCATAAAGCATTTCTCAGCGACAAAAAAAAAAAAAAAAAAAGGTTAGGTTAGGTTGCGGAGCGGAAAGCGAGGGGCGTTCGCTCAGCCCCGGAAGAGCGGGAGGCCGTCCGGCGGGAGGCGAGGGACGCCATCGTCGTCCATTGGACGGGGGACCTCGCCACCGCAGCCTTCGGCCGCCGAACCCTCGACGCGATTGGGCCAGTGCTGCGAGACTGGCTCGAGCGTCCGCACGGGTTCCTCTCCTTCCGTCTCGTGCAGGTGCTGTCCGGACACGGTTGCTTCGGATCGTACCTGCACCGTATCGGACGGGAGGAGACGCCGTCGTGCCGCGACTGTGGCGCGGCGGAGGACGTGGCACAGCACACTCTGGAGGTGTGCCCGTCGTGGTCAGAGCCGCGCCGCAGTCTCGTCGCGGCGATCGGACCGGACCTCTCGCTCCCCGGCTTGGTTAACGCCATGCTGAGGGACGAGGGGTCCTGGGCGGCAGTCGCCTCCTTCTGCGAACACGTCATGTCCCAGAAGGAGGCGGCGGAGCGCGCACGGGAGGACGATCCTGCCGAGGCGCCGCTCCGAAGGCGGAGGAGGGGTCGAAGAAGACGTCAATACGATAGTCATCTTCGACTCCTCCCAGGTGGAGGCCAGCAGGCAACGGGTGCGGGGGCACCCTTGCCTGCATCGCACAGACCTCCACCAGTGTCGGACGGGAATGGCCAGGTGTTCCCGGCCATTCCCGTAGCCCCCCAACCCGGGGGGCATGCGGGGCCCGCCAGCTAGGCGGGCATGCGCCGGGAGGGTCGTGGATGTAAAGGCTGAGCCGGTTTCCCATGACCCTCCCATCACGGCGATGCGGGAACACCGCTGAGTTTTAGTGGGTATACTGTCACTAGGACAGGGAGTCCCACATACCCCGACTCGTCCCCCACGAGCCGGGGATGCATAAAGCATTTCTCAGCGACAAAAAAAAAAAAAAAAAAAAAAAAAAAAAGGTTAGGTTAGGTTAGGTTAGGTTAGGTTAGGTTAGGTTTTTTTTTTTGGTTTGGCAGGAGTGGGAAATCCTCATGGACGCCCAGACTGCCTCACAGATGAGCCAGTCTGGGCAGTGCCGGACTCTTACCGGCTAAAACCCACTCCTGCCTTTCTAAGTGTCCCCCTGACATAGTCAGAGACTTTTTATTTAATGATTTTATATTATTTAGCGATTTGTTAATTTTTTGATTTACTGAAATTTTTAATAAATTTTGACTTGTTCTAATGTTTACTAATTGTTTTGTTTAATTACTTGATTTTATCTTTAATTTCATTTTGAGTATCCATTTGTTTATTCTATGCTTTGTCTGTATATAAACTTATATATTAAAAGCATAGTTTTAAGTGTCTTTATTCCTTTTAATTACTTTGTTCGCTATTCCTATGCAGTATTCCAATAAAATTTTTCGTAACTTTTTGTGTGTCATTATTTTACTAATATTATTTATTTTAATCTCCGTCTCCAATTCTAACTCCGCATTCAATCGCTCCACTCCATACGCAGGGCATTCAGTCAAAATATGAGTGACAGATTCCGACGCATCCGGATCACAGATGCACGATGGGCTCCCCTTACACTTAAAGCGGTGCAGGTATTCAGAAAACCCACCGTGCCCCGTCAAGATCTGTGTAACAACTCCGGTTGGCTTTACTTTCTTTATAATTTTGAAAGCATCTATCACATCTGGAAGGAACATTTTGGTGATGGAGGCTGTTTCACCATTTTGGTATCTCCGGTTCCATTCGTCAAGTGACCCCATTCGGATCTGCCGCTTGACGAATGAGACCGGGCAAAGGTCATAGTCCGGCTTCTTTTTGGATTTGAGTGCAGCCTCTTTAGCTAGGTGGTCTGCGCGTTCATTGCCCTCCAATCCCGCATGAGCTTTTACCCAGAACAAGGAAACATCTTTGCTCTGGGATAAGGCCGCGCCCACGTTTGCTCTCGCCTCCACGGCCAGGGCGTGGAGGGAACCTTGGTTCGTGACTGTTTGAAGTGCAGCCTTTGAGTCACTATAGATTCCGAAGGTTCCCTCTTTGCGCTTGAGGATTTCCCGCGTGGCTACGCATATGGCCAGGAGTTCCGCCTGGTAGACCGTGCAGCACGACGGCAAGCTAAGCTTTACGGACTTGATCTCGGCATCACCGTCCCACAGGGACAGTGCTGCTCCGACCTTGCCCTCGATCTTGCTGCCGTCAGTGAAGAACCGGACCGCTTGGTTGTTGTGGGTGTCCACTCGGGACTGGTCCTCCAGACTCATGAACTCCATGGCCATATGTTTCGCCGGATGTGGAGTCTCCGCAAATGCCACCACACGCTCCACCTCCCTGCCCGCTAGTGCTGGCCGGGGCACTCCCCTCTTTGCCTCATACAGGGCGGCTGCTTCCTGTATTCGGAGGTCGAGAGGAAGTATTCCTGCCAGCACCAGGGACGCGTTCAGCGAAACTGTGCGGTAGGATTTGCAGAGCTTTTGGGCGAATCCTCGTTGGACCGTGTTCAGCAGCTTCTGCACTCCAACCTTCTTTGTTGCCGGCGCCCAGGCACTTGCCGCGTACATCACTACCGGCTCCACCGCTGCCGTGTAGATGCTCCGTATGACCTCCGGATGTAGGCCCCAGCTCACTTTAGCCGCTCTGGATAGCTGCTTGTAGATATTAGCAGCTTTTCTACAGACGTTTGCGGCGTGGGTGTTGAAAGTGAGCTGGTGGTCGACGGTGAGCCCCAGTATTTTTATTTCCTTTGACATGCCAATGTCGACCCCGCCCATGCTCAGGAGTGGGACATCGTACTTCAGCTTCTTGGTAATTACCATTGCACAGGTTTTATGTGGTGCAAACTTCAGCTTGTTTCCGATGCCCCACCTCCGAACATACTCGAGGGCGGCATTGGCATGTCTTTGAACTTCCAATGCTGTGTCACCGTCGAAGATCATTACGACATCGTCGGCGAAAGCCTGGCAGTGATCTCCCCGCTCTTCCAGGCCCTTCAGCAAAGGGTCCAGCAGTAGGTTCCAAAGGATCGGACCGCCTATAGACCCTTGAACGCAACCTTTGTTGGTATCCATGTGGCACTCTGCTCCGGCGTACCTAACTCGGACACTCCTACCAGCCAGGTAGCTGTCCAGCACCCGTCTAAGATTCACCGGGCACCTTTCCTCAGCCAGTCTGGTCTTGATTGCCGGCCACCATGCGCTGTCGAAGGCTCCCTCTATGTCAAGCGATACAACAGTGATCAGCTTCTTTTGACTCAGCTTTGTTTTGATGTGTTGTATCATGGTGTAGAGGGAGTCCTCGGTGCTCTTCTGGGGCATGAAGCCAAACTGACGAGTACTCAACCGCGGGATCAGATGCCACTTCAACCTTGCTACCAACATTTTTTCGAGCATTTTGCCCAGGACTGGTAGGAGGCCGATCGGTCTGTAGGACTTCGGGGTGGTGTAACAGTCCTTTCCTGGCTTTCGGAGTATCACCACTGTGGCCACCTTCCAGGCTCCGGGGAAGTGGCCCTGCTCGAGGCACTTGTTGGCCAGCGCAAGAAACATCCCCGGATCCCGGAATATGGCTTGGGCACAGATATCGGCTGTGAGACCATCCGCCCCGGGTGCCTTCTTTGGGTTGAAACTTTCCACCGCGGTTTTTAGCTCCTGAAGTGTAAACGGTGGGTCATGTTGTTCATCATGCGTCCACTCGTTTACACGACTGGCCGCTTCACGCGTCCGACGGTGGTAGTCATTGTCTTCCTCTTCCAGGTCTTCGGGGTAGAAGGTCTCTGCCAGCAGTGAAGCCGAATCCGCACCGTTAAGTGGCACTCCATCCTTCACCAAGGGCAAGTCCTCGTGTCTTTTAGCGGTCCGACCTATGACCCTATAGATGCCTTCCCAAACTCCTTCTTTGTCCTGTTTTTCGCAGAACCCCTTCCAGCTTGTGATCTGCGCCCTTTTGGCTTGTAACTCATAATTCTCTTTTGCTTGCAGGTACTCCTCGACGACCCTCGCTCTTCGGACTGGTGCAGCGCATCGAATGCGGCGTCTCTTGGTGTTCACGTCATCCATCATATCAGCGAGCTCTTTGGACCACCACGGTATTGTAAGTGTATCATTATTTTTAATTTTATCTAATGTTTTTTCACTTGTTTCAGTTATGGTTTTTATGTAATTGTTGATAATGTTTTCTAGTTCTATTTTATTATTAATTTTATTTATTTCTATTGTATTTATGTTGTAGTCTACTTTTAATTGGGCCAATTTCTCATGAAATTGGCTCCAATTCGCTTTTTTTGTATTATAAAGTCTAGTGGTTCTATTTATGTTTGTCCCTTTTGATTTGAGAAGATTAATATTAAATACAATACCGTTGTGGTCCGAGCTCGTGATGCCTTCCTCAACCCTCCAGTCCTCCACCAGGTCTAGCAAGTCCGTTGAGCACGCTGTTACGTCAACGAAGCTGGAGTATGACCTGCCACCCCTGATGGTGTCGAAGGTTGGCGTGTTTCCGACGTTGAGTACCTGCAAGCACATCTCGTCTAGCGTTCCCGACATTTCCTCACCCCTGCCATCTATAACCAAACTGCCCCACCAGGTGCTCTTCGCATTCGCGTCACCTCCCATTATAATTTTTGTGGGGCCCATTTCCTCACGAATCTGCAGAAGCTGCTCCAGGTATGGCTGTATGGGCTGGTCCGGTTCGAAATAGAACGAGACTACTGCGATTTCCCAGGCGCTGGTTCGGATCCTCACCACCGTGATGTTATTGGTGGTGAGTTTTGGACACTGTGTGACGTCAAGGTCATGATCAAAGACGACTATTGCCGCCTTCACAGTTCCACTTCCATGTTCCGCGCACTGGTAGACTCTCGCTCCCCGGTAGTCTCGCATCCTTTTAACCCCACCCACATACGGCTCCTGGAGCAGTGCGAATGCGACCTTCCGCTCGCTAGCCACTATCATCAGCTCTTGGGTCGCCAGATTCTTCCTCTGCAGATTCGCTTGGATCACTTGGTAGTTTGGTCGGGCACTAGGGTGAGTTCGTGTTCGGGTCGGGCATGAGTTACTGCTTCCGGGAAAACTTGCGTCCACCTTAGCAATACGCCACCGACAGGCGTGCCAATGCGTCCCACTTTACGCGTATCGGGCACACGCTGTCGAAGGCGTTGTGGTCGGTTTTCTCCATTTTTGCCAATAGGCAATTGTGGCATTTCGGTGCCTCCGCTGCCAGCCGTGACGGGCAGTCTGCCCGCATGTGGGGGTCGCCGCAGTGGATGCAGAGGTCCGCGGGCTGCGTGCACAGTCTTCTGCTGTGGCCGAAACGTAGACAGCGAGTGCACTGCATCAGTGGAGACTGATCCTGCACTCGCACTCGCTGTAGGTCGATGTGCACGCGACCCGCCATAGTCAGCCTCTGCCATAAAGTAGGGGACACCTGCAGGACGACGTGGCACATGTGGGGGTTCCTCGTCCTTCGACGGTACTTCACCCCCAACCTCACGTCCTCCGCAGGAATGTCCCCTATCAAATGGGTGTTTTGACGCTGCAGGGATTGGGTTATCTCCTCATCTGTGTGGCAGGAGAGGACGTCTTTGATGATGACGAGCGGATCCTTATTCTTTACCTCCTCTACCACCAGACCGCCCGTTTTCCTAATGCGTTCGGCTACCTTGTCCAGCTCCTCCTTGGTCCTGAAGCCGACCACCACCTTCTGGTCCCTCGCCTTGCGCAGCCGTTCAACTCTGGTGCCTTCGTTCCTGGCATCGACCGCCGTCCTGAGCTTCTGAATGACCTCTTCACCGGTGTCCTGATCATTTAGAGATGATACAACTACCGAATGAAGAGGCTCTTGAAAACGCTGTGTCGGGCCGGCGGCCATTTCCGCGAAGGTTGGACCCTGACCTGCAACGTAGCGAGGGGCCTCTTGCAGACGCTCCGACAGAGCCCGTGTGTGCTGCTTGCATTCCTCCAACGCCTGGTTATGCTGTTTGAGGTCTGCCATCAGCTGCTTCATGAGCTCTGTCGGCTCGTCCGTGGTCGGCCTAAGGTCTTCTCGGGCCTTTTCGGGTTCGAAGACTCCCCCAGTTCCTTTCCCTCTCTCGACCTCTGCCTCCTTCACCAGCTGGTAAAGCCTTTCGACCGCTTTGGTCAGTTCGTCCTTAATCTCTTTTTTAAGGTTTTTGGAACTTAAAAGCTGCATCTTCGCTTTTGTGAGACACGCCTTTGCCTCCGTGGTCCTGTTAATGTACCTCACGGATTGCGCTTCCCGCGGCGAGCTCTCGTCCGTTACCTTCGGCAGCTTCGGTCCATCCAACTTAAGTGAGAGGGTTCCCTTGCTTTTAAATTTAGGGGGAGTAGTGAGTGGAGCCTTTTTTGGTGGAGTTGGGGTTTTGAGAGGCTGTACAGTCTTTGATCTGTCAGCCTCCCACTCCCCCACACTACGCCTAACCGACGGGCCAGCCTGTGGCAGTTTGGGCCTCTCCGTGTCTGAACTCCCCTCCGAGGCTTTTGGTTTGTTTACCGGTGTCCTAATTCCAAACATTATGGGAATCAACGGTTTAGGACAGCGGTGCAACTCTGTTGTCAGAGGACACTTGTACTGAATCCCTGTAAGGGGGGGATCAGCAATTAATATATAAGATTATTAAAGAGTATAAACAAGCCCTATAAATAGGACTAGGTCAGGTCAAAAATATCAGTCAGTAATTAAAATGCCTTCAAGGTGACAATAATGGGCATTCAATCCGCCGATTTGGTTAATTCCTCTTGCCGTAAGGAATAAATGAATCTTTAGGAAGTAAAAAAGAAAAATGGTTTTTTGCGAAAACTGAAAAGTTTACCTGGTCAATGGAAACAGGGTGGGTGGGAGGGCAATTTTTCGAATTTCTATATGAGCTAGGCGCACGTGCGAGGTGTCAAAAGACGCGTCTCCGCGCGGGCTAGCGTTCTGTGGGGTTATTGGAATTAATGCTGAATAAAAAATTTGACTTTTGGTCAAAAAACGGGATTTTCGACCGAAAAGTATGTAAAAACCGGGAATAACGACTACCAAACGGGACTCGAGCTCGCGGAACGCGCACCAGAGTACAGGTAAGGCAGGCAAGTATCTATTTAAACTAATAACAAATGTGGTTTGGAGAGAAAATTTCGAGATAAAAATTAATTTAGTAATTTGTAAAGAAAATATTGATGAAAAATTCTAAGTCCTGAAACGAAAAATATTTTTCGCGTAAATGTCAATTAAAATTAGTCAAATAGTAGGACGGAACCTATTTAAGATCAGATTGGCTGAAAACAGCTTCAAAATGCGTCACCTGGATGCAAAGTTATAACGATTTGATGTAAATGCTGTATCGCTAAGGTGGATTTCGTCTATTATTGAATTTACTTGATTTTAAAGATTTCGAATTTCTATATGAGCTAGGCGCACGTGCGAGGTGTCAAAAGACGCGTCTCCGCGCGGGCTAGCGTTCTGTGGGGTTATTGGAATTAATGCTGAATAAAAAATTTGACTTTTGGTCAAAAAACGGGATTTTCGACCGAAAAGTATGTAAAAACCGGGAATAACGACTACCAAACGGGACTCGAGCTCGCGGAACGCGCACCAGAGTACAGGTAAGGCAGGCAAGTATCTATTTAAACTAATAACAAATGTGGTTTGGAGAGAAAATTTCGAGATAAAAATTAATTTAGTAATTTGTAAAGAAAATATTGATGAAAAATTCTAAGTCCTGAAACGAAAAATATTTTTCGCGTAAATGTCAATTAAAATTAGTCAAATAGTAGGACGGAACCTATTTAAGATCAGATTGGCTGAAAACAGCTTCAAAATGCGTCACCTGGATGCAAAGTTAAGGGTTAGGTTAGGTTAGGTTAGGTTAGGTTAGGTTAGGTTAGGTTAGGTTAGGTTAGGTTAGGTTAGGTTAGGTTAGGTTAGGTTAGGTTAGGTTAGGTTAGGTTAGGTTAGGTTAGGTTAGGTTAGGTTAGGTTAGGTTAGGTTAGGTTAGGTTAGGTTAGGTTAGGTTAGGTTAGGTTAGGTTAGGTTAGGTTAGGTTAGGTTAGGTTAGGTTAGGTTAGGTTAGGTTAGGTTAGGTTAGGTTAGGTTAGGTTAGGTTAGGTTAGGTTAGGTTAGGTTAGGTTAGGTTAGGTTAGGTTAGGTTAGGTTAGGTTAGGTTAGGTTAGGTTAGGTTAGGTTAGGTTAGGTTAGGTTAGGTTAGGTTAGGTTAGGTTAGGTTAGGTTAGGTTAGGTTAGGTTAGGTTAGGTTAGGTTAGGTTAGGTTAGGTTAGGTTAGGTTAGGTTAGGTTAGGTTAGGTTAGGTTAGGTTAGGTTAGGTTAGGTTAGGTTAGGTTAGGTTAGGTTAGGTTAGGTTAGGTTAGGTTAGGTTAGGTTAGGTTAGGTTAGGTTAGGTTAGGTTAGGTTAGGTTAGGTTAGGTTAGGTTAGGTTAGGTTAGGTTAGGTTAGGTTAGGTTAGGTTAGGTTAGGTTAGGTTAGGTTAGGTTAGGTTAGGTTAGGTTAGGTTAGGTTAGGTTAGGTTAGGTTAGGTTAGGTTAGGTTAGGTTAGGTTAGGTTAGGTTAGGTTAGGTTAGGTTAGGTTAGGTTAGGTTAGGTTAGGTTAGGTTAGGTTAGGTTAGGTTAGGTTAGGTTAGGTTAGGTTAGGTTAGGTTAGGTTAGGTTAGGTTAGGTTAGGTTAGGTTAGGTTAGGTTAGGTTAGGTTAGGTTAGGTTAGGTTAGGTTAGGTTAGGTTAGGTTAGGTTAGGTTAGGTTAGGTTAGGTTAGGTTAGGTTAGGTTAGGTTAGGTTAGGTTAGGTTAGGTTAGGTTAGGTTAGGTTAGGTTAGGTTAGGTTAGGTTAGGTTAGGTTAGGTTGGGGGATCCCCCACAGCGCATACTTCCACGTAGTATCCCCTGGGCAACGCCGTGTCTGACCACCGTAACGGAGTGGCAGACCGGCGGCTAAAGTGCGCTGTGAATCGTAGTCATCTAGCAGTCGAGTCTACGAACAAGTCGAATTTTAATAACATGTCGGATTTTAACCTTATCAAGTCGAGCAAGCCAGCGCGTAATGCGTCTGGCCGTTTTATTCGGAATCGCCCCTCCCAGGGCGATTCAAACGGCCCTTCTCAGGGCCAACCCAACGGCCCTTCTCAGGGCCAAACCAACGGCCCTTCTCAGGGCCAATCCAACGGCCCTTCTCAGGGCCAATCCAACGGCCCTTCTCAGGGCCAAACCAACGGCCCTTCTCAGGGCCAACCCACCGGCCCTTCTCAGGGCCACGTGTCGGAAGCTGACCGCGCACCATCTGCGGCCAGCTCATTATTTAGAAGGCCAGACGATTTGTCGGACTCCGACGACTCCGTCATGGACACGTCGGCGTCCGAGAGCGACCGCTTTAAGCGGAAGCGGTCCGTGGGCTCCTCGGAGTCCGTTAGGGCGAAGAAGAAGTCGAAGCCTAAAAAGGCCTCGACTTCTACTGCGCCTTCTTCCCACAGTGTGGGCTTGGTGGACGCCGAGCGCCAGTTGAATCTGGCGAAGAGGGCGCAGCTTCAACAAGACCTGGAGGAGAGGGTCGCTGCCAAGGAGCAGCAGGCGCAAGCTGCCAGGGCGAAGGCTGGCTACGGTGCATCCAGTGTGCTGTATGCTGACCACTCCCTGGCGGAACTGGAGCGCATGGCGCATGAGGATAGGGAGGAGGTCCTGGAGGTCGCCTCAAAGTCCTCCAATTTGAAGGGGACCTTCCAGAAGGCCCTCAAATGCCGTGCCGCCAGCATGCACGGCATCGTGACAGAGCTGGTCAAGCGCACGGCCACGGACGAGACGCGGCAGCTGCAGGCGAAAGTGGATCGCCTGCAGGCGGAGGTCAGCCAGCTGCACCAGAAGCTGGCTGAGGCCACGGCCAGGCCTGCCCAATCTGCCCCAGGTCCGGTGGTGGGAGGCTCCTCCTCCTCAACTGCCAGCCTTGAGGCAACGATCCGCGGAGTGGTCATGGAGGAGAGGGCCTTCATCCGGGCCTGCTTCGCGGGCATCGAGGACCGGCTCCTGCCGGAAAAGCGGCTGCGCCCGCCGCTAGCGGCAGACAAGCGTCCACCGCCGAGGGAGCCGGAACCTGCGCCTCTAGCAGCATCGGATGCCCAGCCCGCCAAGGGCAAAGGCAAGGGCAAGAGGACCAAGGCGGCTTCTCATGCCCCCACCACAAGCGCGGAGGGAGCGTCTGGGTCGTCTGCCACTCCAGCAGCCCCCCAGAACTCGCAGGAGGAAGACGCCCTTCTTCCCTCCACCACCCCGTCCAACCAGCCGTGGACGGAAGTGGTCAAAAAAGGGAAAAAGGGCAAAAAGTCGGCTCCCAAGCCCGCTGCGACTGGGCCTGCAGCGAAAAAAAGCCGGCGGGAGGAAGCTGGTTCCTCCCAAAACCGCGGCCGTCGTGGTGACCATCACCCCGGAGGCCGCGGAGCGTGGGGAGACGTATGAGTCCGTCCTAAGACGGGCTCGTACTAATGCTGATCCCTCCCAGCTGGGGATCAGCAACATCAAGTGCCGCCGAACTCTAACCGGGGCTCGAATTTTCGAGTTCTCGGGGGAGCAGCGTGGCACAAATGCGGACCTCTTCGCAACAAAGTTGCAAGAGGTCATAGCGGATGTGGCAAAGGTCGCCAGACCTGTTAAGACCGCAGCCTTGGAGGTGGCCGATCTGGACGACTCGGTCACCAAAGAGGATGTGGTGGAGGCCGTCGCGGCGGCTGGAGGCTGCGAAGCTGGCGCAGTGAAGAGTGGAGCCATCAGGCCCGGCCGCCGCGGCATGGGCGTCATCCGCGTCGAGTGCCCAGTCGCCGCGGCTGGGGCCGTCCTTGCAGCGACCAAGGGACGGCTGCTGGTGGGCTTCAGCTCGGCTGTGGTCCGGGCACTTGAAGACCAGCCTGTCCGCTGCTTCAAGTGCTTCGCGGTCGGCCACACCCGAGCCACGTGTCCCTCCAAGTCCGACTGGGGAGACACGTGCTTCCAATGCGGGCAGGAGGGACACGGGTGGGCCGCTTGCACCGCCGCCAAGCCACACTGCGCGGCGTGCGCCGCCAGTGGCCGCCCCGCGGACCACAGGATGACGGGCAGGAGCTGCAAGCTCCCCGTGAGGAAGGGCGTGGTGCCGGCGCAGGTTCGCCCTGTTGCCACCGCCGTCGCAGTCGTCGCCGCTGTAGCACCAGTGGCGGTGGTAAATGAGGTGGGGGGTGCGATGTCGGAATAACAATTTCCGACTACCGCATCCTCCAGACGAACACCAACCACTGCAGAGCGGCCCAGGACCTGGTAGTGCAGGTCATGGCCGAGTGGTTGGTGAACGTAGCGGTGGTCGCCGAGCCCTACTCGATCCCCGGCAGCTGGCTGGGTGACGAGGACGACTCGGTGGCACTAGCGGCGCGGTCTTCCACAGACTCCCCTCCCCTCTCGCTATTAGAGAAGGGACCGGGATACGTGGCCGCCGCGTGGGGAGACTTAGCCCTTGTGGGCGTTTATTTCTCCCCAAACCGCCCTCTTCAGGACTTCGAGAACTTTCTCGGAGTCCTGGCCGCCGTGGTCGGCAGGGCGGCGCCGCGTCAGGTCTCCGTACTGGGAGACCTGAACGCCAAGTCGGTGACCTGGGGCTCCCCGGCCACCGACGCACGCGGGCGGGCAGTAGAGATGTGGGCGGCCTCCTCTGGACTCTCCCTCTTGAACAGAGGGAGCGTCCAGACATGCGTGCGGCGGCAGGGTGGCTCAATAGTGGACGTCACTTTCGCCACCCCTGCGTTAGCCGCGCGCGTGCTGAACTGGCGGGTGGACCTGGTGGAGACTTTGTCAGACCACCGCTACGTGCGTTTCGACATCTCCACCAGTGGCCCCGGAAGGACAAGGCCCCGCTCGGGGCCGTCACCGTTCCCACGGTGGGCTCTCACCCGCCTGGACAGGGAGGCAGCGCGGGAGGCGGCGTTCGTCCAGGACTGGCTTTCGCCGCCTTCCACCGGCCTGGACGTGGACACCGTGGCGGGGCTGATGAGGGAGTCTCTGACCGAGGTATGCAACTCCAGCATGCCTCGGTCTCGCCGACCACAACCCAAACGCGCAGTGTACTGGTGGTCGGCAGAGCTGGCGGGGCTTCGAGCGGCGTGTGTGGAGGCGAGGAGGGCCTACACGCGGAGTCGGCGGCGGCGTCGACGGGATGTGGCTGTCGGGGACCACCTCTATGAGGTTTACTTGGAGGCGAAAATGGTCCTCGACCGAGCCATCGCCGCCGCCAGAGACTCGGGGAGAGCGGAGATGCTGGAGGGTCTCGACAACGACCCCTTCGGGAGACCGTACAAGGCGGCGCGCAACAAATTGCGCCCCTTTGGTCCCCCCGTTGCCGAGACCCTCGAGCCGTCGTTTCTGGATGGGGTGGTTCGGTCCCTGTTTCCGTGCAGGGACAACTTCACCCCACCAGTGATGGACCCCCCGCTTGGGACAGCTCCGCCAGCTGAAGAGGAAGAGGAGGCCCCTCCTGTCACGGAGTCGGAACTTGGCGCGGCGATTCTCCGTATCCGCGCCAAGAAGACAGCTCCAGGCCCCGACGGTGTTCCGGCGAGAGTGGTGGCGATCGCTGCCACTCAAATGGAGGAGAGGTTTCGGGACCTCTTCAGCGCATGCCTTGCGTCTGGGAGGTTCCCGAAACCGTGGAAGGAGGGGCAGCTGTGCCTCCTTCGCAAGGAGGGCCGCCCGGCGGACTCCCCCTCGGCATACCGGCCCATCGTTCTGCTCGATGAGGTCGGTAAAATATTCGAGGGGATAATCGCTGCCCGCCTGAAGGGCCATCTGCGGCGTATCGGGCCGGACTTGTCGGACGCTCAGTTCGGGTTTCGGGCTGAGCGGTCCACGGTGGACGCGCTGGCCTGCCTTAAGGGGCAGGTGAAGGAGGCGATGGATGCGGGGGACGGATTGTTGGCTGTGTCATTCGACATTGCCAACGCCTTCAACTCCGTTCCCCACTGCACCATCCTCGAGGCGCTCCGATTCCACGGAGTGCCTCGGTACATGCGCAGTCTGCTGGCCAGCTACCTGGAGGATCGGGCGATCCTCCTGGTAAACAAGACTGGCCGAGTCCGGCGGTACGCCGTTGAAGCCGGCGTTCCACAGGGGTCTGTCTTAGGACCTCTCCTCTGGAACGTCGGCTATGATTGGCTCCTGCGGGGAACTCTCCTCCGAGGCACGAGTGTCGTCTGCTACGCGGATGACACTCTCCTCACCGCCCGGGGGGAGAGTTTCAGAGAGGCGGCCGACCTGGCCTCGGCGGGCGGATCCTTGGTCGCGGGGCGGATCCGCCGCCTCGGTTTAACGGTGGCGCTGCACAAGACCGAGGCCGTGTTCTTCCACGGCCCTCGGCAGCGCCACCCACCACCTGACGCCCACATCTTCGTGGAGGGCGTCAGGATTG